>CM035141.1:45785067-46993463 GCA_020205605.1 Panax ginseng
GGGAACCAGCCAGACAACCACTTGGCAAACTTCAAGGACTTAAAGGCTGCAGGACCGCCTGAATTTAGAGGTACAATTGACCCTATAGAAGCCCAAACATGGGTTAAAGAAATTGAAAAGGCGTTCATTATAGCTAGGGTAGTTGAGGGGAAAAAGACCGCTTTTGCCACCTATATGATGAAGGGTGAGGCAAATTTTTGGTGGGAAGCGAATCAGGCAAGGGAAGGAGCAGGTGTAGTTGCTTGGGAAGGATTTAAAACTTTATTTTTTGAAAACTATTTTTCATCTAGTATGCAGGCTAGGATGGAGGTAAAATTTCTGGAATTGAAGCAGGAAAATATGACGGTGTCGGAATACACCTCTAAGTTTAATGAGTTGGCTAGGTTTGCCCCGCATCAAGTTGATACGGAGGCTAGGAAAGCTAGAAGGTTTGAGCTGGGATTAAAACCCTGGCTCTACAATAAGATGGAAGTGTTGCAGATCCCTACATTTGTAGCACTCACGGAGAAAGCTATTATTGCTGAAGAGGGGAGTGAGGCCATGAATCTCTACAACAAGGAAAGAAGGAACAAGGGTAAGGTTGAGGGAGCTGGGAAGGAGGAAAGAAACAGGGGAAATAGGAGTGAAAAGAGGAAGGGAAACAACTTTGGGGAATGCAGGTGAAGCGAGAAGGTACAAAAGAAGAAGCAATTTGGTACACATGTGGGAACTGTGGAAAGAACCATTTGGGGGAATGTCTGAAAGGTAAATTTGTATGTTTTAAGTGTGGACAGGAGGGCCATATCTCTCCCAACTGCCCCAACCCTAGAACTATTAATGGGTGTTTTCTATGCGGATCAAATGAGCATAAGGTGAAGGATTGTCTAAAAAGGAGGACGGAGGCAGAAAGTGTGAACATGGGGAAAAGCGGCAGAACCTTGGCGATAGCAGGACCAACATCATCTAGCAAGCCGACGAAATCTACTACAAGGGTCTTCAATATGACAGTTCGGGATACGGCGGCAGCTGGCAATAACACTCCAGGTAATTTTTCTTATAACTTTTATTTTCTTCTATATGATTTTCCTATAAATAATAAATTATTTTATAAAGAAATTTTGAAGGAGGAATTTAAGTTCTTTTAAGAAATCAAATTTCCGTTTAATCAGAAAGACAAGCTTTATGTAAAAAGTTAAAGATCAGTTCGATCAATTATGATCGAGGTCTACTTGAAATGACTGTGTATGTTATGTACTCTTATAGGTGTAAGTTTTAAAACGGTGATTCCGGGGACGGAATCTTTATAAGGGAGGGTGAATGTAATAACCCGATATTTTCTATATAAATAAAACAAAAATTTTGCGTATAATTTTTTTTATATATATTTTAAGGATGAGGATTTGTACAAGATAATGTGTATATCTATTTATGTGGTAAATAAAAATATATTTATCGCATGAATATTTACAAATAATTTTATTTTAGAATTAATGACCATTATAAATTATATTTTTACAATAATTAATTTTATTGTAGAAATGTTTTATTAATTATTTTTCAAAGGAAATATGATATTATATTATTTAAATAATATAAGGAATGGTTATTGTAGTTATTATAATAATTATTTATTTATATGAATTTAAGCTTGGATTATTAAGTTAAATATTTTAACTTAATTAATAAAGCTGTTTATATAAGGTAAATCAGATATGGAATCCAAACCCTAATTATGGATTTGGAATAAGGAATGATAATAATATAATATTAATTATATTTTGATTTTCAGTGCTATAAATATGTACTGTTTACGTGGACCGATAATGGTTGGTCAATTATGGCATTATATGACAAACCCTAGTATTATTATGTGAAACCCTAATTTAAAATACAAATTAGAGTTCAAAATATTTTTAGAAAATCGTAATAATGTGATCAATGTCAGATATTATAAATATAAATACTAATTAGGTAAACCCTAATTATTGACTCGAAACCCTAATTGTGAAATTAAAACCCTAACCAATATTTAGGAACCCTAACTGTTAAATTGGGATACCCTAATTGCTAATTTAGGATGTTTAATACTCATTAGCGAACTTTAAACCCTAATGATCATGATTAATGTGATTAGAAACCCTATTTACAAATTTTTAACCCTAATTATTAAATTTAATCTTAATTAGTAAACTGTTAACCCTAATTATCAAATGGGTGTTCTAATTGATAAATTAGTGATCTTAATTATAATTAGCATTTTAAACCCTAATGTTCCTGTATATGTAATTAGAAAATTAAACTCGATTAAGAAACACTAATTTACAACAAAAAAAATAGATACTAACATTAATTTTTTTATTTTATTTTTTTAAACCCTAAAATGTAATTCTAGAAAAGCTAATTGTTGGAAAAACCTTAGGGTTAAACCCTAAGGGTCAAACCCTAAGGGTTTGCCAATTGCCCAAAATGCCATTAAATTTTCAAGCAAAATGACCAAAATACCCCTCTTTGGATTTTCTTTATTTTGTAAATTGCAAAGCTTGACATGTGGGGAGTGGGTGACCTAACATGTTGACTTATACAACTCAAATCTCCAGCACATTAAGCAAATCTCAGCCAATTCATGCATCATACACTAGTATATATAGATTGGAAGAGAGAGAAAGTCATTTGTTAACTTGTTTTTGCGCAAACACTCAACTCTTCTCTCTCAACCCCAAAACCTCCGAAATATATTAGTATACCAGTCATATAATCACACAGACAGGATGTTCTAACGGAATAATAATAAAGATTTTAACCAAGTCCTGTAAAAAACACACGTGATGGGATGTTCCATAGAATAATAGAAGAATGTCTCCAAGTATAGGGTGACAAAGATATACAAAGTTATTCCAATGAATAATAAGAAATGAAATAACAACAGTTCTCTTCATGAATAAGAAAGAATAACACCCCTTACGAGTACAACAAATAATATTCTATACCTTAAGAAGAAGAGTACTAGATATATAAGTAGTGAATTAGCATAATACTTTCTTCTTTCTCTCTATAGTTTATCTCTAGAGAGAGTTTCACCGAATTAAATAAGAAAATAATGAATGAATGAGCTTCTATTTATAGAAAATGGAATGTATAAGTAACTAACTCATGAATCATTTAGAGATTGATTTACTTTAATCGACGGTCCATATTTAAAGCAAAATCATTAAATAAAATATAATATAATCTATTTATAATCTAATAAAACGAATAACTTTATAAAAGATTTTACTATGCAAAACACTATGTAGACACTATGCAACACTATGCATAATAGAACATAATATATTCTATTTATAGAATAACTTTATAAAAGTATTCTTTTTATATATAAAAGATTTTACTCATTATTACATTAATAATACCAACAAAACCGAGTGACTTATCACGTAAGCATCAATAATCAATACCGTATTGCTACTAATGAAAACCACGCCAGATTCATCGTATTTTTAACACCGGGTGTTTCAACAAGCTAACAGTAAAACTTCCGCCGTTATTTTCATAAAGTATTTTTGTCATTTTCCCAATCCGACAATAATTCCGTTGTGGGGTCCACCAATGATTGTGCCGTCATACTAATATTCCCTGTTAAAACGAATATTCCCCGACCAATCGAATATTATATAACAACTTGCGTACTTTGCAAAATTTATTAATATTACCCACAACTATTATATCAATTTCACTCCATAATATTCAAAAATAATATTTATAGAAAATTCATCTTTATTGAAAAAGTTGGGGTTTTACACTAAGGGTTTGCCAATTGCCCAAAATGCCATTAAATTTTCAAGCGAAATGACCAAAATACTCCTCTTTGGATTTTCTTTATTTTGTAAATTGCAAAGCTTGACATGTGGGGAGTGGGTGACCTAACATGTTGACTTATACAACTCAAATCTCCAGCAAAATAAGCAAATCTAAGCCAATTCATGCATCATACACTAGTATTAATATTTTGGCAATGGTTACATTAATAGTTTAATATTAATTAAATGTTAATGATAATGAAATTATTTAATATTTAAATCATTTAATAATGATTCCGATGTTTGAATATTCGTGATAAATTATAATAAAGGTTTAAAACTTATTATAAGTCATTTAAAAATAATATGATTGATATATAAGTCATCTAAATGGATATTGAACTATTGTATAGAGTCTTAGACTCGATAAATACCCGATAAAGTTGTCAGTACACTGACATATTTCAGAAATTGATCTGGACTTAGATAGGTTAATTTGATAAAGGTTTATTTGTGATTCAATGGTTGTTAAAATTACATGACAATGTGATTAGGTTATGTGTTGACTGCAAATAGCAGTACAATATGATATGATATGTTATTCTAATCGAACGAATCATCTATTTAATGATAGGGCTTGATATAACAGATAAATCTAAGTTGTGTAAGTAGCAAACAAGGCAAGTTTCTAACCCTTTGCATTTACTTTATGCAATGGACATACGTAAGATAATATCTAAACTATTCTTTTCAATTGTTTAAATATTTAAACCTTTGTATATACTTATGCAATGATTCTGTATAAGTAAGTTATTAAATTATAATCTGTTGTACAAGTTCCTTAATTCTGTTATTGTAGATCATGAAATATATTCTATTCGTTAATTTCTAAACTTGATTATACAAGTGTCCTCACTTGGATAATCATTATATGTTATCACATATTGATACATACTTATAGTTGCCTAGTATGTATACGTTGAATTGAAAGCCGTCTAAGCTATTTGATCCGGCTAGACACCAATTTAAAAATTGTTGTTGAACAAGGTAAAACTTTATCCAATCGAATTGTTTTGGTTTGGATTCAAGACTGGTATGAACATCCCAAATATGGGAAATTTTTATGCGCTAAGGCGGACAAAGGATGAACAATAATATCGTTCTAGCAATGTAGTATTGATCAATACAGGGCATAACGGGCTGATCACCCCCCGTGCCCGTAAGTAATGATGATTTACAGATGAAGTTCTGTTTAACCTTTTCAAAAATAGAAAACAATGTTCATACTCTGTCAAATGATCATCATTTATAGTCTATACGTAGTTTCAAAAATTTGAAATAGAAATGATAGTTTGTTTATTATTGATTCAGCTTACTTCACAACTGTTGATTCATTGTAGTAGTATCGTTCAAAGAAAACATTTAATTTGTTCAGCTAAATGTTATTGTTGCTATTACTTGCGGGGCACTCAAATGCTCATCCTTGCTTAATTTAAATGTTTTCAGCTAAGTATGAACAACCTGAAGGCTCTGCCAAGAACAAAGGGAAAGGGAAGGTCGCTGAATGAAAGATAATGTTATCTTTTGTAATAACTAGACTTTATTAGGATAATGATGATATATATTAATTATCATGTAATGTAACGAATGTTTGAAGGTTTCGTACTTGGGATTGAAAACTCTGATAATATATAATTAAATTTGATAATCTATATTATTGTTATTATTATTAGTATTATTCCGCTCATAGAAATGGTATCGTGAAGCGCTGAGTTTGAGTTTCAAGTACCTGAATTTGGGGGCGTCACAATATCAATAATTCAATTGAATTGAATTATTTAGGTGTAACCAAACCCCGTTGGCAAATTAAAATTTTTGAAAATATTTTTGAGAATGATGTCATGATGCCGTACTGTATTAACAGTCCGTTTGAGGATGTCGACATTGTATGACTTTGTCATAACACATCATAAAATAGTGGAACAACGATTTTATATCAAATTCACACTAAGTATTTCTGTATTTACAACTCCATCAACCTTTTATCATCTCTGCACCAGGTTACATGGTACATGAGTGATAAATAAAATATATTTTGATATTTCAAATCATTTTGCGTCTAGCTGAAATAAGTAGCACAGACTATACTTTAAACCGTTTCAAAAATGATTACGAGTCTACATATATATATTTTTTAAAGGCACATAGTGCGTATTTAGCTTGATGTCAAAATTTTGAAGTCTAGCATAGCTAGGAGTTTTGGAAAACTTATGTCTTAACTACTAATCATTTAGTTAAACAATTTATCTATTCTTATTATCCTTAATACTCCATTTACACACAACTATACCCAGTTCATCAAACCACACTTATGAGTCCATAAATTGCCACAATCATATGAGTTTAAGAACTTTCCTGTATGCAGGACCTTTAGGCGTCCATTCATTTGGGGTTCATAAACATTTCATATAACTATAAATCGAGAATGTCACATAAGTATGAGTTTTAAGAACCCGTACTTAACCTTATATCCTCTACATATGACCTATCTATCTGTTATACACATGAGAAAGGAATCACCCTCTTAACATGTATATACCAAATAGCTCGACACAACATTTCAATGATTATCAGTGCCAGAAACTAAGTAGTTGTTACACCATGTACAATTCCCCGCCCATACAAGGAATCATACAACTCAACTGCCGACATGAATCCTCAATTGAATCCCCACCTAACTCCCTTCTCAATACGAATTTCATTCAACTCGTAT
Organism: Panax ginseng; assembly: GCA_020205605.1. Lineage (NCBI taxonomy): Eukaryota > Viridiplantae > Streptophyta > Magnoliopsida > Apiales > Araliaceae > Panax > Panax ginseng. The sequence continues at coordinate 45,791,614 of CM035141.1, forward strand.
TCATAATCCTTTCCTGAATCTGTACCAATTCACATGGCAATTTTGCTGTAAACTTTCCAATCATCATATTGATTCTTATCCCATACTATAACCTTATCAGATCATTGGGTGATCTCATCGTATATATTATGAATCATTTCTATACTATAATCATTTTTCTTTACGATCTCCTATCACTGTGCTTTTAGTCTTTTAGACTCTATCTATTTACCACTACTGTTCAACTTTACTATCAGAGTTAGGGAACTATGTATCTTTATAACTCGCCGAGATTTGTCTTTGAATCTTACCGACCGACTAATTCTATGTGAGTTAAATCTTATCCTAATCACTGCGGTTATTAGTCTCAGGTATTCCTACCTAAGGTTCATAACCAACAGCTTTGATACCAACTATGACGGCCCCGAATCCAGGTCCTGAATCACACATATCTAACCAATCATTAACAACATTTAATATCAAATCATAAGATTTTAAAAATTAGGGTTTATACCTCTATTATGCTTTGATCAATGAATATCTGACTTTGATGATCTGATCTATGAGAGATAAAGGATGGTATTGACTTATCTTATCTCACTTTCTCACTCTATATTCCCGAAATTCTAGAGAGAGCAGGTCTTGGTTCAAATGAAAATTAAAGTTAGCATTTTCTCTCTCTTTAATCATTATATAAATGAACAAGTAATGGAGTTGGCTGATGAAATGGCTGAGATATTGTGAGCTATATGTCAAAAGCTAGAGCTAGAGTTGGTGAACAACCAATACTAGGGTTAGATCTACAAGTTAAACTAAATAATGCACAAAGGGCATTTTAGTCTTTTTGCAAATAATTTTAATGGCATATAAGCCTTTTGCCCAAACCCTTAGGGTTTAGGCTTTGAACTCTTAGGTTTTAAAAATAAATTCTAGAATTTTCAAATTACGTTGTAAAAATCAAAAATTAATATTTCCAGATTATAATTAGAATTTTCTAATTATATTAAAATTTCCTAATCATAATTTAAATCTTGATAATTAGGATTAGTATTTCCTAATTAAAATTGCTAATTTAGCAATTAGGGTCAAAATTGGTCATTAGGGTTTACAACCCAAAAATTAGGGTTTCTAATAGAAAAATAATTTTCTAATTTAGAAATTAGATTTCATAATTAGATTAGGGTTTTCTAATTACTTATAACTTTAAAATTAGGATTAATATTTCCTAATTAAGAATTAAAATTACCTAATTAAAAATTAGGGTTTCAAATTTACAAATTAGGGTTCCTAATAATTAGGGTTTCTAATTATTAGAATTTCTAATTAATGAATTAGGGTTATCCCTAATTAAGTTTGTGATTAATACAAAAACCATATACGTTGTTATTAAATCCCCAATTTAGGGTTCCCATATACCGAATTAGGGTTTTAAAATTCTCGGAACTGAACTTAGGGTTTCAGAACCGGTTTCTAGGGTTTCTTATCCATTGCTAGGGTTTTCTAACAGAACGTTGATGTTCTTAATCATATTAGGGTTTTACACTGATAAAATTTATATGGTCAACCGTTGTCCTTTAACCACATACTGAACACATAAATGACCATTTACACAGAGCATATTCACATATACACTTAATCCTGAATAATTCACCTAAATCCTTCACAGAATTTTGAAATCCTCAAAATTATATTTCAAAAATATCAAACGCATACACTAATTTTCTGTCTAGCTTCTAATATTGAACCCTAAATAAATTATTCAAAATATTCAAAATTCTCGGGTTGTCACAGCCACACCCGAGGGGAAAAGGTTTCATCCTTCAACCCGCATCCTCGATCGCCACCACACACTGCTACACAGAAATCAAGCGAGAACGTCAACACAAGCCACTCAAGCCACTGTTGTCCGTGATGACCGTCAACTCCGAAGGTTGGAGTGGAAGGTCAATGCTATGTATGATAACTTTGCATAATTTTCTACGGGGTTGACAAGGTCGATAGCGGAGGCGTTTGTTAGAGTTTATGCCCTAGAGGCCAATTATTTGATATAATTGCTTAACGTTTTGATATTATATTTGATTGAATAAATATATGATTTTATTATGGTTTTATTTACTGCGTAATATAATTGTTAACATAATAAAATTCCTTAGAATAGTGATACAAATTATATAGTTTCAAGTATGTGACTTGAACATGAGATTATATATTACCATTAGTATCGTTGTTCTTAAATGTCCTTAATCGAGTATCATTGTTGATGGGACAACAATGATGCATTGAGACTAGTATGTGGATTGACTAATGACCAAATCTCATTGGTCATAAATATATGAGATATTATGTCAATACATAGGTACATGTTAGAGAACGATGTACTTCGGGATGCACCCACCATGAGAATTCTATATGGAGCATTATGCGAAGTGTCATTAGCAATTCTAATAGTGACAATGATGTAATGGTCCTCCAGACACGAAATCGCTATATTACTACTACACGAGAATTTATGTACTTTGATATCATCAAATGTCACCTTTAATAGGGTGGACTATAAAGGTGATTATTGGGTTCATCATTAATCGTGTGAGAAATATGAGTGATCTAGATAGAATTTAACCATCCTATATATTATGGGTGATATCCATAGGCCTCTTGATTGAGTAGGACTATGAAATGCATGGCCATGCTCAAATAGTGATTTGTTTCATATAGTACACTCATTGATCAAGAAAACTTCAGATTAAATTATGAAGAGTATGACACATTCCATGACTCAAGTTTAATCTAGGAAATTAAGGTTAAAAGGATTAAATTACATTGAAACATTGGTCACGAAAAGGTTGCATCGAATCATCGATCTTATTATTACTTGGGTAGCGATGATGCATTACTAGATGCCATTTCAACGTGTATAATTTTATAATATGATTTTAAAATTATTGCCAACGTAATAATAACCTATATGGTCACACACATAGAAACGTTATTTAAAGGGAATTAATTTAAATTTTAAGGATTTAAATATATTAATATGATTAATAGTATTTAAATCACGAATTTAAATTAAAAGGATAATTTGTATATATGTATATTAATTAAGTAAGACTTAATTAAGAGATATATATATATATAAATTTGGATTTTATGAAATTAGGTTTTGATTTGATTAATTCCTTTTAACTACTATATATATGATATCTAGCGACTACTTAGGGTGATATCATAATTGAAAACCCTAAGCCGCCTCTTAGAGAGAGACTAGAGAAAAACAGTTTGAAAAAATCCATTCCTTTTGGTGGCTAGTCTGCAAGTCCTTCTTATTGCGAGAATCGTTCGACTGACGGTTGTGATGCGGCGTTAAATAATGAATCTGAGAGGCACAATCGGTTTGTATTGTGTTGGAGATTCGAGGCGCAGTCGGTTTTAGATTTTCGTTTTTTTATATCTGGTATAATCTCTAAACCTCTGAATTAATTGATTTTTCGCATGGATCCTGTTTTAGGGTTTCGGAAATTGCTTTAAAATTTTAATTTCATTTGTGCGTTTAAGCCCAACAAACGGTGGTATCGAGCTACTTGCGAAAAAGATTAATTCAGATTACGTGTTTTAATTGTATTCGATATATATGATATATGATGATGCATGTTCTACCGATATAAAATTGAATATATGATATTTACGTTATATGTGTATTCGGTAATATATATGATGATCACTGTTAATCGTATCTTTAATCGGTGGAATAACAATATAACTATTCTAATCAGTTAGAAGCATGAAGAATCGTTTTAATATGATTAATTGAAATCTGAAATATATGATAAATTACGGATAATCTTTTTATTCGTTTTAATATGATTAAATCGAAACTGAAATATATGATAAATTACGGTGTATTGTTATTAGTTTTAATATGATTAAATCAAACCGGACATATATGATTTGTTATTATGGTTGTTTTGGTGGATTAAAATGTATGATTAAAAAACTATTTGAGAGATTCCACCTTGAGAAGGAGAGACCCCCTTGGACCCCCTGTCAATGGCCTTGCGATGGTCGTGTCCCCTATATTTTATATATAGTTTTCTTTAATTATATATAAATTATTATGTGCTTATTGTGATATGCATGGTGCACTGTTATTTCATTATGCCTTAAGTTAGCTTTGGCTATTCTCTCAAAACATAATTATTTAGGTAGACAACCCTTTGTCAATTATATCATATATAACTCCTGGATAGTTTGGTAAACAACATTTGTTTCTAGTCCATCTAATGGTACCAACCAAACTCTATGCCTCTAAGTCCACAATCCTATTGAGATAACTTAAGGCATAATGAAATATGGATCTTGGTTCACTAGAAAGATTTAATAGAAAATGCTTTCCGAATTAATGGTGAGGGCTATTAATTTGAATAAAATAGTGGGAGGTATATTTTGAATGTACTATTATCAATTATATAATATCAACTCTGTAATTTGACTTATTATTGTTGCACTTATAAATTGTAGATATCAAATGGCAAACAACAACAACACAAATAGTCTTTCATTACGATCACCCTTGAAAAGGACAAGCTAAGTGGAATTAATTTCCTTGACCGGCATAGAACTTGAGGATTGTCCTCAAACAAGAGCGTAAGCTATATGTCCTGATGGGCCCATTCCTGCGGCACCAACATGCTCATCGCACCACGTCAAGTGAGCATAATGCTTACAAGAAGCATCAAGATGATGCTCGATGTGAGTTGTGTCATGCTAGCAACCATGAACGCCGAGCTTGAAATGACATGAGTTGATGGATGCTTATGAGATGATCGAGCATATCAAGAAATTGTTCAAGGGCATGCTCGACGGAGAGGTATGATACAAGCAAGGCGTTGTATCAACGCAAAATGGGTGAACGTGATCCGGTTGGTCCACATGTGCTGAAAATGATTGAGTATATTGAGTACCTTGATAGGTTGGGTTTTCCAATCACTCCTAAGCCCAAATGACCTTGTTTTGCAATCTTTGAGCAATGACTACTCTCAATTTGTTATGAACTATCTTATGAATGAAATTGAGAAACCCCTTACTGAGTTGTTGAGCATGTTAAGAACTGCCGAGAACAACATGAAAAAGGCAGGACCCGCTCCCATAATGATGGTGCAAAAGGGGAATGCTAAGGGAAATTGGAAAGGCAAGAAGAAGATAGGATCTAAATCTTTTGCCAAACCCAATTCCAAAACCAAACAGGCTTTAAAACCTAAAGGTGGGGTGGCTAAAGAAGGTGAATATCACTTTTGTGGAAAACCTGGACACTGGAAAAGGAACCGCTCATGCTTATCTGGAAGAAGTGAAGAAAAGAAAAGGAAGTCGACTTGATTCGGTATATATGTTATAAAGTCAACTTATCTACTTCTACATCATGGGTATTGGATCTTCGGATGTGGTTCTCACATTTGTGTAATGTGCGGGGACTCGAAGGAGTAGAACTTTAATGAAAGGAGAGGTTGACCTACGAGTTGGAAATAGAGCAAAGTTGTTGCCTTTGGCCGTAGGAACTTATCATTTATCTTTGCCCACCGGGCTAGTTTTAGAATTAGAAGATTGTTATTTTGTGTCTCGCTATAAGCAAAAACATTATTTACATTTCTTGTTTGGACAAGAAAGGTTTTCATTTATAATAAAGAACAATTGTTGTTTGTTTTACTTAAATGATATTTGTTATGGTGTTGCACAATTGTTTAATGGTCTCTATATTTCTTGATTTAGAAATGCCTATCTATAACATAAATACAAAATGATTTAAATCAAATGATTCAAATCAGAGCATATCTCCGCTTGTCGCTCGTTTAGGCCATATCAATGAGAAACGATATCCAAACTCCATAAAGATGGGTTCTTGGATTCATTTGATTTTGAATCATATGAGAATCACGAATCTTGTTTATTAGGCAAGATGACTAAAGCCCTTTCATCGGACATAGTGAACGGGCTAGCGATGTATTGGGACTTATACATAGTGATGTATGTGGACCCATGAATTCGTTAGCAAGAGGTAGGTTTTATTACTTCATTATATTTAGTGATGACTTTAGTAGATATGGATATGTGTATCTTATGAGACACAAATCCGAATCCTTTGAAAAGTTCAAGGAATTCAAAAATGAAGTTCAAAACCAATTTGGCAAAAGCATAAAAGCCCTTCGATCCGATCGAGGAGGTGAATACTTAAGCCAAGACTTTGATAACCTTCTAAAGGAGTGTGGTATTATATCACAGCTCACTCCACCTAGAACACCGCAATGGAATGGTGTATCTGAGAGGAGGAATCAAACCTTGTTGGACATGGTACGATCAATGATGAGTCATGCAGATCTTCCAATAAGCTTCTGGGGTCATGCCCTAGAGACAGCTGCATTCACACTTAACCGTGTTCCTACAAAGACGGTTCAGAAGACACCATATGAAATGTGGACTGGGAAATGTCCTAGTATGTCGTTCATGAAGATTTGAGGTTGCGAGGCGTTCGTAAAACGTCTGAATTCTGACAAGCTCGGACCCAAATCTGACAAATGTAATTTTGTGGGATACCCAAAGGAAACAAAAGGGTATTATTTCTACAAACCTTCTGAGAACAAAGTGGTTGTTGCTCGAACTAGTATTTTTCTAGAAAGAAAATTTGTCTCCAAAGGAAGCAGATGGGAGGAAAGTAGAACTCGAAAAATTTGAGAACCACAAAATATCATTGAACTCGAGTTGGAACATGGCGGAACCACAAGAAATTGTGGAAAGTGAACTCCTTCAAATTACACAAGTCATTCGTGAGATCTGGTAGGACACGCCAAGAGCCCGAGAGATATTATGGATATCTTGTGACTCAAAACAGCGATGTGATGCTCATAGATCAAGATGAGCACTGCTTCTACCACCAAGAAGCTATGAATGGACCGAATTAGAAATGGCTTGAAGCCATGAAATCGAGATGGACTCCATGTATACTAACCAAGTATGGACTCTGGTTGATCCACCAAGAAGAGTAAAACCAATCGGGTGCAAGTGGGTTTTCAAGAAGAAAAGCCGCATGGATGGTAATGTCTGAAACCTATAAAGGCCGATTGGTAGCAAAAGGTTTCTAACAAATTCAAGGTGTTGACTATGATGAAACCTTCTCTCCGGTGGCAATGGTTAAATCCATCGAGGATCTTACTTGCTATCGCAGCCTTTTTATGATTACGAAATCTGGCGATGGATGTCAAAACCGCTTTTCTTAACGAAAATCTCCTTGAGGATGTGTATATGACACAACCCGAGGGTTTTATCACTCCAAAGATCTTTGGAAAGGTATGTAAGTACGCGGCGATCCATTTATGGATTGAAGCAAGCCTCTCGGAGTTGGAATCTTCGATTTGATGAAGCGATCAAAGAATTTGGCTTTATTAAAATGAAGATGAACCTTGTGTATATAAGAAGGTTAGTGGGAGTCACATTGTATTCCTAGTATTATATGTTGATGACATATTAATTATTGGGAATGACATTCCTTCCTTACAATTTTGTAAAAACATGGTTAGGAAAATGTTTCTCCATGAAAGATTTGGGCGATCTCGCCTACATTTTAGGTATCAAGATCTATAGAGATAGATCAAGAAAATGCTCTACTTAAGTCAAAGTACATATATTGATAAAGTGTTGAAACAGTTCACAGATGCAAGAGGCGAAAAGAGGAAACTTACCGTGACTCATGGTGTAAAGATCTCTAAGGCCCAATGTCCTAAATCACAAGATGATGAGGAGGCGTGTGAGAAAGATCCCTTATGCTTCGTGAATTGGATCTATCATGTATGCAATGATATGTACTCGTCCGGATGTCTCGTATGCTTTGAGCATGACGAGCGATACCGATCAAATCCAAGTGAAGGTCATCGATGCCATGATCGAAGAATATCCTCAAGTACCGAAAAGGACTAAGGATTCATTCTTGGTATATGGAGGTGAAGACGAACTAGCGATGTAAAGGGTTACACAAATGCTAGTTTCGGTGACAATGATGACTATAAGTCTCGGTCGGTTTTGTGTTTTACCTTAATGGTGGTGTTTGTTAATTTGAAAAGTTCAAGCAAGAGACGATGGTCGATTCTACAACAGAGTGAGTATATTGTCGCTTCTAGTGCGACAAGGAGGTCAGTATGGATTAAAAAGTTCATCATCGAACTTGGTGTTGTTCCAACCATTGTTGATCCGGTTGCTCTATCTTGATAATAATGGAGCCATTACATGAGGACTAAGGAACCCGGATCTCACCAACGATCCAAGCATATACTTAAAAGGTACCATCTCATCCGTGAAATCATTGATAGAGAGATGTACATATAGGAAGAGTGCCAATGACAGATGATAATGTTGCGATCCACTAACAAGGCTTTGTCGCACAGAAGCTACAGCGGTCACACTAGTTCCATGGGTATTAGATACATGAGTGATTGGCTCTGAGTGCAAGTGGGAGATCATTAGAGTTTATGCCCTAGAGGCCAATTATTTGATATAATTGCTTAACGTTTTGATATTATATTTGATTGAATAAATATTACTACACGAGAATTTATGTACTTTGATATCATCAAATGTCACCTTTAATAGGGTGGACTATAAAGGTGATTATTGGGTTCATCATTAATCGTGTGAGAAATATGAGTGATCTAGATAGAATTTAACCATCCTATATATTATGCGTGATATCCATAGGCCTCTTGATTGAGTAGGACTATGAAATGCATGGTCATGCTCAAATAGTGATTTGTTTCATATAGTCTACTCATTGATCAAGAAAACTCAGATTAAATTATGAAGAGTATGACACATTCCATGACTCGAGTTTAATCTAGGAAATTAAGGTTAAAAGGATTAAATTACATTGAAACATTGGTCACGAAAAGGTTGCATCGAATCATCGATCTTGTTATTACTTGGGTAGCGATGATGCATTACTAGATGTCAGCTCACCGTGTATAATTTTATAATATGATTTTAAAATTATTGCCAACGTAATAATAACCTATAAGGTCACACACATAGAACGTTATTTAAAGGGAATTAATTTAAATTTGAAGGATTTAAATATATTAATATGATTAATAGTATTTAAATCACGAATTTAAATTAAAAGGATAATTTGTATATATGTATATTAATTAAGTAAGACTTAATTAAGAGATATATATATATATATAAATTTGGATTTTATGAAATTAGGTTTTGATTTGATTAATTCCTTTTAACTACTATATATATGATATGTAGCAGCCTACTTAGGGTGATATCATAATTGAAAAACCCTAGCCGCTCTTAGAGAGAGACTAGAGAAAAAACAGCCTGAAAAATCCATTCCTTTTGTGGCTAATACTGCAAGTCCTTCTTATTGCGTAGAATCGTTCGACGGTTAAATGCGGCATTCGTGTGGATCTGGTAGAGAGGCGCAATCGGTTTGTATTATATTGGAGATTCGAGGCGCAATCGGTTTGATTCTCATTTTTATATCCGGTATAATCTCTAAACCTCTCAATTAATTGATTTTTCGCATGGATCCTGCTTTTAGGGTTTCGAAATTGCTTTAAAATTTTAATTTCATTTGTGTGTTTACGTATGTCGAAGCCAATGAAATTTGCACATCGTGTACTACACTCGAATGGCCACAATTTGGGACAATAGTGCCATTTCCTGCATTCCATTCACCACCAAGAGGGTGGTGCAACCGAACGATGGGGAGTTCTTCTAACCCTATACCTTCATTGATTGGGATAATGAATATTTTAAGTTTTGGGGTAGTGGGTAGTAGGGTAGTTGCATGTAGTGTTTGCATGTTAGTTTAAATTTTTCATGTTTATGTGTTAATTAATAATTGTAGAATTTTTTTTTGTTTTTAGTCATTATTATTTGTGTTAGTATATGTTTAATTGCATTTTATGTTTAGTTGCATGTCTCACAAGTCTAGCTTTGTGGAAGTTATGTCTAGCCAATGATGAAATTGAATATTTGAAGAATTTTTGAGTATTTTGGATAACATAAGCTTAGATATAATGTTTACATGATGTAATCCTTGGAGGTTGTTTAGATGCTTTCGTTTTGCACTGACGTGTTCACAAATACTTGTAGGCATAAGAGTTATGTGTTGTATTGCTTGATAGGAAATGTGGTTTTTTTTAAAAAAAGAATTATGCGGAAAATGGACTTAGATTATGAAAAAAACATTGATAAGCAAATTTTGGGAACACATGGGTATGCTATATATATTTAATATAAAAATAAAAATATATACGCCCGTAGGGGTGTCTTAATACCTAGCGCCCTAAGGCCTTTTATGGTCTGGGAGTCGTTAGTTGAAAGCTCGCTAAGGGGTAGCATTGTTAGCCTAATGGAATGAGGCATTGCACAGTCATGCGAAATAAAACAAAATAATAATAAAAGCAATAAACACCGCGGGAAAGAGCAAAAATTGCCCTCGTGAGTAGAAATAAAGTAGTTTAAACCCATTGTTGAACCTTAATTTGTATTGATATGTTAGAATAGTCTTTGTGCATTAGTATACATGAATCTTGATTTAGACTGTAATTTTCTGTTTAGAGCAGTTTAACATGTATATTCTTTGCTTTACTCAAGTTTTGGTGAACACAACACACACACATACATCATCTTTATAGCATGTATGGATTACTTGAGTGTATGATATTATGTCTATGGCTTAGTTTGAAGTTTCATTCTTGAATCTTGATAATTTGCTGAGGCATATTGGACTGGAATTCTATGTTAGCTGGAAAAATGTGAGACTCATTTGCATCATAATCTAGTTGCATAGCATGTAGTTGCATTTCATCTCGTATGCATTGCTTGAGGGCCAACAATAGTTCAAGTTTGGGGGTATTTGATAAGTAGGTTTTATACCTACTTATTGGATATCAATTCATGAGAACTATGTTTATCTCAAGCACATTTTAGTATGTTTTTAGTTGCATTTTGTTTTATTTTGCATTACTTGTAATTAGCACTCCTCTGGTGTGAAAATGCAGGAAATGGCATAAGCTCAACTGTGGCAGGTGTTATGAGAATAGCAAAGGCGTGGCACGTGAAACGAGTGGAGAAATAGAAGTGAGCAGTGATGGAAGATCAAGCAACAAGCATGTGGAACAACAGGAAACAACAGTAGAACACAAGTAAGGAGGACACGAAGCCATGCATTGGTGACAAGCCGGAATTGCATGCGCTGCATCATCACCTGCTTGAAGCTAGAAACGCGCACGTCGCGTCGCGCCAGCCAGCCAAATATCAGTTCTCAGATAGAAACCTCATGTGACCGCATACGAGTCATCTCCAAGTCATTATCGACTTTATTTTAAATTTGAAATTTTAAGTGTTTGAGTGCATTTAAACTACTCTGGTTGATACCAGACACAATTAATTAATGTTTTTATCAGTTTTAGACTAGAGAACTAGGGTTCTAAGCCTTGAACACATTTTAAAATAGGATTTGAGCACACATTTAATATTTTCTTCATCTTCTTTTGAATTGAGTCTTTGAATAAGAACTCTTGTTATTTTGCTGGAAGTTATTGGAGATTTGAACAACATTTTGGAACATAATCTACAATTGGGTTTGATCAATCTATCTTCTCTCTCAATTGTTTTTCTTTATTTTCCATGATTTGCTATAATCCCATAATGGCTTTCGGTTCAGAAATGAACTAAATTCCATTATAGGATTCTAACAGATTTTGATATGTAGTCTAAAAGTGATGGCTTGATTGTTTGATTGATTGTGTATCATCAGAATTTCTATTATGATTGATTGGATTGCATGAATGTTTGATCACCATTCATTTTATGTATTTGTATGGAATTGAAAAATGACATGCGAGTATGGTTGTAATCATAATAGCGTGCGTGTATGAGGCTGAATTGTTTAGCTTTATATTTCGTGAATCAGATAGAAATATATTATTTCACCGTGTGCAGTATTATAAGAGCTTGTGCTTCAATTCAATATTGCTGCAATTTCACATAGAAATATAGTGACTTTGGTTTTATTGATGATTACATGATTTCTATTGCATGTGGAGGTTATGTAAGCAGGTCATAATGCATTGAAAAATGGTTATGTCTAATTTCGTGCTCTTGGCTAATTTTCCATGATACGTGTATAATTTTGCATGATGGTAATATTTAGATGAAATATGAAATGAAGTTAGAATCCCATTAATTCCAAATTTGGTTTACTATTCTATTAGTATTATTTTATTCATTAATTGAATATAGATTAAGCATCATTGTAAAGTATTCGTTTAAGCATATAAAATAGTGAAACTATTGGTGTATGATAGTTTAATTTTAAAACCTTTCTCCATGGATCGATACTGTCCTTACTCTGTACTACTTGTTGACCCATGTATGCTTGCATGAGTTAGAGTCCTTTTGTTCAAACTAAAAAGGAGGCAACATGAACATGAGTTAATAATATTATACCTTACGCTCGAGGCAAGTTTCTAAACCTATCTTTTTACATTGAGCAAGTTCTCTACTTCTATTTTTATAATTGAGCAAGTTATCTAACTCTACACTTTCGTTGATCTAGTTTGTTTGTTGTTATGCAAGTTTACTTGTCTTATTTAAACTGTAAATTTGTAAGCTCTTGTATCTAGTTTGTTCATGATGATGCAAGTTCTCTAAACCTTAGTTTTATGTTAAGCAAGTTATTCTTGTATTTAACTTGTCAAATAGCATGCAAGTTTATTTAATCCAATATATTGTTGTTGAATAGTTATTATTATTCAAATTTCTATTCGTTATGCATGATTAGTATTCAATTCTAAATGACCTTGGCTTAATATTGTTCAAGCAAGGTATGTGATAGTTATTCAATATTTATGCTATTATCTTATTCCTAAAGCATAACTTTAATATACATTGTTAATTCACTTATGATTTATTTCATAACATAACGTGATTATCTTTTATTCAACTAATCCTTAGTTGATGTTCGTTGAATTCCAAATTACCTTAAAATGTATCCAAATCAAACTTACTTTGGTGCGGACTTGTAATCTAAATATTGAGATGAACAACCCTATTTTAAGGGGTTTACGCTTAGCGTTGAAATGTTTGTGCACAATACATTGTACGAAGGGTTGATCCCCCTAAGTACGTGGAGTCCTTATACTCATATGACTGTTAAAGTTAAAGTAGAAAGATTACTTATAACTATGGACATGGTTCGTGGTCATTAGACCCTCAGTAGTATATTTCAGAATGTTAATGTCATTCAGTTCTATTGAGCCTATTATTTGGAAAATGATGTAAAATTTACTCATTCTTATTTCAAGTGAGCTTTGTTTGCTCACTCTTGCTTATATAACCATTACAGCTAAGGATGAGAAGGTAGATGTACCTAGCACCAGTAAGGCAAGGGGAAGATGAACAAGTATTGAAGACTTGTAATATTTTGATAGTTAATTATCAGACTTTAATTTGATTGATGTAATGAAGTATTTATTTAATTTCCGCATTTGAATGATTGCAATTAAAGGTTAGATAACCTGGGAGATAATATTTTTATTAATGTAATCCTGTATGGGCAGGTTTTATTATTCAATTTTATTATGATTGGGTAGTTAGATATAAATGTTTGGATTAAGTGAACACCAAATCTTGAGGTAATGAAGTACCGGGATTTGGGGGTGTCACAGAACCACTAACTATAATGTTCATTAAGTCACTTTCTTATTCCTTACGGCTTTCTGGCAACAAAATGTCATACCTCAGGATTCATTTTTATACGACTCACCTTCGGCTTTTATTAATCTTATTACCGTTCATTACGGCTTTCTTAATACCATTTGTATCTTACTTAATACTTTCGTTATCCATTACTTGAACCCCATGTTCATTACTCATTCTTAGTGTCGGGTTTACACCGCTCTCAGTTGTATCTTTAAACAATCGCTCATCGCAAAATAATGTTGCATTCACAAATATCTATCGCTTTACACTTATCTCTCACTATCATGACATAACATCGAAATGTTATTCATTACCCTCGTCGCTCAACGTCTAAGGAATCACAACCATAGCAATCCCTCACATTCGTTCATCACGACTATGGTCCCCAGAAATCGGTTACGTAACCCGCGCTTATATTATTTGTCTTTTAATCTCGTTTAATCTTTTCGTTCAACCTTCATTTAAGGTTTAATTTACTTGTTTAAGTGTTACATTAGTTGGACATTATGTTCCTTATCTTCCCTTAAGTTTACCCCAAAAGCTGAACCGTTAAAAGATCATCTCTGGCTTTTTCCCTACCCATGTAACATGTGGCTTTTCTTTCTTCTTTATCTCTCACTTTACTGCGGCCAGCCTATTCACTTTCTTCCCAGATGCGCACAAATGGCGCTTATGCCCTCTTTTCATTCTCGTCTTTGCGCCACTCGTCAGTAGTTGATGGCTCGATCTCGCGTTGCGGCGTCGCCTCCCAAGGCTCAGCTAGCGCTGCGGCGCCGAGCACAAAACCTAGAAAATTTTTTAAGTCTTGAATCAAGTTTGAGACGCGTACTTTAAGATCTCTTATCTTCTTCGTTATAACTTGGAACGAGGTCGTTCCAAAGCAATTCTCTTCCGTATCTTATGTACTTCAATATCCCTCGGACAGAACTACGTTCTGAATCCGTTAACGTGCCATTCGATTGGCTTGATCTTCACCATTCATTCATTTTTATGCTTTTAACGTTCTTCGTTCGTAATTCGATCAACCGAACTCGGAACTCGTTTGTTCCTCAGTCCATGACTCACATTTTCTTTGTTCTCTTACATTCTTATGAAACCCTACACGTTCGAGTTCATTTACTAACTTTCTAATTCTCATTTGTCTTTTAAAATTTTTTTGTCATAACTTCGTTATAGCTAAGTTTTAATTCATTCTTCATGAACATTTCTACCGTTCCTAACCAAGCAATAAGCATCTAACTTATACGCGATGGTTTTAAACTTGTCCATCAACAACAATTATCATACGATGGTTTTAAATTTGTCCATCAACAATATTTTTCACGTGTTCTTCGTTCGTTCTTCATTTTAATCGATATTTTGGATTACGATTTCACTTTTTATTGGAATTTGATGTTATAGAACATCATTCCTTACTTATTTCACCTACTCATTCATATAATCCACTCGGATCGTTCTAATTCATTACGAATCTTATACTTCCTTAAGAAATTTATAAAATAAACTTCTAATTCTTATTTCTTCATTTTCTTACAATTTCAACAATATGAAATCATCCCTAACATCATCTACTTCTTATATTTATTAACTTATGTTTTTAAACATAGAAACTTAAAGAAAATTTATAAGAAACTAGGTTTCGGATTACCATTCTCCTTTAATTTTCTTCCGTCGGATAAAGTTTGAACACGAGCAAGCTTTTCCTCCTCCTCTTTCCTCCCATCCGAACTCTCTCTCTTTCTCAAGTGTTATAGGATTTTCAAAATCCAAAACAAATGAATTTAACTTCTTATTTATAGAATTTTAAAGCTAGGGGAAAAATAGTCATTTGCCCCCCAAACCTCGTTACTAGTCAAGTCTTAAGAACTAAGTTTACTTGGCTTCCACATTTACTTAGCCATTAAGTCTACTTAGCCCTTAAGTTTACTTAGCCCTTAAGTTTAAGCACTTTACTTAGCTATTAAGTTTACTTAGTCATTACTTAACGTATCCTTTACTTAGCCATTAAGTATAAGCACTTTACTTAGCCATTAAGACTAATCGTATTCTACGCATCTCATTCTCGTATTCTCTTCGTATATAGTTCGTACGATATTCATGTTATACGTCGTAATAATCTTTGTACTATACTCGTATAATAACTAGTATTACACTCGTATTTCTTACGCATAATAACCCTAATTATTATAAGAAATCCTTAAATTCTCGGAACTCACTTTCCTAACCCTTAGGTTTTAAGTCTGCAGGCAAAAACTTCATTTTTGCCATAACTGAAATATTATTGAATATTCCATTACGTCTTAGAATTCTATCATTACGTATTTCTCAAAAATTCAAACTCAATCTCCGAACAGAAATAGATGAATAGTGCCTATTTTGTCTTTTTTCCCGGAAATATTTTTGTTCCCGGAAATATTTAATTTTGACCTTGAAAATTCTTACTCGTTCAATCTAGCTCTTAGCCAGAATCCTCCCGACTTATAATCATCCTAGGTTCTAGAACGATTAATAAATACATAGCACATAATATTATTAATAAAAATTCCTTTTATTAATAACTAATTCTTTAAACTTAAATTCTGGACAACTCGAATTTCCGTGTCGTCACACTCTTCCCCCCTTATAAAAATTCCATCCTAGGAATTTCATAAAACCACACCCTTACCCGGGTCATCACATTCACCCCTTCTTCACAGAATTTCATCCTCGAAATTTTAGCCTACCCTTCTTCTCAACTTCCCTTCAACGGAGTTCTTATCTTTCCCGCATTCCTAACCTCATAACCTATCAAGAATCATAAAGTAGAAGGAATAACGAGGAATATAAAATATCCTTTTAAAACGTTTCATACTATTACTAAGGGGTCAAATCGACCATGAATTCTTACTAGGTTTAACAGCATGACGCTGTAACCTTTCTTCCAAGGTCAATTTACAATCACAGAGAAAGAAACTACCTCTTACCCACCGTATACCCTATTTCAGGATATGTTCACCTCAGACTTAATCATTAGATTCTGCATCAAAACAATTTGGTTTGGCACAACCTCTTCAAAGAAAGCTCGATTTTATTTTAAACATGACATACCATTTGTCTAGCCAAATCAAGTAGCTTAGACCATACCAATAAATTGGATATCAACGTGAAACATTCGTCTAGTCAACTCAATTGACGTCGACTACTTCTTTAAATTCGTTTGCAATACATCAAAATGTTTTATGATGTCATGATACTATACTTTTCACAGTACGTTGAGGACTTCGTCAGTTTGTGACTTCATCATTATACATCATACCATAGCGGGTTATTGATCCTAAGATCACATCCAACACCAGGTTCAATTGCATTAATAACTCCATCCTTTTACCATCTTTGCATCAATTGCAATGATGATATAAAATTCATTTTGATTTTTCAAATCAATTTCTGTCTAGCCGAAACAATTAGCATAGACATACCAAGAATAGTTCTTTTAAAAATCTATTGATTCCAAAAGTTGAACCAATTCTTTCCTTTTTCAAACGCACATGTAAGCACGATTTCAATAAAGTTCGAAATCTAGCGTAGCTAGATGACTTGGAATATCCTATTCTCCATCTTCCTTCATTGTCTTACTTGTGACAATACTTAATCATCTCTAGTACCTTCAATACTAAGCGTATTGAAAACAACTCATTTTCAGTTTAAACATTCCTATATCTTAGTACAGTCCATCAACTTACCACACATTATGAGTTCAGGAACTTTCCACAATAATATGAGTTTAAGAACTATCCAGTCAGACCATAGGCGTCCATACACTGAGACGTTCGAAAACATACCATAATATTATGAGTCACGAACTTACCATAAGTATGAGTTTCAAGAACTCGCACCTACCTTGTCGTTCTCTACCTATCAAGTATATACATGAGAAAAGATTCACCTTCTCGCCATATACATATTGATAGCGCGACCAATCCCAATGATTATCACTGTAATAAGCTAAGCAGTTGTTACATCAAGCACAAACCTCTTGTGACAAACGAGATTTTGTAATTTAATTTTAATATTATAGAATTAAATAAATATTTTTCGATGAATTAATTATTAGATTAAATAATTAATTGATGAAGTTGTGGTAGATTAATTTAATTATATGTGTTATATTTATTAAATTAATGTGAGAATAATTATTATTTAAGTATGTATTTATGTGATCTTATTGAATTAAATGAAATATTTAATAAGCATAATAGTATTCTAATTATTGTAATAATTAATTAGAGATTTAATAATTTGACATTATTAATTAATGAGAAAATTTAATTATTTGACTATGAGAATTAATGAGAAAGTATTATATTTTATTTAAATTAAATAAAATAAGATATTTGAATTGGGTGTGACATGATTTAAACTATATTATAAAAGTTTAATTAAATTAATTGAGTATAAGCCTTTTAAGGCTAGCCAAACATGGCATTAGTGGAGGTTGAGGGCAGTTAACTCATGATGGGTAACTGACCTCCACAACGTGTCAGTTCACCTTTATTATTATTATACGTCTTCCTTTCCTTTTCATTTTTTGGCTAAGTCTAGAAGAGTAGAAACAGAGAGAGAGTTTTGAGAATCAGTGTGATTAAAGGAAAAGAAGTGTGGGAAATTGGGAATTGTTTTCACCCTGTGTAAGCCAAGCAGAGTATTCAAGGGTAATCTCCTCCTTCCCAAATTTTAAATTTATGTTGTTTAAGTTTTCATAAAAATGGCTTCACGTTTTGTTAAAAACTCTGTGAATGGGAAAATGGTATGATTATGGGTTTGTGTATGTGTTAAGACGTATCATATCGTATTTGATTATATATATTGTATAAATCGTATCATCAGTTTCATGAAAATACATCATATATTATTGCTTCAAAATTTACAGAGTATGGGATATGGCCATATGGCCCTTATACGTGATTTTAATATGTCAAACATAAATTGTTTTGTAAACATTCCACTTGTATATAGTTATGCATGCTAAAATGAAGAAAATGAAATTTGAATGGATGTATTTGGTGTTATAACAAATCCGTAGTGGTAATTTTTATGTTTTGTGTTATAACGAATCCAAGTATAACTTCATGAAATAAGCAATGCCTTTTTAGCGTAATGTCCGTAAATGCAATTTTTTTTAGTATTCAAGTATAGAAATGTGATATTAACTTAATCTTATGAATTTAAAATTATGTTAGAAGTATAATGAGATGTCAAAATAGATTCTTAACATGTCAATAACATAATTTCATGTGAATCGATTTATTGAATGCATAATTAGCTTTTATGCGTGAAGTGTAAATTGTGTAACAATGAGTATGATAAATTGACTAAGTATAGTCATAATTCGAATTAGACAAGAAGAATGAACTTATGATGACTAGTTACATTATAATTAACTATAGTTGTGAATGGAAATGATATGTAGGATTAAATTAAAGGAACGTGTTTTATTAACGTGTAATCTACGCACGAGGCAAGTTTCCTAACCCTACTTGTTATCATTATTCAAGCTATTCTCATTATTATTAACCAAGTTCAATTGTTAAATTAAAGATTAATTATCTTCTTAAAGCATGATTCTATTATACAATATTTGTTCTATTGTATACCTCTTGAGATTATTATTCAATCTAATTATCAATTATTGTTGAACCTTGTTAGACTAATGAACCCCTATTTGATTCGACTAGTCCATAGTTGACGAACGTTCTAAATTTTAGAACCCTTATTGATTTATCCAAACCAAACTTCCTTTGGTGCGGACTCTGATGTCAAACTGAGATGAACAACCTCATATAGGGATTACTTATCGTTAGCGTTAAGATATTGTGCACGAGATGGTACTAAGGTTGATCCCAAGTGCACGAGTAGAAGAGTCCATAGTCTTATGATCATTAAAGGTTTCAAGTATAACCCTTGATAACCTAGGACATAGTTCAAGGTCTTATGACCCTCGTAAATCTTTTGAATTCTTGTTATTCATTCTTGATTCAAAAGTTGAGCTTTTATTTCAGAAGTCTTTGATTCACTCGCATGTTATTATATATTGTTATTTCATTTTTTTCTTATGGGCAATCATGCTCACTCTTGCGTAATAATAACATTGCAGTTAAGAACGAAAGGTACGATGAGCCTTCTACTAGCAAAGGCAAAGGCAAAGCTAATAAGTGATGAAGACTTATTATTTAAATTTTTAGAATGTTATTGTAAAGACTTGATGTTATTTAAGACTTATTTGTTTATATTTCCGCACAGATGTTGAAGGTTAGTTTGACCTGGGATTGTATTTATTATTCAGATGTTGTAACACCATAAGGGGGGGATTTTATTTCTATCTATTGCATGGTTTGCATTTATTATGGGCAGATAAATAAATGATATTTGTACAGTGAACACCAAATCATGTGGAAATTTAAGTACCCGGATTTGGGGGTGTCACATGTTAGTATCAAAACTATTGGTTATGAACCTTAGGTGGGGGAACAACCTTAGGTAGTAGCCTTATAGAAAGAACATAGTGATGGAAAACTCTTATCGAGTTCTAAGAAATGAATTTCTGTAATTCATTGAAGATAATAAAAGACTTTATGTGTTTATGTGTTAAATTATGTGCTCACTAGTACGACTTAGTAACTAAAACTTGAAATTATGTTGACAAAGATGTCCGGATGTTGGAGGAACTAGTCGAGCCGGGAGGAGGAACCCAGTACCTACAAGACCTCTGGATGAGGAGCCCCAGACATTCATGCCGTTAGGGAGCGAGCGAGAATCAGAGGGAGTCATCTCCATTGATCACCGTTGTTGGTCAGGAGCATGAACCTGAGACTGATCCTGAGGAGGATCCTGAGGAGGAAGATGAAGAGGAAGAAGAGGACTTTTCACCGCACTCCATTGATGCTGAGATGTACGACGCGTTATATGTCAGTAATGTAGAGTTACAAGACAATGTCCAGGATCTGACTGAGCGGGCGATTATTCAGCAGATTACTCTCGAGCAGAAGGAGAGGGAAATTGAGACTCTTCACACACGACTGGGAAATGTAGAATGGGATTTGGTCCACGAGAAGGGTCAAACCGAGGATAAGACCGAGGAGATAGAGAAGTTGAAGAAGGAATTGAAGGGAAGCTCGAAAAGGCTGATCGTAGCAGAGGAGGGCTGGGTAAGAGAGTCACGTCGTGTTGATCTTGCGGAAGAGGATGGTCGTACAAAGAAGGCTAAGCTTGGGGAGACGTACTCTACACTCAATAGTGTAATGGATGAGGCTCAGGATCGAGTGTTGAGGTATCCAATCCAATTCGTAGGACTACTATCGTACATGCTGGATCGTATAACAATGTCTCGCATCATGGAAGAAGATCATAGCAAGGCTAATCAGTGCCTTAACAGGCAGTGATAGAAATTGTTTAATTATGTGAAAAACTTATCTGGTATTTATATGTAAATTTCGATGTGTTTATGAATGAAGGAATAGTTTAATATTTTAAATCCTATAGATTCTTTATCTCGGGATGGATGATGTAAATAGCAGTGATGCTATCGTTTGATGTTAAAACTTTTGATTTAATTAAATATATCAAGTTGTTTGAGTTAATCTGTTAAATAATTATATTAAATTATTGAGTTAAGTCTTAACTATTTAGAGAATTTAATAGAGATTTAATAAGCATATATTTTAACAGAAATATGCCGCCAAGAAGAAGACAACAACGTCAACCAGCCAATGAAGGATCTACAAATAACAACAATAACGCCAATGATAATCCCATTCAACAGTTAGTGAACTTGTTAGCTAGAGGAATGAATAATCAACCTCAAGCTCCACCAAATACAACATTTAAAGATTTCAAGGCGGTAGGACCGCCAGAGTTTAAAGGTTCCATGAACCCGATTGAGGCTCAAACGTGGGTTATGGAAATGGAGAAGGTTTTCGATGTTGCTAGAGTTAGAGAAGACCAGAAGACCGCTTTCGCAACGTTTATGCTGAAGTTTGAAGCCAGTTACTGGTGGCAAGCAAACAAGGTCTGTGGAGGTGAAGGCGTGATTACTTGGGAGAGATTCAAAGAGATGTTTTTTGAGATGTCACAGAACCAAATGGAGGTTCAATTTCTGGAGTTGAAGTAGGGGAATATGTCCGTACCTGATTATGCGGCTAGATTCAACGAGTTAGCGAGGTTTTCCCTGTATCAAGTACACACGGATGATAGAAAAACAAGAAGGTTTGAACAAGGACTGAAGCCCTAGGTATATAGCAAAGTATCAATGTTTCAGCTAAACACTTTTGCTGGAGTACTGGAAAAGGCCATCCTCACTTAAGGTGGAAGCGATGCGGTGACCAAGTACAATCAGGATCAGAAGAAGAAGAAGACTGAAAGTGAAGGAAATAACAAGGCTAGTGGAAGTGGCATAGGAGGTTGTAATTTTAATCAGAAGAAGAGGTGGAATGACAACTCATCATTGGGGAATCAGCAAGGAGGTCAGAAGAAGAGGATTGAAGCATGCCCGACCTGCGGGAAAGCTCATTTGGGGGTTTGTATGAAGGGAAAGTGGGTGTGCTACAATTATGGTCAGGAGGGCCACATAGCACCTAACTGTCCTAACCCAAAGAAGGGTGCCTGCTTCACTTGTGGTTCAAAAGATCATTTGGCAAGAGATCATCCTAAGAAGGGATCCGAGAGGGCGGGATCGGAGGGAACAAGGAAACAATTAAGTGAAACGCCTTGACTATCACTGGACCAACTGTAACCAACCGACCGATCGCCAAGACTTTCAATATGACGGTGCAGGATGCAGTTCAGTCTCGTGATGTGGTGTCAGGTATCATTCCAATCAATAAAATTAATGCTTATTTATTATTTGATTCGGGTGCTACTTGTTCCTTTATATCCGATGACTTTGCTAAGAACTTAGATTTGCTTAAGGATGAGTTGGATTACCCCATGAATATAAAAATTGCGAATAGAGAAATTATCCCTGTTAAGTATGTACATAAGAACTGTATAGTGGATATTAAGTGTAATATCATGAACGTAGATCTTATCCCTATTTGACTTGGGGAATTTGACGTTATCTTGGGAATGGACTGGTTATTCAATTACGGGGCTATAATTGATTGCCAAAATAATCGTATTAACCTTATGACTTCGTCCAAGGTTGTGTTTTATGG
Source organism: Panax ginseng (assembly GCA_020205605.1). Taxonomy (NCBI): domain Eukaryota; kingdom Viridiplantae; phylum Streptophyta; class Magnoliopsida; order Apiales; family Araliaceae; genus Panax; species Panax ginseng. The sequence goes on from CM035141.1 coordinate 45,814,536, forward strand.
TAGCAAGTCGCCTAGACAAACGAGTTGTCTGACGATGATGCAGGCCAGGAAGTTGTTAAGACAGGGCTGTGTAGGATATTTAGCTTACATAGTCGACAGTCGTAAAGAGAATCCAAAAGTAGAGGAGATACCGGTAGTGAAAGACTTCGTTGATGTATTTCCAAATGATTTGTCAGGACTTCTGCCAGATAGAGAGGTTGATTTCGTGATCGATTTGGCGCCAGGAACGACTCTAATATCGAAGGCACCATACCGAATGGCACCAGTAGAGATGAAAGAATTAATGGTACAACTACAAGAATTACTGGACAAGAAGTACATTCAACCGAGCGTATCGCCGTGGGGAGCGCCGGTGTTGTTTGTGAAAAAGAAAGACGGAACGATGCGGCTTTGCATTGATTCCAGAGAACTGAATAAGGTCACGATTAAGAATAGATATCCATTATCGAGGATCGATGATCTGTTTGATCAATTGAAGGGAGCGAAATATTTTTCCAAGATAGACTTGAGGAGTGGTTATCATCAACTGAAGGTGAGGCCAGAGGATGTACCGAAGACAGCGTTCAGAACACGATATGGTCACAACGAATTTTTGGTAATGTCGTTTGGTCTAACGAATGCTCCTGCAGCATTTATGGGATTAATGAATGGGGTGTTCAACCCGTTTTTGGACAAGTTCGTAGTGGTATTTATAGACAACATTTTGGTTTATTCGAAAACCAAGGAAGAACATGAAGAGCATTTGAGATTAACATTGGAAGTGTTGAGGAGGGAGAAGTTCTATGCCATGTTTTAGAAATGCGAATTTTGGATCGAGCGGGTGCAATTTATTGGGCACGTGATCGATAAAAAAAGAATTTCGGTAGATCCATCCAAAGTCGAAGCTATGATTAACTGGGATCAGCCGAGGATGCCGTCGAAAGTACGAAGTTTTCTTGGATTGGCAGGATATTACAGAAGGTTCATTCAAGACTTTTCCAAGATCGCAACTCCTGAATTTAATTTAACTCGAAAAGTCATGGAAATTTGTTTGGACGGAGAAGTGTGAGGAAAGCTTTCAAGAATTGAAGAAGAGGTTGAGTACAACACCTGTGTTGTCTCTTCCAGACGATACAGGGAATTTTGTTGTTTATAGTGATGCATCGGCATATTTCTATTAAGAATAATATATGCTTATTAAATCTCTATTAAATTCTCTAAATAGTTAAGACTTAACTCAACAATTTAATATAATCATTAACACATCGTCTCAAACAACTTAATATATTTAATTCAAATCAAAAGTTTTAACATTAAACAATAGCATAACTGTTATTTACATCAACTATCCTGGAATAAAGAATCCACAGGATTTAAAACATTCAAATATTCTTTCGTTCATAAACATATCAAAATTTACATATAAAATTAACGAAGTCTTTCATATAATTAAACAGATTATATCACTATCTGTCAAGGTGCTGAATAGCCTTGCTACGCTCCTCTTCCATGATACGAGACATCGTCCTGCGATCCAGCATGTACGATGGAAGTCCTTCGAACTAGATGGGGTACCTCAAAACTCGATCCTAGTCCTCATCCATTGCATGATTAAGCATAGAGTATGTCTCTCCAAGCTTTGCCTTCTTCGCACGACCGTCTTCTTCTGCAAGATCAGCACGTCGTGCCTCTCTTACCCAGCCCTCCTCTGCTATGGCAAGCCTCTCTGAACTCTCTTTCAGATCCTTCTTCAACTTTTCTATCTCTGCGGTCTTATCTTCGGTTTGACCCTTCTCGTGGACCAAATCCCATTCTACATTTCACAGTCGTAAGTGAAGAGTTGAAATCTCTCTCTCCTTCTGCTCGAGAGTAATCTGCTGAATAATAGCTCACTCAGTCAGATCCTGCACCTCATCTCGTAACTCCACATTACGGTCGTATAATGTGTCGTACATCTCAGCATCGATGGAATGCTGTGGAAACTCCTCTTCTTCCTCTACCTCATCAAATTCCTCCTCAGGATCTGTCTCAGGTTCATGCTCCTGACCCCCCACAGTGATCAATGGAGATGACTCCCTCTGTACCAACTGTTCCCTAACGACATGAATGTCTCTGGGCTCCTCCTTTGTCGGTACTATAGGTACTAGGGGTTCCTCCTCCCCTGCTCGACTAGTTCCTCCAACGTTAGACATCCTGACAACAAAATTTCGAGTTTTAGTCACTAAGTCATACTAGTAAGCACATAAATTAACACATAAGCACATAAAGTCTTTTATTATCTTTAATGAATTACAGAAATTCATTTCCTAGAACTCGATAAGAGTTTTCCATCACTATGTTCTTTCTATAAGGCTACTACCTAAGGTTGTTCCCCCACCTAAGGTTCATAACCTACAGCTTTGATACTAACTTGTGACACCCCCAAATCCGGGTACTTCAATTCCACGGGATTTGGTGTTCACTGTATAAATATCATCTATCTATCTACCCATAATAAATGAAAACCATACAATAGATAGAAATAAAATCTTCCCCTTTATAGGCTTACAACATCCGAATAATAATTACAATCCCAGGTTGAACTAACCTTAAACATCTGTGCGGAAATATAAACAATAAGTCTTAAACAACATCATCATATAAAACAACAAGTCTTCATCACTTCCTAACTTTGCCCTTGCCTTTACTAGTGGAAGGTTCATCAGTTCTTTCGTTCTTAACTGCAATGTTATTATTAAGCAAGAGTGAGCACTATTGCCCACAAGTATAACAATGAAATAACAGTATAATAACATGCGAGTGAATCAAAGACATCTGAATAAAAGCTCAACTTTTGAATCAAGAATGAATAACAAGAATCAAAAGATTTACGAAGTCATAAGACCTTGAACTATATCCTAGGTTATCAAGGGTTATACTTGAAACCTTTAACGATCATAAGACTATGGACCTTTCTTCTCATTCTTGGGGATCGACCCTTAGTACCATCATCATGCACAATATCTTAACGCTAACGCATAAGTAAATCCCTTTGCAGGGTTGTTCATCTCAGTTTTACATTCGAGTCCGCACCAAAGGAAGATTGGTTTGGATAATTCAATAAGGGTTCTAAAATTTAGAACGTTCATCAACTAAGGACTAGTTGAATCAATAAAGTCCACTAGTCTAATAAGGTTCAACAATAATGATATTCTATTTGAATAATAATCTCAAGAAGTATACAATAGAATATTTATTGTATAACTGAATCATGCTTTGAAAAGATAATCAATCTTTAATATAACATTTGAACTTGAATAATAGAATTGATAATTTACTTGAGGTAAATAATAAACTTGAACAATAATGACAAGTAGGGTTAGGAAACTTGCCTCGTGCGTAGATTACAGTTTAACTAAGCACGTTCTTTGAATTTAATCCTACATACCATTCATATTCACAATACCAGTTAATTATAACTTAACTAATCATCAATGATCATTCTTTTGTCTAAACTTTGGTTATGACTATACTTAGTCAAATTATCACATTTATTGTCACATAATATCACTTCATGGATAATAATTTAATTATGTATTCCATAACTTTATCTACATGTAATTATGTTATTTACATGTTAAACATCTATTTTATCATCACATTATACTTCTAACATGTTTACATGTTCATTACATTAAGTTACTTGTCGACGTCGGGATTTTTGGGTGTCCCTTTCTGTTACTTGTTCTTTGGTGTTCTCATTTTAGGTGAGATTTGTTTGAAAAAACAAGTGAAAAAGGTCCGACATGTATGATGTCGACGATGGGACTGTTAAGAGTCGCCATTGGTTTTTAAATGGTTGTACCAACACAACCGATAAAAAAGGTTTGCACATTGACCCAAAGATGTGACAACGATATCTGGTCAAACCGAGATTCGCTTAGGGTCCGGGGACTTGGTTATGCTGGGGAAGTGTTAGGCACCCCAGACATCCGTGTTACTACACTGGACCGCCTCTTTTCAAGAAACTATTATCTCGAGTGTGTGTGTGTGTGTGTGTGGGTCAATGTCTTATATATATGAAAGTTGTGTGAGGCCTCGTTCGCACCTATATACACAGAGTTTGAATTTATGTAGAAAATTCAGTTTTAACAAGATATGGCAGTGATGTTTTATGAAAGAGGTTTTTCAAACCCTGATGCTCAATAGGAATTGAGACCTTTTACACTCCCATTTTTATTAAGTGAGCGACTGAATTGATTTTATTTGACGGATGCGAGGCATCCATACGAAAATAATATACAAAAATAATGCCGACTTCCTCGTGGGTATGAAAACCATCTGAGGAAATTCAGACATTGCAGAATAATTTACAAGCGGCGCTCAGATGTGAAAATGTCCATCACGGGAACCGAATCTAGATTCAATGGGATGAATTTGTGATCACATGATTCCTAGGCTCACAAAATACTGCAGTTTATGTGAAAGCAGTAAGCAGGTATATATATAAAAGCTGTAAATATATATATATACAGACAAGATCACCAACCATGAAGCACCTCCATGGGGGATCAAAAATATAAATAAAGCTGTTAAAAGCAATAAACGCACCGGATGTAAAATTTAAGCTCATCGAACCGAGTTCGACCACAGTTCATATATATAAGTATATATATATATATATATATATATATATATATATATATATATATATATGTATATGATGAACTGTGGTCTGACTCATTTGATGAGCCTCAGATTTTATATCAAATGAAGTCCCACCACGCTTCATATATATATATATATATATATATATATATATATAAGCGAAAAATAACACTGCATCAAAGTCTAGGCTCATCGAATAAAGTCCGACACACAGTTGATATATATAAGTATATATATATAAAAAGCGAGTAAACGCACTGCACTAAAATCTAGGCTCATCGAACAAAGTCCCACACACATTGATATGTATAAGAATATATATATATATATATATATATATATATATATATATATATATATATATAAAGCAATAAACACTCTGCATCAAAGTTCAGGCTCAATCGAGGCATAACTCGATAATGTTAGTCAATATATAATATATATATATATATATATATATATATATATATATATATAGACTCAAATGAAACCACATCAAAGTCCGCAAAAAGCAAGCAACACGACTCTCAACGTGTAGAAGGGTGTGTGCAAAGATGAAGAGAAAGACTCTAAAGTGTGTGAGAAGGCTTACAGCTGACTACTAAAAAAGGCTTCTATATCTTTAGAGTGGGTAAACTCTAGGCTTTTGTGTGTACAAAAGAGGCTATATATGAGCTCACATGTGTTTAAAAGTGGGAAAATACACTGTATGGTGAGTGCAGAGCAAATTGTGTAGGGTTTCCCTGTCTTTTTCTCTTAGAAAATCAGCACCCCAAACCCTCTATTTATAGGCAATATGCCGCGGGTATACCAGAGGCGGGTCGGGTCAGCCCGGGTTTGTCGTTTCCCAAGATCTCAAGACGTGCACTCGTGCATCTTTGTAATGTCCACTCGGTTTTTCAGAAGTGTAATCCGGGCATCCATTTGAGGTATTCAGGACCTATTTCGAACCGCCATTGTCAAGAGTTGTACGATGGCATGGGATTAGAGTTTGTACAAAGTCATTGAAGATAGGACGATGCCCTCCGGTCTTCAAGCTTCAACTTTCATCTGTTACCCCGCACAATAGTCACTCGGGATTGGTTAGCCTTGTGGGACATCGTTGCGTTGAGACGTGACGTGGCATCATGTTTGATGAGATGACGATGTTTCCCCTCACCAGTGTTATCGCCGGATTGGGCTGATAAAGCAGACGTTGCTCAGACTTCGCTGAGATTGGACTGCTACAATTGTTGAAGGTCCTCATTGTCATCTTTGAGGTGTGCCTGCCTTCCCCATGCTTATTGCCGGGTTGGTACAGTGTATCTCATTGTGAGCGCCGAGATTGAAGCTGGTCGTATTTGAAACAAACATTTCCGTGGTTATCTCTGAAACTGCATTCCTTGGGGTTATCACCAAGGTTAGTGGCTATTCCCATGGTTAGGACTGAGACTGGATACCTCTGGGTTATCTTCGAGATTAATTGGTCTTCTCCGGTGGTGCCGGTATTGTATCTGCAGGCCTCGAGGTTACATTCGAGGTTGAAATCGTTACTCCCAGATTGCGATCCGGGGTTGATGCCGAACTTTCGGTAGTATCCGGTATGGATTCAGATCGTCTTTCAGGGTTCTCTCTTAAAAGACGAATCTGTCTTCCTGCAACGTTAGTAACAGTAGTACATAAAATTTTGAGTGTCTACAGATGCCCCTCTTTATCATACTCATGCATGGCGATGCATGGGTGGGATAAAGAATCCTAGACACTTGAAACGGAATAAGACAAACATGGTACTATGGATATCAACATGATGCACGTGTATAATGCATGTGTATCGGGTTGTAGCCTAACACGCTGGGGATGATTGCTGGATCCCTGTTGCTTCAACTAGGGATTGGAAATATTGACCAGATCGGATGTGTAAGTTGAATCTGTTAGGATGTTGATGTTGGAGTTATCACTAACTTCCGGTGTTCTTGATATCGACTTGATCCTGAAGAGGTACCTCTTATGTGTAAGAGATCTGTGGGGATAAAGCTTGATATATTTGAGGATGTGTATAACATATTCCATCATCTATCCTCTTTGATAACATTGTCCTTTTCTAGTTGGTATCACCAGCACATGTCAAGATCCTGCTGGATTTACTGCCAACAGCAAATGTTGTCAGGGGTGCCTGACCTTCGCTGACGTGTGAATCAACGGCTGAGACTCTGTGAGGAAATCGTCAAGGTTGATTGACCTTCACTGACGTGTGAATCAATAGAACATTATATTGACTTCCATAGGGATTTACGTTATAACCCGTCTTGGGACTCATTTAGGGTAACGACCGAGTTAGGCATGAGATCGGACTGCATAAGGTATCATTGCGGATGTAATTTGTGATAACTGGGATCATTGGTAGGGTATACCTTGTACTTAGGTGACTACTAATGAGTGCTGGACAAATTCAAAATCTCATCTGAGAGGACCAGGATTGTATGCAGTTTTGTTCAATCGCGTGGCATTTTGCTTCTCGATTTAATCTTTCTAGTCCGTAAGAACTCTGTTTCAACCCGAACTGGACCAAGCCGAAGGGGTGGGACCCATAAAGGGGTACCGCAGGTGCACCTGTTGCAACCACAGGTGGGCCTGCGGCCAGGCGTGGATCATAAATTCCAGCAGGCTTTACTTCACAAGTCACTTTCAACTTGTTTCACTTAGAAAAACCACGAGCCATCTTCAGATCTGCTGAGTTCGGGCTGTTTTCTGCAAATTCTGTCACCGTACAAGTGTTCTACACTATCCTGGTAACGCATGCATGTATTTTTTTCCAGTTTCTGTCCATTAGATTGTGAGATATCGCACGAAATGCATCTAAACCCATAGTAGTGATTATGTATGCACAAATGACTTGATAAAAAATATTCAACATAGTAAATGTTAGTATTAAACCATCTTTGAACATAATGATGTGAAAAAATTTGACTTACGAGATGCTAAATTGGCACCTTTTTTCTCGCTATTTTTGTCCTATTTGAGGTCCAATGGGCAAAAGGTAGAAAGGCAAAGTACTCCTAGCATTGAGGTTGGCCTTATGCATGATGATTTTAATTTTAATGCATATATTATGTATATGACTTTGGGGGCGGTGTGTCTTCTTGAATGGTCACCTAGACATGCTTGTTTGCATGTGGATAGTCCTATTTTCAAAGGGGACTATGGCAAAAAATTTCCAAATGTAGGCATTGGGTAGTCATGCATTCTAACTCTATTATATATTAAAGTAAATGCATGCATGCATATAGTCATATAATGCATTTTAGAAAGCTCCAGGTAAGGAAATACCACACCCTTTCTCGAGGTGATTTGGAGACTTGTTGTCCGATATTATGGATCCGGATCGACAAAGCAGCCTCTATAGGACCACTTACGGCGTGCGTTTGGCGGAGGGCTTCAAGTTCCTCGTCCCCATTCTCATCGAGATACCTCGTCGGTTGGTGGAGGTCATGATACGTCTATCCAGTGCGAGATGTTCCAGACGTTGAGGACGAGGAGGCAGATATTCCGATTGAGGATCCCGCTCCTGCTGCACATGTCCCTCGCAGGGAGCTTCCGAGCATTCAAGTGGTTGCTGGGTGGTTTGGGCAGACATCCATCAATGTATTTGTATGCTAACAAGGTATGGAGTTAGACTTTGATCTTCCTTCTTTCCTATTGATGAGGATTAAAGGGTTCTGATGTTGATCTGCATTTCATGCAGGTTCCAGGATTTACACAGCCTCGAGGGAACTAGTTTAGCATCCACTCCATGTACTAGGCGCTTCATCCTGACTATAGAGCAGTAGTGCATGAGTGGGGATTTGGGGCATTTTTCTCCATCCTTCCCGTCATTCGTCCCCGGGTTACCTCGGGGCATTATCTGAGCGATGGTTTCATCAGACTTAGTCACTCCACCTACTGGATTTCGAGGTGATGATGACGCCTATGGATTGGCGATTTATCACAGGTATGGAGTTTGGAGGGGAGCCAGTACCTTGCATGGCGAATATCACCCCTACTGTCGTCCGATCCTTACTAGGAGTTCCGGTGGGGGCACTCAAGGACAAGACTGTCCGTTTAGGTCTTTTGAGCGTAGATGCTATGAGTGGGCTATTGAGTGAACCCATTCCTGATGACGTCAGGATCAGGGATCGCGTTTTGCGGCGATTGTTCCTGATGATCATTCGAGGCTGCTTCATAGCAGATAACTCTTCCACGGTATCTTTCACTTTGGTCAGTGCCACACGCGATGTGGACCATATTGGAGAGTACGATTGGGGCTCTTACACCTTTTCCTATTTCCTTCAGGGCATGCGCATGCGCTCACAGGGTTTAACTGAGGCTTGGCTAGGATTTTACCCATTTCTGCTGGTGAGTATTTCTCTTATCTTTTCCCATTCATAGGTTAAGAGTGTTTACTGATAGCAGATGTTTTGCCATTGTGTTGGCAGTTTTGGGCCTATGAGAGGCTCCCATGTTTGCGTCCTGTGAGTGTGTTAGGTTTAGATACCTATCCACGAGGACGACGATGGCACCATGCTATTCTGCCGGAGGTCCCTGTATTTGAGGGATTCACTCACTGCCAGTGTCACCGAGAGTTCTTGTGGCGGGTACCATTACGTGGATTCCCTATTCAGGGGAGCATTTGACCATCGGCTTTGAGGATGGACATCCGACCGTAGTCGAGTGTTTGATCTCTACCGGAGAGTTCCTCTCTTCGATGATCACAGTGGGGAGCTCTATTTAGGAGAAGCGTGCTATTAGGAGCACTCTGGGGGATATCGTGTCTTGATCTTGCCTCCCCGCCAGAGCGTCATTAGCTCAGATCCGCGATCACCCGTCAACGATATCCCATTGTTGGGGGTTGTGACTTTGCATTATCATAGGGCCCATGTACTCAGGAGACGTTCCAGCATTGGTGGTTCCCTCGCAATATTGGAGCCCAGTCCCGCGCCACACAGTTTATAGGGGATATGGTTCCAGGATCTTTGATGATGTTGGATTGGGTAGCTTGTGTCCGAGCTCCGACTCATTTGACCCAGATTGATAGCTTGACCCGACAGTTGGATCAGGCACATGTATTTATTTGGTATTTGGGCAGAGATCCAAAGCAGAAAGTGAGTCATTTGTTCCTTCCTCGGTCTTTGGTCCTCGAACGACCCATTTGGTTTTATCAGTAGCAGATCCTCCTCTTTATAGGCCTGAAATCCCTTTTGAAAAGAGATCCGGTGACTCGGGAGGAGTTACATCGTGGACAGGATTGAGGATGTGGACATCGAGACCCTGGTCTTCTTCTTATGTGTATTCTCGTTATATCTTTTGATAGGCCTCTGTTAGATAGTGGGTGGTTGTTCCCCATTCTCGCTATATCTTTTGATAGGCCTCTCATTAGTAGTAGAGTGGTTGTGCCCCATTTCCTGTGTTTATGTAGCCGTCTGGTGATGTATTAGATGATGATATATTTAGGAATGTATGAACTGCTTTTCATTCCCTATATCATATTGCCATCCATTATCTGTTATGCTTGTATCATGTTATGCATATGTATGTATGTCCAGAGATATTCGGCATTGACCCCTGGATGGTATTATGACACGGTTCACACAGATGTCTTCTTCGACAGTTAGCCGTATAGATCATACCCCACCGTCATTGGTGGTATTAGGTATGCGATCATGGTACGATAGCATATCACCACCAGATAGGGTGACTATAGATCTATTGCTGCAGCATACCATGACCCTTTTGGCATTTCAGGTTCCTGTCGGATTCGTAGACGAGATGCTAGAGCATTGGCTACCTGATAGGCAGGTATTCTATTTTGGCACCCATGAGTTGGCTCCTACTCTGGAGGAGTATGCATGTTTGACGATGTTTCCCTTAGACAGACCTTGCGTGCACCTAGCTTTGGGAGACATGAGTAGACGATTCATGACTCTCACAGGATTGCGGCGCAGAGTAGTGCAAGATGAGCTGACATCTGGCCACGTGATCACTCAACGTTTTCTGTATGACAGATTTGGCGGGGAGGATAGCTACTCACGAAATTCTGGGGATTTCACCGTGGAGGATCATTGGTGTTTGGCCAGAGTTGATGTACTGATGCTATGTGTACTGTCATATGTGTACATGCCGCGGTATATGGATGAGATAGATATTGGTGTCATTATGGCTGTGAGAGCTCTTAGAGAGGGTCGCACCATTGTACCTATGATTATAGTAGAGACCCTGCGGTCGGCATCCTATTGTTGCACGTATCCTACAGGAGTGTTTACAGGGAGTTCGGTCATGTTGTACATGTGGTTTATGTCACACTTGAGACCGATTGGTACCCTTAGACTGCAGGGGTATTGCTTCTCCCATGATGTGGCCATGTCATACTCCTTTCAGCCATCGGAGTGTATAGATGCTCAGTCCTGGTCCGCATTTTTGGCAGATATTAGAGATCCATTTAGCATATTGTTGTGCTCGGGGCTTTGCTCACAATACAGCTTCATTACTCACGCTCCGGGCATGGATTTCCTCCCTCTGGCTGGCTTGAGGGGCGTGACCACTTATCACCCATTGGCCGTGATGTCGCAGTTCGACTAGCTCCAGGATTTCCATCCTTTTGAGGGGGCGATAGGTCAGCGTTCAGCTTTTCGATATCTCTCAGCAGAGGACCGATCCCATGTGTATGCTTGTTGGGATCGGTGAGATAGCTTACTTTTACATCGGTCATCCGGTTACTGCTCATTGAGTATTCGCATGGATGGAGACATAGATTTTATCATTTTGCGATGAGTATCTGCGATCATCAACATTGAGTCAGACAATGTAGAGCCCACGAAGGACATTGATACCTACATCGGGGAGGAGCCCGCTACTGGGTTGCCAGCATTTCTTTTGGATTCTCCTAGTACTAGTACTTTCATGATTTAGCACTCGGCACAGTACTTAGAGCAGAGTCTTCATCTGATGTCCTTTGAGAGAGACCGGATTCGATCTATGATGTCGACTGCTCTTGATGTGAAGGATGCCGCTCTATTGGAGAGAGACGAGGCATTGGCTCGTAGAGATGTCATTGTTATTCTTTGGCGTGATGAGGCCAGTCGACCCATAGACGCAGTGATAGTTGAGCGGGATACCGCCATATCTGCCCGGGATGTAGCCGTCATAAATAGTACTGCAGTGAGGTCCCTTACCACTGGTATGATCGCAGAGATGAGCGCTTATATTGATGAGCATATGGTCATCATGCAGATGGCTACAGATCTGTTGGGTCGTGTGGATATTCTCGTACAGGAGACCATAGATTCACCTCCATCTTTGGAGAGGGACGCCATGTTAGGCTTGTTAACACGCATATACCCTGATTTATAGACGAGCTTGTATTTACCTGCACAGACTAGCTTAGCCATTTTGTCATGTACAATTTACATTGTATATATATCAAACAACATTATATATGTCAGGGAAATATATTTTTGGATCACTTCCCTTTTAGATATGCCTTGCTATTTGTTTGATATTTTGCTTGCTGCTTCAGGGCTTGTGGTCTTGATGTATTCTGAATTCCTCCTGGGTCTCTGGATAGTTTGGAATGGATCATTGATCTATGTATCCCTACCATCTTTGGTGTCTTGGGACTTGTTTCTGTTATGGAAATGTGGAGAGGAGTGTGGCTTTCCTCTCTGAGATTGACCTTTTCCACAGATGGTCGCCAAGATATTTCTATTTAGGAGAAGCCTAGTTAATTCCATCTCTTATGGATTGGTATTGCTCTTCAAGGTATGACCATGACTTAGATGGTCGCCAAATCTCCTATTTGGGAGGAGTTCAGGTAATTCCATCCCTTTGGTCCGAAGCCGAATGTAATGGATTGAAAGAGAATCCTAGTACCAGTTGAGAATGGTTTGTGTTTTTGGTAGGGGTGAGACTTAGTGAATGGTACGCCTATGTACTCCTATTGAAGAGGAGATCAGTCTGCGTGGTTCAAACTCGGTGTAAGAGGTTCAAAGTTGTGTATAAGGCGAAAAATGGTGTAGGAATGTTTTTGGTTGTTTTTGTTTTGTAAGGATAGAAATGTTTTTGTTGTTTTATTTTATTGCGGCCGGGCCATGTAACATGGTTGCCTACGCACTCTCTATTGAAGAGGAGATCGGTCGACGAAGTTCGCCTGTCGAGCAAGAAGAAAAGTGTAATCCCATGTGCGGTGTCGAGTCTGGGGGAGGAGAAAGTTTAATCTAGGTTGAGGATAAACCTGCAGGTATGAGAAGTTTGATCCCGTGTAAGGTAGCCAAACCGCAAACACAAGAGGTTCAATCTGTGGTGGGATGACCTAAGTTGTAGGAACGCAGAGAGGAAAAAGCCAGTCATTGGCTTGAAGAGTACGTTCCACGAGGGGCAAAGTGTAGATAAGTCAGTGTGTGGTAAAGGGTTAAAGAACCGGAATGACTGGTGACTGATGATTATGCACTGTGGTGTTTCTTTGGTTACTTGGACATAATACCGCTTTCATGGTGTATGCGAGTTGATGAGTTGTGGAAATTAAATAAATCGTTCATTTCTTGCAATCTAAGAGCACCTCCTGTCAATACTTCCTTGACAACAAATGGGCCTTCCCAGTTAGGAGCGAATTTTCCTTTAGCCTGATCTTGGTTGTCAAGAATCTTCTTCAAGACCAAGTCATGTTGTTTAAACTGCCGTAGCCGGATTTTTTTGTTGTAGGATATGGCGACCCTTTGCTGATATAACTGACCATGGAAGATAGCAGCGGTTCGCCTTTCATCTATTAGAGACAATTGGTGATACCTGTCTTGTACCCATTGGTTTTCATCCAGCTGAGCGTCGATCAACACTCGAGAGATTCCATCTCAACTTCTATGGGAGTACTGCTTCCATCCCATAGGTTAAAGCGTAGGGGTTGCCCAATGGAAGTACGCATTGTGGTTCTCAGAATTTAGCAGTCGAGGCAATAGGTCAGGCCAATCTTTATGGTTAGCGGACATCTTTTGCATAATCTTCTTGATGTTTTTGTTAGCCGCTTCAACAGCACCGTTCATCTTCGAACGATAGATGACAGAGTGGAGATGTTTGATGTGGAATTTACTGCATAATTCCTCCATCATTTTGTTGTTGAGGTTTTTGGCATTGTCTGACACAATCACCTCTGGTTGTCCATATCGACAAACAACATTATTTCTGATGAAAGCAATGATTACTTCTTTAGTGACCTTGGGGAAGGAGGCTGCTTCTACCCACTAGGTGAAGTAGTCGATCATGGTGAAGATAAATCGATGACCATTACTGGCTTTAGGCTCAATTGGACCGATGATGTCCATTCCCCACATTGAGAAGGGCCAAGGAGAACTCATATTGTGGAGTTCCCGTGGAGGGGCGTGTATAGCATTCCCATGAATCTGGCACTGATAGCATCTTTTGACGTGGTCGTTGCAATCAGCTTTGAGAGATAGCCAATAATGTCCCGTCCTGAGGACTTTCTTGACAAGGAGGGAGCCATTCATGTGGGGGCCACAGACTCCGCCATGGATTTCATCCATAAGCCTTTGGGTTTGATCTTTGTCTAAACATCTGAGGAGACCTAATCCTGCATCTCTTTTGTAGAGCGCATCTCCTCTCAGATAGAATTTCATAGCAAGTCGATGGATCCGCCTTTTTTCGGTCAGGCTCGCCTCATCGGGTGTAGATCCATCTCGCAGATATTCCTTGATATGTTGATACCAAGGATGTTGGATGGGAGGTAGCTCATCCGATACTTCTCCAACGTAATTCCCATAGGCTGGGCCCTTGTGCAGGGAAATGGTGATGTTAGGCAAGTGTTCCTTATCTGATATGTGAATCAAGGAGGCCAAAGTTGCTAATGCGTCTGCAAAGTCATTCCTATTACCAGGAATGTGTATAAAGGAGATTTCTTCGAACTCCAAAGCCATCTTCAACACCTGCCGATGGTAAGGCAGCAAATGTAGTTCCTTGGTTTGATAGATTTCGGTGGATTGTCTGATTACCAACTCCGAATCCCCAAGGACAGTTAACCGCCTGATGCCCATTGAACGGGCAAGTTTTAGCCCCATGAGACAGCCTTCATACTTAGCCGTATTGTTGGTGCTGACAAACTGTAATTTGACGGCAATGGGATACTACTCCCCTATATCAGATATTAGAACTGCTCCAGTTCCAGAACCTTCCATATTAACAGCTCCATTAAAATACATCTTCCATGATTGGCGCCAGATCGTCTTGATGGTGTTCTTTGCCTTTATCATTACTCCTTCATCGTGGAAATATGTTTCCAAGGGTTTGAAATCCCCTCAAGGTGTGGCGGCCGATTGATCCGCGATTCCTTGACCTTTGATGGACTTTTGAGTCACATATAACGATGTCAAATCATTGTAGGATCAATCGCCATCCGATGACCCAATAATTTAACATGGGTTTGATGAACACGTGCTTGAGAGGATCCACGCGGGATATGAGATGGGTTGTGTGACCATGGAGGTAATGCTGTAACCTCATGGAAGCCCATGCTAAAGCACAACACGTCTTCTCGATCAGAGTGTACTTGTGTTCACTGCTTCTGAACCTTTTGCTGAGGTAATAGATAGTTCGTTCGTAGCCTCTATCATCCTTCTGTCCCAGCATGCAGCCCATGGCATTGTCACTTATGGACAGATACATGAACAGGGGAATATCGTCCCTGGGTGGTACCATGACGGGAGCTTTGACTAGCTGTTTCTTGATTGTAAGGAAGGCATTCTAGCACTCATCATTCCATTTCATAGAGGAGTTCTTCCTTAAGTTTACTTAGCCCTTAAGTTTAAGCACTTTACTTAGCTATTAAGTTTACTTAGTCATTACTTAACTTATCATTTACTTAGCCATTAAGTATAAGCACTTTACTTAGCCATTAAGACTAATCGCATTCTACGCATCTCATTCTCGTATTCTCTTCGTATATAGTTCGTACGATATTCGTATTATACGTCGTAATAATCTTCGTACTATACTCGTATAATAACTAGTATTACACTCATATTTCTTACACATAATAACCCTACTTATTATACGAAATCATTAAATTCTCGGAACTAACTTTCCTAACCCTTAGGTTTTAAGTCCGCATGCGAAAACTTTGTTTTTGCCATAACTGAAATATTATTGAATATTCCATTACATCTTAGAATTCTATCATTACGCATTTCTCAGAAATTCAAACTCAATCTCAGAACAGAAACGGATGAATAGTGCCTATTTCGTCTTTTTCCCCAGAAATATTTTTGTTCCTTGAAAAAATTTATTTCCGTCTTGAAAATTCTTACTCGTTCAATCTAGCTCTTAGCCAGTATCCTCCCGACATATAATCATCCTAGGTTCTAGAACGATTAATAAACACATAGCACATAATATTATTAATAAAAATTCCTTTTATTAATAACTAATTCTTTAAACTTAAATTATGGACAACCTGAATTTCTGGGTCGTCACATAATTAACCATAGAACTTTAATAAATTGTTAGAATAAAAGTATGAATCTTTAGTTTTCTAAGAAAACGCAAGGTAGTATTTTACGGTAATAAATCACCGAAACTTTCTTGTTGCCTAACCATGACACACGCTAGGAGAATGTAGAGGAAGAGGTGTATAGAATACCTGTGCCAAGATGTGGACACCTAGAGAGTAGGAGCACTGATAGTATCAGTAAATAAGAAGGATGGATCGTTACGTTTGTGTATCGACTATCGTGAGTGGAGTAAGTTAGCGGTTAAGAATAAATACCCATTGCCCAGGATCGATGATCTATTTGATCAGTTGAAATGGGTAAAGAATTTTTCTAAGATAGATTTGTGTACGGGGTATCGTCGGTTGAAAATAATGAAGGAGGTAACTAAGACGACGTTCAGAACTCGTTATGGTTATTACGAGTTTTTGGTTATGTCGTTTGGGTTAACTAATGCACTGAAGCTAGACTTTCCGTAAGGGGCGCCGAACAAGTCGGTGGTAAGCTGATAGGTACTCTTGTTATGTGCTATGGTTGAAAATACCATTAGCAACACAGAGTGTTCAAATAATATTTAGACGAATGTGTCGTAATGATCATTGGTGATATTCTAGTCTATTTTAAGACGTCAGAAGATCACACTGAACATTTGAAGATAGTGTGGGAAACACTACGGAGGGAGAAGTTGAATACGTAATTCACTAAGTGTGAATTTTAGCTTAAAAGATATACAGATTTGTTATTGATAAGTACGTTGAAAATGAGAAGTGAGAAAAATAGTTTTCAGGAACTAAAAACGAAGGTTAAGTGAGGCACCTGTATTATCTTTATAAGATGATACGAGGAACTTTGTAATTTATAGCGATGCTTCGCATAGAGGATGAGGTTGCATGCTCATGTAACATGGCAAGGTCATTGTGTATGCATCACGCCAGTTAAGGAATTATGAGAAGGTTTATCCTACTTATGATCTAGAATTGGCAGTCGTAGTTTTTGAATTAAAAATCTGAAGATAGTATTTATACGGGGAGAAGTGTGAGATATACACGGACTATAAGAGTCTGAGATATATCTTCACATAGACGGAGTTGGATACGAGGTATAGAAGGAGATTAGAATGGATAAAGTATCACGACTGTAATATCTTATATCATTCATGGAAGGTAAACGTAGTAGCCGAAGCGTTAAGTATGAAGGGTAAGGAAAAGCTATCAATGTTAACGACTCAGAATGAGTTAATAACGGAGATGGCGAGAACAGAGTTAGAAGTTAAATTACGGAATGAAGTTGTAGAAATGTAATTAACAATGTAGATTCAATCCACGAAAATGGAACGAGTTAAGTAAGTACAAATAAGTAATGAGAAATGTAAGCGAATGAAGAAGAGGATGAAGGATGAAGAGAAGACCAAGTATAATCTTGTTTTGAAGGAGGAATTTGAGTTCCAAATAATTCTAAAGTTAAAAGAAAAAAATAGTGAGTGAGGTTAAGACCTTTGACGGAACTTTGGTTAGCCAAATATGAAAGAAAGATAACGTAATGTGTTAGTAAGTGCTTAACTTCCAACTCATAGGAAGGGACAAGTAATGTGAAATAAGATAATACCTTCAGTGAAGGTGAATGTGAGGAACCACAATGTCAAAGAAGCATTGTGGGAACTCGAGATTAAAATGATGAAAAAATTTTCCTCATTTGGTTATGTAAATTGTAGAGAGATTCTGGGGACGGAATCCTTATAAGGGGGAAAAGATGTAACGCCCGATAAAATTGAATTTTTATGAGAATTAAATTTTTGTTTGATTATGTGGATTAAATGAATTTAATTGATTATTTATGGGAGTAAGCTATTTGAAGGTCGTTCTATGACCTAGAATGTGCGGATGTGGTTAGGATTCTTGCTATGTGTTAGAATTAAAGTGTTTGAATTTCCAAGACAAAAATAAAAGTTTTCCGAGAAATTTTTGTAAAAACACTATTCATCCGTTTCTGCTCGGGAATTATTTTTGAACTTCCGAGAAATACGTAACGACAGAATATCTAGGTAAGATAAATTATCCAATAATATTTCAGTTATAGCAAACACAGTTTTTCACCTGTGGACTTAAAATCTAACGATTAGGGAAAGTGATTTCTGAGAAGGAAATGAAATACGTATAATGAATTAAAGCGATGATCGTATAATACGTAGGTATTGTACGAGGTAATAAATACTAGTATGATACGAGGTATTATACAATTATGTATAAATGATGGTATGTCTTATATGAATAAGTATACGAGTGGAATACGAGATTAATACGTAAATTATACGTTATAAGGCTTTAAGCCATGTATTTGACTTGTAGGATTTGTTAGGAATTATACAAGCTCAAGTATAGGAATAGTTAAGTCCAATGTGAATTAATGAACAAGCCCAAGTGTTTGTTAAATGCAAGCCCAAAGCATAAGTTAAGTTAATTAAGCTAAAAGCCCAAACTAAGAACCGAATTCGTGTATCGATCCAATGGGTAAAGATAAACCATGGGTAATCCAAAGTGGTGGCCAAGTAAAGTACTTGGTGGCTAAGCAAAGGATAAGTTAAGTAATGGCCAAGTAAAGTGCTTATGCTTGGTGGCTAAGTAAAGTGTTTATACTTGGTGGCCAAGTAAAGAATAAGTTATTTGATGAGCAAGTAAACTTAAGAGCTAAGTAAAGGATAAGTTAAGTGGTGAGCAAGCAAGAGATATAAGTTGTGGAGGCCAAGTAAACTTGATTGATAAGCTAGGAATAGTAAGGAGGTGGAGTTAAGGAGGTGTAATGGCTTATTGACCATTAAGCCCTCATCTAGGATTTCCTATAAATAAGAGATGTCTTAATTCATTTCTTACTTGTTAGATTTTTCACAAATAACTTATAACTTATTGGTTAGAGAGAAAAAGCTAGAAAAGCTAGTCTTTCATAGTTGAAGAAGGAAGAACAAAGCTTAACCCAGTGATCTTCAAGGATAAGAACCTAAACCATGATTCCCTTTCTCTTAAATTGTTAGAGAAGTGAGTAGTGGTAGAACATGTATGCTAAGAAGAAGTAGAAATGATTAATCAAATGACTTGAGCCTTAATAAGTCATGAATAAGTCATTTATACTTATATAAGCTATGAACTAAGGAAGAACTTGTAAGAACTTATCCTGTATAAGTTATTGAAATATGTATGGTTAAGATGTTAGTATGATGGATTGAATCCATTTGAAATGGTTTAAAAATCTCAAGTAACGAAGTTATGACGAAATCCATGAGATTAGACGTTAATCGTCGAAATTGTGAAATTCTCGGAATAGAAGTCAAATTTTGACATTTAGCTTGGAAACATTGGTTTTTGATGGAGTATAGTCTTATTTGACATTATAGAGTTACGAACTCAAAAATGACAGAATTCTAACTTAGAACAAAGAAACGAGCGTTGAACGTTCACGAACGTTTATCATTTTTGTTAAAATGAACTAAAAGATAAATTTTGAGTTAACGAAGTCAAAAATGAAAAATTCTTGCATGAACACGTAGAGTATGTAATTTGTGAGCTAATGGCTTTTGAACGAGCCAATTTGGACTTATAACGAAGAAATTATGAGCCCGGGAATCTCACCTAAGAAAATTTCTATCAACATTATCTGGTGCTGAGGTCTGGCAACGCAGCGCCAGACAAAGAATTATAAGGCACGCCGCAGCGTCAAGCATGTTGGTCAGCTACTGGAGTTTCGCGCCATAGCGCCAACTCAAGTTATAATCCTCGTCTTGCAGTGCAATATGCGATATCTGAAGATACTTGAAGATCAAGAGTTAAATACAAATACCACTATAGTAAAGGGATGACATACTGCAAGCATGGACAAAGGAAAAATTGGTTGACCAAGTTAGGTTTTGTAATTCCAATTGATTAAGAACGAATAATAGAATGTACATGTACTTAATATACATGGTAAGACTAAATTTAAATCACTTTTATAGTGATGACGATATGAATGTAAGTATGGATTAAGAATAATTAAACGAAGAACATGAATGGTAAGTAAGTAAATCGTGAATGGTATTCAACGTTGGTATTTCACCAATGACGATCGAGTAATAGTTTAATGATGTAAGAACGTTATTAAAGCCGTGAGGAAGGATGATTAACTCGAAACGAGTTGTATTAATGAAATAATTTCAGTTAAGTTATTGAAGAGAAAGAAGTTTGTAAGAAAGATGTAAATTATAACGGCAAGCTGGAACCAATAATAACAAATCTAATACATGATTAGATTGAGAAGAAGGGTAAGATTCATTAGGAACCGTGTATGTTTATTCATGACTTAATATGGTATGTTATGTGGTTATGTGTTGTAGAGACTGTAAAGACTCAAAGGAAAAATAATTTTACTGTAGCAGACGCTGAAGGCAAGTTTTCTTATCGCTTGTCTAACCTTCGTGTTAGCCAGGTTTTCAGTGATTCATGTTATGAGATACATGAATGGTTTTAAGTAAAGAGTCGATGCTAATTTTAACTCGGCTAGACTACTCTTAAAGTATTGATTGATTTATTTACAAGTCTTTCAATATAGAATTGATAACGCTATTCTACGCCAATTGTTTGGTACTGATTTAAGGTAAACCTGAGTATGAATAAACAAATGTATTTTACATCGATTACTAGATGGGCACGCAAGGTTGCCAGAACTTAAACGTACATACGTTTAAAGAATGTAGTGTTGATCAACATAGAGTACTTGATGAGTGAGTTTTATACTCATAATTGAGTGTGTTTGAACTTAATCTTTTGGATGTTTTTAAGTGTTTATGTCTATTCATGCATGTTTTATGTTGTATTGTAGGAATTGGGATAAAATTTACTTGGATAGACATTTGGGGTGGCTAGATGCGCGTTTTCGGCTAACCATTTACACAGCACTCACTTTAGAGCCCATTTGAGTATTGTTCGGGACCTTATTTCGGAACACTTAAAGAATTAATGTTGTAGATCTATGACTCCTCTTTCTGGAACATCTTGAATCATTGAAATCGAAGTTCGTCTGAAGAAGTTATGGCCATTTTCCCAAAAGCCGCCAGAGCAAAAAATTCTGAAAAAGACCCTAGCGCCGGGGCGCCCAAACCAAGGCCATTTCAGATTCCCAAAGTGCTGGGGGGGCAAAATCCTGAGATTGCATACCCAGCCTTGTATACTGGGAAGAGGTTGGGCAAGCTTGGACGCGTTTTGGGGCAAATTTTGACACTTTTTTGACTCCAAATAGGATTGGGTTTGTTCCTAAGCTAAAAATTGAACTTGAAACCTATAAATATATGATGTAAGGCATAAAATAAAGGGAGATTACATAGATTAGACTAGATAAAACACTTCATTAGATTAGAATATAAACCCTAATTCTTAATTAGCCATTGGAGATTGAAGCAAATTGAAGAACACTGAAGATCAAGAGTAAGAGCAAGAGGGAGCATCAGTTCATTGACAAATGATTCTATTCTCTTCTCTTATCATACTTTTATCTTTTAATGTCTATTCAGTTGTGGATTCTTGGTTTCAATTCATTAATTATGAACTAACTCTTTTATTAAGATTTCAATTGAACCTTTTATGTCTATAAATTAGTTATTTTATTTAATCCAATTATTTATGTCAAAGTGAATTGTTTATCTTGTCTTGAGCTTATTGATTAATTATCTGATCAATAATTACCTTGTTACTCTAGAAGGAATTGAAAGAGGAATTCTAGGGTTAGAACTGGGCATGATAACATGTGACTTAGTTATTTGCATGGTGAATAATTAGGTTTGTGAATTGAATGGAAATATCTGTTCACCATATGTAACACATAAGGAATTAGAATTGAAGGAGTTTAATTCAATTGTTTTGCATAGGAATATAGAAAGATTAATCTGGATTAAATAGAAGTCAATTGATCACTTGGAAAAGGACTTTTGGCATTTGAGAATTTCTATTAACAATTCAGTAGGCATAATAATTGGGATAATTGGATAATTGATTTATAGTTCATAATTGAGGATATTGAAGTCTTAATCTTTATTTATCTAAATTCAGTCATAAAGCAATTCAGTTTAATTAGTTAATTTAGTTTTCTTAATTAGAAAAATCACGATTTGAGATTGTTTAAATAAAATTAGTTTGGTTAAGAATTAGTACTTGGTGATTTTTATTAAATAATTCCTCATGGGAACGATACTCTACTTTCACTTTATTATTTGTTGATCGTGTATACTTGAACGTATTCATTAATTGTGAAATCTACCAACAAGTTTTTTGCGCCGCTGCCGGAGAATTAACTTAATAATTATTTACCAATATTAATCTCAATCAAATTAGTCTTAATTTAAACATTTTTATTTTTATTTTTAATTCTCTTCCTTTATTTCTCTCTTTTTAGGTACCATGGATGACTTTGCGTATCAATGGCCATACACGAACATGACTCAACCAAGGGAAACAGAGATTGATGGACTTAATACATTTTCTGTAGAGCCAATACAAATTGAGGCAAATTCGAAGACGTTTGAGGTTATCGCAGCCCAATAGAGTCGAAGCATAGCAAAAATGACTCAGTCAAGGGGAGTGGAGATTGACAGACTCGCGACACTTTCTGCATTGTCAGCATGGATTGAGACACTTTCGAGGAGGTTAGACGCTTTTGAAGCTCAACGTTGTCAAAGTGTGGCGGTTACTTGTGATTATTGTGCTAGAAATCATCTGAGTCATCAATGCACCACCAGTTTCGAGCCAGTACCGTATGGTGGTGATTACCCCAATAATTATGTCTATCCCAACAACTATTATCAGGATTGGGGGTATCACCCAGATTTTTCTTGGAGCCATACTCATCAAGATCAATTTTATGCTCCAAGTCCACCATACCCACCGAATTTCTCGTGTTTACCTCCACTACAACAAGAAGAACATTCAAATTTGGAGGATATTTTGTCCAAGTACATAGCTTCATGTGAGGAGAAAAAGATTAATCAAGAGATATTGAGTCAAAATTTGACAAACCAAATGGAACAACTAATTAATGCCTTGAACATTTGTCCTCAATACACTTGGCCCTATGACATGGATTCTGAGACTAATGGTGAGCCCAATTCTGCAACCGGATGTGCCAAATGATATAGATGGTGAACGAGAGGAGACACTTGGGGACCAAGAAAAGGAGATCGGCAAAAATCTAACTTTGAGTACCAATGAAGATGACCCAATTTTGATAGTGACCCACGTACTTTCTCCACAAAAGTTCAAGAATCTGGGCAGTTTTGCAAAACCATGCCCAATTGGCAGTAATGTCATCGGCAAAGCTCTTTGTGACATAAGAGCTACCAAAACTTTAGAACCATGGTGGGACGAAAAAGGGAAGATAGAAGAAGAACCTGTTGTGTTTGACAAGCATCCATGCCATAATTTGATCACAAGCACAATGGAGAAAGCACCTAGTGGTTTGCCGTACTTAATGTGGATCCTATCTAAAAAGATCATGCTAGGTGAATTAAATCCAATAGCCATTTCAAATGGGAACCTCCCAAACGAGACATTGTTACTGATGGATGGAGGGTTCCTCAATTTTCGTAGGGGAATTGGATAGAGAATTGAAGAAGTCAGGCTGAGACTATAAAACAAGTGCTTATTGGGAGGCAACCCAAGTTTAATTTTTATTTTTAGTTTTTATTAGGTTTTATATTAGTAGTTTTGAATTTGCATTTATTTTGAATTTAATAAAATTGTTTCTATCATGGTTTACAGGTTATTCAAGTCAAATTCAAGTGTGGTGCCCAATTTGTTCCATGTGCCTAGCCTATTCTCCAAACTTAGCGGACAAGGAGGAAGATTGTTATATTTTTCAAGGAAGTCCTCTGCTTTAATTTTTTCTATTTTAGTCATTCAGGACAATGTTTAGTTTAAGTTTGGGGGCATTTTAGTGTCGTATTACATATAGTTAGTTATCTTCATGGTAGTTCATTTTTTATGTGTTAGCGTTGTGTTTTTTTTAGGTTGCATATAATATATGGTAGTTATTTTCACATTCATATATGTGTTGCATTAGTATGTGTTCATGTAGTACAATTGCATATATATTTTTTTGCATGAATCTGTGTGATCGGTTGGTGTGGTCTTAGCTCGGCCTATGATAAGATTGGTTTTGCATGTTAACTTGAACAGTGTTGATAATTGATGATGAGTCTAATTTTAATCATGATGATAATCTGAGTCTGTCTTAAACTTATGTAACCGGTTAGCACTTAAAGTTTAACTGTTTTAATCCACTTGGTTCAAGGGTTTCATAATTTATTTCTGAGGGAAAATCTTGGTTAAAATTTAAAGAAATTGGTGAACTGGCGGTAAAGGTTGGAATGACGTAAAAGCTTGAGTTTGGGGGAATCTATGGGGTATATATATACAAAATGAAAACGAAAAAAATGGAAAAAAAAGAAAATGAAAAAAAAATGATGAAAAGAAAAAAAATAGAAAATCCAGAAAAAGAAAAAAAAAGAAAAAAAAAGTGAATAAACACCGTGGCATGCTTGCCTAGTTTTGTGGACTTTGTTACTTGAGTAAGTAAGCCCGAGGGGATTATCTTTACACCTAGCGCCCTAAGGTCTTAATGGCTTGGGAGTCGTTGGTCGAAAGCTCGTTAAGGTAGCACTAAAAAGCCTAAGGGAATAAGACATTACACAGCCATGAGAAAAATAAAAAAATGAAAAAAACAGGAGAAAGAGCAAAAATGCCCTCGTGGTTGAATAAAAGTATAAATAAATCATGTATTTACCCTTAGACTGGGTAATTGCTTAGTTTTAACCGGAGTTGTCATGTTCACAAAAGTAATTGAATTGGAACTGAAATTTTCCTTCTAAGAAGTTTGTTATATGATTATCTTGAGTTGTGGTTGGTTAGAATGGTTAACAAGCACACACGCACAACATGGGTGATGACAGGTTTGGATTGACTAACTGGTTAGAGTCATGGACTTTGATTTAATCGGATAAATTGTTTGAGTATCAATGGTATCTTTGAGGCCTGTTGCTATATATCATATTGATTTATTACTGGGTTCGTAGGTATATTAGGAAGTAGATCATGCATATGCATTCATGTAGTTAATTTACGTTGTTTATTTTGAGTTATTTTGTGTTTTTGCTTGAGGACAAGCAAAGGTTTAAGTTTGGGGGTATTTGATGAGTGAGTTTTATACTCATAATTGAGTGCGTTTGAACTTAATCTTTTGGATGTTTTTAAGTGTTTATGTCTATTCATGCATGTTTTATGTTGTTTTGTTGGAATTGGGACAAAATTGACTTGGATCGATGTTTGGAGTGGCTAGATGCGCGTTTTTGGCTTGCCATTTACACAGCAGTCACTTCAGAGCCAATTTGAGTATTGTTCGGGACCTTATTTCGAAAAACTTAAAGAATGAAAGTTGTATATCTACGTCTCCTCTTTTCGGAATATCTTGAATCATCTAATTCTAGAAAAGACGTTATGGCCATTTTCCCAAAGGACGTCAGAGCAGAAAATTTTGGAAAAGACCCCAGTGTAGGGGCGCCCAAACCAAGGCCATTTCCAGTGTTGGGGCGCTAGAATTGAAATCCAGGTAGCCGAAGTGACTGGGAAGAGGTTAAAGCTTGGACGCGTTTTGGGGCGAATTTTGACACTTTTTGACTCTAAATAGGATTGGGTTTGTTCCTAAGCTAAAAATTGAACTTGTAACCTATAAATACATGATGTAAGGCATAAAATAAAGGGAGATTACATAGATTAGACTAGATAAAACACTCCATTAGATTATAATATAAACCCTAATTCTTAATTAGCCATTAGAGATTAAAGCAAATTGAAGAACACTGAAGATCAAGAGCAAGAGCAAGAGGGGAGCATCAGATTTGCTGACAACAGATTTTATTCTCTTCTCTTATCATACTTTATCTTTTAATGTCTATTCAGTTGTGGATTCTTGGTTTCAATTCATTAATTATGAACTAACTCTTTTATTAAGATTTTAATTGAACATTTTATGTCTATAAATTAGTTATTTGATTTATTCCAATTATTTATGTTAAAGTGAATTGTTTATCTTGTCTTGAGCTTGTTGATTAATTATCTGATCAGTAATTACCTTGTTACTCTAGAAGGAATTGAAAGAGGAATTCTAGGGTTAGAACTGGGCATGATAACATGTGACTTAGTTATTTGCATGGTGAATAATTAGGTTTGTGAATTGAATGGAAATATATGTTCACCGCATTTAACACATAAGGAATTGGAATTGAAGTAGTTTAATTCAATTGTTTTGCATAGGAATATAGCAAGATTAATCTGGATTAAATAGAAGTCAATTGATCACTTGGAAAAAGACTTTTGGCATTTCAGAATTCCTGTTAATAATTTAATAGGCATAATGTAACACCCCAGTCCCACATGGAAAGATAGGGGAAAAATTTGTCTGCATATAAGGAAATAAGTTACTACCAATAGTACCCTCAAGTCATGACCTTTTGGGAGCCTGTGGTGGGCTAAGATGACCAAAGAAGATACTATTGGGCTAGTAGTTTGAGGCCTTATTTTGATGGATTTGATTTGATTCGGACTTGGGATTTGACCCGAGATTTGTTCCGGACTCGGGATTTGACCCGGGTTGTTTCACATAATAATTGGGATAATTGGATAATTGATTTATAGTTCATAATTGGGGATATTGAAGTCTTAATCTTTATTTATCTGAATTCAGTCATAAAGCAATTCAGTTTAAATAGTTAATTTAGTTTTCTTAATTAGAAAAATCACGATTTGAGATTGTTTAAATAAAATTAGTTTGGTTAAGAATTAGTACTTGGTGATTTTTATTAAATAATTCCTCGTGGGAACGATACTCTACTTTCACTTTATTACTTGTTGACCGTGTATACTTTCACGTATTCATTGATTGCGAAATCTACCAACAATACTATAGGATAATCACCTAGAAGTGCTCGTAAGAAATATCAGACTTACGGTCTTAGTAGCGTGTTATCTTTTTCATGAATAAAAACTAAAGGGAATGTTCATGGTCTATGGACCTACTCAGAATTTCCAAGCTACTATATATACTTCGAAATTGTGTTATGAGATGAGAAGTGTTATTCAATGTTTCATAGTACTTCATAACTATTGTTCAGTTAGTGATGAATAATCATATGATTCTCGAAGTGGTATCTATATAATATATTGTTAGACTTGCTGAGCTAGTTTTGCTCACTTCTTGCTTGAATCATATGATTGTACCTAAGGTCGAGCGAACCGAGGGTTCCAGTAAAGATAAAGGCAAGGCAAAGATGAATGATTAGTTTATCTTGTAATAGACTAGTAAGTGTATGTATTATATTATGATGAACAAAGACTGTAATGGTTTCAGAACCTGGGAACGGGATGTAATATTATTAATGTAATAAGAATGTCGATGATACACACATTTTGATATTGTTTCAATAGAATGAATGTACAATTATGAGTACCGTGTAGAACTCTGTCGGGTTCGAAGATACCTGAATTTAGGGCCGTCACACCCTACTCGTTGTGCTTTCAAAATTGATTTGCGCAAGGCATTTGACACTATGTCTTGGGATTTCCTCTTTAAGGCTCTTAACCTTTTCAAAATTCCTCCTCTATTTATTAATTGGATTTGAGCATGTATTACTATTGCTATGTTCTCAGTGAAGCTCAGTGGTAGCTTTTGTGGGTATTTTAACAGCGGTCGAGGGCTTCTCCAAAGCTCAACTCACTCTGATGTCTCTCATCATTGGATAGCTAAGGCTAATAATATTAATCATTTGGTAATTGTTAAATCCACAGCAGAAATTGTTATTTTCACAACAAAAGTGTCGCTATAGATATACAGCGACGGTGAAAACCATCGCTATAAGATCTATAGCGACACTTTTGTTTTGGAAATAATAATTTCTGTTGTGGATTAAACAGTTTTCTAATCGTTTATGTTTTGTTGATGACCTATTAATTATTTGCAAGGGCGATTTAAAGTCTGTTCAAATTATGCAAGACTGCATTCTTGAATTCTCTCTATACTTTGGCATGCATCATAATCTTAATAAGAGCCATTGCTATCTTGCTAATGTTTTGGATGCTGAAAAAGTTGTTATCCTTGATTGTGTGGGATATCCTTTGGGTACTATTCCAGTTAAATTTATCGGTGTTCCTCTTATTTCTTCAAGGTTGCCATTCCACAATTGCATCCCTCTTATTAATAGAATTATTGCCCGAGTTACCTCGTGGACCAACTGCACTCTTTCCTACTCTGGCAAACTTCAACTTATTAAAGTTGTGTTATTCTCTATTCAGTCTTATTGGGTTGCTCACTTTATCCTTTTGAAGGGAGTTTTAACTGCGCTCCAACATATTTTATGCAGATTTCTGTGGAAAGGGGCTTCTCTTATAAAGTTTGAAGCGAAAATGGCATGGGATAATATTACTCTCCCTACCTCTGAGGGAGGTCTTGACATTAAAAACTTGTTGGATTGGAATAAGTCTCTTATCCTCTTTCAATTATGGCAGGTTATTCAACCCCAACCATCTAGCTTTTGGGCTACTTGGATCCATTCCAATATGCTTAAAGACCAAAACTTTTGGGTGATTAAAATTCCAAATGATTGCTCATGGATATGGAGAAAAGTTCTGAATTAAAGATGTAACACCCCGAAATCCAGTCTATCTTCACACCCGAATTATGTACTTCACGGTCCCACTCCTTTCCAAATATACATCATTATATAGTGAAATATAACAACATACATTCTCAATTCCCAGGTTCTAATACCTTATAACCTCATTCATTACAAATAATGATAATTACATTATTCTTTACATCTTACACGAGTGACTTTCATCCGCCACCAAGGATACATAATAGTTCATTAAACAAATCTAAAGTTCAATTAAACTATTCTACATTACAAGTCTTTGCTTGATCTTCACGTACATTCACATACTGAATGACACTTCCTCTGGATACCGTTCAGCTTGATCTTTACGGGATCCTTAAGTTCTTTCTAACATTGTTTGCTGAAAATGTTTTTATTTAAAGCAAGTGTGAGCATTCAATTGCCCAGCAAGTCATAACAGTTGACCAAACAACTTCAAGAATTTAGACATTCTTTTAAGACTTTAATAACCGAACAAAGGTTATGAAACAGCTTGAACAATAGGAATAATTCCAATTCCTATCATTTTAAAACATTCGTCACATACTCTTTGAACTATTTTCATTCTTCTACCTTTTTCCATACATATTCTGTCTGGCTAGAATCGTTAGCACAGACTTAACAATAACGATTCATGTATAAACAGAACATACTCGTATTGAACAGTTCAATCACAGAACAGTTCATCTCATAGAAACACCGAAGTGTTCAAATTGTGGCACAAGGCCTCATACATACTACCACCTTGTACAAATATCACACATTTGCACATAGACAAGACTTCTCAAGTTCAACATCTCAGAAGTTTAAGAAACTAGCATTCATATACTATGAATGAAGTTAGAAAACTTGTCTTACGCACAGCTACAGCTTACGTTGAACTGCTCATTCCAATTCCTATATAGCACATAGGAAAATAACACATACACCAATTAGTCATATACTTGACTTACGCATTGGTTTAAACTTAACTTTACTTCTTAAGGTTTGCGTTCTTGTAATTTAAGTTTACGCGACCAACTTTCTTCTACCATTTTACGGCTTCGTGACATACGGAGATGTCTTACTCATACGATCATTATCTTTAATTCTACGCATTCATAGCGTTAAGCATTTTACATTATCTTATTCATATCTTAAAACGTCTGGTTCATTCGACTCGGAACGTCCTCCAAGTTATCATTACTAACTCGGCTTCTTAACGTTATACGTCATTATCTTTAATTCAATTTCTTCATTCTTCATTACCTTACAGTCAAATCATACACGAGGTGTAGATTCTGTCCGTTTAATATTCATGTACACTCGAACCTACTTCGACTAAAGTGTTTAACGCTTACGTTCGTTCTTTATCCGACCCATATCAAATTTTCATTAATCGTGTTACCATTCGCTACGGCTTTCTTGATTATTCATATATTACTTACTATTTTCGTCAACGTCCAAGTCATACAACCAATGTATACTTAGAACATTCACCCGACGCGAATACGATTCACGAGGATAGTTTACGTATTCTACAAATCTTGCTCTTTACCGCATCTTCATGATATATTCACATAGCACACTGAGATTAGCTACTAAACAATCTAACTTCAATGTCTTAACCAACTTTTTTCTCTTCTATGTCTTACATGAATTTATTTCATTAATAAAAGTCGTTTCGACTTAACTATCTTCTATTACGGCTTATTAATGTTCTTACGTAACTACCAATACTCAACCATCATTGGTTAAGTACCATAGTAATTGAATATGATTTACTTCTCATACTTACGTTCTTCGTTTAACTATTTTTAAACAACGTTCAATCCCTAAAGTCACCACTATATAAGTGACTTAAGAGTAGTCTTACTATGTATATTAAGTATATACATGCCCCGTAGTTATTCTACAAACAATTTGGGTTCAAACTAACTTGATCAAGGTACTTCATTCCCATAGGATTTAGTGCTCACTATCAAAATAATTACATCTAGCTACCCATAATAAAAGATAAAAACATCAATCAATTTAAACAATAATTATAACACCCCCTTCCCGAAAAGGAAAGGGAGGTCACGTGCAAAGCATAACAAACCTCAAAATAAATAAACAGAGCACTAACAACCTCAAAATATTAATAGTGGTGATCCAATAATAAAGTAATAAGTACAATTCTCCAAAATGAGTCAAAATAATTAAAACTTAAAATTTGAATTAACCTAAATGGTCAAAGGAAAAACTCTCATCACACTAGCCCTGAATCACCCCTGCAAACCTGCCGGAAGAAAAACACAACATGAGCCAATTGCCCAAAGACGGATACGAGATATACAAAAGATATACAAATCGATATAATGAAAACAATCGAGACAAAATACCTAACAAGCCTCAAGTGCAAATCTGACGTAAATATAATATCCAAAACTCTGAATTGAATATAGCTGAATCAACATAATTGACGAAACCAATAAAAGAATAAAGAAATAACGAACTGAAGTAACTAACTCAATGACTTGAACTGAACAGAAACCAACAAAACTAATAAAATGAAATAATAGGGTGAATCAAATGGTTGGGTGTTAATATTTCATACCGAATGAGCTCAGAAATATATCTTGCCACACAAGCAAGTCAAACTAATGTCACACAGGCAAATCAAATGATGCCACACAGGCAACCAAAATAATACCACACAGGCAAATCACACATTGGACCGCGAATCCAAATGTATGCAAATAGGATAGTGTGTTTGGTACAACATCACCAATCCGCAGAACAGAAAACTAGGGTTAACCCATACGCCTCTCACAACAAAACACCAAATGGCCCACTTCCTCCGGAGCCCAAACAGAGACGCCGTGGACTAATCACACCGCCACGAAAAGTGTCATGCATCTCATGCCAAGACGACATGCTTGTGGTACCCCCACAGGTGGTTATAGCTCAAGTATACCCTACGGTATATTCTAACAAAAATACTATGTCACAACACATGCGACGTAATACCAACAAAAGGGTTCTATATGTACATGTTGAACCAAATCAAATTATAGTCACAAGGTCTCAAAAAGATGGTAGCAACATGTACCGTTCTACAATTATCAAAAATAAATACTAAAAATGAAATCCTAATTCAAAGAGTACAAATACGAGTCCAATGTGTCAACTCCAAAATGAAACAAATATATGAATTTCACAAGAAACAATTATGTGAAATAATAACAGAATTTGAAACGAGGAACAAAACGAACAAATCAAATTTAACAAAAGTATCGCTGAAAGAGTACGGAATCCGTACCTGAATTGAGCAACGTAATACCCAAATTTTATATTACAAATATAACTCGTGAATTTCCCTCCGTTTGATCTAATGAAATAAAATGAAAGTTTATTACAATTCTAATCATTAATAACATAATATTGTACAATTAGTTATTAAATAAATTCTAAAACTTTTACTAACTAAATGATTTAGTCTAAATTAATGTATAAAAATTACACTACAATTCACAAGTTTATATTTCAATTAACTGTTGAGTAAAATGTACTATACATATATTTATGTATAAATTTTACCTACCCTGACCATTCATAATCTCATATTCCTGATGGATTCCTTATGACTATAATAATATATATAGTAATTTAACCGAATATAAAATTCCTTATGAATGAATGACTAATACTTCAAATTCAATTGAGTACTCAAATCAAATGGGATTCATTCATCATATATGTGATACAAATCAACACATGCATGTACTGTTAATTACTAAAACTTACCACACAAAAAAAAATTGTTATTCCTTCTTCTCCTTTCTGCGCAGCCGCACTAGTCTATCTCCTTCACTTCGCATAGCTATAATAAAGTAATTAGGGTTTACTTGTTTATTTATATATCTTATTGTGTCTCCTAATTTTAATAGGATTTTAATATTACCTAAATACAAAATAGACCCAATTAGTATAAAGCCCAAATTAATGTAATCACATACTTATTATAGTTCACACAAATTAAATAACTAGTTTGACCCAAATAAATGACAAAGTCTAATTAATATGTTTTAAAATAAAATATTTTTTTTATTATTTAATATTTTTTTTTGGGGTATTACAGAATCCCTCTCCAAGAGGGTTCCCATATTTGGCACAGGTAATTATTAGTACTACTATTAAATTAAATCAAGTAGTGGCAAATGATGGCTCCTATTAATTTAATTTACCATTAACCAATGCCAATGTTTTTGTTCATTAGAATAATCAAATAAAAAAAATGACAATGCAATTAGTTTGATCAAAATAATATGTGAATTCTCATTTTCTACCAAAGTCTTCAACAAGCTGTCGCATTTCGAGTTTAAATTGATCAAATAAAGAAATCAAAGCTCATTCACAGTGGCATTTTTATGGTTTCTTATTTTTTGAAAATATATTTTTATAATTAACTACTTCATCCGTCCCTTAATATGTGTAACTTCACAAGAATTATGAAAATAATTGTATATCTATCTACTCAAAAATTCAACTAATCAAATTAGAATAGGATTAAAGTTACAACTTCACTCTTTAAATATAAATATAGCTCAATATAGGAGCTACCAAAACTCTAATGGACTTCCCATTTTTAATTTAATCGATTATTTAATTATCTACTAAAACAATTTAACGTTCCAAACAAAACAAAGAAAAAAAATAGTCACTTACCTTTTCCAATTTGAATACAATTGTATAAAATAAAATAAAATTAATTTAAAAAAAATATGGGTTATTACATTTTTCACCCCTTAAAAATAATTCCGTCCTCGGAATTCAAATAAGCTACAAAAAAAAATAGTTACGACGTAGCGCCGCCATTTGTAACGACCAACGCGGATAAGTCTTCGGTCCATGTAATTATCAATATACTACTACGATCTCTTTATCACCGACTCTCCTAAGTCCTTAAGAGTTTTAAAAATATCATAACGTCAAATCAAATTAGTTCTCAAATATTATTACACCAAAAAAATATACGACTACTAAGATCTATTCATCACCATACCAAACTCCAAATCATATATCCTACTATCTGAAAAGCAAACTATAACTATTCAAAATCTCTTAAATCATTTAATAAATCAATCATCTCTTAATGCAAACTCTAACCCAACAAATTCCAAGATCTCCTCTTACTATCTCAGTACAAAATTTTCATATGAATTAATTCCAATATTCTACTATGAAATAACTGCAAAATTCATTTACTCCAAAACATTAATCTAATTACCTCAAATTTCTACAATAATTCAAAATTACAAGAGATCCTCTGTACTTAAACTTTATCGTATTATCCCACTGATACACATACCTCAAATTATTCATAACTTAACATATATCAAAACCTAACTCAAATCAAATCAAATCCTAGATTCAACGATCATAATAATTATCACAAAAAAAATAACTCTAACAAATAATTTTCCAAAATCAAATACTCGTCGATACAAATACTCACATCATAATCACATCTCATATAAGATCACTTCTTATTTGTACAAAGTATAACTTTATTCACCTCAATGATTAAATCACAGTTCTTAACTAATATCATTACTCAATCACCTTAACAAATTATTCCACTTTCCTCAAATCAACTACAAATCGAAAAGAAATTGAAAGTTGGTCAAAATAGAGACCAACCAAACAAGGAACAAAATCGAATCAAACTGCTACACCTACCCAATGGTTTACCCATAACTCACAGGTCAAACCTAAATAAGTTTTCTACAAGAAAGAACCTAAGCTTTGATATCATCTCTGTAACACCCCCTTCCCGAAAAAGAAAGGGAGGTCACGTGCAAAGCACAACAAACCTCAAAATAAATAAACAGAGCACTAACAACCTCAAAATATTAATAGTGGTGATCCAATAATAAAGTAATAAGTACAATTCTCCAAAATGAGTCAAAATAATTAAAACTTAAAATTTGAATCAACCTAAATGGTCAAAGGCAAAACTCTCATCACACTAGCCCTGAATCACCCCTGCAAACCTGCCTGAAGAAAAATATAGCATGAGCCAATTGCCCAGTACGGATACAGATATACAAAAGATATACAACTGATATACGAAAACAACTGAGACAAAATACTGAACAAGCCTCAAGTGCAAATACGAACGTAAATATAATATCCAAAGCTCTGAATTGAATATAGCTAAATCAACATAATTGACGAAACCAATAAAAGAATAAAGAAATAACGAACTGAAGTAACTAACTCAATGACTTGAACTGAACAGAAACCAACAAAACTAATAAAATGAAATAATAGGGTGAATCAAATGGTTGGGTGTTAATATTTCATACCGAATGAGCTCAGAAATATATCTTGTCACACAAGCAAGTCAAACTAATGCCACACAGACAAATCAAATGATGCCACACAGGCAACCAAAATAATGCCACATAGGCAAATCACACATTGGACCGCGAATCCAAATGTATGCAAATCGGATAGTGTGTTTGGCACAACATCACCAATCCGCAGAACAGAAAACTAGGGTTAACCTATACGCCTCCCACAATAAAACACCAAATGGCCCATCTTTATTAATAAGTCATAAGTAATAAAATCTAGTATGTTATACTTTAATAAGTAAATAAGTTATGAAGAACATGTAATGACTTCATATGAAAACAATATGTTATAATATGTATGTAGAGATGTCTATATAATGAATTGAACTCATTTAGAACGAAGAACAAATCTTAAGTAACGAAGCTTTGCCGGAATTCACACGATTAGACGATAATCGTCGAATTAGTGAAATTCTCGGAGTGGAAGTTGAATTTTGATATTGAGCTTGGAAACATTGATTTTCAATGGAGACAAGTCTTATTTGGCATTATAGAGTTGCGGACTCGAAAATGACCAGATTCCGACTTAGAATGAAGAAACGAGCATTGAACGTTCACGAACGTTTATCGTTTTCGTTAAAAATGGACTAATAGGTGAATTTTTAGTTAACAAAGTCAAATAGATAAAATTCTTGCATTAACACGTAGAGTGTGTAATTTGTGAACCGTAGGCTCTTGAACGAGCCAATTCGGACTTATAACGAAGAAGTTATGAGGCCGGGAATCCCACAAAATGAAAAAATCATCAAATTTATGTCTCGATGCATGAGTCCGTAATGCAACTCTAACTCAAGGCGAAAGTCCGTGTCGCAGCTGAAAACTTGACATATTCCCTCATTAATTAGTAAGCCATTGTTACCGTGAGCGAGTCCTAGGCACAAAACTCCCGCGCCGCAGTGCGAGTTGTAGAGTAATAGCTGGCGCCACTGTGCCAGCACTAAAATGTAGATAGAGAAGAAAAGTTTTGAATGTAAAGTGCAGGAGAAGCGTATAAAGAGTGAATTAACTTCTTAATATACGTAATGTAACCTCATTAAGGATGTTATAAACCTTAAGTATAACACTAAAGGTAAGGAGGTAAGTCAATTGAATGTGAACGTGAACGGTGTGCAATAAGTGTACTTAACCAATGACGATCAAGTTTTGAATAATAACGTAAAAACATAAATAAGTCGTGAGGAAGGATGTTTAACTCAAACCAAGTTGTATTAATGAAATAATTTCAATTAAGTTATAGAAAGGAAATAATATGGTAAGAACGATGTAACAGAACGACGGAAAGCCGGAACCAATAAATAACAAATCTAATATATGATTAGATTGAGAACCTGGGAAATGGTAGTATTATTTTGGAATATATATAAGACATATTCGTTCTTTTGAGGCATTTCAATTGAATGTTTGTGTGAACTGTAGCACCGTGGAGCACCATATGTCGGGTTGGAAGAGACCCGGATTTGGGGGCGTCATTGTATTGCCATTTAAGAATCCAAGGAATCTTATACTTACTGATGTATTGAAGGAAAACTGAGATTCCCTCATACTTGGGATGATATTTATTGTGATTGCTAAAATGACTAAGTTGGGCTTTGAGTAAATCAGGAAGAAGCTCAAAGTTTGACCCAAATCTAGACCACCAAAGTGTAAACTAGAATGGGAATTGACTCTTGAATTTGTGATCGAATTGTAAGAACCACGAATGACTATGATCCTCATTTTGATGGAGGAAGATCTTATTCCATGCTTCAA
Organism: Panax ginseng; assembly: GCA_020205605.1. Classification (NCBI taxonomy): domain Eukaryota; kingdom Viridiplantae; phylum Streptophyta; class Magnoliopsida; order Apiales; family Araliaceae; genus Panax; species Panax ginseng. Next base: position 45,851,507 of record CM035141.1, read on the forward strand.
TATAATAAAAATAACAATAAGTGTTAGCTTGATTAAAAAGTTGCCTAAGATCAGAAGAATTACCTCCCCAATCTGAGAAATTAAGAATGTGTTTAATGTACAGAGAATGATAAAGAATCTTAGATTCATTATCTTTGGCATAAATGGGTTTAATGAATATTGACTCAGTTTCTAGAAGGATGTCCTTATAATACGCAAGGGATTTATAAGGAGCCCAAGGGATAAAATGCCATCCAGTAGGAAAATACTAGGCAGCGAGTTTAATGGGATCATCTTTTGGCTTCATGTGAAGTTCCAAATGGAACAAATGTTATTCCCATTTGAGAATATACTCAGAAGCAGGATAATTGGGTTTTGAAGAGGTTGCCCTCGATTGATTACAAAAGGGATCAACTGGTTTAGGCTGACTAGCTAGGACAGAAGAAAAGGGCCTTGGAATTGTTCCAAGAACCTAGAATTTAGTAACTGGGTTGGGCTGAGAACCCGAATTAACTGGGTGAGGAACCAGAGTTCCTTTTAATTGATTAGTTGGGCCCGAAGGGTGGCCCTGACCATGAGAAGAAGGTCCTCCTCGTACACTCATGACGCTGCTATTGTACCTGTGTTAATGAATACTCGTGTAAGAAAATAAGGAACTGAATTGTTACTACATTTAATGTATTCAATATCAAAATCAAAAATGCTTAGAAAGGCCTGTCATCTAGTGAACGAATGCTTAGAGGCAACGTTTTCAACGTCTTTTTCCAGAATAAATTTTGCTGATTTACAGTCTATCCTGACTAGAAATTTTTTATTCAATAAGTCACTTTGGAATTTATTAATGCATAAAATAAGTGACAAAATCTCTTTTTTAATAGTACTGTAATTTAAATATGTAGGATTCCATGCACCGAAATGAAATCAGGCAATTTGTTCCGATGAAGTGGGAGTTAATTTTTATTTGAGAATGCCGCCGAATCCGATGTCAGAGGCATCGGTCTCAACGATTTTGAATGTTGAATCATTTGAAATGTCTAGGCAAGGCAAAACCTTGACATATTTTTTAACTTGTTGGACGACGGAAGTATGAATGTCAATCCAGGGTGGAGGATTTCTTTGCAAACACTAAAATAGAGGTTTGCAAATCTACCTGAGATCCTGGTAAAATTTGCCAATATAATTGAGCGAGCCCAGAAATCTCTGTAGCTATGTTTTGTCGGTAATCTTATCTGGAAATCGGTCGGCAAATTGAATAGCTCTGTCAATAGGCCGAGTGAGTCCGTGATAGAGGATTAGACCGAGATACCTGACTTTTGTCATAAACAGACTACACTTGGAAGGAGAAAGAAGAAGACCATTGGTTTTAACCATTTTGAAGAACGAATTCAAATGCTTAATATGCTCTACAATAGTCTCGGAATAAACAAGGATATCATCAATATAAACAATGATGAAATGACTGAAAGGATTCAAAATATTATTAAGAATATTCTGAAATTCACTAGGTTCATTTTTCAAGCTAAATGACTGAACATTCCATTCGTAATGACCGAACGGAGTGGTGAATGCTGTTTTGTACCTATCCTCTGGGTGGATGACGACTTGCCAAAAACCAGATTTCAATCAAATTTAATGAAAATAGTGCAGGAGCTTAACCTACTAAGGAGATCTTCCTTGTTGGGTAAGGGTACCTAATCCACTCAAGAACTTTGTTTAATGGTTTATAATTAAAAACTAGATGGGGAATACCTCTCTCCTTTTCTGTTTCATTATTAACATAGAACGCAGGGCAAGACCAAGGTGATTCGCTATGTCTAATTAAACCTTTTCTAAGAAGATCATTAATCTCTTTTTGCATAACTCCATTTGTTCATTACTCAATTGAATAGGTCTAGCCTTAGTGGGAATTAAATGTTCTTTAAATTCTTTAACATAAGGTAACCTGACTACATGCTTCTTCCTATGCCAGAAGGCGTTGGGAGAATTAGAACAAAAATTATTATTTAAATAATTTTTTAGATCAGTTATTTTTTCTTGAACCCTTTTACTCTTAAGATGTTCTTCAACTTGTTTATATCTAATTTCTTCCTTTAAGAAGCTTAAATGAGTAACTTTGCAATTCAACAGATTCAAAGATTTAGAAATTGATTCTTCTTGAATAAATTTTAAATCTCTTTCTTTTGGTTTAATAAGGAACCTAAATGTTATCTTTTTTCCTAAATGTTCACAAGTTAACCCTCTATTACTGGTAGTAAATGGGTATAATAAATATATAAATGGCAACCCTAAGATGATCTTATCTGTGAGATTGCGAATTAAAACAAACGAGGTTTTAAAACACATATTATCTTGACAGATATGAACTTTAGGTAACTTATACTTTATTTCCATTTGACTACCATTGGCTGAATTGAGTTTTTCACTAGTTTTCTTATAATATCTAGTGGGGATAAGACCTTCTTGAATACAGTTCAGATCTGCACCAGTGTCAACTAAGGCAGGGAGCTGTATTGAAAAGGTTTTATCAATGACTAAATTAATGGAGATATACCATTTTTGAATGGTGATATCTTTAATTCTTTTAAGGGAGAGCCCTTGAATAAAAAGATCAGCCTCATCGTTAATTCCAGATGACTCAGGAATATCATGATCGTCTTCACTAGAGGAAGAATCATGAACTTGGAGATCTGACTTCTTATCTTCAATCTCTTTTCTTAAGTTAGAAACATCTATTTTCAAATTAGAAATTTCTTTCTTGAGTTTGTTAACCTCTTGATTTAATTCTGGGAGGGTGACATCCTTAACTGGGGATTTAAACCTCTCAAGAGTTTTATTAAGACTAAAGACAGGCTTTTCTTTGACCCTGATCATCTTATCCGTGACTTTTTTATCTTTGGTGAATAATTCTTTTAGTTGCTTTGTGTATTGAATTTTTAATTCAGGATCAATAATTTTACTAATTAAATCAATCAACAAAGAGCTTTCTTCTTCCTCTTTGGTAATCACATTTATTCTTTTACAACAGTTATTACTGCAATCCTCAGCACATACTGTAACTTCGTTATCACTATTTGATTCGTCGTTACAAGTGTTGCTACACGAAGAGTCAGGAATATCAGACGCTTTGTCATTGCTGACATTGTTTTCAATTCGTATTAACTCTAACAATTTTTCAGTGTCTTCCGTTAAAATATTTAACTGAGCTAATTTTTACTTAACTCTGCACTCACTTTTGTAGTGCCCCTTTTGCCCGCAATTGTGGCAAACTATTTTACTTTTATCAAACTTCTTAGATTTTTTAGTTGATTTATTATGGGATGACTTAGGTTTAGTATAATAATTGTCTGGATTACTATTTTTATTTTGACCATGTTTTCTTTTATGGCGTTTATGATTTTTACGAGACTCAACATGCTTATGCTTGTGCTTTCTTCTAGAGGGAGCAACAGGGGGTAAACCATATTATTCGCAAAACGTTCTTAACTCATATTTGGCTTTATTCTTGTCTTTACCAGCTTGTTTAGCCAATTTAAAATCAATACACATCTTTAAACCTAATTTTTGAATATTACTTATAATTATAATATCACCGTTGGTTAAATTATCATAATCAATGTATCCTATATTTTTACTTAACTCTTCTCTAACCTTATGAGCAAACAATGAAGCTAAACCATTGACGAATTTTTCTTTCCATAATGGTTTATTACTATCATTGTGCATCATAACTCGTGATGTAAATACATCTTTATACCACCTAAAATCACTTAGAGTGGGACAAGTGAGGTTACTAAGCTGATCATGAATTCTCTCAGTGATGTTACTAGGAGTTCCAACGAAATGTTTAATTATAGTGAAAATTAAAGTATTAACTCCGTCAGGCGGACCAATACCAGCATCTTCATCAAAGATGGGATTTTCGTCATCGTCTAATTGGATAGCGTGAATTATTGATATTCTAGAATCCTCTGTGAGATGTTTTTCCCACCAAGACCTAAGAATACCAGTAAATCCACTAGCTATTAATTCAACAATGTTTGGTTGAGACAAGTTGTTGAACTTAGTAATGTAGCTATTAGCTACCATGGACATATGATTTAATTTATTTAAAATTTCTTGTTCACTAAATCTATCAATATTCCATTCATAAATTTTATTAGAAGACACAGAGAATTGTTTATCTAGATTTCTTTCCTCGAACTATAGATCTGGAGGAGTGGGTCTAGAGTACCAATTTTTGGTGATACTAGTATTTTTAACAGTAAATTTGTTAAGCTGGTCATTCAGGTCTGAAACAGTACTAGACTGATCAGAGGAATTACTGCTTTCATTATCAGAGTCTACTTGATCAATAAGAGCTATAGTGCCACTTGAACTAGCTTCATTTTTGAGCTTTTTAAATAGTTTATCAATAGCATGGGTAAGTTCATTATCTTGATTAGGTAAACCTAACTTATGTCTATTTTCTGGTAATTTTATTAAAGGTTGTTCAATCTTTGAATCGGGCCTTTTAATAGTGGTTTCTTCAAATTTTTCTTCAATCCTATCAAGTTGTCTACCAACTGTAGCTAGATATTGGTTACTAAAATTCAATTGTTCAATAATCTTTTTATCATCTTTATTATTATCTGAAATCTTGAAAGGACTAGCAATGACTGAAGTATTTTTTACCGGAATTAGAATAGACTCTAAAGGAGGATGACTAGAAGAAGTCTTTGATTTATCTTCTCTGACCCATTGTGTTTTAGTAATGACATTACATTTGCTTTGATATTATTCATACCAATCAAGTACGAAATCTTTTTTAATGACCCTTAGTTGTTTATTAATAGGAGCATCAAAATCAGATTGAGTAGGATACTCAGAAGATGTCGGAGAAGAAGAACCTTCTTCTTCAATCTGATCATTTTGAGTATAACAAGGATGACTGGCTTGACCTTGATTAAGTATGCCTTTTAATTTTATATCTTTAATAGAAGGGTTACTGAGAACTTCAGTGTCTCTCCGAGTATGAACTGAAGGTGCTGAAGAACTAGTAAAATCTTCTATAATTTATGGCCTTCTATTTCTTTCAAAACTTATTTTGACCGTTCCATCAGAAAATTGTATAATGTTTTCTATATTTAATAAGTTATTGACTATAGGTTGTTGAGGTATTTCACTGGGTAAAGTTCATTGACTAAGTAAGGTGATGTTCTAGAGGATTGTTCTCGGGATCTGGACATTAGCATCACTAGTTGAACTTTGAATTAAGACAGTTTGATCTTTAGGACTTCTATTAAGAGCATGAACATTTAAGTTAGTTTTCATGATCTTATAATAAATTCTATAAATCAAAGCAAGAGGCTGAGAACCCTCAATCATTTGAGTTATCTCGCCGGCAGTTTTAATATTTAAAGTTAAAGCTTTTAGCAAATTATGATCACTAAGGCTTAATGTGAAATCAGGAAAGCAATTGAAATGGACTGAACCATTGTGCAAACTTGATTCCATAATTCCAATAATACTAGGGTGATAATTCAAAAATCTAGCGTCTCTAAGGCAGAGGTAGATACATGAATTAATTCCTTTTATGTTAAGTGGTTTAACTGCAACTTGAACAAGACCTATATGAATAAAATTATAACCCCTTTTCCTATGTTTTTTAATAACATCAGGAGACAAAAGACTACAATTTTCATATTCTTTATTAATTGCAAAAACTTTTTCAACTGTTTTAACATTATAATCAGTTTTTAAATTATCTAAAAAGGTTGACTGGTAAATTTCTCTGGGAGAAACTCTGGGTATGTTCCAATTACTTAGAACTTGACTGATATTTTCATAACTATGTTCTTTTTGGTTGACTATATATATATATATATATATATATATATATATATATATATATATATATATATATATATATATATATATATATATATACACACACACACACACACATAAGATATATAAAACCAAGGTTTAGATAAAATACCTTCAATTTGTTAAGACAATCCTTGTTAATTGCAGACAAATCTCTCCCAAATTCTCTCAAGTTTCACTCTCAAGTTCTCTTCTCTAAATTCTCAGTTTTCTTCTTGGGCTTAGCAACTTAGCAACTAGACTATCTAATGCGTAAAAGAAAATTGATATAACATTAATACTAATACTAATTAGGATATCAATTATAAAATAACGTATAAGCTATAATTATATTATATTTATTATTTAATTTGTTTTATTTATTTTATTTGTATTATTATAATTCAAAATTTGAAAATTCAAAAGTTATAAGGCTTTGTTTGGCAAAAAGTCCTTAAAAATTAAAGACTTAATATATTTAAGCCTTGTTTGGTTTAAATCAATTTAAAACTACTTTAATTATTTTAATAAACAATTTAGTTTATAATTTATAACCACGTATTAATTATTTGGATCTCCATATCCAACATTAATCAAATAAATTAGTTACACGCTATATTTTAATTAAATATACCATTTAAAAAAATAACACAAAATTATAATTTCAATATAATTTTATTTAATACTTTAATATACCATTTAAATTATTAACTCAACACAACAATATAACATCTAATGTTATATTACAACTCTCTAAATTATAAATTAATTTAATTTAGAATATTATCTAATAAATTTAATTCATAAACAATTACTAATAATAACCACATCAATAAAATATTTATTTCATCAATTTCAACAATAAACACATCAAATAAATATTTATATAATTCAATAAATATTTAATATTACAATTTGAAATTCCGGATTGTTACACTTAAGACCACGAACTATGTCCACGGTGATTAGGTATTACTACCCCAACCTTAACTGTCAATTAGACTATACAGACCTTTCTTAACGTACTTAGGGGGATTAGCCCTTTGTACCATGTATTGTCCACAACCATCTAAACGTTAACACGTACAAAATCCCCTATGTTAGGGTTGTTCGTCTCATTTTGAATTTAGAATTTCCACACTAAAAAAATTTAGTTTGGAACTAGCTTGTCAGTGTTTCTAGAATTTTAGAACACTATTCAATTATAAATTAATGCAATCAATAAAAGTTTACTTACTACTTGAAGGTTTAATACAAGAATATAGAATTGAACAAGGTTATCAAAGTCAAAGACCGAATAATATCATTGTATAATTGAATAACATGGAATACATGCAAAGTGATATATCCAAAAGAGTTAGAACAATCTCATTTGAATCGATGTATTAGAATAATATATGCTTTGAATAATAATATCAAGATTTAGAAAAGTAAAACTCGCTCGAGATAATGATAAGTAAACCTTGCTGAATAATTAAGTAGCATAGGTTAGGGATACTTGCTCATTAAAAGTTTAAGATACGAAATTTTCCTTGTATGTAAGCTACACAAGTACAACAATGTTCTCCAATTACCCTACACATATCATTGGAATCGCAATAACAATTAGTTGTATTAATATTAGCTTTATAGGTTTAACCCCTCATTTAGGTCATAACCTTAACTTAACATCTAACCATGTTGATTAACACCTTTAACGAATCTGAAATTACATTATAAACTCACATAAACCTCATCATTTACTTTTAACTTTCATAACATCACTTTTTCGATTCACTACATAACTTAATTAACAAACACTTACAAATCTTCACACTTTGTATTATAACACATTACAATCTGTTGTTGTAATCTATGTTATGTTTTAACATCATTATCTTGCATGCTAAACTAGATTAAGTCCATTTATCGTGACCTACAAATAGGCAGAAGTCACTGCCTAAGCTTAGGGCACTACAGCAAGCAATTCTTGTGATCCACTCCACCAAGTGCAATTGCTGTAACAATACAGATTCTTGAGAAGGCCTACGGCGTAGCTACGCCATTACACTTTGTGGTACGCTAGCAATTGCGCCATTTATGAGCGTAAACTCAGTAATGCAATTCTGCTACACAGTGGACTCCCAAATCAACCCAAAACCACAGAAATTCACAAACCAAAACATCTAAAACTCTGTAATAACATAGTTAAGCATGTTATACATCATTCTAACCACATAAACATCACACATACATGAATTTGAAGAATCAAAACCATAAATTTCTCCAATTTTGATACTTTTAGTGAATTCTTTTCTTAACCAATTGACATGATTCGAACTACGCTGCTTTCGTTTCTTAACATACTAACACATTCTAACATCAAATTGCAGATTATAACAAGTATTGATCATGAAATTCCATACTTTCTAAAGCCAATTTTCATGTATAAACATTGTCATCTATTTTTTTCTTCCAAAACACCAATTTACACGAATTTGATAACTAATATACAATTACGGATGATAACCATCCAATTTATCAAGAGTATACATATATATAATCAACATCTTGTACAACAATTCAACAAACCCCAACTTCAGAGAATAGAAAATTACAAGACTGAGAATTAGAATTAGGGGTAAATTATACCTAAATCCTTTGATTGTATGATAGCAAAGTTGATAGCAATCCTTTTCCAAACCCTTCTTCACCAACTCTCAATATCACTATGTTTTTTCTCTTTTCTTCCAAGCTCTCTCTAATTCTCTGTTATCTAGTTAGCCTTAGGCAAAGAAATAGAATGCGTAGAAAATAAACTGACCTCCCACTAACCCACGTAAACTTCAGTTATAAAATAATACGTTTGCGTCAGTTAAATTAGACCAAATGCCACAAGACCTTGTTTGGACACACCAATTCCCCCATTCCCATTTATTTTAATATTCTTATATTATATAGTTTTCACTTTTCACACTTTAGTTAATTTAAATAACTTTTGTTTAGTAAATTTAAATAACTTATAATAATAATAATAATTAATAATAATTATAATCTTATTATAATTATACTTATAATTAATAAATAATTATATATCTAATTTAATTAATAAATTAGAAACATCACTTTATTTAACTTATTTATTTTCTTTAATATTAAATAATTCATTTAATTTAAGTATTCCATTAAATTAAATCTTTCAAATAAAAATTACCATTATTTAATTAAATTAACATTAATCAATTTAGTTACTAAATTAATGCACCACAATTCATCAATTATTTATTTTTCTAATAAATAAATTATTTAAAATATTTATTTAACCAATAAATATTTAAATTAAATTACAAATTTCTTGATCGTTACATCAACAGGTAACGATGTGTCGGTGACCCGAAGTCCATGCATACACAATAGTCACCAAGAGGTGAGAATAAAAATTCATTTTTTAAAAGCACATAGTGCGTATTTGGCTTGACGTCAAAAAATTTTAAGTCTAGCATAGCTAGGAGATTTGGAAAACCTAATGTCCCCACTAATGATCAATTGCTTAATCAATCTATCTGTTCCTATTATCCTCAATATTCCATTCACACTTAATTCTACCCAGTTCGTCAAACTCGTACTTAATCCTATATTCTCTACCTATACCCTATCTATCTGTTATATACATGAGAAAAGAATCACCTTCTCAATAGGTATATAGAAAATAGTGCAACACAGACATTTCAATAATTATCCTAACTCCCTTCTCAATACGAATTTCATTTAATCCGTATTCATAATCCTTTCCTGAATCTGTATCAATTCATAGTGTTGGGAGAATGCCTATTAAGATTTGATGTTTTAATGTATATGCACATGATTATTTGTAAAGTCCTTCAAGTAAGATATGTACAAGGACTTAGTGATAGATCAAATTTGTTAGGTTGATCTAAGCTCTTAACATGTATCATTCTTTAATAGAATGTATAGATAGAAAGATCAAAGCTGTTAGGTTGATCTTGAGATGTAATAGATAGGCTTCGAAGAAATCAGAGTGTATAAATCTGATTAACATTGCAGAAGTCAAGGCAGAAACGTGGAGCTTCAAAGATCGTAGTGTGCCTGCCTTGAAGGGCCTCTTTGGAAATCGTAGAGTGGTCTCAACGTTTGCCAAGCCAACTTAACGATCGTAGTGTGTTGAAGGAAACGTAGAGTTTACAAGTCAATGATCGTAGAGTGCTCTCGGAAATGTAGAGTTTACAACTCAAGAAAGCAAAGATCGTAGTGTGAAAAGACTTCAGAGAAATCGTAGTGCCCTCGGCTGATAGCATCAGACCAGGCACCAAGGCGACAAGTCACCATGATCTGAATCGTAGAGTATCATCTGTCTTGTGTCAGAAAACGTCGAGCCTCATAATTTGTGTGGAGATAGGTACCAACAAAAGAGGAATGGATTCTAAATGCTGCAGTACTCACCAGTCCCAAAGTCATAAGAAATATCCTTAGTATGCAACAAAGAAGTGTATTGAAGAAGCTAAGGAAAGTACCATTGGTAAGGGGGGAAACAACTTTTCAGGTGTTAGGTGAGAAAGTAGTCTGCAGTGTTAGTGGGCCAGAATGCAGCTTAAAAGATGTGCAGAAATGTCGCCATCAAAGAATAGAAAAGTCAAATGCATTTAATGCTTCAACGGATGGATCCAACGGATAGTTTTCAAGATCACATATATGCAAATCAAGCAGATGAGAGAAAAATATGCAAGCACTGAACAAACAACATAAACAACTCTCAAAGCTCAACTCTACGATCTGAGAAATTGCAAAGCTTGCTCAGTTACTCAGTTCTTTCGAACAAGTGCTTAAACAGCAATTGAGTAGCAACATCAAGAACTCATCATCAATCAATCAACTAAAGAAGAGTACCAAGTCTTCTGGACTTGAAGAGTTCTAAGTGAACTATAAGAGAACCAAGTCTGCTGACTTGAAGAGTTCAAGATTGAACTAAGAAGTTCCTAGACTGATGGTCCAGAAGGAATCTCTGTGATTCAGAAGTTGTAAAAGACATCCTTAGTGGATTTCCTACTCGTTGAGTAGAAGAGTGGACTAGGAGCTTTAAGTGCTCTGAACCACTTAAAACGACTGTGTCTTTTACATTCATACTATAACTGCTATATCTGCAATAACTGCTATAATTGCCTCACTCTCAAAACTCCACTACTTTGCAATAGAGATTAAAACAAACATAAATTCCGCTAAGTTTTAATCATCATTAACTAACTAGTTTAAAACGAAAAGATTTTTTAAATATCTATTCAACCCCCCACCCCCCTTCTAGATAACTATTGTGCCTACTAGGAACTAACAATTGGTATCAAAGGTGTTCTATTATACGACTTACAAGCTTTAGTAGATCCAATGGCACACGCATTATGTTTAATATAGAACTAGAGGAGGCGTGAAGCCACCAATGTGTAACAAGGATAAATTTGCAAACTGGAAAGTCAGGATGCAAGCATACATGGACTCAATAGATGAAGATCTATTTGAGACCGTTCAAAATGGGCCCTACATTCCAACGAAGCTTGCACCAACCACCGATTTATCCAAATGCGAATACAAATCAAGGTTAAAGAAAAGTGGACAGACAACGAGAAGAGAGTTGTCCAACTTGACAAAAAGGCCGAGAACATCCTTTCCGATCCTTAGAAGACGATCTGTTCGAAAATGTTGTCAACAGCAAAACAGCTAAGGAGGTTTGGGAAGCATTGTTGATCATGCACGAAGGAACTAAAGAAGTTAGAGAAAACAAACAATCTCTCCTGACACAGAAGTATGAGATGTTTGCTCATGTTCAAGGAGAAAACGTGACTGCCACCTATGAGAGATTCAACGTTCTGCTCAACTCTCTACGAGCATATGGGAAGATCTATCCTAAAAAAGATCTGATCATAAAGTTCATGAGAGCCCTACCGAGCAAGTGGGATGCCAAAACCACTGCTCTAAGAGAGTCAACAACTATATGGCAATCTCCTGATATACGAACTGGAGCTGACTCAACGAGCTGAAACCCTATCAGAAGGAAGAAGGAAGGATAAGGGTGTTGCTCTCAAGGCAACTGAAAGTGCATCAAAGGTCAACACTGAGATTGACTCTGATTATGATGAGGACGATGATGAAGACCTTACTATGCTGGTGAAAAGATTAAGAAGGTTCATGCGACAAGGCAAACCCAGCAAGCCAAAGAAGGTCAGCAATTACAGCAGCCAGGAGCAAATGAATAATCTGTGCTACAACTGTAAGAAGCTTGGCCACTTCATTGCCAACTGTAACAAACCTCTAAGAGAAGAACTAAAGAAGAAAACACATGCAAAGAAGGAATACAAAGGCAATAAAAGGCCTTAGAAGAGAGACAAAGGCCTGGTAGTTGGAGGTTCGTGGAGTGATTCAGACAATGACTCCAATGCTGACTCAGGAGATGATGAAGAACCACAAATGACCAATCTGTGCCTAATGGCCAAACATGCAAAGGACAAACAAAACCTCAACATACATGATGTAAGTCTCGATGAGGTATTTGACTTCAACTCACCTGATGTAGACATAAATGATTTAAGAACTGCTCTGCATGGTATAACCACTGATCTACATCAATACATGAAGTGGTTCCGAGTTTTGTCTAAAGATCACTCACTTCTTTAAGAGAAGAAGAAGAAAGTTCAAGAAGAGCTTGAAACAACCCTTCTAAGTACTAATCTTCTCTCCAAGCTTGAGGCTGAGTATGAGACCTTAAAACAGACAAACACACTCAATACACAAAGAGAGTCTAATCTAACTTCTAAAATTGAGGAACTAGAAAAGACTATCTCTGCATGGAACAAATCGTCATCATCCATGGACTCCCTGCTCTCTAGTCAGAGAAGTACATTCGATAGAACAGGCTTAGGCTTTGGGGAATCCATTTCAGAGCCATGTGTGGAAAAGACAAAGGAAACTAGAACTAGTAATGCCTCAAGTTTTAGTAGAAAGCATTACCTTTGTGAAATCCTCACGTAAGGAAGAACAAGTTCAACCTTGTCCTACTGCTCCATTCATACTCAAAGGAGTAAAGGATCTCATGTTTGGCACGGATTCATAAAAGAGAAGAGTAACCTAACCTCTACTCACCAACCTCGAAGAATCGTAGAGTCAAACAAGACCAACTCTACGAATAACCTAGGAAGGTACAGTAGAGGTAAGGCACACTCATCACTATTTATGAAATCCAAGGACATGTGGAAGAATGGGAATCTGTTTAAGAGAAGGACAACTAAAGAACCACACAAGTCCAAATGGAGGATGAATCATCATACACACACAGGCATGCATAATACTAGATGTTTTATATGCAACAAATATGGTCACAAGGCTGCCAAGTGTTATTATAATTCCATGCATGAAAGACCCAAGATTAAACAGATTTGGGTTCCCAAAGGCACTAACAAAGAAGGACCCATGCAAATATGGGTACCGAAATGAAGGTTCAATGTTTTGACAGGAAAAGAGCTCCACGATCACTACATGGTATCTGGACAGTGGATGCTCAAGGCATATGATCGGGAACAAAGCCCTTCTATCTAACTACATAGAGAAGGAGGGTCCCTTAGTCATCTTTGGAGACAACGGCTCGGGCAAGACAAGGGGATATGGCTCTGCTGGCAATGGTGCAGTATCATTCAGCAAAGTGGCATATGTGGAAGGTCTCCAACATAACCTTCTAAGCATCAGTCAACTCTGCGACAAGGGTCATCAAGTAACATTCCTCAACAACCAATGTCAAGTCGTAGATTTGAATACATCCGCTGTAAAGCTAACCGGGACAAGAGAAGGAAATGTCTACACAGTGAATCTTGGTCAACTAAGCTCAGACGAGACAATATGTTTTTTGGCAAAAGCATCTGAAGAAATGAGCTGGCTATGGCATAGACGGTTGTCGCACTTAAACTTCAAAAAGTATGTCCAAACTAGCATCAAAAGATCTCGTTGCTGGCCTACCTAAGTTCAACTTCGTAAAAGAGAGGCCATGCAATGCCTGTCAGTTTGGAAAGCAAACCAAAAGCTCATTCAAGAGCAAAACTGCCAACTCTATCAACAAGCCCCTGCAGTTGCTTTACATGGATCTATTTGGACCAATCCCAACAACTAGTCTTTGAGGAAAAAGATACTCTCTAGTTATAGTCGATGACTACACCAGATTCACATGGGTATTCTTCCTAACTTCAAAGGATGAAACGAGCTCCCAATTAATTAAGATATTTAGACTGGTGATGAACGAGAAAGGAGAGAAAATCAAGGCCATAAGGAGTGATCATGGTAGAGAATTCGACTTCTCAGAAATGGACCAGTTCTGCTCAGACAATGGCATCAGTCATAACTTTTCAGCTCCACGAACTCCTTAACAAAATGGAGTAGCTGAAAGAAAGAACAGAACATTGATAGAGGCTGAAAGAACTCTACTAGCAGCAGCTTATCTCTGCTCAATACTTCAAGGCGGTCTCAACACTGCATGCTACACGCAGAACAGATCACTGATACACTCTACGATCAAGAAGACGCCCTACAAACTGTGGAAAGGAAGAAAGCCAAATGTCAGCTACTTTCATGTTTTCGGTTGTGCATGCTACATTCTCAACAATGGAAAGCAGTACCTGACAAAATTTCAGTCCAAGTCAGACGAAGGAATATTTCTTGGATATGCCACAGACAGTAAGGCCTACAAAGTGTGTGACGCCCTGAAATCCGGCCTACTTTCAGACCCGGACTCCGTGTATCACTATTCCATTTCCTTCCAAATATACTTCATTAAATAACTAAATATAATGACATACATTCTCAAATCCCAGGTTCTTGAAACCTTATAACCTCTTTCATTACAAATAATAAAAATTACATTATTCTTTTCATCTTACACGAGTGACTTTCATCCGCCACCAAGGATACATAACTGTTCATTAAACTAATCTATAGTTTAATCCTATCATTCTATATTATAAGTCTTCACTTGCTCTTCACGCACATTCATATATTGAATGACACTTCGTCTGCATACCGCTCAGCTTGATCTTTACGGGATCCTTAAGTTCTTTCTAACATTATTTGCTGAAAATGTTTTTCATTTAAAGCAAGTGTGAGCATTCAATTGCCCAGCAAGTCATAACAGTTGAACAAACAACTTCAAGAGTTTAAACATTTTTCAGAACTTTGATAACCGAACAAAGGTTATGAAGCAGCTTGAATAATAGGAATAGTCTCGATTCCTATCATCCTAAAACATTCATGGCATACTCTTTACACTATTTTCATTCTTCTACCTTTTTCCATACATATCATGTCTGGCTAGAATCATTAGCACAGACTTAACAATAACGGTTCATGTATAAACCGATCATACTTGTATTGAACAGCTCAATCATAGAACAGTTCACCTCAAAGAAACACTGAAGTGTTCAAATTGTGGCACAAGGCCTCATACATACTACCACGTTGTACAAATATCACACATTTGCACATAGACCGAACTTCTCAAGTTTAACATCTGAGAAGTTTAAGAAACTAGCATTCATAGAGTATTAATGAAGTTAGGAAACTTGCCTTACGCACAACAACAACTTATAGTTTACGCTGAACTGCTCATTCCAAATCCCTATATAACACATAAGGAAATAACACGTACACCAATTAGTCATATACTTGACTTACGCATTGGTTTACTTAACTTTACTTCTTAGGGTTCGCGTTCTTGCAATATAAGCTTACGCGACTAACTTTCATTACCGGTTCATGACTTCATGGCATACGGAGATGTCTTACTCAAAACATTCATCATCTTTGATGATTTGCATTCTTATCTTCTTCTTATAACTTCTATAGGACACAGCGTACATTGCTTCTCTGCTAGTAGTCCATATAGTACTCTGAGTGGTTTCCCACAAACAACCAACAAACAAGTTCCCGTCTCATCTACACTGCCCACACAGTGAGTTAGATCGGTTGCCAGTTTTGTATATACCTTCGCTCTCTGAAGGAATTGTTTAGCCAGCTCCCATATGTCAACTATCAAAGTTACGATTATACCACAACCTAACTTCTCTTAACTTATACGAACCATTCAACTATAATGTTCGTTAAGTCAACTTCTTATTCCTTACGGCTTTCTGGCAACTAAATGACATACCTCAGGATTCATTTCTTATCGTCTAAGTCATACAGTCTTTTGTATACTCGAAACGATCATTCAATGTCAATACTATAAGGTCATAGCGTTAAACATTTCATATGAACTTATTCATACCTTACAACGTCCAGTTCCTTCAACTCAGAACGTTTATCCAAGTTATACTTATTAACTCGGCTTCTTAACATTATACGTTATTGTCTTCAATTTAGTTTCTTCACCGTTCATGATTAAACAACATTCTTCATTACCTTACGGTCAAACCATACACGGAGTGTAGGTTCTGCACATTTAATAATCGCGTACACTCAACCCTTACGTTAGCTTAAGTGTCTAACGCTTACATTCAGTCTAACATTCTATATCTGACTCACCCTCAAAATTTCATTAGTCTCATTACCGTTCTCTACGGCTTTCCTTGATACCATTCATATCTTACTTACTACTTTCGTCAACGTCCAAGTCATACAACCATTGTACACTTAGAACGTTCATCCGACGCAACTACGATTCACGAGGATCGTTTATGTATTCGACGTTCACGTTGCTCGTCTCTTAATCTCTCACTCAACCTTTACTCAAGGTTTCAATTTCATTCATCGTTATCCATCCCATGAACCCCATGTTCATTATTCTTTCTTAATGTCAAAGCCATACGGTCCGTTGTATGCTAAGACCGATCGTTCATCGCAACAACGTTGCGTTCATAGCGTCTATATGCTTTACACTTATCTCTCATTACCATGACATAACATCGGAATGTTATTCATTACCTTCGTCACTCAAAGTCTAAGGAATCACAATCACAGTAATCCCTCACGTTCATTTATCACGACTACGGTCCTCGGCTATCGGTTACGTAATCTAGCGTTTACATTCTCTATCTTTTAATCTCGTTAAATCTTTCCGTTCAACCTTCACTAAAGGTTTAACACACTTACTTAAGTGTTACATTATGTGAACTACATGTTCATACTTCTTTCTTGCACATCCCCCAGTACTTGAGAAATAAAAATCTCATTTTTGGGCATTGCCTTCGCACCAAATTTCACATTGCAGGCTTCCTTCCTCTCTCTCTCATTTGCGACGGCCATGACCTACTTCTCTCTCCTCTCTTCCCGGGCTGGCACTACGGCACCAAGTCCTTTGTTATCTCTCGCATATTTCCACTCTCCAGACGATTATGGTAGAGCTCACAAGCGCCACTTCTCATAGTTCATCCGGCACAAGGCACCAGACAAAACCCTAGAAATTTTTCTAAGTCTTGCATCAAGTTTGAAACGCGTACTTTACGATCTCATAACTTCTTCGTTATAACTCAGAACGAGGTCGTTTTAAAGCTATTATCTTCCTTATCTTACGTACTTCAATATGCCTCGGACAGAACTTTGTTCTGAATCTGTTAACATGCCATTCAATTGGCTTAATCTTAACCCTTCATTCATTTTTATGCTTTTAACGTTCTTCGCTCGCTCGTCCGTAATTCGGTCATCCGAACTCGGATCTCGTTCTTTCTTGAGTCCACGACTCACGTTTTGTATATTCTCTTACTTTCTTATGAAACCCTACACATTCGGGTTCATTTACTAACTTTCTAATTCTCGTTTATCTTTTACAAAAATTTCGCCATAACTTCGTTATAGCTAAGTTTTAATCCGTTCTTCATGAACATTTCTACCGTTCCTAACCAAGCAATATGCAACTAACTTATACACGATGGTTTTAAACTTGTCCATCAACAAAAATTATCCTACGATGGTTTTAAATGTGTCCATCAACAACATTCTCCTACGATGGTTTTAAATTTGTCCATCAACAACGTTCTTCGTGTTCTTCGCGTTCTTCATTCGTTCTTCATTTTAATCGATATTTTGGATTACGATTCTACTTTTTCTTTGAATTTGATGTTACATAACATCATTCCTTACTTATTTCACCTACTCTTTCATAAGATTCATTCGGATCGCTCAAAACCCTTACGAATCTTATACTTCCTTAAGAAATTTACAAACTAAACTTCTAATTCTTATTTCTTCGTTTTCTTATGATTTCAACCATATGAAATCATTCCTAAATTCTTTTACTCCTTATTCTCATTAAGTTATGTTTTAACATATTAAACTTAAAGAAAATATTAGAAGAAATTAGGGTTGATTACTGCTCTTCTTTAATCCTCTTCCGTTATACAAAGCCCTGGCTATTTGCAAGCTTTTCTATTTCACGATCACTTTTGATCCGATTCATTCAAACTCTTCCTTCTCTTCTCTCTCTCTCTCTCTCTCTCTGTAGGTAGGATTTTCAAAATCTCAAAATAATGAAATCTAGCTTCCTATTTATAGAAAACCAAAGCTAGGGCAATTTAGTCATTTCGCCCCCTTAACCTCCTTACTATTCCAAACTTAGCCACCAAGTTTACTTGGCCACCACCCTTACTTGGTGGCCAAGTGGCCGACCCACATGCCCATGGGTCACCCCATGGGTTGCCCCATTGGTTCTTACCCATCCGTTTACCCATCGGTTCGATCCGCAGTTAATCTTCTTGGTTTGGGCTTTAACCCTAATTCTTATTGGGCCTATCTTGTTCTTGATTTCACAAATCATTGGGCTTGACATAATCCAAGTCCAATTGGATTCTACGAAGTCCATGAACACAAAGTCCATTAAGACTAATCGTATTCTACGCATTCCATTCTCGTATTCTCGTAATCTCTTCGTATGTAGCTCGTACGATATTCGTATTATACGTCGTACTATTCTTCTTTCTATACTCAGATAATAACTCGTATCATACTCAGATTTCTCACGCATAATAACCCTAGTTATTATAATGCATCATGACATTCTCGTAACTCACTTTTCCTAACCCTTTGTTTTGGAATCCGCAGGCGAAAACTTCATTTTTGCCATAACTGAAATATTATTGAATATTCCATCCCGTCTCAACATTTTACGTAATCAATAACTTCTTGGAATTTCAAAATAAATCTCCGAGCAGAAACGGATGAATAGTGCCTATTTCGTCTTTTTCCCTGAAAAATATTTTGTTCCCGGAAAACTTTCATTTTCATCTTGAAAATTCTTACTCGTTAAATCTAGCTCGTATCCAGAATCCTCCTGTTTATTAATCATCCTAGGTTATAGAACGATTAATAAACACATAGCACAGAATAGTATTAATAAAAATTCCTTTTATTAATAACTAATTCTTTAAACCTAAATTCTGGATAATCCAAAATTTTGGGTTGTTACAAAGTGTTCAACAAGAAGACACTGAGTGTTGAAGTCTCGATCCATATCATCTTTGATGAAATGCACTTAGACAACAACAAGAAAGCGAAGACACTACGACCGATAGCAAGTGCGTATACACTACGAATGAAATCGTCGAGCCCCACACTACGATCGTAGTGCCAGATAGTGTAATCGTTGAGCAACAAAATGAGATCGTAGAGAGGTCTATGCAAGACAATAAACCTCCACACCAAGAAGAAGAAATAGATCTTGAAGACTTAAGACCAGAAGGCATCAGGATAGAGGTCCCAACCGGTAACAGATGGGCTGTAGCATGCCCAAATCCGGGTCCCAAATCACCACGGATCTTGGTATGCTAATTCTATAACTATTACTCTTTGCGTAAGATATAAACATAAATTGTTTATACAATACATTACACATTATTTCCCCCAAGGTCGAGTAACCTTCAAATAAACATAATTCATAACCTGTCTAACATACAACATTATTATTTTACTATACTATTACAATTAAGCTGCACATAAAATCCCAAGCTGAACTTGGCTTTATCCTTTCCTGTATCCGATGTATTCGCCTTAATCTGCAATGTTTATCATGATATAGCAAGGGTGAGCATAAGATTGCCCAGCAAGTCTAAGTTCAATAATATAACGATATATCTTGATTGACAGAATCTGAATAATAAGCTGGCTATAATTCAACAATACAATTGTGAACTAGCAGGAACAAACTTTTGACTGAACAAGTATTGAACATGAACAAATATATTTGAACCGAATGGTAATGAAGGTGATCAGCCTTTCATACCTGACTTATACATGCAATATGTACAGAGTACAATTCTACAATGGCAATCAGCAATGATTATCCATAAGCATATCTGAATGAAACAACTCTTAGTAGTAGAATTAAGTAAAAACTTGCCTGAACCGTTGATTACCACTACGCAATTTATCTAGCTTTGTCTGAAAATCTAATATAAATAATACCGATCTACACATTAGAATAATATCATTACAGTATTTAAAATAACCTAAATACATTTATCACATAACCCAATCAGTCTATTTAGCACATAAGACTCGGTATCAAGTCAAATTATTGCAGTCTGAGTTGAACCCGACATAATTCTAACATTTCGACGGTCTAGTCGGACAATATTTGAGTTTAAGTTCAATTAAACTCTGCCTAAACACTTAACAATTATCTTAGATAATTTATTATCAGTCAAAATATTTTTCAAGGCTCATAATAATTTTCAGATAATTAATATCATTTATCAAAAAAATTCAATCATTAATATCGTATTTATATAATATAAATACCACCATATTCCTTTATCATTAATATTTATTTAATATAAAATATTAATGAAAATCATAACATAATATTATAATATATTTATAATATTACAAAGTATTTTATTACTTTAAAATCACCTTTATATGATTTTTAAACAATTAAATACATTATTCGATAATTGCTTTTAATATTAAAATATTAATATTTTCATAACAAAATATCAAAAGTTATATTTTATAACTTAAAATATTTTTCTAACCCTTAAATCATTTTTATATGATTTTTAAAGTATTAGTTCTAATTTTCCATAATTTATTTAATATATTTATTAAATAAACTAATTACCATTAATATTAATTAATTGATGAAATTTCTCACAAAATATCAAAAGTCATTAAAAATAACTTAAAATATTTTCTTATACCATAATATCATTTTTTATGATTTTCATGAATTAAAACTATTTTTAAATAATTTATTTAATATTATAATTAAATAAATTAAATACCATTTATATTCCAAAAATATTAAATATTTCTGAAATATACTCTAAATAATTAAAAACTATTTTTCTGATTTTAAAATAATTTTTTGGAATTTAATTTGTATTTTTAATAATTAAAAATCATTTTATCTATTTATTAATTAAAATAATTAATTTTCTAAATAAATTATCGCTAAAAGGGCCCTATAGCGATAGACCTGGTAAGCTATAGGTGTTCTTGGCATGTTCTTGAGCCCCTTGAGAAACGCATGTCGATTATGCAAGGTGGTACCATGTTTAATTAGGTTCTAGATTCAGCGATCTTTAAGTTTTCTCAATTTGCTTAAGTGTTCGTGCCATAGTATAAATGTAAGTCTACAATTAGTGAATGATTGTTGGTCGATTTAGCTATTGCCAAATCGCGCGCAAGCATACGCGGTCCACAAGTAATATAAGTAAGTAAAGTGTCAAACCCACGAGGACGAAGTCTCAAAGGAAAACAAATACTAAGGTAGAGTCGTCACTGATCTTATCTAAACAAACAATTAAGAATGTTGGTTAAGCTATATGATTATAAATGAAAATAACGTGAGAAATGGTTGTGCTAAGAAGTCAAGATAGGATTACAACTCCCCTAATGCGTAACTTAATCTCCTAACTCTCCATATTACAAACAAATCAAGGAATGGCCAACCGAAAGAAGTAATTACGCAAAAGCTTCCATCGAAGGTCAAATGCACATCCTTAACCAGCTAAAACACAATATGTCTATTACTGACAATAACTCGGTCAAGGTCATTAAGCTAAGTCTCAAGATCACACAAGGCACATAGAGATATGTCTATCCCATGAGCATATTATACACACATTCCATAGGCATGGTTATAACAGGTGTTGCTGTATTTAAAAACTAGATAATAACATTCATTTGTCAATGCCATTATTATCAATACCAAAAACTCTGGCAAGCAATCAGTCATTAAATACTAAATACAACAACCCATTCCAAAATGATTCATTATATATAATAGGAGAGAAAGTTGATCAAGCTAAACAAAAGGTTACATTGCAATCCTAAAGATGGAGTTAGTTCATAACTATGGTACTAACACCCATATTTAATACATTCACCATAATCAGGAGTACACAAATAAATGGGAGATTTGGAATAAGAAAACTCCTGTTAGGAAATGTTCTGTCTCCAAATCTTCTCTTCACTGTGCAAAAGCTGAACTCCGGACAAATGCAATAACTTTTCTTCTTTTAAAGCACAGCTTCTTTCTCTTCTAATCTAAGCTGCTGGTGAGTTACTGTTTGATATCTCTGATATTCGATATTGAATGCAGCGGCTTCTCTTTGTATTCATATGAGTCGCTCTTTTTCTAGGTCATTAAAGACCTTCAGTGTTTGGACACCGGAGGTAAGCCATGGCCATGAAAGTTAAAAACACCTCAATCGGTGGCCATGCGCGAAAGTTAATACTGGGCGCCATCCCTGGCGTTGAGTTGGGGTCTTCTTGCAAGGCCGCTTAGGCGCTGAAAGGCCGAGTTCGTAATGCTCAACAAAGATTGGCGTCGCGCGAGTGTGTGTATTTGAAGCGAATCGTATCAGAGACATTGGCGCTACGGCGCCAACATAGAGAAAATGACCTGAAATGCCAGAAACCAGCTCCCAAACATACTTAGACAATATAACACTCACAAAAATACTAAAAACTAAATAAGAGACTGCAAACAGACATTAGTTTAAGACAGAAAAGAACTGATTCGTAGGTATAAAACCCACTCAACAATGATTCCATGACCAAAACAATAACATATCTGTGAGATAAAGGCCTTACAAAGTCATGTCAGACACTGTTCTTCATTTTTGGGTTTTCCAAAAATGAAGAACAGTCCAAGTGTCTTCCTTTTAATCATTGTAACTTGCAAAGTATGTATTATTTGTGTGATCTAAAGGTTGTTATTTGTAGTGGAGATGTCAGTGAACAATTCTATAACAACATAGCATCATATTAGCATAACAACAAGAAGATCAAGGCTGGTCAAAGTCTGACAGAAAACTCGGCTGATGAAGATCTGGGTTTTCCAGAAAAGGATTTCGTGATTGAGCCGTCAACTTTGACCGTTCATTAAATGAATCTTGTTTGTTGTTTAAGTGAAATAAAGGAACCAATATGTAGTCCCTTGATGATATTACAACATAGATATATTAACACCATCAAAACATCAAATACAAGCCAGATCTGGGCTCATGAATATGTTGTCAGAGCGATCTGGGAAAAATCTGGGTTACCCAAATTTGTTCTTCAGGAAGATTGGTCAACGTAGGTTTGACCGAAATTAATTGTCATTCTGGTCATGATCTAAGTTATATAAAAGCATAGATGTGAAGTTCGCATGTCAGGTTACGACCACAAAACAATAAAGTGACCAAACTCTTTAAATACAGCAAGATCTAGGGTCATGAATATTACTGTCAGAAATTCTGGAAATTTCTTGGCTGCCCAGAAAATAGTTTCGTGCTTGGTCAACGCTTTTTGACCGATCATATCTTGCAATATATTCATGATCTGAGTTTGATTCAAGTTTCAGATCTAAGACCTAACAACAAAGAACAGATACATAACATTAAATACACCAAAACATTAACAAGTAAAGATCTAGGGCCTCTGACATATGGATGTCAGGCCATATTTTTCAACTTTTCCAGATTTTTGAAATCTTTAGATTCGAGCATCTAGATGTTATGGATACATGATCCAACAACCCAGATCTCTAAAAGGCACCTTCTAACACCTATCTAACCAATCATTAACATAAAATCACATGATTTACAAAAATTAGGATTTATACCACTTGAAGCTTGATCTTGATTTCTGATCCTTGGGATCTATTCTTGGCTTGCTATGGATCATATAAGGGACTGATATACTCCATATTTTCGTGGGTCTAGAGAGAGGAAGTGTGGGTTGAGAGTTTGTCACAAAAATGAGGCTAGATAATGACTTTCTCTCTCTTCAATTATTTATAAATTTGAATGAAATTGAAATGGCTGGTATGGGGCTAATATTGGCTGAATTCAGTCATATAGGGTAGCTAGATTTGGTCAATCACCCAATATCTTGGCAAGATTCTCATGTTTCCTCCAATAATGCAAAAGGGAAAATTAGTCATTTTGATTTTTTTTTGTTCTTAGTGGCATATTAGTAAATTGTCCAAACCTTTAGGGTTTAACTCTTAGGGTTTAGGGTTTAACCCTAACATATTTGAAATTAAATTTTTAGGATTTCAAAATTTCGATTATCAAAATAGAAAATTAATATTTCAAAATTATAATTAGGATTTTCTAATTA
This sequence comes from Panax ginseng, assembly GCA_020205605.1. NCBI lineage: Eukaryota > Viridiplantae > Streptophyta > Magnoliopsida > Apiales > Araliaceae > Panax > Panax ginseng. The sequence goes on from CM035141.1 coordinate 45,875,897, forward strand.
TATTAACATTTACTAATCATTATACAAGCTTGCTAATTAGGATTAATATTTCCTAATTAAAATTACTAATTAACAATTAGGTTTCATAATCATTCATTAGGGTTTATAACCCATGAATTAGGGTTTCTGAATTATTAGAAAATCTAATTACTAATTAAGGCTATCTTTGATTAGGTTTGTAATTAAAATACATAAACCTTATGCATAGCATTTAAATTCCTAAATTAGAATTTTAATATCTGAATTAGTGTTTCAATTTTCCGGAACTGAAATTAGGGTTTCCAGAACCGGTTTCTAGGGTTTCTTATCAGTCGTTAGGGTTTTCTAACTGAACGTTGACGTTCTTAATATAATATTAGGGTTTGCCATCGATATAGTTTATCCGGTCAACCTTGACCCTTAACCACATCTTGTACATATATACAACCATATACACACGTAACATAATCACGTATATCCTTAATCCTGAATAATTCACCACAAAGATTTTTAAATCCAAAAATTTCTTTTCAGAAATGTCAAATCCATACACTTATTTTCTGTCTGTGTTTATTATTTAATCTTTATTCAATAATTTTAGATTTTAATAATATTCTAAATTCTTGGGTCGTCACATTCACCCCTTCTTCTAAAAATTTCGTCCCCGAAATTTACCTTACACCATTCATACACAGCATCGTATGCTACCCAATACATTCCTCACTAGAGTAAAAATTTCGAGTATTGTTGAGGGTTTTCTAGACTATTCTCTGTCATTTTCGCAAAGGTTATATGGAAATTCATCCGCAAATCGTCATAACTTATGGACATAGTGGGTAATTAACCCGATATGCCCTGTACTTATTAAGTACTACTGGTCAGCTCTGTTTCTTGTCTCTGCCATAGGCACAAAATTTTTTCTCGGTCTTATTAGATTCCGCACCAATACAATTTGGTTCGGGAAATTTCTTTCAATGAACACTTAGAGTTTTCATAAACATTAGTCTAGCTGAATCGAATAGCACAGACTCATATCAATAATTCAATTCAATCGAATTATTTAGGTGTAGCCAAACCCCGTTGGCAAATTAAAATTTTTGAAAATATTTTTTTGAGAATGACGTCATGATGCCGTACTGTATTAACAATCCGTTTGAAGATGTCGTCATTATATGACTTTGTCATAACACATCATACAATAGTGGAACAACGATTTTAGATCAATTCAACACTAAGTATTCCTGCATTTACAACTCCATAAACTTTTTATCATCTCTGCACCAGGTTACATGGTACATAAGTGATAAATAAAATAAATTTTGATATTTCAAATCATCTTCGTCTAGCTGAAATAATTAGCATAGACTGTACTTTTAAACCGTTCCAAAAATGATTACGAGTCAACACCTTTTTTTTTAAAAAGCACATAGTGCGTATTTAGCTTTAAGACCCCAACTTTTTGAATAAAGATTAAATTTTCTCAATATATTTTTTGAATATTATGGTGTGGATTTGATATAATGTTATAGTTGTGGGTAATATTTACAAATTTTGCAAAGTACGCAAGTTGTTATATAATATTCGATTGGTCTGGGAATATTCGCTTTTAACAGGAATATTCGTATAACTAAGACAATCATCAGGACCCCACAACGTAATTATTGCTTGATCGAGAAAAACGACAAAAATACTTTTTATGAAAATAACTACGAAGTTTTACCGTTAACTCGCTGAAACACCCTTGTTAAAAAGTACAAAGATATACGCGTGGTCGCATAGAAAGACACTGATTGATTATTGATGCTTACGTGAGAAGTCACCGCTTATACTCAATTATTGCTACAAGAATTGTCGATCATATCTATCATATTATGGATTCAATTATGGTCAAGATCATCCGCATAAAATGTTTTTTTATTAAATCAATACTTGAGACGATTAAAGTTATTCATATTATAAACCGCAATATTTACAATGTCTAGAAGTTCACAAGGAGAGGTTTGGTCACCTAATCATGCGCTATAATAGGAGAAATCCTTATCGAAAGCCCCTCTTCCGGGAACGACCTCGTTGATAAATATCAGGAGTTATAATATTAATGATGAATGTTGTTCGAGTTGAATTTGGAGACGCGACGTGATATTTGAGTCCTAAATCATTTAAATTAGTAAAAATAGTCTATAAACACAAAATTTTCCGGATTCACTATTTTGTCAAAAGTCAATAAATTGACTTTTTTTTCGGAAAAAGTCAAACTTCAAAATTTCAAAATTTATATTTTTGATAAAAAATAGTTTCATTATGTTGGAATTGTTTGTGTTAGTGAAAATCGACATTTATTCCGATGATAATTGATGTCTAGGGGTTATATTGATAAATCGGCAATTTATCTGATAAATGAGCAATTAATTGCTACTAATTCACATGCTTATATAACTATTTGTTCACATATGTGTACTATTGAATCACATTATTTACTATTAGGGGAGTTGGTGCAAGATTGATAATACTTGCATGACTAAGTTAAAAATGAGGTATGTATGGAGGTACTATACCGTAATTCGTATTTTTTCACATGATTATACTATCGATTCACATGATTGAACTATTGATTCACATTATTTACTATTAGGGGAGTTGGTGCAAGATTGATAATACTTGCAGACTAAATTAAAAATGAAAGAAAAGTCGAGGTATCAGATCGTAATTTTCGAGCCCCAAAACGCAAAATTATCGAAACTATATTTTCCTATAAATAAGCTCATTCTTCCTTCATTTCTCACCAATTCACAAAAGCTTTAGAGCGATTATTATAGAGAGAAATTATAGAGAGAAAGAAGAAGAGAAATCACTACTCACTATTCCAAAGATCCAATTTTTTTCCAAGGTAGGGAGTATTATTTTTTTCTTATCTATGAAGAGAACTTCATTATTCCATTCTTATTATTCTCGTTGAATAACTCAGATACGCTGCTACCCTATACTTGGTGAAATTCTTCTGTTGTTCCATTCTTTATCATTCTGCTGAAACATCCTCGTCTCAGCATTCACGCCGACCGGTTCCGCCTTTTATTATTCTCGCTTGAATATCCTGCTCGCTCATTTTACTACGGACCGATTCCGCTTTTTATTATTCTCGCTTGAATATCCTCGTCAGGCGCTTCTTTCCGCCTTTATTATTCTCGCTGAATATCCTCGTTCAGGCGCTTTACGCCGCGACCGATTCCGCCTTTTTATTATTCTCGTTGAATATCCTCGCCTTCAGCTTACTTTTACGCCTTTTAATTCGATTCCGTTATTTATTATTCTCGTTGAATAACTCTCCTGCAAGGGGCCTATCGCATGCCCGGTGATTTCTTTTGTTATTCCATTCCTTATTATACTCAAATTGGTTAAAGTTTTGACTTCTATACTCCATGAAATTAGTGGAATATCCTCGATATTTGCGCTTCATCCAAAGATCTTTTCATGGAAATATTCTTCCGAGCATTCTTGAATTTTACTCTACAAAGCAAAGATCATGTCGATAATTTGACGTTATTAGTTCCTCGGATAAAATAATTTTTGAACTTGTTTTATTGAATTCTTATATCATTGTCATCATCCTCATGTTTATATTTTGTTGAAAGTCATCTCGTGGCCTATAGTGCATATGATGGACTTGGTATGATTATGACCAGGATTATTCTAAGTAAATCATGACCGTAATGTTACAAATGATGTGGTAAAAGTCCTCATCGGCCCGTAGTGCATCGATGGACAAATTGTTGGCATGATCATGACCATTAATGAATACACAAATATTCTTGGCCCGTAGTGCATGGATAATTGTGGTCGTGATACTAAAGAATATCCTCGGTCAGAAAAGTGTAAGTGATTCGATGATGTGGATTATTTATTGTCGAGTCCCAAATGATAAAAGTGATGAAAACCTTTCTAAATCATAAAAGATAGTAGATTTTATTCTCTACTCGACTTTTTTAATGGATTGCTTGTTCCGCCGCAGCTAAACTTGATGGTTGTTATATTGTATCGCTTTTAACACCGTCAAAGGCTAACGATAATATATTCTCGCATTATCTTAGTCATAATATTTCCTATCGGGCTAGTTGAGCTCACCCTTTTTTACTTTTATTGTTCTCTTCAGAAATGAGAACGTAGCAGGGACTAAGTCTGGGAACCCGAGTGACTTTAATTGATGATAGCATTAGTAGTCCTCACTATTCTCGTGAAATAGTGTAATAATAATTGTAATAAGGACTCCTTTGAGTTTGTATAATCTCTAGTATACAATATTTGTATTCAAACTCACAGCTTATGTTTTGTCGTATTGTACACCTATAAATTGTATTATTAAGTTGTATTTGAATTTTGTACCATGTAAGTGGCGACCCAAGATGGGTGACGATACCTAATTTTTGGGGGCCACACAACTTGGTATCAAAGCTTAGGATATGATCCTCGCTAAGATGTGAGACTAGAACTAGAGGGGAGAGACGGGAATTCTTCGCTAGTATGACCTACCTAAGTTTATTTGGTATTTGATTGGCTACGAGTAGTATAGATAATATGTTGTATGTCAATTAACCCTTGTTTTGTGGCAAAGGTTTGAAAATGGCATCCGAGAATGTTGAGAACATCAATGGAGCACAGTGAGACCGCTGAGTCTCCACAGATCAATAACCAGTGACAACGTGCATCGTGAAGGCGCATAATCCTCATGCAAACAACAACACTAACCAAATGATGAACGATGGAATGTTCCGAGGCTTCATGCAATTCATGCAACATCAAAGTAGAGTGGGCTCCTGCTCAAAATACAGTGTAAACACAGAAAACTCTCTGACGGCCACCGCTAAATGCTTCAAGGAGCCGACCACCCGAGTTTATTGGAGAGCCTAAACCACTTAAGGCTAAAGCATGGATAAAGCAGATCACCAAGATATTTGATGTCTTGGGATGCTCCGAGGAGCAAAAGGTTCCTTCGCCACCTTCATGTTATGTGAAGAGGCAGACATCGGTGGGAATCAGAAACGCACTCCAAATTGACGCACTCAAGATGTCTTGGGAGAAGTTCCAAGAGCTATTCAACGACAAGTACTTTCCCGAAAGTATTCGCTCACATGAAAGAGGTGGAGTTTATCAAGTTGAACAAAAACAATATGACCGTGTCGCAATACGAGGCTAAATTTGCGAGTTATCCCGCTTGCATCCCATTTGGTCGATAATGAGGAGCCGAATGACACGAATGTTTTTTTTAGAGGTTTGAAACCGAGATACGCCAATATCTTATTTCTCATAAACCGTGTTTGTACTCGATGTTGTAAATAGGGCTCAGCTTATTGAGCGCCAGAACGAGTCAACGCAACCAAGGGAAAGCAAATTTAAAAGATGAAAATACCAAAGGGTAATAAATACATCAAACTAAGACAACAAGCGTGAGGGGAATCAACATGCCGTAAATGGTAACCACTTCTGTGGTAATCATGGCCAAGACAAGAAAAATGGACATTTCAAGAAAAGGAGATTCAACAATGATGGAAAGACGCCAAAGACCAAAGAACCGTGGTTAAGGAAGGAGAACGACCACCTATCATATGCTTCAAATGCGAGGGAGGGACATATCACCCAACCTGCGATGCCATCCAAAGCGTGTTATAATTGTGGAAGAGAAGGTCACCTAGCCCGATTTTGTCGCTCACCAAGACAAGTTCAATTTAGATGGAGGCACCAAAGGTCATTCCCGTAAAAGTCAAAGCCAGAAAGGCAAGGGAGAGCGCTTTGTTGTGACCTCCCCCGTAAAGCAAGGAACCCGAACGAGGTCATCACGGTAAGCTTATCATAAACTCTAGCGAAGTCTATACCTTATTTGATACCGGCTCTACCCATTCTTTTATTTCTCCTACTTGCGCCAACGATTAAATTTGACTCGAGAAATTAGACTTTGACTTATCTCGTTGAAACTCCATTAGAGAAACCTTCATTACATCCAATCGCTTATAAGTCTTGTTTGATTCAAATCGGAAATCGCACGCGCTACCTCGTCGATCTTATCTCCTTAAAAATACTTGCATTTGACGTGATTCTAGGGATTGATTGTTAACTACTCATCATGCTAAAATTGATTGTTTTCGTAAGGTTGTTAGCTTTCATTCCTAATAAACCTATTATGCTAATTCAAGCGACCAAACCATTAAAATCAATCACTACTATCTCAAGCCATAAAGCTATTCGCTTATTGAAAACGGATGTCAAGCTTTCTTAGCTCATGTCACTTGATTTAAACAAAAATACGCCAAATTTGAAGGATATTTCTATTGTTAATAAATTTCCGACGATTCCCCTCAAGAACTTCCCCGCCTACCCCAGAGCGTGAAGTTGAATTTTGTATCGACTTTGAACCCGCAGACAAAACCCATTTCCAAAGCCCCATATCGAATGGCTCCTATTGAACTTCGTGAGTTAAAGACCCAATTGCAGAATTGTTAGACATTGGTTTCATTCGCCCCAGACGCCTCCTCGGGGTGCTCCTGCTCTATTCGTGAAGAAGAAAAGATGGGAGTATGCGACTTTGTATTGATTATCTGGAGTCAATCATGTCACCATCAAAAATAGGTACCCATTGCCACGTATTGATGACCTCGCTTGATCGCCATAAGGAGCACAATTTTTTTCAAAGATCGATCTTCGCTCGATATCATCACCAAGGTTAAAATCGAGGATATTCCAAAGACCGCCTTCGTAACTCTAGACGGCATTATGAATTCTTAGTCATGTCTTTTGATCGACTAATGCTCCCCGCCGCCTTCATGGATATGATGAACCGAGTATTCAAGGAATATTTGGATCACTTTGTGGTCGCCTTTATTGATGACATCCTTATTTATTCCAAAAGCCGTGAAGATCATGAGCAACACTTGAGAGGTCGATACATCCAAAAGCTTCGTGAATATAAGCTTTATGCCAAGTTAAAGAAATGCGAGTTCGCTTGAGGAAGTAGCATTCCTCGGGCACGTAGTATCAAGTCATGGAATATCCGCTGACCCTAAGAAAGATTGAAGCTATTCAAAGTCGAGCAACCCAAATCAAGAATCAAGTACGAGCTTTCTTGCTTAGCCGGTTATTATCTGAGATTCGTGGAAGGATTTTCTCTAATCGCTACTCCATTAACTCAAATTGACTTTAAAAGATACAAAGTTCTATTGAGCGAGGAATGTGAGAAGAGTTTTCAAGAACTCAAAAGGAGACTCATTTCAAAGACTGCTCGACAATACCATCCGTTCGAGGGATTTGTCATCTACAAAGGATGCTTCGCAAAAGGGTTAGGATGTGTTCTCATGCAACATGGGAAAGTCATAGCCTATGCCTCAAGACAACTCAAAGAATATGAGAGGAATTATCCTACTCATGATCTAGAGTCAAGCAAATGTTGTCTTCGCACTTAAAATTTGGAGGCATTACTTGTATGGAGAGAAAGTGGAGATCTTTACGATCATAAAAGCCTCAAATATTTCTTCACTCAAAAGGAACTCAACATGCGACAACGACGCTGGCTTTGAACTGCTGAAAGATTATGATCATACCATCCAATACCATCCTCGAAAAGTTTAACGTAGTAGCCGACGATCGAGTAGTAAGATCATATGCGGCACGAAAAGTAATATTCACAACACAAAAGCCCATTTTGTGTGACTTGCAAAGGATGGAGATAGAGTTAAAGACTCCAGGGACCCATATGATGATGGCGAATATACGAGTAGAACCGACTTTAATCGATAAAGTTAAAGCTGCTCAAGCTACAGACTTGGAGCTAATGCGTATGAAGAAGAAAGTGCAAGAAGGTGCTATGCCGGAAGCAAGAATCGATGAGGAAGGAATACTTCGAGTCAACTCCAGACTTTGTGTTCCTAACGACCCTGATTTAAAGTATAAAATCATGATGGAGGCGCACAACACACCGTTTGCAATCCATCTTGGGAGTACCAAAATGTATCGTGATCTTCGACATACATTTTGGTGGTGCAATATGAAGAGAGAGATAGCAGAGTTTATCTCAAGGTGTTTAACTTGTCAACGAGTCAAGGCGAGCATCAAGTACCAAAAGGTCCATCAGCAACCACTTGAAATTCCGTAATGGAAGTGGGAGCACATTACCATGGATTTCAAGCACGGCCTTCCCAAAGTTTCTCAAGGCATAGATGCGATTTGGGTCATTGTTGATAGATTGACCAAGTCCGCTTCATTTCTTACCGATACGAGAAACTTATACACTTGAACGCCTTGCTCAGATGTACATAAAAACGAGGTTGTAAGATTGCATGGTATGCCAAGATCCATAGTTTCCGATCGAGACCCAAGATTCACTTCAAGATTTTGGGTTAGTTTGCAAAAAGCTATGGGCACGGATTTACGATTTAGTTTCGGATATCATCCTCGATTTGACGACGGGCAAATGGAGAGGACGATTCAAACTCTTGAAGATCTATTAAGACTCGTGTCCCTCGACTTCAAGGGAAGTTGGGACAAGTTCTTACCATCGGTGGAGTTTTCCTACAACAACAGCTTATCAAGCAAGTATCGGCATGGCTCCATTCGAGGCGCCAGATGGAAGAAAGTGTCGCTCTCCAAGATGTCGGGATGAGGTGGGTGAAGCAACGTTGTTGGGACCAGAGTTGGTACGTATGACTACGTAAAAAGGTTCAAATGATCCGACAACGATAAAAACCTCACAAGATCGATAAAAGAGTTATGCCGATCTTCATCGAAAGGACGAGAATTCGATATCGAGATCATGTGTTGTTACGTGTTGCTCCATGGAAAGGAGTTACAAGATTTGGAAAGAGAGGAAAGCTCAATCCTCGATTCATCGCCCATTTTTAATCCTCGATCGAGTAGGAATCTGTGGCCTATAGACTCACAAGCATCGCTAAGTATGTCTCTCGTGTTCATAACGCTTTTTCACATATCCATGTTACGTAAATATGTGAAAGACCCGAACCACATTATCGAAGTTAGAACCGATTTAAATAGAGGAAGATTTAACGTATGAAGAGGTTCCCGTTAAAATCTTGATAAGAAGGAACATATTCTACGCCCAAGGTTATACCTCAAGTCAAAGTTTTGTGGAGAAACCACGATGTTGAGGAAATGACTTGGGAATTAGAATCTGAAATGAAATCAAGGTATCCTCACCTCTTCGACATACCAGGTACGCACCCTAATTTCGAGGACGAAATTTCATAAGAAGGGGAGGTTGTAAGACCCCAACTTTTTGAATAAAGATTAAATTTTCTCAAAATATATTTTTGAATATTATGGTGTGGATTTGATATAATGTTATAGTTGTGGGTAATATTTACAAATTTTGCAAAGTACGCAAGTTGTTATATAATATTCGATTGGTCGGGAATATTCGCTTTAACAGGAATATTCGTATAACCAAAGACAATCATCATTGTGGACCCCACAACGGAATTATTGCATTTGATCGAGAAAACGACAAAAATACTTTTTATGAAAATAACTACGAAGTTTTACCGTTAACTGCTGAAACACCCTTAAGTTAAAAAGTACAAAGAATACGCTGTGGTCGCATAAGTAGACACTCAGATTGATTATTGATGCTTACGTGAGAAGTCACCATTATACTCAATTATTGCTACAAGAATTGTCGCATCATATCTATCATATTATGGATTCAATTATGGTCAAGATTATCTCGCATAAAAATGTTTTTTTATTAAATCAATACTTGAGACGATTAAAGTTATTCATATTATAAACCGCAATATTTACAATGTCTAGAAGTTCTCACAAAGGAGAGGTTTGTCACCTAATCATACCACCAATAGGAGAAAAATCCTTATCGAAAGCCCCTCTCTTCCGGGAACGACCGGTTGATAAATATCAGAGTTATAATATTAATGATGAATGTTGTTCGAGTTGAATTTGGAGACGCGACGTGATATTTGAGTCCTAACGACGAAATTAGTAAAAATAGTCTATAAACACAAAATTTTTCTGATTCACTATTTGGTCAAAAAGTCAACAATTGACTTTTTTCTTGAAAAAGTCAAACTTCAAAATTTCAAAATTTATATTTTTGATAAAAATAGTTTCATTATGTTGGAATTGTTTGTGTTAGTGAAAATCGACATTTATTCCGATGATAATTGATGTCTAGGGGTTATATTGATAAATCCAAATTTATCTGATAAAATGAGCAATTAATTGCTACTAATTCACATGCTTATATAACTATTTGTTCACATATGTGTACTATTGAATCACATTATTTACTATTAGGGGAGTTGGTGCAAGATTGATAATACTTGCATGACTAAGTTAAAAATCGAGGTATGTATGGAGGTACTATACCGTAATTCGTATTTTTTCACATGATTATACTATCGATTCACATGATTGAACTATTGATTCACATTATTTACTATTAGGGAGTTGGTGCAAGATTGATAATACTTGCAGGACTAAATTAAAAATGAAAGAAAAGTCGAGGTATCAGATCGTAATTTTTGAGCCCCAAAACGCAATTATCGAAACTATATTTTCCTATAAATAAAAGCTCATTCTTCCTTCATTTCTCACCAATTCACAAAAGCTTTAGAGCGATTATTATAGAGAGAAATTATAGAGAGAAAGAAGAAGAGAAAATGCTACTCTCACTATTCCAAAGATCCAGCTTTTTCCAAGGTAGGAGTATTATTTTTTCTTATCTATGAAGAGAACTTCATATTTCCATTCTTATTATTCTGTTGAATAACTCAGATACGCTGCTACCCTATACTTGGTGAAATTCTTCTCGTGTTCCATTCTTTATCATTCTCGTGAACATCCTCTTTCACGCCGACCGGGTTCCGCTCTTTATTATTCTCGCTGAATATCCCGTTCATTCAGGCCGATTCCGCCGACCGATTCCGCCTTTTATTATTCTCGCTGAATATCCTCGTCAGGCGCTTTACTACCTCGATTCCGCCTCCGATTCGCTTTTTATTATTCTCGCTGAAATATCCTCGTCTCATTTTTACGCCGACCGATTCCGCCTTTTTATTATTCTGTTGAATATCCTGTCTGCGGCGCTTTTACGCTTTGACCGATTCCGTTATTTATTATTCTGTTGAATAACTCGCTCGCAAGGCTTCGGCCTATCGCATGCCCGGTGATTTCTTTTGTTATTCCATTCCTTATTATACTCAAATAAGTTAAAGTTTTGACTTCTATACTCCATGAAATTAGTGGAATATCCTCGATATTTGCGCTTCATCCAAAGATCTTTTCATGGAAATATTCTTCCGAGCATTCTTGAATTTTACTCTACAAAGCAAAGATTATGTCGATAATTTGACGTTATTAGTTCCTCGGATAAAATAATTTTGAACTTGTTTTATTGAATTCTTATATCATTGTCATCATCCTCATGTTTATATTTTGTTGAAAGTCATCTCGTGGCCTATAAGGCATGATGGACTTGGTATGATTATGACCAGTGATTATTCTGTAATCATGACCGTAATGTTACAAATGATGTGGTAAAAGTCCTCATTGGCCCGTAGTGCATCGATGGACGCTTGTTGGCATGATCATGACCATTAATGAATACACAAATATTCTCTTGGCCGTAGAGTATGGATAATTGTGGTCGTGATACTAAAGAATATCCTCGTCAGAAAAGTGTGGGTGTGATTCGATGATGTGGATTATTTATTGTCGAGTCCCAAATGATAAAAGTGATGAAAACCTTCTAAATCATAAAAGATAGTAGATTTTATTCTCTACTTGACTTTTTTAATGGATTGCTTGTTCCACCGCAGCTTAAACTTGATGGTTGTTATATTGTATCGCTTAACACCGTTGAAGGCTAACGATAATATATTCTCGCATTATCTTAGTCATAATATTTCCTACTCAAGCTAGTTGAGCTCACCCTTTTACTTTTATTGTTCTCTTCAGTGAAATGAGAACGTAGCAGTGGACTAGTCGGGGAACCAGAGTGACTTTTAACCGTATGATAAAGATTAGTAGTCCTCACTATTCTCGTGAAATAGTGTAATAATAATTGTAATAAGGACTCCTTTTGAGTTTGTATAATCTCTAGTATACAATATTTGTATTCAAACTCACAGCTTTATGTTTTGTCGTATACAATTGTACACCATATATTGTATTATTAAGTTGTATTTGAATTTTGTACCATGTAAGTGGCGCACCAAGATGGGTGACGATACCTAATTTTGTTTATTAAATAAACTAATTACCATTAATATTAATTAATTGATGAAATTTCTCACAAAATATCAAAAGTCATTAAAATAACTTAAAATATTTTCTTATACCATAATATCCTTTTTTTTATGATTTTTCATGAATTAAAACCATTTTTAAATAATTTATTTAATATTATAATTAAATAAATTAAATACCATTATATTCCAAAAATATTAAATATTTATGAAATATACTCTAAATAATTAAAAACTATTTTTTCGATTTTAAAATAATTTTTAAAAATTTATTTTGTATTTTTAATAATTAAAAATCATTTTTATCTATTTATTAATTAAAATAATTAATTTTTTAAATAAATTGTCGCTAAAAGGGCCCTATAGCAACAGACCCATCGCTATAGGTGTTCTTGGCCTGTTCTTGAGCCTGCCCAGAAACGCATGTCAGTGTGCAGGGTACCATGTTTGACCGGTTCTAGATTCATGATCTTTAAGTTTTCTGGGCTGCTTAAGTGTTCGTGGCATAGTATAAATGTAAGCTACAATTAGTGAATGATTCCATGACCAAAACAACAACAGATCTGTGAGATAAAGGCCTTACAAAGTCATGTCAGACACTGTTCTTCATTTCTGGGTTTTCCAAAAATGAAGAACAGTCCAAGTGTCTTCCTTTTAATCATTGTAACTTGCAGAATATGTATTATTTGTGTGATCTAAAGGTTCTCATTTGTAGTGGAGATGTCAGTGAACAATTCTATAACAACATAGCATCATATTATCATCACAACAAGAAGATCAAGGCTGGTCAAAGTCTGATAGAAAACTCAGCTGATGAAGATCTGGGTTTTCCAGAAAAGGATTTCGTGACTGAGCAGTCAACTTTGACCGTTCATTAAATGAATCTTGTTTGTTGTTTAAGTGAAATAAAGGAACCAATATGTAGTCCCTTGACGATATTACAACATAGATATATTAGCACCATCAAAACATCAAATACAAGCCAGATCTGGGCTCATGAATATGTTGTCAGAGCGATTTGGGAAAAATCTGGGTTACCCAGATTTGTTCTTCAGGCAGATTGGTCAACGTAGGTTTGACCGAGATTAATTGTCATTATGGTCATGATCTAAGTTATATAAAAGCATAGATGTGAAGTTCGCATGTCAGGTTACGACCACAAAACAATAAAGTGACCAAACTCTTTAAATACAGTAAGATCTAGGGTCATGAATATTACTGTCAGAAATTCTGGAAATTTCTTGGCTGCCCAGAAAATAGTTTCGTGCTTGGTCAACGCCTTTTGACCGATCATATCTTGCAATATACTCATGATCTGAGTTTGATTTAAGTCTCAGATCGAAGACCTAACAACAAAGAACAGATACATAACATTAAATACACGAAAACATTAACAAGTAAAGATCTAGGGCCTCTGACATATGGCTGTCAGGCCATATTTTTAATGTTTTCCAGATTTTTTAAATTTTTAGATTCGAGCATCTAGATGTTATGGATCCATGATCCAACAACCCAGATCTCTAAAAGGCACATTCTAACACCTATCTAACCAATCATTAACATAAAATCACATGATTCACAAAAATTAGGGTTTATACCACTTGAAGCTTGATCTTGATTTCTGATCCTTGGGATCTGTTCTTGGCTTGCTATGGATCATATAAGGGACTGATATACTCCATATTTTTGTGGGTCTAGAGAGAGGAAGTGTGGGTTGAGAGTTTGTCACAAAAATGAGGCTAGATAATGACTTTCTCTCTCTTCAATTATTTATAAATTTGAATGAAATTGAAATGGCTGGTATAGGGCTAATATTGGCTGAATTCAGTCATATAGGGTTGCTAGATTTGGTCAATCACCCAATATCTTGGCAAGATTCACATGTTTCCTCCAATAATGCAAAAGGGCAAATTAGTCATTTTGATTTATTTATTTATTTTGTTCTTAATGGCATATTAGTAAATTGTCCAAACCTTTAGGGTTTAGGGTTTAACCCTAACATATTTGAAATTAAATTTCTAGGATTTCAAAATTTTGGTTTTCAAAATAGAAAATTAATATTTCAAAATTATAATTAGGATTTTCTAATTATATTAACATTTACTAATCATTATACAAGCTTGCTAATTTGGATTAATATTTCCTAATTAAAATTACTAATTAACAATTAGGTTTCATAATCATTCATTAGGGTTTATAACCCATGAATTAGAGTTTCTGAATTATTCGAAAATCTAATTACTCATTAAGGATATCTTTGATTAGGTTTGTAATTAAAATACATAAACCTTATGCATAGCATTTAAATTCCTAAATTAGAATTTTAATATCCGAATTAGGGTTTCAATTTCCCGGAACTAAAATTAGGGTTTCCAGAACCGATTTTTAGGGTTTCTTATCCGTCGTTAGGGTTTTCTAACTGAACGTTGACGTTCTTAATATAATATTAGGGTTTGCCACTGATATAGTTTATCTGGTCAACCCTTGACCCTTAACCATATACTGTACACATATACAACCATATACACAGAACATAATCACGTATATCCTTAATCCTGAATAATTCACCACAAAGATTTTTAAATCCAAAAATTTCTTTTCAGAAATGTCAAATTCATACACTTATTTTATGTCTGTGTTTATTATTTAACATTTATTCAATAATTTAAGATTTAAATAATTTTCTAAATTCTTGGGTCGTCACATGGGCCAGAGATCACACTCAGGATCTAATCATTGGAGATCCGAGTTCTAGAGTCAAAACAAGAGCTGCCACTCAAAATGAATGCTTTTATCTAAGCTTTCTATCTCAAATAGAACCAAAGGAGATAGAGGATGCTATGGAAGACTCTAGTTGGATAGAAGTCATGCAGGAAGAACTCAACCAATTTGAACGAAGCAAAGTATGGAGATTGGTACCAAGACCAAAGAGTCATCATGTCATTGGAACCAAGTGGGTCTTCAGAAACAAAATGGATGAAAATGGAGTTATTACTAGGAACAAGGCAAGATTAGTGGCAAAGGGCTACTCTCAAGAAGAAGGCATTGACTACGATGAGACATTTGCACCTGTTTCCAGATTAGAAGCCATCAGAATCTTTGTTGCCTTTGCTGCTCACATGAAGTTCAAAGTCTTTCAGATGGATGTCAAAAGTGCATTCCTAAATGGAGAACTCCAAGAAGAAGTCTATGTAGAGCAACCTCCAGGTTTCATCAATTCATCTCTTTCCAATTATGTTTATAGATTAGACAAAGCCTTATATGGTCTTAAACAAGCACCTAGAGCATGGTATGAAATACTAACTAACTTCTTAATTGAAAATGGGTTCACTAGAGGTAGAGTAGATACCACACTGTTTCTTAGAAAGCATAAAGACAAAGTCTTATTAGTTCAAATATATGTTGATGATATTATCTTTGGTTCTACTGACGAAAAGTTATGCAAGAGATTCTCTAAGCTGATGCAGAGCAAGTTTGAAATGAGCATGATGGGTGAGCTGAATTTCTTCCTTGGACTACAAGTAAAACAGACTGATGAAGGAATTTTCATAAACCAAGCCAAGTACATCAAAGACTTACTCAAGAAGTATGGCATGGAATCAGCCTCTCCCATGAAAACACAAATTGCTCCTGCAACCAAGCTTGACAAAGATGAAAAAGGTAAAAGTATTGATATAACTCAATACAGAGGTATGATAGGTTCTCTTTTATATCTAACTGCTAGTAGACCAGACATATGTGCTAGATTTTAGGCTAACCCTAAAGAGTCACATTTATCTGTTGTAAAGAGGATCTTCAGGTATCTCAAGGGTACACCTTACATGGGACTTTGGTACCCCAAGGAATCCTCATTTGAACTAACAGATATACAGAGATCTTGATTTTGCGGGATGCAAAATAGATAGAAAAGTACCAAACCCACCTTTTGTCGATTGCTAGGAAAAAGACTTGTGTCCTGGTTTAGCAAAAAGCAAAACTCAGTGTCTACTTCAACTACGTGTTTGAATACATTGTTGTTTGGCAAATTCAAGTGCTCGAGATCCTATGGATGAAAAATCAGCTAGCTGACTATGGGTTTGATTTCAAATCTATTCCCATTCACTGTGATAACACAAGTGCCATAGAAATAACTCATAATCATGTTATGCATTCTAGGACTAAGCATATAGAGATAAGGTATCACTTCATTAGGGATCATGTACAAAATGGAACTATATCTTTACAATATATCCCGACTGAAAATCAACTTGCTGATGTTTTTACAAAACCTCTAGATGAATCCAGATTTAACAAGTGAGCTAGGCATGCTAAATCTTCAACCATAAAATATATGCTCTAGATTGTGCTAACTATAACAGATACAAAGGCTGAACTCAAAATCGTAGACATGATCAAGGGAAGTCCACGATCGTAGTGTTGAAGAGACAAAATAACCTCAACGATCGTAGCAAAGACTCAACCATCATAGAGCAGACTCAACGATGGAAAAAGCCCCATCAACAAAGCAAGAGTGCATCCTGTGATGATAAGCTTCAAAACACAACAATCCCTCTGATAAGCGCCTCAGGAACAAACCTAACCCTTGACTCACTCTAAGTGGTTGGCCCTTCCTGAGTTACCTTAAAAGAATGCTATGTCAAAAACTCATCACAAGGAATCCAGTCAGACTCGACGATCGAGATCGAACCACGGCGAATCTTAATGGCCGACTCGACGATTGTAGAACGAGACATACGAATCTTTCGGACATACTCGACGATCGTAGATCGAACCACGACGAATGTTGGATGGACTCGACGATTGTAGAAACGTAGACACGACGATCTTTGGGGCCGGACTCGACGATCGTGGATCGAGACTCGACAAAATGCAAAAAGCACTCAACGATCACAAGACTACCTCAACGATCGTAGTCCTCCCTAAGGACACCTCAGCTCTCCAGGAGCCAAGGGCAAATCAGTACAATCCCCATCAGTCAAAATTGTAGAGCCAAGCAAAAGACGACACCTGTCCCACTAAGCAAAAAGGAGAGAGGGAAGTTGCAAGTACAAATTGAAATCACATTTTCTTGAAATCAGAAGTTCGAAAGATTATCTCTCTCATCCTCTCTCAAAGCATAAACCCTAAATCAGAAGAAAGTTATCTCATATCTCACTTCCAACTACGAAATCAATGGCGGCATCTAGTGTTATCTCAGGTTACAGACTCTGTTTTGATGAGTTCAAAATAGCTCAACCCAAGTTCCACAAGACTCTGGCCTTACTGAAGAAGGCAGGTCTCGAAGAAGCCTTGAGCACAGACACATTGATTTATCCAATGTTAGTGAAAGAGTTCTACAGGAATGGAGTATTTGAAAACGACATCATCACTATGAGAGTAAGGGATGTGGTAATCAGACTGAAGGCTGAAGACATCAACCTCGCCTTAGGTCTCAAAAATGAAGGGCATCCATTCTTAGATAGCGTAGACTTCCAAGAGGGACTTAGAAAAATGCATCACAAGAAACTCCCCTCTGTGAAAGGGTACAAGAAGAAGGAGTTCTCACAGAGGTATGAATTTCTAGCCGATATAGTTGGGAAATATATATGCTGCAAGAGCTCAGGTCACGACTCTGTGAATGAAGTTCAACTTAGGCTCATGACTGCCATGAGTTATGTAATACAACTCAACTATGGAGCCCTATTGCTCGATTGGATTAGTAAGTGGCTCGTCAACTCAAAAAGTCAAAAAGCCCTCAGAAGATGCTATACGGGCGATTCATAAGTATCATTCTACAATCAGCCCTGGGTGACAAAATTGGGGATGAAAAAGGAGAAGCTATCAACCCAAATAGACGAATGACCCATAAATTGTTTGAAAATTGGAAGAGGAACCCAACTGAGTATGTTCGAATGATGACCAAGTCCAGTGGAAGAACTGGGGATCTGAAGGACTCAGGCCTTCTAGGAAACATGTTTGTGGTCAGGGAGATCGAAGAAGAAGAAGAAACCAACAAAGAAGAACCCTCTGTCTTTACCAGAAAGAGCAAGGGCAAGAGGAAGCAAAAAGCTAGACTATTAGAAGAGCCTCAAGGATCTACCACTGATATACCTGTAGAGTCCTCTGATATAGAGACTCTGAGGATGCTAAGAAGAAAGCAGCAGCAAGATGAAGCAGATGAGGATCAGGCTACCATATCTCAGATCCTGACGAAGAACAAAGTTGGTCATAAGTCCAAAAGGCCATCAGTCACCTCAATCGTAGAGTCTCTACTGTTCATAGAGACCAGACCAAGCATGGCAGGCAAGGAAGTAGCTGCTTCAAGCATAGTGGCTGTTGAACAAGACAACACTGAGGTTCAAGAAAGTCCTGAAGCTGTGGATAAGCCTAGTAAATCAAGGAGAAAGCTGGTCAAGAAGTACATTCTTGAGAATGAAAAGGTGCTCAAGAAGGAAGACAATAGTATGGTTGCCCAAGAGGACAATGCTCCAGCTGAGGGGGAGATCCCTGAGATTCTCATGATAGAGAATACACCAGCTAAGGGGGAGATGCCAGCTAAGGGGGAGATGCCTGAAGCTCAAGAAGGTGCTCCAATTGAGGGGGAGTTTATGAGCCTACAAGAAGATGATCATGTTGAGGGGGAGCCTCAAGATATCTCCATGGCAGAAGAAGATGTTCCTGCCAGAAATGAAGAGGAACCAGTAAAAGATCATCAAGAGCCCATTGAGATAATGGAGTCCTCCAACGAAGACAGAGAAGAGGAAGAAGATGATGATGACCTCCAGATCACTGGTGTGGGAAGAGATAGGTATAGAAGCTCTCTACAATCAGATGTTCTCATACCTACCCATGATGCCATATCATTAAGCCCAAATCCTAAACTCTTGGGATCACATGTTTTGGAGCTTCAAAGAATATCCAGACATCTCAGTATTGGCTCATGGATTTCTAGGGAGTAAATCGACTTTCTGCAGACATTCGAACCCTTGATGCTGACATAAAGGGGGAGAATAAAGGGAAAGGAGTTCAAGGAGCATAGAGAGATCAAGGCAGAGGCAGATGAGGTCAAGGAAACCAAGAAAGGGGAAGAGGGCAATTTTCACAAAGCCCTCCTGCAAGACAGTCCCACCAACAGACTCCACGATCAAGCAATCAGACTCAACGATCTGATCAGCAGGAAGTCTTGATGGATGAGCCTTTAAGAAGTCAAGGGCCAACTACCAGCTCACCAAATGTGACCACCACAGGCCTAAGAATGCCAATTGGAGATCCAGCATTCATGAATAGGCATGATCACAACCCGATAGTAAGTCCAAGTGAGCTGGAAGAGTTAGCCAGAAGGGATGAAGCTAGCAGGAAAAGAAGGGCCGAGGAGTATGCCAATCCTCCAAGGAAAAAGTCAAAGAAATAGAGATAAGTTGAAACTTTAAATTCTTATTGATGTAAAGCTAAACTGCAATATTTCTTGAACATCAATAAATTCATGCTTATTCTCTAGAAATTTTAGCTGCTCACTGAAATACTAAGTCATGTTTAAATTTCCTGCAAATGCATCTAGCCACTAATAATCATGACAACAAATCTCCTTGGTTATGTCAACATCAAATAGGGGGAGATTGTTGAGAGAATGCATATTATGATTTGATGTTTTAATGTATATGTACATGATTATTTGTAAAGTCCTTCAAGTAAGATATGTACAAGGACTTAGTGATAGATCAAATTTGTTAGGTTGATCTAAGATCTTAACGTGTATCATTCTTTAATAGAATGTATAGATAGAAAGATCAAAGCTGTTAGATTGATCTTGAGATGTAATAGATAGGCTTCGAAGAAATCGGAGTGTATAAATCTGATCAACATTGCATAAGTCAAGGCAGAAACATAGAGCTTCAAAGATCGTAGTGTGCCTGCCTTGAAGGGCCTCTTTGGAAATTGTAGAGTGGTCTCAACGTTTGCCAAGTCAACTCAACGATCGTAGTGTGATGAAGGAAACGTAGAGTTTACAAGTCAACGATCGTATAGTGCTCTCGGAAACGTAGAGTTTACGACTCAAGCAAGCAAAGATCGTAGTGTGCAAAGACTTCAGAGAAATCGTAGTGCTCTCGGCTGATAGCATCAAACCAGGCACCAAGGTGACAAGTCACCATGATCTGAATCGTAGAGTATCATCTGTCTTGTGTCAGAAAACGTCGAGCCTCATAATTTGTGTGGAGATAGGTACCAACAAAAGAGGAATGGATTCTAAACGTTGCAGTACTCACCAGTCCCAAAGTCATAAGAAATATCCTTAGTATACAACAAAGAAGCGTATTGAAGAAGCTAAGGAAAGTACCATTGGTAAGGGGGAAAACACCTTTTCAGGTGTTAGGTGAGAAAGCGATCTGCGCGGTGTCGGTGGGCGGATTACCTTTCGAAAGATGTGCAGAAATGTCTCCATCAAAGAAGAGAAAAGTCAAATGCATTTAATGCTTCAACGGATGGATCCAACGGATAGTTTGCAAGATCACATATATGCAAATCAAGCAGATGAGAGAAAAATATGCAAGCACTGAACAAACAACGTGAACAACTCTCAAAGCTCAACTCTACGATCTAAGAAATTGCAAAGCTTGCTCAGCTACTCAGTTCTTTCGAACAAGTGCTTAAATAGCAAATCGAGTAAAGAACTATCAAGAACTCAACATCTATCAATCAATCAAGAAGAGTATCAAGTCTGCTTTGGACTTGAAGAGTTCTAAGTGAATCAAAGAGAACCAAGTCTCACTGGACTTGAAGAGTTCAAGAGTGAACTAAGAAGTTCCTAGACTGCTGGTCTAGAAGGAATCTATGTGATTCAGAAGTTGTAAAAGACATCCTTAGTGGATTTCCTACTCATTGAGTATAAGAGTGGACTAGGAGCTTTAAGTGCTCTGAACCACTTAAAACGACTGTGTCTTTTACATTCATACTATAACTGCTATATCTGTTATAATTGCTATAATTGCCTCACTCTCATAACTCCACTACTTTGCAAGAGAGATTAAAACAAACAAAAATTCCGCTAAATTTTAATCATCATTAACTAACTAGTTTAAAACGAAAAGATTTTTTAAATATCTATTCAACCCCCCCCCTTCTAGATAACTATTGTGCCTACTAGGAACTAACACATAGTACAACTAACACACAACATTCTTGCCATAAACTTTTCAATCATTTACTTGATCCTTCTCCGTACTATAACCTTATCAGATCACGAGGTGATCTCATCGTATATATTACAATTCATTTCTATGTCTTGATCGTTTTGTTTTACGATCTCCTGCCATGTACTTTTAGTCTTTTAGACTCTATCTATTCATTACTATTGTTCACCTTTATTATCAGAGTTAGGGAACTCTGTATCTTATAACTCGTCGAGATTCGCCTTTGAATCTTACCGACACACTAACTCTATTTGAGTTAGTCCTTATCCTAATCACTACGATTATTAGTCTAAGGTAATCCTACCCTAGGTTTAAAACCTACAGCTTTGATACAAACCGTGACAGTCCCAGATTCGGGTCCCAAATCACCGCGGATCTAGTACAATAATTCTATAACTATTGCGGAAGATATAAACATATATTGTTTATACATTAAACTTTACACATTATTCCCCAAGGTCGAGTAACTTTAACCTATACACAATTCATAACATGTCTAACATATAACGTTATTATCATACTATACTATTACAATTTTGCTTTATATATAATCACAAGCTGAACTTGGCTTTATCCTTTCTTGAATCCGAACGTATTCGCCTTATCTGCAATGTTTATCATGTTATAGCAAGGGTGAGCAATAAGTTTGCCCAGCAAGTTTAAGTTCAATAAATTAAGAATATATCATGATTGAAAGAATTTTGAATAATAGCTTGCTAACATTCAACAATATAATTGTGAACTAGCATTGACAAATTGCATAGTTGAACTAACATTGAACATGAACAAATATATCTGGACCGAATGGTAATGAAGGTGATTAGCCTTTCATACCTGATGAATACATGCAAGGTGCATAGAGTGTGAATCAACAATCCATAGACATGGCAATCAGCAATGATTAACCACAAGTATATTTGAATAAACAACTCAAAGTTGAGTTAAGGAAAACTTGCATGTTCGGTTGATTACTGTTACGCAATTTATTTAGCTTTGCCTGAAGACCTAATATTAATAATATCGATCTACAAGTTAGAATAATATCAACACAGTTTTTAAAATAACCTAAACACATTAACACATAATCCTATCAGTCTATACAGCACATAAGACCTAATATCAAGTCAAACTATTGCGGTCTGAATTGAATCCGGCACAATTCTGACATCCCGACGGTCTAGTCAGAAAATATCGAGTTTAAGTTCATTTAAACTATGCCTAACACTTAACAATTACCTTAGATAATTATATTATCAATCAAAATAATTTTCATAAGCTCGAAATAATTTTCAGATAATTATTACCATTTATCATGATTTTTCAATAATTAAAATTATATTTAAATGATTTAAATACCACATAATTCCTTTATCATTAATATTTATTTAATACTAAATATTAATTAAATACATGTCATAATATTATAATTTATTTATAATATATCCATTAATTGCTATTAATATTAAAATATTAATATTTTCATGACAAAAATAACAAAAGTTATATTTTATAACTTAAAATATTTTTATAAGCACTTAAATAATTTTTATATGATTTTTAAATCATTAATTCTATTTTTCATAATTTATTTAATATATTTATTAAATAAATTAGTTACCATTAATATTAATTATTTAATGAAATTAATCACAAAATATTAAAAGTCATCAAAAATAACTTACAATATTTTCTTATACCATAATGTAATTTTTCATAATTTTCAAGTATTAAAATCATTTTTAAGTAATTTATTTAATATTATAATTAAATAAATTAAATACCCATAATATTCCAAAAATATTAAATATTGATGAAATATATTCAAAATAATTAAAACTCATTTTTAGAATTTAAAATAATTTTTAATAATTTATTTTATATTTTTAATAATTAAAAACTAATTTTCTCTAATTATTTAATAAAATTATTATTTTTAGAAATTAAGTGTCGCTAAAGGTGTATTAGGCTACAAAACCGTGACTAAAGGTGTTCTTGGGCCAAGCCCAGAAACTCATGTCAGTGTTCAAGGTAGGAGATTTGACCGGTTCTAGATCTTTGATCACAAGGTTTCTGGGCCGCCTGATGTGTTAAGATTGTATTATAAGTGTAATACTACAACTACATACTAAGGTCATGACCAAGTTACAAAAAATCAGAGAGTTATTGGCCATTAAAAATCATATCGGGGCCCTGCTTTCAATTTTGGGTTTCCATAAATGAAGAACGATCGGTAAATACTACACATTCTGAAGCCTTGAATCTTGAGTTCTGGGCTTGACCAGTGTAATATGAGGGTTCAATCATGTAGTATTCATGACAAGGTACAATAATATAGCACTAGATTAATATTACAACATCACATGTGACGGATCAAGGCTGGTCAAACCTTGTCAGAAAGTTCGGCTGATGAAGATCTGGGTTTTCCAGAAAACCTTCATAAGGCAGTTTGGTCAACCTACTTTGACCATGACTATTTTCGATTATGTTGTTAATCTAGGCGATCTAATAGCATACATTTGTAGTTCATATACCAGTCTATAACATCAAACCAATAAACTGATCTAAAACATAAAACACAAGCAAGATCAAGGCCTGCAAAAACACTGTCAGGTTTTCTGGGCAAATCTGGGTTACCCAGAAATAGCCAGTCAATGTCGGTCAACGTACTTTGACCCTTAATAACTTTCAATCTACACATATTCTGGGCTTGATTCAAGTTCCAGATCAAAGCCCTCACAACATACTACAACTACAAACCTTTAAAACACAAAAACAATTAACAGGTAATGATCTATGAGCCCTGACATTCGACTGTCAGGCCATGTTTTAGGGTTCATAGATCAGTTTTTAAAAACTTGATTCCGTGCATCTAGATGTTACGGATCCATGATCTAACCACCCAGATCACTAAATGACATCCTATAACACAACTCTAACCAATAAACAACAACATTTAACATTAGATCATAAGATTTTGAATATTAGGGTTTATACCACTTTGATGCTCCATTTTTGATTCTGATCCTACTGATTTGATCTTGGCTTGCTAAGTAATGATATTAGCTTGACTTAACACTCCCTTTCTCTTTCCATTTTCGAAATCTTATAAAGAGAAAGTTTTGGTTCATATGAAAAGTAAAATTAGCATTTTCTCTCTCTTTAATCTTTATATAAATGAACATGTAATGAAGTTGGCTGATGAAATGGCTGAGATATTTGGTATATAGCACATGTGAATAACTTTAGTTGGTAAACAACCCAAAATATGGCAAGATCTACACACTTCCTAATTAAAGAATGTGATAAATAGCATTTTGGTCTTTTTCCTCACCATTTTAATGGCAAAATTGACATTTGATCCAACCCTTAGGGTTAAAACCTAAGGTTCTTAAAAATCTAATTTCTAGGATTTCCAAAATTAGGTTTTCAAAATAGAAAATTAACATTTCTAAATTATAATTAGGATTCTATAATTATACTAAGATTTCCTAATCATGATTCAAGCTTGCTAATTAGGATTAATATTTCCTAATTAAAATTGCTAATTTAGCAATTAGATCCTTAATTATGCATTAAGGTTTCAAATTTTGAAATTAGGATTTCAAACTTTAAAATTAGGGTTTTCTAATTATTAGAGTTTCCCTAATTAAGTCTATAATCATAAATACGTACCTTTAAAATCCCAAATTAGGGTTTTTGAATTCCGAATTAGGGTTTCAAATTCCAGAACTAAAATTAGGGTTTCCAAAACCGATTTTTGGGGTTTCTTATAAATAGTAAGAATTTTCTAACTGAACGTTGACGTTCTTAATATAATACTAGGGTTTGCCAGTGATATAGGTTATCTGGTCAACCCTTGACCCTTAACCACATACTGTACACATATACAACCATATACACAGAACATATACACTTATACCCTTAATCCTGAATAATTCACCAAAAGATTTTAAACCCACCAAAATCCTTCACAGAATTTTGAAATCCTTCATTTTTTTTCACAGAAATATCAAATTCATTCACTTATTTCCTGTCTAGGTTTATTATTTAATCTTAATTCAATATTTTAATAAATATCTAAATTCTCGTGTTGTCACAAGACTAATCTTGAAAGATTGATTGATTTATTTACAAGTCTTTCAATATATAATTGATAACGCTATCCTACGCCAATTGTTTGGTACAGATTTAAGGTAAGCCTGAGTATGAATAAACAAATGTATTTCACATCGATTATTCGGTGGGCACGCGAGGTTGCCAAAACTAAAACGTAAATACGTTTAACGGATGAGTGTTGATCAACATAGAGTACTATAGGTTGATCACCTAGAAGTGCTCATAAGAAATATCGGACTTACGGTCTTAGTATCGGGTTGTCCTTTTCATGAATAAAAGCTAAAGAGAATGTTCATGGTCTATGGACCTACTCAGAATTTCCAAGCTACTATATGTACTTCCGAATTGTTTTATGAGATGAGAAGTGTTATTCAATGTTTCATAGTACTTCATAACTATTGTCCAGTTATGATTCTCGAAGTGGTATCTATATAATATATTGTTAGACTTGCTAAGCTAGTTATGCTCACTTCTTGCTTGAATCATATGATTGCAGCTAAGGTTGAGCGAACCGAGGGTTCCAGTAGAGATAAAGGCAAGGCGAAAATGAATGATTAGTTTATTCTGTAATAGAGAAGTATGTTTGTATGAATTATATTATGATGAACAAAGAATGTAACTATTTCAGAACCTGGGAATGGGATGTAATATTATTAATATAATAAGAATGTCGTTGATACACACATTTTGATGTTGTTTCAATAGAATGAATGTACAGTTATGAGTACCGTGTAGCACCATCTGTTGGGTTGGAAGATACCCGAATTTAGGGGCGTCACAGGTTGGTATCAAAGCATTAGGTTATAAAACTTAAGGGGGGAAGAACCTTAGGCTAATAACCTCGTTAGTAGATGAGAAGTAGGAGCAAATGAACTCTAGTTAACTGATTTAATAAGGTATTGAGGAAATTCAGTACCGAAAGATTTAAAAGATGGAAATTAACCCTAAATAAACTAAATGTGATTTGTGCTTATACTATTGTGTATTATGCACTAATCAACATGATATGTGTTATTGTAGATGTCCATCGATAGCTTCATGTATAGGGATATATTGGTCGATGTGGATGAGGAGATGGGGGTAACATCGGTTATTAAAGTGGTACCTGCACAAGAGTTAACACCTCCAGATGCAATGAGAGCATTGTATCCGGCAAAGGTTTGACAGAATGTGCAAATCACGTATATTGTCGTAAATCGAAATGAAGAGAAGCTAAGGTGTCTGCAAAAGAAGATTTTGAGTCAGAGCACGATGAAAAGGTGCTTATGACAGAGAAGGCTAGGGACTATAAGGAAGAGGCCGATGAGCTTCATAAGAAACTGGTTGAGAAAGACCAGAAAATAGCACGGATGTCTTACATCCATGAGAGTGCTCATATGGATTTCAGGCTGAAAATTGCTTGTTATTCCACTGAGTCGGGACAAACTCGACATACTATTAGTCGGGATATTGTATCGATTCTTGCGAATAAGAAACACGAGGACGTTGTTATGCATTATTAGAAGTTTAGAGTGATAAATATGTGTGTAGTGACGTAAAGACCTCTTTCGTATAAAAGGGTAGCCTTTTTGTAAATCCCAACTTTTGTGAAGTTCAATTGCGGGATAGAAATGTAATAGCTTTTGGCTTTGGAAACAAATTGTAAATAGTTTCAAACTATGAAGAAGCATATGAATATAATGAAGTTTTCATTTAATATGCTTTGTTATGGTAGGAGTTGTTGTTTGGTGAATAATAACTCAGTAAGTAAATAGATAATAATGAAATTTTATTTATTTAAATCAAAAAATGTTGCCACGAAAAAGACAATGTAATCAGGAAGCGGAATCACATAATGATAATCAAGGGGTCAAAATAACCTATATGCAAGAGTTCGTTAATTTATTAACTAATTTTTAACCAAACCGGGGTAGAGTACCATGGGACCTAGGGTAGCCAGAACGACTACCTTTAAAGAGTTTAAAAGCGTAGGTCCGCCGGAGTTTAAAGGAACGACGGACCCAATAGAGGCCCAGACATGGGTGAAAGAAATAGAGAAGGCGTTTGTTATTACAAACGTAGGTGAGGCGCAAAATACTTCTTTTGCGACTTATATGATGAAAGGGGAAACCAACTTTTGGTGGGAGGCTCACCAGGGTGGGGCTAGAATAGATGCGATAACGTGGGAACAGTTCAAGAAAGTTTTCTTCGAGAACTATTTCCCTACAAGCATGCAGGGAAGGATGGAGATTAAGTTCTTAGAACTTAAGCAAGGGGACATAACAGTTCCCTAGTACGCGACCAAATTCAATGAATTGGCAAGGTTTGCTCCACACCAAGTGGACACTGAGGAGAGGAAGGCTCATAGGTTTGAGCAGGGCCTGAAACCCTGGCTCTATAGTAGGATTTCTATTTTCCAGAGTGCCTCATATAGGACTATTCTGGAGAAAACAATCATCGCGGAGGGTGGTAGTGAGGCGTTAACCCAATACCACAAAGAGAGAAAGAATAAGAGCAAGGGAGAGGGAGGAACCAAGGCAGAGAGTGCCAGTGGGAGTGGCATTATGCCAAAAAGAAAGAATTTTAACTCTAGAAATATTGGAGTGGGACAAGGGGATCCTAAGCGTAGGATTGAAGCATGTAAGACATGTGGAAAGATTCATCTAGGAGTCTGTCTGAAGGGGAAATCAGTTTGTTATAACTATGGACAAGAGGGTCATATATCACTTGAAACAACCCGGGTCAAATCCCGAGTGCGGAACAAATCTCGGGTCAAATCTCAAGTCCGAATCGAATCAAATCCGTCAAAATAAGGCCTCAAACTACTGGCCCAATAGTATCTTCTTGGGTCATCTTAGCCCAACACAGGCTCCCAAAAGGTCATGACTTGAAGGTACTATTGGTAGTAACTTATTTACTTATATGCTGACAAATTTTTCCCCTATCTTTTGATGTGGGACTGGGGTGTTACAAACTCCCCCACTTAAATTTCTGACGTCCCCGTCAGAACCGATCACACACAAGGCCCAAAGATCTTTGCCTCTCTAGCCATTGTGGGATAATACCACCAGCCTTCGTGTCCCCACCTCCGGCAACCTGATCGGATGACCCGAGCCCAGCTTTCGAGAGTCGGCTTTGATACCATATGAAATAACCCGGGTCAAATCCAGAAAAGTGAACAAATCTCGGGTCAAATCCCAAGTCCGAATCGAATCAAATCCAAATCAAAATAAGGCCTCAAACTCATCGGCCCAATAGTATCTTCTTGGGTCATCTTAGCCCACCACAGGCTCCCAAAAGGTCATGACTTGAAGGTACTATTGGTAGTAACTTATTTACTTATATGCTGACAAATTTTTCCCCTATCTTTCGATGTGGGATTGGGGTGTTACATCACCCAATTGTCCTAATCCTAAGAAAAACCATGGCTATTTTATATGTGGGTCATTCGACCACATGAAAAGAAATTGCCCAAAGAAGGGGTCGGAGGAAAGTAAGGGTGTTAGTATTGGTAAATTAGCCATTACTTTTAATATGACCTATGGCCCGTACTTTTAATATGACGGTCCAAGATGCGGTTGCATCAGCGGATGTAGTAACAGGTATCATTCTAGTAAATACAATGAATGTTTATGTGTTGTTTGATTGGAGTGCTACTTGTTCTTTTATAGCATGTGAATTTGCTAAGTGATTAAGTTCATTCCCGAAAGGGATTATTAATACCTTTAAACGTTAAGGTAGAGAATGAGGAAATAACTTTCGTTGATTATATTCGTGGAAATTGTTTCATGGATAATAGAGGTAAGCAAGTATCGGTAGATAAGAACCGATAAAGTTGAGAGAATTTGAAGTAATTCTTGGTATGAATGGGTTGATTAACCATAAAACTTTAATAAATTGTCATAAGGAAAGGTGTGAACCTTTGGGTTTCTAAGAAAACCCAAGGTAATGTTTTACGGTAATAAATCACCGGGACGCTCTTGTTGTCTAACCATGACGCAAGCTAGGAGAATGTTGAAGAAGAGGTGTATAGAATATTTGTGCTATGTTGTGGACGCCCGGAGAGTAGAAGCGCTGATATTATCAGTAAATAAGAAGGATGAGTCGTTACGTTTGTGTATCGACTATCGTAAGAGGAGTAAGTTAGCAGTTAAAAATAAATACTCATTGCCTAGGATCGATGATCTATTTGATCAGTTGAAAAAGGCAAAGTATTTTTCTAAGATAAATTTATGTTCGGGATATCATCGGTTGAAAGTAAGGAAAAAGGAGGATGTAGCTAAGATGACGTTCAGAACTCGTTATGGTTATTACGAGTTTCTGGTTATGTCGTGTAGGTTGACTAAGGTACTGAAGTTAGACTTTCCGTAAGGAGCGCCTGTAACCCCCCCCCCCCCAAATTCAGATACTTGAAACCCGAACTCAGTGCATTACGATACCATTTCTATGAGTGGAAATAATAATATTATCATAAATATCTAACTTAATTTACATATCAGAGTTTTCTAAATCATAGGTACACGACCTTAAAACATTTCATTACATGATAGATAATAAATACAATCATATTATTTAAGTCTAGTTATTACATAATATAGCACAAACTTATTCGGGTAGCTTTCCTTTCCCTTTGTTCTTGGCAGAGCCCTCTGGCTGATCATACTTAACTGAAAACATTTAAATTAAACAAGGATGAGCATTTGAGTGCCCAACAAGTAATAACAATTATAAATATTAGCTGAAAGGATTAAATGTTTTCTTTGTACTACCCTTCTACAATAAATCAAAAGTTTTGAAGTAATCTGGACAGATAATAATAACATAACAACTCTCTATCAAATTTTTGAAACTACGTGCTGACTATAAATGGGGTTAAGGTGACATACTATGAACATTGTTTTTCATTTTCGCTAAGGTTTAGCAGAACTTCATCCGCAAACCGTCATAACTTACGGACACGAGGGTGATCTGCCCAATGTGCCCTGTATTGATTAATACTACATGCAATAATGATATTATCGTTTACTCTGTCCGCCTTGGGCGCATAAAAATTTTCTCATGTTCGGGATGTTCATACTTAGTCTGGAATTCGAACCAAAACAATTTGATTGGATATAAAAAGGTTTTATCATATTCAACGATATTTCTAAATCTATGTCTAGCTGGTCAAATAGCTTAGACGACTCTTACTTCATGTATACATACTGGTATCAATATATATATATATATATATATATATATATATATATATATCAACATATGATTAAATACAATGACTATCCAAGTGAGGACACTTGTATAACCATGTTTAGAAAATAACGAATAAAATATATATATCTGAATTACAATATAGTACCATCATCGGATATAACATATATAACAATAGGGTTAATATTCTAGTACAATAATAATATAATTCTGAAACTTTCTTACTCATGTCCATTGCATAAAGAAAATGCAAAGGTAAGATACTTGTCTGGTCTACTGCTTACTATTACGAAAACTTAGTTTTATCTTTTGTACTGAAACCTATCATTAATAAGATCATTCGTTCGATTAGAATAACATACTATAACACATATCACTGCTTATTGCAGTCAGCACATAACCTAATCACATTGTCACACATATCCAATAGTCATTGAATCACAAACCAACATTAATACAGTCAAAATATCTAAGTCCGGATCAATTTCTAAAACATGCGTTGATTATCTGCAAGCGACTTTATCGGGTAATTATCGAGTCTAAGACTATCCAGTAGTTCAATAACTCAGAATTATCAGTCATATCATTTTTAAATGACTTATAATAATTTTAAAACATTTATTATAATTTATCATGAATTTTCAAACAATCAAAATCATTATTAAATGATTTAAATATTAAAGAATTTTATTATCATTAACATTTAATTAATATTAAACTATTAATGAAACTATTGCCAAAATATTAAAGTTATTTATAATAACTCAAAATACTATTAAAGTACTAATATTACCCTTAAATGAATTTTAAAACATTTGAAATCATTTTTAAATAATTACCATAAATATTTAAATATTAAGGTATTATCCACTAAAATATTAAAAGTCACTTATACTAACTTAAAATATTTTTAAACCATTTATATCCTTTTTAAATGATTTTTAAATCAATAAAACCATTTTTAAACCATTTATTTAATATAATAATTAAATAAATTTAATATCATTAATATTAAAGTACTATCATTAATATTAAATTATTAATGAAATTATCCCTTAAATATTAAAAGTTACATTTTATAACTTAAAATATTATTAAACACCATATTATCATTTAAAATGATTTTTAATATAATAAAATAATTTTTAGTTAATTTATTTAATGCATTTATTAAATAAATAATATTCAAATAATTACTAATATTTATGGAAAATATGCCAAATTATTAAAGGTTAATTTTTATAACTTAAAATAATTTTTAAAACTAATTTTATAATTTTTAGAATTTATTTACTATTTTTAAATGATTTTTAGAAATTTAATTAATTAAAATTAACTAAGTCTGTCACTAAAGCCTTTGGCGACAAAAGTGTCGTATATATGTGTTCTTGAGGCTCAAGAACATTCATAAAAGCGATGATAAAGGTACCTACTTTGACTCATAATAATTCCTCATACTAAGTTGTTTACGAGTCACGTAAGATATTGATCATGTAGTATTGTTGTAATACTACATGAATCAATCATAAACAGAGATCAAAACATAACATAGTTGTAAGATCTAGCGGCTTAAACTTTCTCGTCGACGTGTTCATCATCATGATTACAGGTCCCCGTAATCATAAGTCATCAATCGGTCAACGCTTTTGTTAACCTTATATCGTGAAATCTGCTCATGGTAATTGTGTTCTGGCGTCGCCGGATATGAAGAGAAACTAACATAGAACATGTGTTAAACAATAGTCAAGTCTAAACATCCTTAACTGTAAAATATCTAAGCCTCGTAAAAATCGTGTCGAGGTCGCTTCTAGGTTTTCTGGGTAACCCAGAAACCCAGGCAGTTCGAGTGCCTACTTTCTAGCTCATTTTAATCTATGATCTGGTAATTATCTGGTGGGTCTCATGATTCTAACATATAGTACACATGTAAAGCAACACATACCCATCAATATATCAGTCCATACATATCGTATCCTCCAGATCTAGCCTGGTCAAACGCTGTCAGAAGGCGTGTTCTTCCCGTTTCTGGAATTTCCAGAAACTATACTTCGTGATCGTATGGTCTAGTTTGACCATCTACTATACTTAATCTATTTACTGTTTATGGGATCTAAAACCATGGATATAAAGACCATATAACATACTATAATATAGATATAACAAAATCATCAAACAACATAACACCTGACATATCTCAGGCTAACAAAATCATGTCATGCACTGAAAACGAGTTTCTAGGTTGCCCAGAAACTCTTGGTCATGCTCGGTCAATGGGTTTTGACCAAGAATAACATGAAACCTAGGCATGTAATGGCTTATTACACTTCCAGATCACAGACCACATATCAAACTACATATCTAACACATAAAACAACAAAACTCATGATCAAGAATCTAGAGCCATTGACATTCGTTGTCAAACCTCGGTTTTAAACTTTTTCCATATTTTTAAAATCATCAATTTCGAGCATCTAAGTGTTATGGATCTGAGTTCCTATTACACAACTTTAAAACTCTAAACATAAAGATTTAACATGAATCATAAGGATTTCTAGGTTTAGGATTTTTATACCTTTCTATGAACCAAATCTTGATCTAATGCTTCTGATCTACTACAAGTGTTAGTGGGGCTTGATTAGTGACTGGTCTAGCAAGAAAATTTTGGATGTTTGAGTTGAGAGAGAAGTGAGTTGAGTGTTGGTAAAAAAAAATGAGCAAGTTAGTAACCTTTCTCTCTCTCAATCTATATATAATATGGTGTAATGATATGGTTGATCTGATTTTGAATGATTAAAGCTTATTACTAGACCACATAGGTAGTTAGAGTTGGTCACTAACTCCTTACTAGGGCTAGATCTACACTCCACCTTATTAAAATAATAAAAAGGGTAGTTTGGTCATTGGACTTATAAAGGGAATGGCAACTTGGTAACTTCTCACAACCATTATGTTTTGACCCTTAGGGTTTAACCCTAGTGTTTCATAAGCTTATTTTCTAAGATTGTGTATTAAGGACAAATATGAAAATCTTAGTTTCTAAAAATGTTGATTAGGGTTCCCTAATTACACTAGGTTTCTTAATCACCTAGGTTTTGTAAATTAGCCAATATAATATATTAATTACTATTAACCTTGCTAAATTAATACTTAGGGTTTATAACTTAGCAATTAGGGTTCTAATTTAGTAATTAGGGTTTCTAGATATTAATTAGGGTTTACCTAATTAACATAATAATGGTCATTAATTACATAACACACAACTTAACAAATCTTATAGTCATAGTAGACTCTGTACTATAGTTTATCAATAATGCTAGGGTTTGTACTGTTTTACTATAAATGATCTACAAATTAACATTACACACATATCAGGCATATCTATATCACTGAAATATAATATTATATTATTATTCTCATTCCTTATTCAAAATACAGACTTAGGGTTTTGAATTCATATCTGACATAACCTTCATAGATACCATTATTAATTAAGTTAAAATAATTAATTTAATTAATATAATAAATACATATCATAATATCCATATCATATATACAATAATCATATTTTTATGAAAAATAAATAATAAATATTTTTATTACAAAATTGATTTATTATAAGAATATAATCTATAATGATCAATAAGTCTAAAATGAAATTATTTATATCTAATAAATAATTTTATTTATCATATAGATACATATACTTTACTTTGCAAATATTTTCACCTTTATATATATAAAAAAAATTAAATCCCAAAATTTTTTATTGAAAATATTGGGTTATTACAGCGCTGAGCAAGTCGGTGGTAAGCCGATAGATACTCTTGTAAGGTGCTATGGTTGAAAATACCATTAGCATCACAGAGTGTTCAAATATTATTTGGACGAATGTGTCGTAATGATCATTGGTGATATTCTAGTCTATTTGAGACGCTAGAAGATCACGTTGAACATCTGAAGATAGTATTTATACGGGAAAAAGTGTGAGATATATACGGACTCTAAGAGTCTGAAATATATCTTCACACAAAAGGAGTTGAATATGAGATAGAGAAGGTGATTAGAATGGATAAAGGATCACGACTGTGATACCTTATATCATACAGGGAAGGTAAACGTAGAAGCCGACGCGTTAAGTAGGAAGGGTAGGGAAAAGCTATCAATATTAATGACTCAGAATGAGTTAATAACAGAGATGGCGAGAACAGAGTTAGAAGTCAAATTACGGAATGAAGCGGTAGAAATGTTATTCACAATGTAGACTCAATCCACGAAAATGGAACGAGTTAAGTAAGTACAACTAGGTAACCAGAAATGTAAGCGAATGAAGAAGAGGATGATGGATGAAGAGAAGATCAAGTATCATCTCATTTTGAATGTGGAATTTGAGTTCCAAATAATCTGAGTTAAAAGGACTAATAAGAGAGGTCATAGTTCGAGGTGCTTGATACATCCATATAATACTGAGATGTATTAAGACCTTCGATGAAACTTTGGTTGGCCAAATATGAAAAGAGAGATAGCGTAATGTGTTAGTAAGTGCTTAACTTCCAATTCAGATTATTGATAGGAAGGAACAAGTCTTGAGAATTAAAAAAATACTTTCGGTGAAGGTGAATTGGAGGAACCACAATGCCGAAGAAGCAACGTGGGAACTCGAGATTAACATGAAGGAAATTTTTCCTCATTTGTTTATGTAATTGTAGCTAGATTCTGGGGACAGAATCCTTATAAGGGGGGGAGGATGTAACGCCCGAGAAAATCGAATTTTTATGAGAATTAAATTATTATTTGATTATGGGGTTAAATGAATTTAATTGATTATTTATGAGAGTAAGCTATTTGAAGGTCGTTCTATGACCTAGAATGTGCGTATGTGGTTAGGATTCGGGCTATGTGGTAGAATTAAAGTGTTGGAATTTCCAAGACGAAAATAAAATTTTCTGAGAAATTTCCGTAAAAACACTATTCATTAATTTCTGCTTGGGAATTATTTTTGAACTTCCAAGAGACGCGTAATGATGGAATTCTAAGATGAGATGGAATATCCAATAATAATATTTCAGTTATGACAAACGCAGTTTTTTGCCTGCGAACTTAAAACCTAACGGTTAGGGAAAGTAATTTCCGAGAAGGAATTGAAATGCGTATAATGAATTAAAGCGATGATCGTATAATACGTAGGTATTGTACGGGATAATGAATACGAGTATTATACGAAGTATTATACGAGTATGTATGAATGATGGTATGTCATATATAAATAAGTATACGAGTTGGAATATGAGATTAATACATAGATTATACGTTCTAAGGATTTAAGCCATATATAATGGACTTGTAGGATTGTGTAGGAAATTGTAATGTCCAATTGGAATTATGATAAAGCCCAAGTGTAGGAATGGATAAGTCCAATATAAATTAATGAACAAGCTCAATGTTTGTTTAATGCAAGCCCAAGTATAAGTAAAGTTAATTAAGCTAAAAGCCCAAAGTAAGAACATATGGGTTATCGGATGATTAAAACCCATGGGGCAACCCATGGGTGATCCAAAGTGACGAGCAAGTAAACTTAATGGTTAAGCAAAGGATAAGTCAAGTGGTGGCCAAGTAAAGTGCTTATACTTGGTGGCTAAGTAAAGTGCTTATACTTGGTGACTAAGCAAGATATAAGCTATGTGATGACCAAGTAAGCTTAATGGCTAAGTAAAGGATAAGTTATGTGGTGAGCAAGCAAAATATATAAGTTGTGGAGGCCAAGTAAACTTGGTAATCACATAATGAATAGTAAGGAGGTTTAATTAAGGAGGTGGATGACTTATTGACCATTAAGCCCTCACTTTGTGATTTCTATAAATAAGAAGGATGCTAGCTCATTTGTTGGTTGTTTTATTTCATCCAACATCATAAGTACTTATTGGTTAGAGAGAAAAAGCTAGAAAAGGTAAAAAAGTTAGACTATGTAATTCAACAAGCAAGAAGAAGAACAATGTTTAATCAAGTGATCTTCAAGGGTAAGAGCCTAAACCATGATTCTCTTTCTCTTCAATTGTTAGAGAAGTGAGTAATAGTAGAACATGTATGCTAAGAAGAATAAGTAGGAATGATTAATCAAATGTCTTAAGCCTTAATAAGTCATGAATAAGTCATTTATACTTATATAAGTTATGAACTAAGGAAGAACTTGTAAGAACTTATCATGTATAAGTTATTGAAATATGTATGGTTAAGATGTTAGTATGATAGATTGAATCCATTTGAAACGGTTTAAAAATCTCAAGTAATGAAGTTATGGCGAAATCCACGAGATTAGACGTTAATCGTCGAAATCATGAAATTCTCGGAATAGAAGTCAAATTTTGACATTGAGCTCGGAAACGTTGGTTTTCGATAGAGTTTAGTTATATTTGGCATTATAGAGTTGGAAACTCAAAAATGACCGAATTCCGACTTAGAACGAAGAAACGAACGTTTATCGTTTTTGTTAAAATGAACTAATATGTGAATTTTGAGTTAACGGATTCGAAAATGAAAAATTCTTGTATGAACACGTAGAGTATGTGATTTGTGAGTTAATATTAGGCTTTTGAACGAGCCAATTTGGACTTAAAATGAACAATTTAGGAGTCCGAAAAATTTGTTTATGTAAAAAAGCGCCAAAAATTATGCGGTAGAGAATTCCGCCTCATGGCCATGACAAAAACACTATAAGTCGGGCCATAGCCATGCCAGGAGTTAGAGTCTGGAATAAAGTGGCGTCATGGCCACCACTAGTACAAAGGGTTTCCGCGGCGCGGCGCCAGTTAGGGAATTTTGTTGACCAAATTGATTGTGAACCCAAGGGTTTGCAAGACAAGTATGGGACATGTAATTACTTAATGAACATGATGAGACCTTTCCTAAATCGCTTATATAGTGATGACTTTAGGAATTTAATATTGTTTAATGAGTAGTTAAACGAAGAACGTAAAATATAAGAAAGTGAACTGTATTCAATAATGATGATGACTATAACGTTGAGAGTTACAACTAAAAGTTGTTGAATATTATGTGAACGTGAACGGTATGCAATAAGTGTACTTAACCAATGACGATCGAGTTTCGATTAATAACGTAAGAACGTTAGTAAGCCATAAGTAAAATTAATAAAGTCGAATTGACCTTTATTAATGAAGTAACTTCACTTAAGACATAGAAGAGAAAAGAAGTTCGTAAGAATGATGTAAATTATAACGGCAAGCCGGAACCAATAATAACAAATCTAATACATGATTAGATTGAGAAGAAGGATAAGATTCATTAGGAACCATGTATGTTCATTCATGACCTAATGTGGTATGTTATGTGGTTATGTGTTGTAGAGACCGTAAAGACTCAAAGGAAAAGTAATTTTACTGTAGCAGACGCTGAAGGCAAGTTTTTTTATCGCTTGTCTAACATTCGTGTTAGCCAGATTTTCAGTGATTCATGTTATGAGATACATGAATGGTTTTAAAGAAAGGGTCGATGCCAGTTTTAATTCGGCTAGACTAATCTAGAAAGATTGATTGATTTATTTACAAATCTTTCAATATATAATTGATAATGCTATCCTACGCCAATTATTTGGTACGGATTCAAGGTAAGCCTGAGTATGAATTAACAAATGTATTTCACATCGATTATTCGGTGGGCACACGAGGTTGCCAAAACTTAAACGTAAATACGTTTAACGAATGAGTGTTGATCAACATAGAGTACTATAGGCTGATCACCTAGAAGTGCTCGTAAGAAATATCGGACTTACGGTCTTAGTGTCGGGTTGTCCTTTTCATGAATAAAAGCTAAAAAGAATGTTCATTGTCTATAGACCTACTCAGAATTTCCAAGCTACTATATGTACTTCGAAATTGTTTTATGAGATGAGAAGTGTTATTCAATGTTTCATAGTACTTCATAACTATTGTTCAGTTAACGAAGAATAATCATATGATTCTCGAAGTGGTATCTATATAATATAATGTTAGACTTACTGAGCTAGTTATGCTCACTTCTTGTTTGAATCATATGATTGCAGCTAATGTTGAGCGAACCAAGGGTTCCAGTAGAGATAAAGGCAAGGCAAAGATGAATGATTAGTTTATTCGGTAATAGACTAGTACGTTTGTATGAATTATATTAGGAAAAAAGCACATTTACCCCACTGTGGTTCTAGTGTTTTAAGCAATTAGCCACTGTACTTTTAAAATATTCAATTAGCTCACTGTACTTTTTTAAAAATGTTCAATCAACCAATTCCGTCAAATTTTGCTCACAGCGTTAAAAAAATTGGGGGGAAGCACCTTTACCACACTGTGCTTTTAAAATATTCAATTAGCCCACTGTACTTTTTAAAAATGTTCAATCAAGCAATTTCGTCCAATTTTGCTCACGGACGTTAAAAAATTGGGCCAATTTTACAACGTGGCTTTAAAAAATAAAATACAAATAACGTGTCTCATTGTTAATTGAATCTACTGAAAATTAATTATAAATACCCATTTGGTGAAAGTAATTAATTATCAACATTCTCATGGGATATTATTGCCTCGTAATCTATGTGGTTTTATACTTCTATTGTGAGAATATGCAATCACCCAATTAAGTAGAAAAGAGACTTATAAGATGAAAGTAGTGGTTTAAATTGCATATTCGAATTCATATTTAACATTGAATCCGGAACCTGAATGTAATTTGGCTTCATTATTATAGTTCTTTTCTCTTACTTAATTTGGTGGAACTGCAAAACACTTCTCTTGGATGAGGTTAAGTATCCCTAAGGGCACATTTGGAAATATATATGCTTAGTTTGGGCTAGACATAATAATAGACTCCTCTCTTAATTTGGTATCAAGTATTGTGTCCAAGTAATCCACCTGGCAAAAGGAATTGATATGAGAAAAAAGAAACTGCAAGATCATAGAAAAATGGGTCCTCCTCTGTCTATACACCCAACCATACGTCTTTAGAATCCCCCACCCCAGGTTATTTTGGTTTAGATGCAGAAAATACTAGATACAAATGACGTCATTGAAAATGGTAACCCCATTGAAAATGAGACACGTCATTTGTATTTTATTTTTTAAAGTCACGTAGAAAAATTGAGCCAATTTTTTAACGTCCGTGAGAAAAATTGGACGGAATTGCTTGATTGAACATTTTTAAAAAGTACAGTGGGCTAAATGAATATTTTAAAAGCACAGTGGGGTAAATGTGCTTTTTCTCCCCAATTTTTTAACGTCCGTGAGCAAAATTTGACGGAATTGCTTGATTGAACATTTTAAAAAAATACAGTGGGCTAATTAAATATTTTAAAAGCACAATAACTAATTTCTTAAAACACTAAAATCACAGCTAAAGAGAATGTTCATTGTCTATAGACCTACTCAGAATTTCCAAGCTATTATATGTACTTCGAAATTGTTTTATGAGATGAGAAGTGTTATTCAATGTTTCATAGTACTTCATAACTATTGTTCAGTTAACGAATAATAATCATATGATTCTCGAAGTGGTATCTATATAATATAATGTTAGACTTGCTGAGCTAGTTATGCTCACTTCTTGCTTGAATCATATGATTGCAGCTAATGTTGAGCAAACCAAGGGTTCCAGTAGAGATAAAGGCAAGGCAAAGATGAATGATTAGTTTATTCTGTAATAGACTAGTATGTTTGTATGAATTATATTATGATGAACAAAGAATGTAACTATTTCAGAACCTGGGAACGAGATGTAATATTATTAATGTAATAAGAATGTCGTTGATACACACATTTTGATGTTGTTTCAATAGAATGAATGTACAGTTATGAGTACCGTTTAGCACCATCTGTCGGGTTGGAAGATACCCGAATTTGGGGGCGTCACATAGCCACCAAGTAACCACTTTACTTGGTGGCCAAGTGGTCGGCCCACATGCTCCATGGGTCTCCCCATGGGTTGCCCCATGGGTTATTACCCATCCGGTGACCCATTGGTTCAATCCGCGATTTATTTTCTTGGTTTGGGCCTTAACATTAATTCTTATTGGGCATATCTTGGGCTTGATTTCACAAACCGTTGGGTTTGACATAATCTCCAATTGGATTCTACAAAGTTCATGAACTCAAAGTCCATTAAGACTAATTGTATTCTACGCATCTCATTCTAGTATTCTCTTCGTATATAGTTCGTACGATATTTGTATTATACGTCGTAATAATCTTCGTACTATACTCGTATAATAACTAGTATCATACTCGTATTTCTCACGCATAATAACCCTAATTATTATATGTAATCATTAAATTCTCGAAACTCACTTTTCATAACCCTTAGATTTAAAGTCCGCTGGCGAAAACTTCGTTTGCCATAACTAAAATATTATTGAATATTCCATCACGTCTTAAAATTCTATCATTACGCGTTTTTCGAAAATTCAAACTCAATCTCCGAGCAGAAACGGATGAATAGTGCATATTTCGTCTTTTTCTCCGAAAATATTTTTGTTCCCGAAAATTTTTTATTTTCGTCTTGAAAATTATTACTCGTTCAATCTAGCTCGTAGCCAGAATCTTCCCGACTTATAATCATCCTAGGTTCTAGAACGATTAATAAACACATAGTACATAATAGTATTAATAAAAGTTCATTTTATTAATAACAAATTCTTTAACTTAAATTCTGGACAATTCGATTTTACTCGGATTGTCACATAAGAACACTTGCACAACAACATATTTTCTACAAGATTGGAAATGGGGCAAGGACTAAGCCTATGCTTTAATCCATGGTATCCACAGCCCCTATTGTTCGTATTTCTAGGTTGGGTTCCATGGCTTAAGTTAAGGACATTCTCTCGGAGGATGGTTGGCAACTGCCTCAATTTAATCACAACATCATGCTTCAATTTCGACAAACTTTTGATTTCAGCATATCTTCAATATCTCCCGTGAGGACTCAATTCAATGGGGGACCATCCAGAAAGGTCCAGTCAAAGCTTTTCTGATCTGGCACTCGATCAGATCCAAAAGAACTCATGTCCCGTGACACAAGTTGATATGACATAAATTACAGGTCCTCAAGTTTTCCTTTATTATGTGGATGACAACTTTACAAAAGCTTCAAACCCTTGATCCCATTGCAAAATATTCTAATACTGTGGATCCTAGATGTTGTCTTTGCACTCTTTACAATGAAAATCATGCTCATCTTTTCTTTAAATGTGAGTATTCCCGCTCCATCCTTTTGTCTTCTCTAAATTATGGAGGTTGGGCTAATGTGTCTACTAACTAGCATGCTTTGCTTATTTGGGCTATGAGTAATTCAGCAAAAGGAGTTCATAAGCTTATTTTGAAATTACTTATTGCAGCGACAGTTTACTCCATTTGGGTTGAGCGTAATTTTAGGATTCACTCCAACTCAAGGCTACCATCCGAGATTCTCTCTTCTATTATTCTTAATAAAGTCAAATGCAAATTAATTAGTTTCTTTTGTTAAATTTCAGAAAGCTAAGCTTTTTGATAATTCTCTTCTTGTTTGGAATGTATAGTCTGCACTTGATTTCTAGTTAGCATCTCATATGAGTTGCATATGAGGCTCCCACTATTTTGATTTGGGGTATACCCCTTTGCTATTGTAAATATTTTCTTTTTAATACAAGTTGTGTCATGATAATGATATAGACATGATCAATGTCAAAATGTATGATGTAAGGAAGAAAAAGGTGAAGGTCTTTAAGATCATTTAATGGATGTATGCGTGATGCGTAAAATGAAAGAAATTTGATTTATTCCTGTTTATTCGAACTGCTTCTCAACTTTGATCCGTTGATGAAGTTTTCAAATAATGCTTAATTGATTCTTGATTTTGTTGTTTATTCAAATGTTATAACTTATTGAGCAATTAAATGCTCACTCTTGTAAAATTTTAAAACTTATGCAGCTAGAGTGAATGAACTTGAATAGTCAAATGGTGTTAAACGAAAGGGTTTCGTTTAAAAGAAAGACTTAGATGTACAAAATTACAAGGTGTAATGTAATAATACGTTGTAATTGTAATATTTGTAATGATGTAATATTCATTAGTATTACGATTTGAAGATGTAAAAGACTTAAAACTTGAGATTAGAAGTGATATGTTTTTATAATATAATAATGACATTCATGTCTTAAGATTATGTTGAATGGGTAGTACCGCGGAACACCGAACCCGGACTTAAAGACAGACCGGGGTTTGAGGGCTTTACAACATACACAAATCTTGACCTACATATAATATCAGTTCATTTTTCATTTCATGAATATATAAGACAATTATCATGCAGTAAAAAGATTTAATTTATAAAAGAACAATAATAATATTAATCTTCTAATCAATAACCAAAACTCATGTATACCCCTTTTTCAAAGAGTACCGGGTACTATGGCAAATAGGACTGAGAAAAAAAATGGATATAACCGAATTATCGAACCGAATCGAAATAAATTAACTGAAATTTTCTGATAATTCGATTATTTTTAACATTTCGGTTATATCTGAAATTATATACGATTTTCGGTTAGTTTATACGGATATCATTTTTAGGTTATTCAATTTACCCGAATAACCGAACATATTAAGTCTATTTCGTATTTTGACGATTAACCGAACATATTAAGTATATTTCATATTAAGTCTATTTCAATATTTCATATTCACTCTCTCTCTCTCAGTCTAATTTCTTATGACTCCTCACTCCAGTCATCTTCTCAGATCTCAGTTATATTACCTCCCAAAAGGCATGACTCTAAGATCTAAGATCTCAAATCTCTCTCTCGTAGTCTCGTCTATGAAGTCTGAACTGAAGAGTGAAGTCTCATCTCTCACTTTCAATCGCGACTTCGCCTAGAAATCCCCCAAATCGCTAGTCTCACCTATCTTCATTCAGTGACAAAAATCATTGGATCGAAAGTAGATTAACGCCTCTTGAATTGACAACAATCGAGTCGTTCGGTGACAACTTGATGAATCGATTTTGGTACTTGAAGCAAAAATCAGATTG
This sequence comes from Panax ginseng, assembly GCA_020205605.1. Classification (NCBI taxonomy): domain Eukaryota; kingdom Viridiplantae; phylum Streptophyta; class Magnoliopsida; order Apiales; family Araliaceae; genus Panax; species Panax ginseng. The sequence goes on from CM035141.1 coordinate 45,919,645, forward strand.
AACCTACTTCTCGCGAAGAGTTGAAGGTATGGACCGAATTAGCTTATAGCGAAGAGTTTTCAAAAGAGCTCCTCGTTGTTGGTTTGTTGATGGGCTGAGCCGCATCGCTTTCGCTTCTCGCCGAACTCAGTCGGCATCCTCTTCGCCGGACTTTGTTGATGGGCTCATGCTCTTTCAATTGTGAGAACCAAACATAAAGATTAGAATAAGTAAAAAATGTTTTCATGCTCTTTTTTTACTGAACTTTGTTGTTGGTTATTGAATTGGGATTTGGGTCTCACTTTTCTTCCTCTGTTTCTTAAGAGTTTTTACTTTTCTTATGTGAAGATATAGAGATTTAACATTCTGTAAGGGAGAATTTTAGGTTTCTTTGTTAATTTGTTTTTTTATCTGGATTTTTGTTTATCTATGGTCATTACTCATTGAGGATTTGTTTGTGAATCAAAAGATGGAAGAAGATGAAGAACAGAGATTTTTGCGCAGGTTTTGTAACATGAGTTTTTTTAGTGAAAAGTTCTTCATTTCGGTTATTAACCGAATAACCGAATAGTAAATTCAGTTATTCGGTAATTTGGTTATCTCCAAATTCGGTTAACAATTCGAATATCAAAATAGTGTTACTTTCGGTTTTCGGTTATAACCGAATAAGTTATTCGGTTCGGTTATAACCGAATGCTCAGCCCTAATGGCAAACCATTTCCCTCTGGACATAAAAGTCCCTAATCTTGATTATAATTAATAAAGGCTAATATCAGGTGTGTAATATGTCGATGCTCATATATATCCTGAAATTACTAAACTAGCGATTGTCATGGATAGGCATAGATGGATGTAACAATCCTAAACATCAAATTAATTTTTTTAAAATTTATTTTTATCATTATTACTCTTTTTTTCAAATGAAACTAATTATAGTCAATCTTGTCTTTCCTAATAACAAAGGTACTAGGGTCAAATAACTAATGATTAGACTTTCATATAATCTATAACATCAATCGATATCTAATAAAATCGGACATTTATATAATCTATAAGATCAATCGATATCTAATAAAGCATCAGTGATTTATATAATCTATAGGATCAATCTTTCTCTAGCACGTCTGTCAACGACTTACGACCTCAAAACGGAGCAACGCCGCCTTCACACGGTAAACGCTCACAAAGGCCTACGCGACTTGGGTGACGTCTCACTAGATAGAAATCAATCTAATAAATCATGAGTGAATTAACCTCATCAAATAAAGAGACTTGAAAAAATCATATGAGTGAATCAACAACTTCATAGATAAAGAGACTTGAATAGATCATATAAGTGAATCAACAACTTTACAGACAAAGAGACTTGAATAAATTATACGATTATCTTAACCTAAAAAACTAGTCCATAGCTCTGATACAAAGGTAGGAGGACCGACTATGAGCGACTAATTATTTAGGCTTAAATCATATAATAAACAAACATATATTAAATGAAACTAAAATCAAGACTATTTACATGCATGAATATAAAATATTTTTGTGGGGAGTTGAGTCATACCTTAAGCTACAAAAAAAGCTTTCCCTTTCAGGAAATCCTCTAAGAGATCAAGATGGAGAATGGAAATCAAAAGTTTATGAGAAATACTGGTATTTTATTATAACTGAAAATTTTACAAAGGAGAGAGATTACAAGGAGAGGTAGAGGAGGAAAAGGCTCAGCCATTTTAAGCCTAATCACTTAGCTTGCCAGGCTAGGAAATTTAGATGGAACTGTTTTCAGTTTTAGTGCATGGTGCATGGTTTATTGTTTAAAAAATAAAGAAAGAAAGATGGTAGTATTTATTTATATCAATTTATTACTATTACTGACTATTTTATTTCAAGATTAGTTCATTATTTGTTCTTATAGACTACATTTTTTTCTAAGACTATTTTATAATGGATTATAATCGCTTATCAAATCACCTTAAAATAATAACAAATAGTTCGCATGATTAAATAACTCTAGTGATAAATCATATAATTTCTTTTTGATGTATCAAATGACTTTAAAAATGATAACAAATAGTTCATATGATTAAATAACCCAAATAGTCTTAAATTAGTACAAAAGTCTTATCCCATTCATTATTTTTGCAAGTCAATGTAATCTGGAGACACCAACGTACACTGCAAACTCATAGCAAAGCATGAGGCCTCACAAAGAGACTAGTAATGGTCTAAACTATAGACAAAACTAAAAATCTTGGATGCAATTTATGAGGATTGGAAGAAATAAATATATCTAAAAAAATAATAATAAAAAAAATGAAGCAGCACCCAAAAATAGCTCCAATAATTTTAACTTATCTCGGATCCAAAGGTATTTATATCAGGAAATATTAACTTATGATTTCAAGTAAATCAGCAATTTTTTCCTGTTCTTTCCTTTTCATATAAATTTACATTAATAGTCAAGGAGAAACATATAATAAAGGGGAAGCATCATAGGGCTAGAGATTCTCCATGACATATTGAACAGTGTGGATCAATGACTTGCGCTATTCTATTAAAGTGGACTGGCCCTTGCATAGAGGTCAATGCTACCTATTTGGAACCGTGATGTTGCTTGCACAACTGTTAAAACCCTAAACCTGCCATTCTTATAATTCATTAGATCCTTTAACGAATTAGACTGTAACCCAGATTCAATTGAATTTATGAGTGGAAATATACCTGAATGCATTTGACAGAAAACCTTCTGATGTGATCTTAAATGTTTTCCTCTGGTACCGATTTTCAAACATCTGAGAAGTTTGTTCATCCAAAGTATGCCAGCTGGAACCGCCATCGTTGCTTCCTTCTATTATCCTGAAATAATAACAAAAACTGCTTAACCACTTCTTTATAAGCATCAAAGGGGGCAAACCCGAGTACAGACACAGAATACAAACTGTTTAACTACTTTCTTTTTCTTGAATCCTTTTTTAAGAGAAGGAAAGGTTAATTCATCAGCACGACGAGGGTGTTAAATAAGATGACTCTGTACTGTAATACAGATATGATCCTGAAAGGGTATAATTTAATCTCTTTGAGGGTAACCCTTTCATTTCCTTTAGGAAACTGGCTAATCCTCTCAGTACTTTTATTTTCTATTTAGCTTAAACAGCTCTGAAATACACGGTCTCCAGAAATGGATTGTTCACTTATATCAACAAGAAATACACCGTTAAGGAGGACTTGCGAGCTTATATAAGTGAACACGCTAACTCACACTTTACTTCTAGGTTTACGTCAGTTTTCATGACACCTATGCCACAATCTCATATGGAAAACATTGTGAACCTTGTTCAGTTTGTTGTGCCCATACTGGCTGATAGATGTAGAACAACAAAGCTGAATTAACCAACTGTGGTGAAGGCTATGACCAAGGCGGCAAGGCCATACAAAGAGTATGCCTTACCACGAAGGTAGAACAAATAAACTAAAACCCGTTGCTTAGCAATGGGACACATCCACACTTGCAAATGAAAAGATCTATAATACGTACCAGTTCATTGGATCCCTCTCTGGAGCATCATTAGCAGACATTAACTCATATGCTACGAGTTCATGTAACTGGTTGTCCGATACTTTGTATATGACCCAACAACCTACAGGATCAAATGTCATTTCAACCAACAGATATTTACAAGCAAAAACACTATACTGAATTAAAATAAAGATGGCAATCCAAATTCAACAGCTACTTTAAAGTTAAGCATACCAATGCCTTTCTTATTTTCTTTCATTTTTCCAGATGAATCAACACCTCAGGCCCAATTTAAACGGAATGTGAAATATAACATGATGAGTAAACAGGGTTTAAAAAATAGCTGATTTAAATAGACGTGAAAATCTTACCTTTCAGTTATGTTTTCAGTGTGTGAATCTCTCGCCAATTAAATTTCCTTCAAAAACAACTAATGAAATAATGAATACCTTAATGGAACAAAATGTAAGTTCCATGTATGCTCAATACTATAAACTAAGTACCAGTGTACCACCATAGCCTACAATCAATATTGGCTCAAAGGAAAATAAAAAGTAAACCCAGATAAAACCAATTGTTTACCTAGTATAAGCTTTATTTACCTAGTAAGTTTTGAGTTACTAAGGTTTAGCAAGAATAATCAAGAGTAAAACAACCACTAGAAGATAGGTCATCTTGTTATGATTAAGTGAAGCAAAATAAAGTATGTTTTGAGTTACTCGAGGTTTATAGCAAGAATAATCAAGAGTAATATAATCAGATGCTTAATACCTATCAGTGATTCACCAAAGTCTCTGTCATCAATGTGTTGTCAACACAACCACTAGACTAAATCAGTTTGATGGAACTTAAAAATGTTCAAGGCAATTTTCTCTCACATCACTAAAAGAAGTTGGACGTTGACTCAATCAAAAATATAAGATGCAAGATGCTTGTACTTAAAATTCTGATTCATCAGTTGAAGAGCATGTAATGTTCATGGCACGAGAACACATATCTGCAAGTAACATTCTAGAAACAATCCTGAATAGAATTGGGGGGAAAAAGAAAAGGGTTGGACAGAATTAGGGAATGCACCGCTGACCCAAATTTCTTGAAGCATCCTAAGAATCGTAATGATGAGCAAAACAATAAGATTCTATCGTAAGTGCCTATCTTTCCTATGTACAACAGTGCATGAACAGCACATTAAAAAGAGGTAGACAGATACTTTTGTGAATGTTTCTACATGACTAGTGAGATTGTCACATTAAGACTTCTCTTTCTCTTTTACTAAATATATATTCACCTCCATTCTTCTTTTTGTGGTACATAAGTACTACAAATAGATTTTATTGTTTCTTTTTTCTAATATTAAGTAGCTGATATATTATTCACCATACCTTTAGCACCATTTGGTTCTTCCCACTTTGACATGCGAGTTCCATCAAATGCAGAAGTGACCTGACATTTGTTGAATAATATAATAAACAGAAAGTCATTTTTCAATGAATTCATATAGGAAATCTTAAGAGACATGCCCCCAAGTATATTATGAACAATGTATAAACTGATGCAACTTACGATTCCAAAAGGAATCTCCTCACCACTAGCTAGAACCAAACCAGAGCATATTTTGTTCAACTTCAGGAGTGGCCAAGAGAGAGACTCTTTGTTAAAGTTGTTACATTGGTTAACATTATAAATCACATCATCCAAGGCATGAAAGAGAACAGGCAATGCCACAGCGGTTTTGACAGGATCAGCCGCCAAACACACATCAACATTTCCAGTTGCGTCAGTTTCACACTTCAAAGAAAGAGCGTCAAGCAATTCACCAAAATATGGCAACATCTGGTGGATAAAACTTTGTGCATCATTGGAACCAGAATTAATAGAAGCTGTCCTCTTTCTAAAAGGGGACTTCTTGACATTCACCAAAATTCTTCTGAAAATATTAAGTACTTCAACAGCCCTGGATTTAGAATAAGATTGATCCACCAACCGAATAATGACAAGAGAAATTGCATTGTAGATCTTCGTCACATGCTCATCTATACATTTACGAACCGGACAAGAAGAAGAACTTAGAGAGCTAATCCCATCAGAACCAAGTTCTGATCTTAGCAAGCGCCATTCTTTATCTCCACTTAATCTACCAGGTAATGAGATTGAAGTATCATCTTTTGAATGCAAATCTCTCTCAAGTGCATCTGCTTCATTACGGTCACGCTCTTCAAGTGCAGAACGCACTTGAGATGCTAAGTTCTTTCGACATTCTATTGTCAAATTCAAGAGAAAGGAGGACAGGGCAGGCTCTGTAGTAAGGTTTCGTCGAGGAAGAACCTTCAGTACAGAAACAGCTCAACCAAATCAAAACTCAAAAAAGTAGTATTTATGTGTAATAAAAGAAAGAAAACAGGAAGAAGTTTGCTTCAAAAGAAATTTAAGAAATATAGAAATTGCAGAATTACCTCATGCCACTTTCTTGTGTACCGTTTAGTGACATCATTGACTCCATCTTTTGCAACAGCAATTATATAGCTCAAATTTTTTTTCCAACTTCAAGAGAAAAAAATATCTCAACAACAATCCAGGGGTAAAGGAGAAACTGTACAAGACCAAGTATCAGAAATTCAAAATAGACTTCATTAAAAGGTAATCAAATTAGCAAAAAATTACCCCTTCTCATATAATAATGGATTGTCATATATTCCTTCACAGGGATCAAGATGCATCCATCTGTATTGTATTTTATCACATCTTTAAATTTCAGAATGATTGTACAGAAGATAAAAAGTTAGTAGCAATCTGGAGACAAGTTTTACCTTCCCAGTGAAGGCGAGAAGCACTCTGACCAAAGATGATCTGTGAAATCCATGATCTGAATGAGAAACAAGTAAGAAATCATGGTTATTATTCTTTCAAACATCAAATTTTTATATATGGAAAAAGAAGGGGGAAAAAGAAAGAAGAAGGAGAAGAGTTCCACGGAACTTCCCTTCCTCATGGTTTACATAATTCAAAGATTTAGATTGCGAAAACTTGAGAATAATAGCATCCTACCAACTTAGAAACCCGTTCAGATAATTTCATCTCAGTTAAGTTCTTCAAATAATTCATCACTAATATAACATGGAAATTAAATTGGAGACTCTAGTGTCCGGTGTATAAAAAATGGTCTAAAAAAGCCAAATGTTGGCAACAGATTGTAGTTTAAGCAGTTAAAATTAATCCGCAACTTCACCTCAGCCACTGGTCACACAGTAAATCTATTGATGTAAAGGACAGCTAAATCAATTAGACTCTTATTTCTAAGAAATCAAAAAGGAAAAGGATGTATGCTTAAATTGTAAAGCATCAAGAATTAGTCATAGATTCACTTTATCTTCTCGCTAAGATATCCTCTAAAATCAAGGTTTTTGTTTAGCCTTTGCTTAATCGCTTGAACACCAATCTCTGCTGCAAAGGAAGATGTCATACGAACACTTAATCTAAACTGATGTGTTATGTGTAAACATGATCCGAAATCTAATGAGAAATTGCTCCATTGCCATATGGGCAGAGAATTTAAGACCTCTTGATTTTGATTTTTCAGAGGAAGCTTGGGTGTGCCCTCAATCTGTGGAATTGTTTTCCGCATAAAAATTTGTGGCTTTGTTAGAGGAAAGCATGGGAAGATTCTGACAGACTATTTGTTTTGCAATTCTTTGGTGTATGTACCCGGAAAAAGAAAATGCCTGAATTCTTAGTGACAGCTACCATAGTTCCTTACAATGGGAGAGAATGTCCTTTCATAGTTCTCTATGGAAATCGGCTTTTGTGACTTTTAGAGGACTTTCCATGTTTAATCTCTAGGGGGACTGGTGAGCTGTACTCAACTAAAACATTACTAGTTCTTTTTAGGACGAGTCCTTGTTTTGTATATTTCTCTTTTAATTTTATTGAGAAAAAATGTAAAGGATAAAATTTAGATGACTAGTTAAAATGTGAATGTCAACACAGGTGATGGCAAGATTTATTGTTGAGTAATACAGAGTTGCAAATCCATCTTTTTCTTCTTTCTTCCCCCCCCACCCCACCCCACCCCCACCTCCACCTCCACCTCCACCTCCACCTTCACCTCCACCTTCACCGTCAAAACTGATGTTCCTCTTTCAAGGGTTAAACAGAAATACCACTATAGGTACCATGGCATAAGCCCGGGAGAAGACGGAAAAGTCCGGAAATTAACACGTCAACTTATTTGCATCATGATAAGTGAGATTCCTAAAGAAATCGAAGTACCGAGAAATAAAATTATCATCGTGACAAAAGAAAATAGAGATGGGAGCGTTATGCAAAGTAGATCTGCGGAAAAGGGTATTAAAAGCCTTGGAAAATGAATTCAACTCACTCAATTGTCTTCCAGAGTAAATACAATATTGAACCCAATAACCCCGCCGCTTAGCTCAGTTGTTTAAGGAAGAACTTGAGACCAACCATAAACCCAGAGGTTTTGAGTTTGACTCTCACTGACATCAAGCATAGGGACCACGGACCGTGGGCGAAAACCTATTATTGAAAGCCTTGTTCGAGGAGGGGAGACATAGTCCGTCGCAGAGGCGAGGCCTTTTACTGCATGGTGGTATTTCCAGGTGTTGATGGGCGTTGTCTTTGGTGGTGGCGCCGCTTGCTGCCACGACGCCGAGGCTCGCCACTGGCGTGCATGGGCTGCTAACTTGCCTTCCTATTAGGTACCGCTTACTTTGAGTTTACTTGGGCGCCGACGCTACCAATATTTGGGACAATTTAATTGCGCATCGCCGAGGGAATCCTCGAGACACCTTCCTAGGGCACCACAAGGCATTCAATGGGCAGGTTAACTGGGCACCGTCACGGTACTACTTGGGGCCAATCAAGGCATTATAAAACTTTAATTGGGTACCGACAACTCATTCTTGCGCAACGGCAGGGCATTATTTTACTTGGGCACGTCCAACCCATATTTGCTTGTGCGTCGTCAAGTCACTACTTTGCTTGGGCGCCATCAACCCTTGCACGGCTAATCAGTCGACTTTATCACTTTCACTTGGGCATTAGTATCGGTGAACCTCGACGACATTTCGGACAAAAGGAGATGAGTTGTTTTGAGGAATGGAGGGGGATAGACGAATCGGAGCGACGCAAGGCTGAATCTCAGAGGATCGTGGCAGCAAGGTCACTCTGCCTCTTACAATAGCCCGTCACGTATTTAAGTCGTCTGCAAAGGATTCTACCCGCCGCCCGGTGGGAATTGTACTTCGCCGCACGGGCTTGGCCAATGTTGGTCGAATTAGCTATTGCCAAATCGCGCGCAAGCATACGCGGTCCACAAGTAATATAAGTAAGTAAAGTGTCGAACCCACGAGGACAAAGTCTTAAAAGAAAACAAATACTAAGGTATAGTTGCTACGAATCTTATCTAAACAAGTGAATTAAGATGTTGGCTTAAGCTATATGATGACAACTGAAAAGAACGAGAGAAATGGTTGCTAAGAAGTCAAGATAGGAGTACAACTCCCCTAATGCGTCGCCTAATCTCCTAACTCTCCACATTACAAACGAATCAAAGAATGGCCAACCGAGAATTGTAAATACGCATAAGCTTCTATCGAAGGTTAAATGCACATCCCTAACCAGCTACAACACAATATGTCTATTGGTGGTAATAACTAGGTCAAGGTCAGTAAGCTAAGTCTCAAGGTCACACAAGGCAAATAGGGATATGTCTATCCTATGAGCATATTATGTACACCATTGGCATGGTCATAACAAGTGTTGCTGCAATCAGAGATAGATAATAATGTCCATTTGTCAATTTTCATTACTATCAATACCAATTTATTTATCAAGCAATCAGTCATTAGGTAAGAATTACAACAACCCATTCCAAAATGATTCATTATATAAATTAGGAGAGAGAGTTAACTAAGCTAAACAAAAGGTTACATTGCACTCCTAAAAATGGAGTTAGTTCATAACTACGGGACTAACAAACATTTTCAATACTTTACACATTCCCAGACAAATACAAAGAAATGAGAGATTTGGATTAAGAAGACTCCTGTTTTGAAATGTTCTTCCTCCAAATCTATCCTACACGTGCAAGCTCTGAGTAAATGCAGAAAGTAATAACTGCTCTCCTGTAGCCCAGCTTTTAACTCTCCTCAGAAATTAAAATGACAGAAAGGAAATCTAGTCTAAGCTGCAAAATAAGTTCTTTTTTTACTATCTCTGATCTTCGATCCTTTAATGCAGGCGGCTTCGCTTTCTATTTATAAACAGCTCCCTTTCTCTAGGTCATTAAAACTTATTCTTGTTTGAGCATTGCACGGAACATGCGCACTGCCATGTGAAACATGCTGGCTTGTATGAGGTCGAGATTCGGCGTTAGCGCCGTGAATGAATGCGCCGTCATGAGCTTCAAGCGCCATGTTCGCCGGGCGAGATGTAGTTCAAGCACGCCCAAATCACGATAGCTTAGCTTTGGCATTAAGCGCCGGCGCGACTCTTGGCGCTGCGGTGCCAATACTTAAAAAATAACCAAGAAAGGCAGCCAATCTGCAAAGCAAACCTGTAGACAACTCGAACTTGCATGCACTAATAAAAATATAGAAAAGCTACATATAATACTGAAACAGGCAACAATCTAACAGTAAAAGGGACTAATTCGCGGGTATAAATCCCACTCATCAAATACCCCCAAACTTGAGTTTTTACTTGTCCTCAAGTAAACTATCAGACATCTATAACCCAAACCCAAAATGCAAGATACGAAAGAGCACTAAAACTGACAACACACTATGTGGCTTCTTATGGCTTCTAAACGAAATCATAAACATCCTCAAGAAAAGGGCAACAACGCACGCGAGCGAGGGCCTAGCGTCTAAAAATAAACATGAGTCTGTAATGGATCCATACAGTGTGTGTGTGAAGATGACCTAACTAAACTAGCCATAACCCAAATTAAGGTTATACCGTCGACCGTGATAACCAGTAGGCAACAATGCAACACACACACGTAACTAGTATAAAGACAAGACGCAAAAACATGAAAGGCTCGAACGTTCTAGAAAAGCGAAGTAAAATCTACATAGACAGTACTTGATTACTTTTAGGCAAAACAGAGCACTCATTAGCAAGCTTTTGATCAATGACTCCCAAGCCAGAAGACTTTAGGGCACTAGGTGTAGAACACCCCTAGAATCTAATAACTCAAGCACAAAGGCCACGTAAACAACACGTCCAAAAAAAAAAAAGATTTTACGAGCCTGCGTTTATGGGCGAGTGCGTTTCCACGCTCCATCTCAACCCACTGTAGGACTGTTAAAAAATATATATATTTTTTTTTAGAACAAACGAGCCGAAAATGCTAAAGCCTCAAAGCCTTTTTAAAACTAGAAATGAACGGAGTATACATCAGTGCACTATTTTCAACACGGTCAAAAACAAGATAACCAGAAAATGGACAAAATTAGAAAGTTAAAACGCCAGTGCTCGCAAAACGCATGGATCCAAGACAGACTTGATTTATCTAAAACACACGCCCCACATTCACCTAGGCCTTGCCACTAGTCTAAGAAACATGATATAATTACATACATTCATTCAAGGCCACAATAAAACTTAACACTAAACTTTCCTAACCCAGCATATAGACAGTTAAGACAGGGGGTTGGAGTTAAACAAAACCAAACTAGGCAAAAACTATACATTATAAAGCACCCTTACAACCATAGGGCAAAGCCATAACACATGGCATCAAGTATACCAATTACTCAGTGTAAAACCCAAAAAATTTTGAGGCTATAGGCAAACAAAATATGACTAAGCCAAGATATTTCTAAACAAAAGATATATCCACAAGCATGCATTCAATTGTATACACATGCATCCAAAAACAAACAGCTTTATCACAATAATAAACACGATAGATATATTAAATATTAAACCACAAGTCTGGGGCTATCAAGCCCAAATACTCCACTCCAAACCATAAACAAACTTAACCATAGCAGTTTAAACATTAACACTATCACAATTCATATATAATAAATAGATAAAAGGAAATCTCCCCCCAAACTTCATCACCGCCCGCATCATCAGCACCGTCAAAACCAAAACCTTCATCAGCACCGAACAATTCCAGATCATCATCGTCCTCATCATCACCGTCTTCCACGTTGACAGGTTCATTAACGCGGGCCTCTTCAGTAGGCGGCGGGAAATGCGGCGGATAAGGAGCATAAATAGGAGGCGCTAGGAATGGGAATGGCATGAAGTCCGCTTCATCACCTCCCTGAGCAACATGAATGTTGGCTAGTGTGTTCGCGAACTCGGCATGGTAATGATGGAACTGGCTCTGCCACTGGGCGACCATGTCAACTTTGCAGTGCAGAAAATTTAGACTATTCAAAATCTGCGCAAGGGCCCCAGAATCAATTTCAGCAGTTGTAAGGGAAGTTGGTGCTTGAGCAGAGGTTCCTGCCTCAGTGGATGGCGGGGGCACATCAGATGGTGGTGGCAGAGGTGCCTACAGAAATCCTTCGCCTCGTGGATGCGATGGTGCGCCATCCCAGACAGCATAGCAACTTATAAGTTGATGATCCACGACTGACATTGGCGGGAGGGTGACATCTTTTGCTTCACACTGAACACGCCCTTTTGCATAGACGAGTGATAAGAGATGGGTGGGGAAGGCTAGACATGACCTTGCTCTTGACAGCCTTTTTTATGGACTCGTTTATCAAAGCCCCCACATCAATCCTCAATCCCGTCACAATGGCATAGAGAAGCGTCGCCCTCTCCCGAGTGACATCACTCACATGGCGCGTAGGCAGAATATTTGCACAAATGAAGGCGTACCACGCCTTACCATAACGACTAAGCGCCTGTGAAGGAAAAGATGTGCGCTCGCCAGTGAAATCATTGGTCTTCCACACCGTCCCGGGCTTACAGAGCTTGCTAATAATGTCGTCAGACTTGTAACTCAAAATCCCATTCTCCCTGTAGTCGCGCTTGTCATAATTTGGAGTCTCATACACTTCATTGATGGCCTTGACATCGAATGGAATCGGCTTCCCCCGTACAGGTGCTGCCGGCGGGCGATCCGGTATGGCGTTGGCATAAAACACTTTTACAACCGCTACCACAGTAGATTCTGGCGGCTTGGTAAAGTGCACCCACTTCATGGCACTTATCATGGCATTCATTTGACCATCCAATTTGTCATCGGGCCTAAGGCCACGCTCAGGCACCAGACTACGCACTTTGAAATTCTGCGTGTAGCGCTTATATAAGCTTCTTCGGATGGAAATTTCACAGGGTCCCAAGGAGTAATTTGGCTACGGAAAGAAGGAGGGGAACCAATGCTAATGCTAGTCCTAGGACGCTTTGGAGCCATTGCTAGATTGCAAAAATCAGAAAGAAAACACTAATGGGCTGAAATAGATAATACCACACAACCGTACCTAGCCTTGCCTTTTAAAGCCGAAGACGTCTAGAATCAACGGTACGATGGTGAACCGTGAAGTCGGTTGGGAGCCCAAACGGTAAGAAGTCGGCCGACGGTTGGGATCTATGAGAGAGAAATCGTCGCTCGGCTAGTTTGGTGAGAATAAAACTGAAACGCCTCTTCAATTGAACCGAAACGTCTCACTTAAATAACATGGACACGCTGCTGGCGCCGGGGCGCGAGAGTCAAACCCACTCTGGTATTGGGCGCCACATTCGTATTTGAAGCACATACATCGGTGATGACGGCGCCGGGCGCTTACATATAGTTCGAGCATAAGCGCGACTCGACGGAGCTTTTCTTTAGCTTTGGTATTTGGGCGCGATATGGCAATTGGGGCACCAATTCTGTGGCGGGCGCTACATGTAGTTCAGGCATAGCGCGACTCGACAGGAGCTTTTGCTAGCTTTGGCGCCGGGGCGCGAGATATGGCGTTAGGCGCCCGATTCTGCGGCCGCCAAAGGCGCCATTTAAAATTTCAAAGGCAATCAAATCTCGCACAACCAAAGACTATACATCAAGAAAAACACAACTACCACAATAATGCCCAGCTCTAACTAAGGACAACCTGAAGTAGAAACTAATAACAGACTACAGACCACAGCTATACTAAAAACTACATACACTAACTAGACAATTGAAAAGACTTAGGTAATAAAAATAAAAGGATTTTGTTGATACTGAGATGGGGTTGCCTCCTACCAAGCGCTTGATTTAGAGTCGTCGGCTTGACTATTTTCCCGTCTTACACCGGGTCTCCCAATGTAATGGAGGTATTCTGTCGATCGACCTCGCCACCCCAGTAGTGTTTTAACCTCTGCCCATTGACTTTGAAGGTTGTGTCAGAATTCAGGTCCTCAACCTCTATTGCCCCATATGGGTAAACCTTGGCAACTGTGAAGGGGCCCGACCATCGGGACTTTAGCTTCCCAGGAAATAACTTTAGACGGGAGTTGAACAGAAGAACCTTCTGGCCCAGTTCAAAGTGTCTATCAAGGATTTTCTTGTCATGCCAACTCTTGGTCTTCTCCTTGTACAACTTAGCGTTTTAATACGCTTGCAGACGAAACTCATCTGATTCATTCAGTTGCAACAGCCGCTTTTCACCGGCTGCCTCAAGATCAAAGTTGAGCTTTTGAATAGCCCAGTATGCGTTGTGCTCCAATTCAACTAGGAGATGACATGCCTTACCATAAACAAGCCTATAGGGAGACATTCTGATAGGCGTTTTATAGAAATCTGTCTTGAGTGCCCATAATGCATCATCGAGCTTTTTAGACCGATCTTTACAATTTGGGTTAACGATCTTCTCAAGATTCGTTTCACCTCTCGATTTGAAATTTCAACTTGGCCATTGTCTGCAGGGTGGTATCGATAAGCGATCTTATGGGTCACCCCATACTTGGCTAGGAGGGCTTCAAAAGTATTTGTTACAAAAGTGCGACCCTTCATCGCTAATGATAGCCCGAGGTGTGCCAAAACGGGTGAAAATATTATTCTTAAGGAACTGAAGCACCACTTTAGCATCATTTGTCGGCAAGGCAACTGCTTCCACCCACTTTGAGACATAATCTACTGCCACAAGGATGTAGAGATTGTTAAAAGAGGATGGGAATGGTCCCATAAAGTCGATTCCCCATACATCAAATAACTCAACTTCTAAGATATTTTGCAGCGGTAACTCATGTCGTCTTGATATAGTGCCTACCCGTTGGCATCTGTCGCAGTGTATCACATATGCGTGTGCATCCTTGAATAGGGTGGGCCAATAAAATCCTGACTGAAGCACCTTAGCAGCAGTTCGTTGACCTCCGAAATGACCCCCATAGTTTGAAGAGTGGCAATGATATAGCACACCTTCAATTTCTTCTTCAGACAAACATCTACGCAGAATCTGATCGGAACACTGCTTGAACAGAAAAGGCTCATCCCACATATATTGTTTGGTATCTGTTAGGAATTTCTTCTTTTGTTGATAGCTCAGATTTTGGGGAAGCACTTGACAAGTAACGTAGTTGGCGAAGTCCGCATACCACGGAACTTTGCCATTGACAACAAAAAGTTGCTCGTCCGGGAAGAAGTCATTTATGGCTTTGTCGGCATCTCCCAAGGGCGTGGTGTTTTCTAATCTTGACAAGTGATCAGCAACCTGATTTTCTGTCCCCTTCTTATCCCAAATTTCCAAGTCAAACTCCTGGAGAAGCAGAACCCACCGTATCAATCTCGGCTTAGCATCTTTCTTTTCTATCAAATACTTGATTGCCGAGTGATCGGTGTATACGATCACTTTCGTTCCAATGAGGTAGGAACGAAACTTGTCAAAAGCAAAGACTACTGCCAACAGTTCCTTCTCAGTGGTGGTATAATTTAACTGAGCATCAGTTAATGTCTTGCTTGCATAGTAAATGGTGTGGAAAACCTTCTCCCTTCTCTGACCCAACACTGCCACGATAGCGAAATCGTTGGCATCACACATTAGTTCAAAGGGGTAGGTCCAGTCTGGAGCTATCACAATAGGTGCCGTGACAAGTCTTTTCTTTAATAAGTCAAAGGCTCTCAAACAGGCCTCATCAAACTGGAAAGGCATGTCTTTCTCCAATAGAGTGCACAATGGTTTTGTAATCCGTGAGAAGTCCTTGATGAATCGTCTGTAGAAACTGGCATGCCCGAGAAAACTCCTCACCCCTTTCACTGAGTTGGGCGGAGGCAGGTTATTGATCACATCTATTTTGGCCTTATCAACCTCAATTCCGCCTGCAGACACCCGATGGCCCAAAATAATGCCCTCTTCAACCATGAAGTGACATTTCTCCCAATTGACACCGAGTTGGTTTCGACACATCGATGGAGAACATCAGTCAGATTTGTCAAGCAGTTTTCAAAAGAACTCCCAAACACCGAGAAGTCGTCCATGAAGACCTCCAGGGTCTTTTCAACCATGTCAGAGAAGATTGACATCATGCACCGCTGAAATGTTGCAGGAGCATTACATAGGCCGAATGACATTTTCCGAAAGGCAAAAGTCCCATATGGGCATGTGAACGTCGTCTTCTCCTGATCTTCAGAAGCAATGGAAATCTGATTGTACCCTAAGTACCCATCTAGCAGACAATAGTACTCATGCCCGGCCAACCGGTCCAGCATCTGATCAATGAATGGGAGGGGAAAATGATCCTTACACGTTGATTTGTTCAATTTCCTGTAATCCATTTTACTCTCCACCCTTGTCCATTTATCCTTGTGGGAATCGATTCGTTGTTCTCATTGGACAATCGTCATCCCGCCCTTCTTGGGCACACACTGGATTGGACTAACCCAAGGGCTATCGGAGATGGGGTAGATAATGCCCGCATCTAGCAACTTAATGATCTCTTTCCGGACGACCTCTTTCATAATGGGATTCACCGCCTCGATGCTCTATATAGATGGCTTTGAGCTTCTTCCTCCGGAAGAATTTTGTGCATGCGTAGAAGTCGGTGATCCCTTTTATATCGTGATAGACCACCCAAGGTTGTTTTGTACCTCTTGAGCACAAGCAAAACTTTTCTTCCCGACATTTGGTTAGAAAGCGAAAATTATCACGCAGTAATGAAGATGAATTTCCTAAATAAGCATACCTCGGTGAGCGAGCAAGGTTTAAGCTCGAGGACGGGAGGCTCGATGATTGTGGTGAGCCTTGAAAGTAGATGCCTCATTATCATTCGAGAGACTCAAATTGTCGGTGGAATTGCTTCGATCTTTGAGGTTCATCGAGCCACATGGCACATTCCACATGAGAAGGCTCTTAGTAGTACTAGCCCCTTTCAAAAGTAGCTTCGAAAGGGTCTTGAATGCAAGTTTCTGAAAATACCCCCTTCACTGAATTATCAATTGTATTTATCTGGAAGCAATCCTCAGGTGTATTAGGATACTTCATTGATCGGAAGACATTGAAAGTCACTTCCTGATCATGAACTCTCATTGTTAGCTCCCCTTTTTGGACATCAATCAAGATCCTCCCAGTTGCCAAGAACGGCCTTCCCAATATTTTTGGGACCTCCCTATCCTCCTCAAAATTAAGGACTATGAAATCCGCCAGAAATATGAACTTGTCAACCTTCACTAACACATCCTCCACAATTCCCTTCGGGTATGTCAGAGACCTGTCAGCCAATTGCAGGGTGACACTTGTCGGCTTGGCTTCATTTAGGCCCAGTTTCTTATAAATAGGGAGGGGCATCAAATTGATGCTAGCCCCTAGATCACACAGAGCCTTCCCAATAAACTGGTCCCCAATGGTGCACGGGATTGTAAAACTTCCCAGATCTTTTAGCTTCGGTGGAAGTTTGTTTTGAAGGATGGCACTACACTCCTCTGTCAGTGCCACTGTCTCATAGTCTCCCATTTTGCGTTTCTTGGACAGAATGTCCTTCATGAACTTGACGTAGCTAGGCATTCCCTCCAGTGCCTCTGCAAATGGGATATTTATGTGCAGTCTTTTGAACACCTCCAAGAATTTGGAAAAGCTGCATATCCGACACATTTCAAGTCATTTGGGGAAAGGCAAGGAGGAGGGCGATCTACCAATCTCACGGGAGGAGATGGTGTTGCCGGGCTATCTTGTTTACTTCCTTCACCCACTAATGTCTCAGTATTCTCCTCCACTGGAGGTTCCTTTTCAGTTTCTAAATCTTCCACAGGAGCACTCCTCCACTTTGTTCCTTAGTAGTTCTCCCACTCCTAAGGGTCACTGCTTAACACTGTTCCTTGCCTTCCCGTTTCGGGTTGACGTCAGTGTCACTAGGCAAGGTGCCTTGTGGACGACTGTTTAAAGCATTAGCCAGTTGTCCCATTTGTACCTCAAGATTTCGAATGGAAGCTTCTTGATTGTTATTTCGAGTTTCATTCTGGGCTATGTACCTTGACAGGAGATCTTCTAAACTTGGCTTCGTCTCCTGTTGGGGAGGTGGTTGGTGGAATTGATTGTGAGTGTTCTGATGCTGTGGGGTGAACTGATTCTGAGATGGAAAACCAGAAGAGTTAGCATAATTCGGCCTGGTAGATGAAGGTTGTGGTTGATTGGGGTTGTTACTGTTGGTGTTGTTGTTGCCCCATGAGAAGTTTGGATGATTTCTTAGGCCAAGGTGATAGTGCGTGGGAAGATTAGTATTTTGTTGCCGCCCGTAGTTGGACACAAATTAGGAATGACTCAGGCTTATCGCCTGTTTCCGATCGATAGGGTGGCTCCCTTGACATAATTCACATTGCATCCCCACACTTTGCACACTTTGAACCGCTGTAGGTCCCATTGTATCTAGCCTTTTTGTTAACACTGCTACCTGAGCTGCTAAAGACGTGAAAGAGTCAACTTCATGGAGCCTGGCGATAATGAATGAAGCCAGCTCTTGGCCTTGTCCCTTAATGTAAATGGAAATAACCGGAGTCTGATGGCATCGTCTGAAACTCCGTTGCATTTAAATGTGTCACAGATCTCCACAAAATTAATCAAGTGATCGTTGGGATCATCATTCGGTAGTCCCCCAAACTGGATGTTGGTGCACATTTGAATGGTTCCCGGCTTGATCTCGAAATTATTAGCTTGGATGGCGGGCCTTAGAATGCTCGCCTAGAGATCGTCAATTCGAGGCATAGCATACTCCCTCAGAGATTTCTGAATTTCTTCAGCCATTATGATAGGAGCAGGTGGTTCCCTTGATTCTTCTCTCCTTAGTCGTCTGTATGTCCTTAGATTCTTGTCAACCTCGGGATCGAGAGGCATTATGTTCCGACCCTTCCGAGGTGGCATAAACGGAGAAGACTACCTGAAAAGAGAATTAAACAGAAAAATCAGCTTAAAGTAAGATCGTAATGACTTAGTTTTAATATTGAGAAACGATTAATACTAAGTCCCCGCATATGGCGCCTAAAAACTTGTTGGTCGAATTAGCTTATTGCCAAATCGCCAGCATGACATCTGCGATCCACAAGTAATATAAGTAAGTAAAGTGTCGAACCCACGAGGACAAAGTCTTAAAAGAAAACAAATACTAAGGTATAGTTACTACTGAATCTTATCTAAACAAGTGAATTAAGATGTTGGCTTAAGCTTTATATGATGACAACCTTGAAAAGAGCGAGAGAAATGGTTGCTAAGAAGTCAAGATAGAGTCTGACTCCCCTAATGCGTCGCCTAATCTCCTAACTCTCCACATTAAAAACGAATCAAAGAATGGCCAACCGAGAACTGTAAATACGCATAAGCTTCTATCGAAGGTTAAATGCACATCCCTAACCAGCTACAACACAATATGTCTATTGGTGGTAATAACTAGGTCAAGGCCAGTAAGCTAAGTCTCAAGGTCACACAAGGCAAATAGGGATATGTCTATCCTATGAGCATATTATGTACACCATTGGCATGGTCATAACAAGTGTTGCTGCAATCAGAGATAGATAATAATGTCTATTTGTCAATTTTCATTACTATCAATACCAATTTATTTATCAAGCAATCAGTCATTAGGTAAGAATTACAACAACCCATTCCAAAATGATTCATTATATAAATTAGGAGAGAAAGTTAACTAAGCTAAACAAAAGGTTACATTGCACTCCTAAAAATGGAGTTAGTTCATAAATACGGGACTATCAAATATTTTCAATACTTTACACATTCCCAGACAAATACAAAGAAATGAGAGATTTGGATTAAGAAGACCCTTGTTTTGAAATGTTCTTCCTCCAAATCTATCCTACACGTGCAAGCTCTGAGTAAATGCAGAAAGTAATAACTGCTCTCCTGTAGCCCAGCTTCTAACTCTCCTCAGAAATTAAAATGACAGAAAGGAAATCTAGTCTAAGCTGGAAAATAAGTTCTTTTTTTACTATCTCTGATCTTCGATCCTTTAATGCAGGCGGCTTCGCTTTCTATTTATAAGCAGCTCCCTTTCTCTAGGTCATTAAAACTTATTCTTGTTTGAGCATTTGGGAACATGCTGCGGCCACATGAGCACGCGGCCTTGAGCCTTGGTCGCTGATTCGGCGTTAGGCGATTTTATGAGATTCGGCGCTAGTTCAAGCCTGGTGGCCAATCGCAGATAACTTTGGCTGGCATTAAGGTCGGTAGCGACTCTTAGCCATGGCTGATACTTAAAAAAATAACCAAGAAAGGTAGCCAATCTGCAAAGCAAACCTGTAGACAACTCAAACTTGCATGCACTAATAAAAATATAGAAAAGCTACATATAATATTGAAACAGGCAACAATCTAACAGTAAAAGGGACTAATTCGCGGGTATAAATCCCACTCATCAGCCAACGACATGTGCCTTTGGAGCGTAAGGCCCCCTCACTGGCTGGTCGGCAAGAACGGCAATGGCGCATTCGTCGCTTTTAGCCCTGATTCTCACTTAGAAGCGTTGATCATAATCCAATCCGGTAGCTTCACGGCTTAATCGGCTTTTTTAACCAAAGCGCGATGACGATTGTGTGAATCAACGGTTCTCTCGTCTTAGGTTGAATTACTATTGCGACCTTTGTCATCGGTGAGGTAAAACTAACATGTCTCACGACGGCCTAAACCCAAATTTCACGTTCCCTATTGGTGGGTAAACAATCCAAACACTTGGTGAATTTCGCTTCACAATGATAGGAAGAGCCGACATCAAAGGATCAAAAGCAACGTCGCTTATGGACGACATGCGCGCCATGAAGCCGATTATCCTGTGGTAACTTTTCCGACACCTCTAGCTTTAAATTCAAGGTCTAAAGGATCGTAGGCCACGCTTTCACGGTTCAGTATTCGTCTTGGAAATCGAAATCAAACGAGCTTTTACCCTTCATTCCACACGAGATTTTTGTTCTCGTTGAGCTCATCTTAGGACACTGCGTTATCTTTTAACGATGTGCCGCCTGACCAAACTCCCCACCGACAATGTCTTGGCCTTGGATCGCAAGCGAGCCTTTGGTCTAAAAAGAGGGATAGTGCCCCGCTTCCGATTCACTGAATAAGTAAAATAACGTTAAAAGTAGTGGTATTTCACTTTCGCAGTTTTCGGCTCCCACTTATCCTACCCCTCTCAAGTCATTTCACAAAGTTGGACTAGAGTCAAGCTCAACAGGGTCTTCTTTCCCCGCTGATTCTGCCAAGCCCGTTCCCTTAGCTATGGTTTCGCTGGATAGTAGACAGGGACAATGGGAATCTCGGTAATCCATTCATGCGCATCACTAATTAGATGACGAGGCATTTGGCTACGTTAAGAGAGTCATAGTTACTTCTGTCGTTTACCCGCGCTTGGTTGAATTTCTTCACTTTTACATTCAGAGCACTGGGTAGAAATCACATTGCATTAGCATCCGCAGGGACCATCGCAATGCTTTGTTTTAATTAAACAGTCGGATTCTCCTTGTCTGTACCAGTTCTGAGTCGACTAGTTCTGAGTCGACTGTTCGATGCCCGAGGAAGGCCCCTGAAGAGGCCGTTCCCAATCAAATCCCTCGGGCAAACGCATGACCGCTCTAGCCATGGAGCAACTTGAAGCGATCCACCGATAATTGAGCGGGTTCGAGATTGGGACCCCCGTGCCCAGCCCTCAGAGTCGATCCTTTTCCCGAGGTTACGGATCCATTTTGCCGACTTCCCTTGCCTACATTGTTCCATCGATCGGAAACGTTCACCTTGAGACTGATGCGATTATGAGTACGACCCATAACATCTACATCTTGAACTTGCTACTAATAACCTACCCCCAAACCTCCTTCTTTTTACATGTTCCACCATATCTAATGATCTCTTCTCAGTATATTATGTTTTTAACTTATTGGCCCAGTGAAGACTATCAAGGATATGCTGAGATAGAAGGATCAAATTTGAATCTGATCTTCGCATTTAGGGTCTTGCATCTAAATATTGCCAAGAATTATTTAGCAAGTACTGAATATTGGCTCCATCACATGCAGCATTTAAGAAGTACCACATAACTGTTACGAGCCGAATGTTTCTCTATTATCCCTTCAATTAGCATATTTCTGTTAACAGTGGTAATCATTTCGTAGCAAATTGAAAGCTTTCTATAAATTGCTTTATCAATAGAGTAATGAATTATTTTACCACTTATGTATTAGTTTGTATCTATTTAGTTTTATACCATGTAGAACTCAAACCCCCCCACCCCCCCACCCCCACCCCCACCCCCAAAAAAAGAAAAATTCCAACAAAAAAAAGAAAAAAAAGGAGGAATGGCAAGAGTGATTTCTTCACTTGCAAAGGTGATGTTGCCATCCATATCTAGAAGCTATTCTATATTATGTATGTGTAATTCAGACAAGAAATATAATATCAAACATTCACGACAACAACAAAAGAATAAATTTGTAATTCCTTACACTTTGTGTTTGTGAGTTGCCAAAGAAAAGAATGGAAAGAAAGAGAAAGGGATTGAAGAAAGAGGGAGTAATTATTGTAATGTTCTTTCCTCTTGTTTGTGAGTTTAGAAAGGAAAGTTTAAACTAGTGCGCTTCTGAGTTTAATTCAAAGTAAGACTAAATTTGATAGATCACTTCAATGGTACTTCTGTTCTAAAATGTTTTAAAAGTATTGCACCACTTCCTTCCTAAGTGATGAGGACATGCCTAGCTCGGATATGGGCGGAGTCATAGAGGTCAAACGTTAAGCGGATCCGATGCAAGTGCTATTGGTCCCGTGGCGAGAGCACGAGCGAAAAGATTCAAGGAAGGACTAATAATTCAAGAAGTTTGACCGAGAATGGATCGAAGGCGTTTGCTATGGAAGTGGATTCTAAGCTCATTAACATGGTTCAAATGAATGGTCCACGCCAAGAAACAAATCCAGACCTTAGATTCGAAGAGGGGGCAAAACGGTCAACTTTTCAGGATTGGCGTTGTAACGCCCAGATTTGTTCTTGAGGCGGTAGCCGCAGTACCGATGGTCGTGGAGTTCTAATTAGCCACACCTTGCCGCAGCCCCTTGCATGCGTTTGAAATGCGTGTTTTTTTCGTTCCAGATCTTTCCAAGTTGATTTCTATTATGTTTTTAGTAGTTTTCCCAATTCTAATGTAATTTGGATGCTTTTTAGCTAGGTTTTCATTCCAAATTGATTGCAAATTGGATGCTTAATTTCTTATAGGATTAGGGCTACTTTTACTAGTACAAATAAGGGACTTGGATGATGTAATTAAGAAGATACATTCTGATTTTTATCAATACAAATACTTGTGAGATTTCTCATCTTTTGGTATTTTAAGAATTTCAAAGTTATTCTTAATCTTTCTTTGAGATTCAATTTTGACTTATCATTCAACAATACATAGTTGGGTGTGGCGTCATCTACCGCATCAACTGTCGATTCTACCAAGATTAATCTTGCTTGCATATAAGCATTGGGTTGCGTTGGTGTTCCATTCAACGAAGATTTCATTACACTATCGATTGTACCAAGGTTCTCGTCTCAATATAGACGAAGGGTTGAGGTGTCGAGCGTGTTCCACCATACAACTTTGCTAGAAACGATCCGGACGACGACCACCTCACGCAAATATACCGTAGAGTCTATCATTTGGTATCAAAACTAAGTCTTCTAGCGAGTTATCTATCTTTAATTTTCTTGTTTGAATTGTTGAGCAAAATATATATATATATATATATAGAAAATTTTCAGATTTTTGTTATTGTTTGCTAACAAATTCAGCAGCGATATTCCGAGCATTCATTCATCAATTCCAATCAAGCTGAAGTTTATAAATTTCGCATAAAGCCTAATAAGCTTTCCCGAAAATTTCAAGACAATCAATCCGTAATTTTGTTGGTAACCATAGTTATATCTTGCTATATTTTGTTTCTTGATAAGTTATTTTTGAATTAATTAGTAAATTGTGATTTTGTTTGGTGAGTTAAAAAAAACCTATGAGAGACTTTCTGAGTGGTAAAAGGCAAGAGGTGTGAGATCATTCAATGGTAAAAGTCAAACAAGTGATACACGAGTGATTTATTATTTGAGCAAAATTTTATCTAATAACCCTTATTTTGCATCAAATCATGTTTAACTCAAAGGATAAAGGAGTTTTTGAGGAATCCCAAACAAATTTTGATCAGAAGTTTGTGATGGAGGCTATGATGAAGGAATTTTCCTGGTAAATGGGCATGGCGATGGAGTAGGTGCATGAGCGCCTTGACCAGATGAGCGACACCCGAGGAGAACAATCTCAAAACCCTCCTGGTGGACGTCAAAAGGGAAGGACCCGACAACGGGGAGCTAGGACGGAGGAAGCTTACTATGATGGCAGGATTAGCGAAGAAGAGGACCGTGAATCTGACTTCATCCATCAGAGACATGGAGCAAGGAATAGAGGTCGGAATTGAGAGGACAACAACTTGGATAGCATCAAAATGAAAATCTCAGCTTTCCAAAGGAGGAGTGATCCTAAGGCATACTTGGAGTGGGAGAAGAAGATAGAGTGGGTGTTAGTTTGCCACAACTATTCAGAGCTTAAAAAAGTCAAGTTTGCAACCACGGAGTTTTCATTATACCGTTATTTGGTGGTATCAACTAATGACTAGCCAAAGGAGATGTGGAGAACCTCTAATTGAAACTTGAGAGGAGATGAAAACCGTGATGAAGAAGCGGTTCGTGCCAAGCAGCCCCTACCACCGAGATCTATTCCGAAATTTGCAGAATCTTAAGCAAGGGAGTAGGGGCGTAGAGGATTACTTTAAGGAGATGGAGATGTTGATGACTATAGCAAACATAGTTGAAGATCATGAGGCAACAATGGCTAAATTTTCAGCAGGCTTAAATTGGGAAATTGCGGACTTGGTGGAGCGACTACATTATGTAAAATTGGAAGACATGGTACACATGACTATCAAAATTGAGAAGCAACTCGAGAGGAGGCCAGAAATCAATTTCCACTTCGGGTTAATCTTGGAAGCCCAATGTTGTGAAGCGAGAGGAGAAGCCAGCCGTGAACAAGCCTAAAGTAGAGCCAAAACTAGAAAGGACTAACCGTGGAAATCAAGGTAAAATTGAACCTTCTTTTAGTCGTAATCGTGATATTAGATGCTCTAAATGTTAAGGCACGGGGCATTTCAAGTTAATGTCCGAATCAACGAGCCATGATTTTGATTGATAATGGTGAGGTGGAGACCGAGGCTGATGATAGTGACACCGATTCTATGCCGCCATTAGAGGAGGTAGATGAGCAGGAGGTCGCTATACATATACATGGTGCAAAGTTGGTTACAAGGAGATCTCTTAGCAAGCAAGTGAAGGAAGAAAGTATGGAGCAACGAGAAAACCTCTTTCACACTAGATGCCTTGTTCATTGGAAGATTTGTTGTGTGGCGATTGATGGTGGGGGTTGTACTAATGTGGCCAGTACTACGATGGAGGAAAAGCTAGGGCTACCAACAACCAAGCATCCTCAACCGTATAGATTGCAATGGCTCAACGACAGTGATGATGTAAAAGTGACTAAGCAGGTATTGGTTTCTTCCACTATTGGGAGATATGTGGATGAAATATTATGCGATGTGATTCCAATCCAAGTAGGCCTTTTGTTATTTGGGAGACCATGGCAATTTGACAGGCGCGTGAAGCAAGATGGCTTTACGAACGAGTATTCGTTTGTGTATAATCAACGGAAAGTTACTCTTTGTCCTATGACACTGAAACAAGTTCATGAAGATCAATTGTATTTGCAAAAAGAATTTGTACAAAGGAGAGAGAGAGGAAAAGAAAATAAAGAGAAAAAAATAATGAGGGGAAAAAAGAGAAAAAGGGAAAATAGAGAGAAAAAGGGAAAAAGAGAGATGATGAGAGAAAAACAAATATCTTTGCAAAAAAGAGTGATGTGAGGAGAGCTTTGGTTTCTAAATAGCCGATGATTATACTTATGTATAAGGAGACGTTTTTAAATACTAACCCGATTAACTCTTCTTTGCCTAGTGTTGTTGCATCTCTTTTGCAGGATTATGCCGATGTATTTTCTGAGGAGCTTCCACAAGGTTTATCACCTATTCGGGGAATAGAGCATCAAATTGACTTAGTACCCAATGCTACCATTCCTAACCGACCAGCTTATCGAAGCAATCCTGAGGAAACGAAGGAGTTGCAAAAGCAAGTTGGTGAACTAATGGAAAAAGGTTCGTAAGAGAGAGTATGAGTCTGTGTGCAATTCCCGTGATCTTAGTACCTAAGAAGGATGGGAAATGGCGCATGTGCATTGATTGTCGAGCGGTAAATAATATTACGATAAATTACGGACATCCTATTCCTCGCTTAGATGATATGTTAGACGAATTGCATGGATCATGTGTGTTTTCAAAAATTGATTTAAAAACCACGTATCATTAGACCTGGCAAAGATGGCCCAGAGCCGCATGGTAGAAATTTGAGCTTTGGTCAGTGATTTTTAGCCCATAAAATTTGGGCGTTTTGGCCCGACTCATGGTAGTGATTCTTTTTTTTTTTAAACAAAATGTTGCTACTTGTGGGTTACGAGGCTTGAACACAAGACTTGTAAGTAAATAAATAAGAGTTCAAACCAACCGAGAGCTCTAAACAACTATTTATTTTTAATGCAATCTTCAATATAAAATATATATTTTAATTATTATAGTTGTAGTAAATAATAATTGTAGTTTGAGATTTCTTACTTGATGTGGTACATTAATAATGAGATTTTGGGTAATGCCTAAAATCATGTCATGCAAATCTTCTGAAAATCAATTTAAATATTCAAATTGCTAAAATCATGGCATCTCCAAGTTCCAACCGTGTAAATCTTGGAAATTAATTAGATATCTCTTGGAACAATATTTGTGGAGTGATGAATGCATTTTTTAAAGTTAAATAAATTATATTAATTTTAAAGTATAATTTTAAAAAATCAAATTTGATTATATACTTTGAAAGTAATTTATAATACTATTAAAATTTTAATTGATTGAGATATGTAGTTAATGTAGGTAATTAGAATTATTGTTTATATAAATTATTTTATTACTTTTAATATTTATTATTATTACTATTTTTGGTGTAGCAAAATTTTGCACAAAAAAAAAGGAGAAAAAGCCATGGGCGGCCTTTAAATTGACTTAAGACCACTTGCCTAATATTTTTGCAAGCCCTTACTTGGCTTGCCACCTCTACGTATCATCAAATTAGAATGAAAGAATGTGATAATGGAAAACTGTTTTTAAAACAAAATATGATTTATATGAGTGGTTAGTGTTACCTTTTGGTTTAACTAATGCTCCTAGTACATTCATGCTATTAATGAATCATGTTTTGCTCGTCTATTCATTGGTAAATTTGTTGTAGTTTATTTTGATGATATCTTGGTTTATAGCAAAAACTTGGATGAACATGCATTACATTTAAAATATGTTTTAGATGTACTTAGAAAAGAAAAGTTATTTGCTAATATTGATAAATGCACGTTTTGTACGGATAGAATTGTGTTCCTTAGTTTTGTTGTTAGTTCACAGGGAGTACAAGTGGATGAGAAGAAGATACGTGCGATCCAAGAATGGCCAAGTCCTACGAGTGTGAGCCAAGTTCGTAATTTTCATGGACTCGCGAGTTTTTATCGACGTTTTATGAGGAATTTCAGCGACATCACAGCACCACTAACGAAAGTCATCAGGAGGGGAGATGAGCAAGAGAAGGCGTTTCAATTGATTAAGAATAAATTGACTAATGCTCATCTACATATTTTGCCCAACTTTTCTAAAACCTTTGAAATTGAGTGTGATGCTTCATGTTTGGGAATTGGAGCTGTGTTGACGCAGGAAGGAAAATCAGTGACGTATTTCAACGAAAAATTGAGTGGGGCAACTTTAAATTATCCTACGTATGACAAGGAGATGTACGCATTGGTCCGAGCGTTGGAAACATGGCAGCACTATCTATGGCCTAAGGAGTTTGTGATCCATACTGACCATGAATCCTTGAAGTATTTGAAAGGCCAGCATTAGTCGAACAACAGACATGCACGATGGATGGAGTTTATCGAGACATTCCCTTATGTCATTCGATACAATCAATGTAAGGAGAACGTCGTTGCAGATGCTCTTTCGTGGAGGTATGTGTTGTTGACTCTTGATACGAAATTGTTTGGTTTTAAACAAATTAAAGAATTATATGCTTTAGACCATGATTTTTGTGAGGAGTTTAAATCTTGTGAAAGGAATGCAGTAGGTAAGTACTTTAAGCATGATGCATTTTTATTTCGTGAAAATAAGTTGTGCATACCTGCTTGTTCTTTGCGTGAGTTGTTGGTAAGAGAATCACATGGGGGTAGTTTAATGAGTCATTTGGTGTAGGTAAAACATTGATTGTTTTACAATGAACATTTTTATTGGCCACATATGAAACGGGATGTAGAACGAATATGTAATAGGTGCATTACTTGTCGACAAGCTAAATCTCGTGTTCAACCCCCCATGGATTGTATACACCATTGCCTATACCTAATTAATCTTGGATTGATATTTCTATGGATAATATCTAAAGATTTTTGGGTTATAATACCTAAGTTAAACTATCTGCCATGACTTGGTCATCACATTTTTTGGATGGGTCATCCCTAGGTGCCTTATTTTCGGTCAGATCTCGCGTGGAACAACACCATTGCTTTCTACAAGTTTTTCATGTAATTTTTTGAACCTTTTGACAATAGGTGCCGGAACGTCAAGGAAGTATTCCATTGGTTATAGAACCTAATACAATATCATCCTAGCTACCTGAAAGGAGTTTTGCCTGAAGTGCAGGGTTATGTGTCCCTGTGGAATTTTGGTTACTCACTTACTCCTATTTGGAACAAGGTTGCCTGAAGTGCAGGGTTATGTGTCCCTGTGGAATTTTGGTTACTCACTTACTCCTATTTGGAACAAGGTTATTCTCCTAATCTCTCATATCAAAGTTAACTCAAGATCCATGGGATTATGGTTCACCTCTACACCTTTCCTGCATAGAAATTACTAAGGACCCCACAAACGATCTATCCTTACTGTGATAACATAATATGCATGTGCCAACCATGTGAATATTGCGATGAACTGCAAGGACGATGTGATTGCATCAGTCTTGACACTGACTAAGGGCAGCATTGGATTATAGATAATCCTGAAGCGAGCATTTAGGGTTACTACTTTATTTGTCATGTTGTAATAGTTTTAGAGTGTATATTATGTACAAATATCATTGAATGTTTTCTTTTCCAAAAGAAAGGAATCTACTTTATTAAAAGTGTGTGTGTGAAGTGTGTAAGTTAGAATTTGATTAAGGTGTTGATGTAGGTAAAAATAATCCATCAATGGCAAGTTGCCACGTGTTATTTCTAGAACCCTATTAATAAAGGGTAATATAATAATTTGGCTTGTTGAGTGTTCCACAAGAATATTCAATCCAGCAAGGACTAGAATTCCTTTGATGTTTAATCAGCCAAGGATTGAAAACCTAATAGGTCTCTAAATCCAAGCAGGACTCTTATTCCTAACTCCTGAAGGAGAGGACTCTCATGCTATAAACTATAAATAAGGGATGCTCCAACACATTAAAGGTAAATAATTTTGACCCTCAAAATAACTCTCTCTTCATATCAGCGGTCTGACATAAGCATTAGAGAGTCCTCCCAAAGCCCCCCAACTCTGGTGGACCTTTTGCAGGTAATCCGGCGAGATCGAGATGATTACGTGGCAGTAAAAGTCCAAATTCGTGGGTTGACCAAAACCCTAGTTTGAAGGTTGTTGATTGATGTATCACGTGTATTTTGTAAGTTTCTACTCTGCATCACTATATAAGGAGAGCTATGTTTTCATTCAAGAGCAGACGAAACCTAGTAATAAGATTTAAGTGTGCTTCCTTATTCCATGGCTTTCTAATCTTCCTTTCTAGTTTTCTGAAGGGGTAGAATACAAATCAAAAACATAAACATTCATAGCATTGCCAAAAGAAAGTATGCTCTATAGTTGCCTCTAGTAAAAGGATTCTCTAAATCAAAAATTCTAAGCATGCAGGTCAATGATCCGAAATGTCAATGGTCTAATTTGAAACTGCTGCATGTTGCCGGCATAGTCGACCTGATGTTTCTTATTTGATAAGTTTGGCTTAATTAGGCTTGACTGATAGTATATTGCCAGTATAAAAAACAGGTTTATCGATACCTCTGTTCGCTACAAGTATGCCTAAAAGAACCTCCTCAAAAAGTTATACATATCTAAAACTCAGCAAAGTTGCATCAAAATCTTCTTCTTTTTCTATTTTTTTTTTTAAAAAAAAAGTATTAGATGAATTGAGAGATTAAAAGGAACATTCCAATCTCTACGAAGAAGATCAGCCACAAAAATACCCCTAAAGGTGCTTACGGCAGAGCCTATAGAGAAGGAAAATTAATTTTATCTTACCACAAATAAATAAGTTTATCTAAAAGGAAATGATATATCTTTCAACTTTGTGTATCACTTTTTTTGTTGTCAGTTACGTGGATAAGTATGAGTGGTAAGTTTTTTTAAAAGAGATATATGTAATATGGTGGGCCACCCTTATAATTCTATCGGATGTCTCTCGAAATTGTAGTCCGGCAAAATACTTTTGCAATATGTAGCAAGATTGTTATCTAAAAAACTAAGCATTATGCACATTCTAGATTCCCCAAAGCATAGAAAATAGTGCACACTTCTAAGCATCTTATCATCCTTCCATCAAAACCTCTAAACCTAGTGAGCAACAAATCCTCCAAGGAACTGGGACATACTCACACCTCCCCCAAATTTCTTGGGGATAATGAATTAGAAACTTCCTTGAAAATACATGCAATATGAATCTCATATATATTTTCCTAATTAGGTTAAGTATGTAGTAAGTTTATGACCTAGACTTACGAGGAATACTAGGAAATAATGGAACTGCCCATAGGAATCCACATGTACTTTATAATAGAAAGTTCGAGGTACAATCTACAAATCGAGTATAGCACAGCAAAAATTCCTAGGCTTAGGCCACGAGACAAGTTTCCATGAGGGGCCCAAAAGTAGAACAAGGCACAAGCCATGGTAGCAGGAACAACTCAGTCTTAATTGTCAGCCTGGGACTGGAATGTCATACCAAGTGGCTTGCCCCAAGGAGGCAAACTACTTACATAAGAAGCATCACAAGAAGCTCATACAGCTCTAGAAGCTATGGCTCCTAATCAGGGTGTTCTGGTGTTGTATGGGGGGACTTTTGTTGCTTCATCCATGCCTTAACCCCCATACTACTAGTAAGATTGGCTCACAAATAGCCATTTATACACTTCAAATCATATTCATGATTTTCTTTTATGAATGTGATTTAATTAATATGCAATACAACATTTTTTAGATTTAGTCGAAGAATTTCTACATCTTAGTTTCCAATTAAAAGTCCTCACGTTATAATCTAAAATAAATAATATCAAGAATACAAGTGCCAAAGAAGAGTATTTCACCTACCATGATTATGCTGCTTTTCATATTAAATTTTCTTGAGTGAGTCCCTTAGATTTGTATACTCCTTGTTCTCCAATAAGGTATTCTTTCATAAAAACATGACCTATTTCTCCAAAAGGATTCTAAACAAGGGCGAACATGTTCCCACTGAAGAGAAGCATGTACAGCGTTTTCTAAAAGTAAAACAACTTTTAATCCCAGCACGTATTTAAACACCCAACTTTGAACATGCTCTTGATCATTACTCTATTAAAAGTAATTTTTGCCTGGCCTTGTGAATTTTTGGAGAAGATAGAATATATCCTCTGAATCGGTGTTCGTTGTTGGTGCCTCTGTACAAAATTTGCCACCCATGTTTCAGGCAACAAATTCAGCAGAACTCGACGAGATATTTGTCTGGGAATATGAACACTAGAATCTAGATGGAACCTGTGTAGAGTCAATATTGATCAGCGAAGCTTCATCAGTTTCATTTGGGACAGTCAAATCTATTGCATGATTCCGAACACGATACAACATTTGATGATATAACGTGGTTGCATATGTAGTTCTAACTTGAGTTGCTCCAACGATTTGGATCTGGACCTTTAGCGTTGTTAACAGATGAGGATCTTGTAGTGGCATGCAGAATTTGGGTACAGTGTAATAAACATTGTTCAAGCATTGAGAGTTTTTGGATTGTGGCGATACAAACATGTTGATATCAACAAATCTTGTATCCAGAAGGACAGTTCTAAAACAGGTAAACCATTTACGTCCATGAAAAATTAGAGCAAGCCGAACTGCTCCAAAATGTAAGTGTGTATGCTTCTTGAAGCCATTGAGCAGGAAAATCTTGTGGAATTTCAAGGGTAACATATTGTTCTTGGGAAGTAGCAGGGAAATTGCATTGATCAAAACGAGACGCTTGAACATATTCTTTTACATTTTTACAGTATGAACTTTAGTAAGGAACAAAGGTATTTTTAGGGGGATGAAGATGGTTTGCGGAAAGTAGTCTTAAGGACTTATGATGGGTATTTCAGTAAGTGGGATTTTTCTTCTTCAGAAACATCAAACATGATGGAGTTCATATAAGTAATCTAATTTCTGTGTATTGGCATGTCTAAAGAAGAGAAATTTGTAAGAGTAGAAGTTTGCAAAGATGAAGTTGAGGATCTGGGAGTACTCATAGTTTGTGAATTGTTTTCTTCCAGAGTTTTTTGTATATCCGACAACGTAAATTAGATGGCAACTTGGCTTTACTACCAAAATATTGATAAACTGGCCTGTACTGATAATATACTAGCAGTCAAACCCAATTAAGCCCATACTTATCAAAAAGGGCAATCTCAGGGTGACCATGTCACCTACATGCAACAGCAACAAACCAGACCATCGACATCTCATATCATTGGTCTACATGCTTTAGATGTAGAGGCTATGCCAATGCAAGTAAATGTATCTCACTCGCACATAACATAAGGATTTTTTTTGCTAGAAACCACAAAAAGAGAATAGGGTCTTGTTATATGCAGGGGTTTGTTTCTAAGTAATTCAGCAATGACAAATAATTGGGTATGTGTAATGCATGGTTCAAAGTCGAGATAGCGGCTTCGAAAGGTATTTCTTTGACTCGGTATCGGTTTCGGACGATACACATCGTTAGCTGGTTAAGAACTTCAAAAAAAGTAAAAAATTATGAAAAAAATTCTAAAGAATAAGAACAAGAAGATAAATCAATTAAGTTCACAAAAAACACTATCTAGTACACATAACATTGTCCAAATGTTAAAACAAACATTCGCAGATATGTTTAATCAATGTTACATTTGAATAAAGTTGATATTGATGTTATCATAGCTCAAATGGTTGAGCACACATATTCTGTAGAGCACATATGTTCTATATAATTTAAGAACAATTTAACTTAACTAAGTACATTATAAGTACAATTTTTTTAAACTTGTGTTTAGCTAGGTACTATATAAGTACAATTTAATTATAATTTAAGTACAAGTTAGCTTAACTAATTATAGGAATAAATGTTTTCTAGGTCAATGTGCTTTATGTCAACTTACAAATAGGTCATTGAACTTTTTTTTCTTACAGTCAACTCACTGAACTTTATTTTTTAACAAAACGTTTGCAATTCCGTTAAGTATGTTGACTTTTAACGGAATTTGACACATAAGCAGCTGAGTTGGAAAAAAAAATCTTATGTGTCAATAATTATCCCATGTGGCCTTGATTATGTGGATCTAAAAGGAAAATTTATACCAAATGAATTTTTATGTAATTCTTTATAAATTCCAAATGAATTTTTATGTAATTCTTTACAAATATAATAAAATTTATACCAAATGAATTTTTATGTAGTTCTTTGCAAATATAATAATATAAATTAAATAATATATATTTAATTTTCTCTCTTTAATCTCCTTCCTCTATTCTCTCTCTCCTCCGTCTTCATCAATTTGGGGAGATCATCATCAGCAAGAACAGATGTTCACAAAATTAAACCCCAAACCCTACCTTCCTTCCCAACCAACTCATCCTCCTCCTCCGACTTCAAATACAACCCCAGTTCCTTGTGCTGATACAGTCAGTCCACATACCTCTGCCACAAAGCTTTCAGATCCTCCTCCAAACCTGCCGCCTTCGACTTGGGTACTCCGGCGTTGACTTTCGATAGACTGGCCAGAACTTCACGTGCCACCGATTGAACGGAAAAGATTGAAGACTGATTGAAAGAGACTGGGTTTGACCAATTGAGAAATGGGATGGATTATTTTCTGAGTGGGATTTGGGAAGTGTTTGGGGATGTTTTTGGAATGAATTTCTTCAATGGAGATGAACAGAGGCCTGAGATTGACGCCATTGGAGAGGAAATCCATCAACAAGACTTGGATTTGCTGCTGTTGTTCAATTTGATTGTTGTTTGTTTCGATTTTTCTTCTATTTCTGTGCTTCGATTCGCATGAGCTGATGGAATTTGAGTTTGCTTCGGGATTTGAGATAAAAGATGATGATGTCATTGATAAAGAGATCTGGAGATAAAAGATGATGATTTTAAAATATTTTTTTTATTTTCATTCATAAAATTTTCCTCCAGATCCACATAATCAAAGCCACGTGGGATAATTATTGACACATAAGCTCTTTTTTTCCAACTCAGCAGCTTAGGTGTCATTTTTCGTTTAAAGTCAAATGACTTAACGGTTTTTTTAAACTTTGTGTTAGAAAAGTAAAGTTCAGTGAGTTGATTGTAAGAAAAAATGTTCAATGACCCATTTGTAAGTTGACATAAAGTACAGTGACCTAGAAAGCATTTATCCCACTAATTATATATTGAGTACATTTTTATATATTTTTTTATATTTAACTAAGTTCTATATAGGTATATTTTAAGTACAATTTAATTTAACTAAGTATATTTGAAGTACAATATTTTTTTCATTTTCTAAGGTATACTTAACGTACCTGGGTACAATTTAAGTATAATTTATAGAGAAAGGTTTGTTCTCGTTTGTCATGTCCCTTTTATAGCTTTCAGCATATTTGGTATTTTATTTGGTGGCATTTCTCCCTTTTACGCCATGATTTCACCTTTATTTGGTCCGAAACCAATATGTTATGTCGAGCTGGTGAAATTTTGCCGAAAATTACCCTTTACAAAAATAATTCTTAATTTTGCAATTTATGTCAATATTGCGGTTCAACCGATACGCGGCAAAACTAATGAAATACCCACTGTAATTGTCACGTTTTACTGATTACATCATTAAACTTTTAATTTTTTTAATTACCCCACTAAACTAATTATTATTTTGAAATTGGGTCATTCTGTTAAAAAAATAAACGGACAAAATTAATGAATTACCTACTGTAGTTGGCACGTTTTACTAATTACACTATTGAACTTTTAATTTTTCAAATTACCCCATTAAACTAATTAATATTTTGAAATTGGGTAATTCTGTTAACTTTGCCTCACGAGTGTTAAATCGTTTCCGTTTTTATCTTATGTGGACGTGAAAAAGAAAAAAGAAAATAAACAAATTTGATTTATTCTCGCTTCCTTCCTCTCAGCTTTCTCTTCTTCTCCTTCGCGAGGAAGTTTTTTCTATTAATAAACATCTGAGATTAGAGTACCCAAAATATTTTTATTTTTTTGCTTTCACTTTCAAGTTTTTTATTATTTTTTTGCACATAAGTAATATTTTTTATTTTTGAATATCTTTTCCAGAGCCACATAGATAAAAAATTAATATCTTCTTATTTTTTTTAACAGAATGACCCAATTTCAAAATATTAATTAATTTAATGTGGTAATTTAAAAAATTAAAAATTCAATGGTGTAATTAGTAAAATGTGCCAACTACAGTGGGTAATTCATTAGTTTTGTCGATAAAAAATTAACGTCCGTTTATTTTTTTTAACGAAATGACTCGATTTCAAAATAATAATTAGTTTAGTGGGGTAATTTAAAAAATTAAAAGTTCAATGGTATAATCAGTAAAACGTGTCAACTACAGTAGGTATTTCATTTGTTTTGCCACCAATACATTGATATTCCGCCATAATGACCGATACTTTGAACCATGGGTGTAACAACAAAACAAGTATAGCACGAGTGTCGAATAATATAACTAAAAAAAATACTCAAATTCAAGAGAGGAAAACACTTCAAATCACCAACTTCATAGACAATAAATCATGAATTAAGTGTATTCCTCAGGCCATACCTATAAAGTTCCACTTGGGAAGCTCCATGACGAGTTTCCGAAGGATCTGCAACACCCATGCCATGGCTTGTGGTTTCATTCCCACAACCATCACAAGGAGGTGTGTTCACCCACCTAACAGGAGGAAAAAAATTGTGCACAGGATTTAGCCTATTAGGTATTGGATGTTGAAGGCATAAATAATGCTAGAAAATGATTTGTACAGAAAAAGAAACAACTAAGCCACAAATAAGGGAAGTTATTTAGTATTGAACGTGATTCACACATAAATATGCTATCACCATCCAAATAAAAGTCCAAGGTCAATCTCTGAATTCCTAGATCAGTCTTGTACACAAGTATACTGTTCATCAGTCTCCTCTCAAATCTAAAAATGGGGGAAACCAAAAGCTTTTGCATGTAGTACAAAACGTTAAGTTTCTAAATTTCTAGGCATCTAATATTGTAGGAAATCTTGAAGTAAGTATTTTACAACTTCATTTATTAATTAATTTATTTTTTTGGAGACTAACAAGGCATAGTTAAAAAGGTTAATTTTATAATTAAAATGTAGGATATGGGTACCTACAGATTCAGCCTCAACTCTAGTAAAGTTGTGGAACTCTAATACTTGTATAGAAACCCTTAAGATCTGAGGACCAAGTCAAACTTGAAATTACGTAAGCTTGGAAACCAAGTTGCCTTAGAAGACTTAAAAGATTATAATAAAGCATTTTAAGCAAAGAGCATACCTGAATGATTGTTTGAACCAGAATAGGCAGTTGGAAACAAGTTGCCTTAAAAGACTTAAAGATTATAATAAAGCATTTTAAGCAAAGAGCATACCTGAATGATTGTTTGAACCAGAATAGCAACTGAAGCAGGAAAGCATGATCTTGATCACTTTTTAACGGTCTAAAGTTTCCCTCCTAAAACATAAATGAGCAGAACATCAGACCAGCTGAAAACATCAATTTCGTAAAATTAATTTTTTTTTAACTAAAATCATTTATAAGAAATTACTGTTTCAAGCTGCATAAGAAATCCCAAAAAGTTGTTGATACTGAGAATAATAGGTTAAAAGTGATTTTCGAGAATCAGTGTTCGAATGAAGGGAATAAAACAAACATATATTCACAAGCTTTCCTACAGGGTTTAATGTGGAAACCATACAGGTGTCCTGTTACAAACATATAAATATAAGAAACAAAGAGGGATGATCATTATGGTATGGCTAGACCTCTCATTTGATTTCAATTTGTCTTTCTCTAGTCAGGATAGACCATTAAGCAATATATAGATATTCTTAGAGAAGAAAAGAAACCATCCAGAATTTGTGTCGTATGATGTAGGACGGAAATTGTTGAACATATAATTAATTGGAAGTGGTAAATCAACAAAGAAAATTAAGAGAACTAGGGTGATCCAAACGCAGAAAAACCAATACCCCTAGGGTTTCCCAACCACAGAAGGGAGAAAAAAAGTATTGATCGCAACCAATAATCAGAATAACAATTGGGTCTCTAGATAAATAACTCAATACTAAAATAAACTAATAAATAAGAAGTCCAACAAACTAAATAAATAAGTAACTGATAAATAAATAACTAAATAGTGAATCATCCACGACGACGACGTCTCACGGATCGATCTCTATCAACTCTCCACAACTGCGAAAACGAAGCCTCTGACGAAGTGAAAGCCTCATATCTCTCCAAAAGACCTGAATCAAGCCGACGGAACTCTTCAGCTCCAATCCATGTACAATCATCTAGAGGCCTGTTGCGCCACTTCACCAAAAATTAACAGTAACAACCCTGGTCGACACAACTCGCTCTTCAGAAACATCCTAAATAACCTCTATTGTACGTTGTGTAGGAACAATAGGATGTGCAGGTGGAACAAGTATAAGCTCATCGGGATTAGCAAGTGTAGGTAAAGTGGGTGAATAAGTAGGAGAAGTGGAAGAAGGGGTGGAATCAGAAGGCCCATGATAAGGAGACATTGAATACAGGACCAATACTCATATCACTCAGAAGATCCAACTCGTATGCACTAGCACTAACCTTCTATCGAACTCGAAATGGACACATTCTCTTTGCATGTACTTTCTTCCATGTGCAAGGAGGTAATCTCTCAGCACGGTGTCACGGCATCACTCGATCATTCTCATTAAACTCTTGATACCTACGATGAATATCTGCAACAGACTTATAATTTTCATTGCTCAAATTAATTTTCTTTCTTATCTCAGCATGCAAATCATGAATGTGATGCGCAAAAGACTGTAGACTCACTAGCCCTATATGCAGTGAGAAGGGGAGCTAGATCAACAGGTTTCCTAAGCTGATAACCAGTGTAAGCCTGAAAAGGACTCACCCCAGTTGAACGATTAACTAAGCTATTATATGCAAACTCAGTCATAGGTAAAACCTTATCCCATATAGACACATGATCACCCACAAGATAACGCATCAAATCACCTAGACTCCTATTAACAACCTCAGTCTGACTATCAGTCTGTGGATGATAAGCAGTGGAAAACTTAAGCGTGGTGTTAAGTTTCTTCCAGAGTTTTCCAAAAATAACTCATAAATTTCGAATCTCTATCAGAAACTATAGTTAATGGTAACCCATGCAATCTCACTACCTCACTAAAGAATATCATGGCAATATGTGAAGCATTATCAGTTTTGCTGCAATGAATAAAATGTGTCATCTTAGTGAAACAGTCACTATAACAAAACTGAATCATGACCACCCTTCTGGGTCCTTAATAACCCTAAGACAAAATCCATGCTAAGATCCTCCCAAGGTGCATGGGGAACCGAAAGTGGTGTGCAAACCCGTGTTCTGCTTCCTACCTTAGCATTCTGACATGTGCGGCACTCAAAAACAACACGGGCTACATCCCTCTTGAGGTTAGTTCAAAAGAACCAAACCTCAACAATGGCAGTGGTCTTATCTCGATCAAAGTGTCCAACTAAACCTCCCGTGTGTAACTCCCACAATAAATACTCACGCATCAATGTACTAGGAATACACAAGCTAGTGCCCTTAAAAAGACACCCATCATGGATACAAAAATCACTAGAGGGTATGTGACGGCCCCAAATCACTATACTTACTATAGCTGATTTGATGCTCACTAAAAAATGCTAAATCGTTAAGTTTAGAGATGATTTCCTTATTTATAAATCTTATCAAACTGAATTTCAGAATATCAACAATAACATGAACAGTCCATATTATCAATACCCTCATTCAATCCAACAGTTTTATAAACAAAGTTCTCATCTTTATTCCCAAAGAAATTTCATTAATTCATACCAAATCCTTGTATATGATACAAGGAACTTAGTACTTTTACCATTTTAATCCTTAATATTTATATATTCTATAACTTTAAATATCCAAAATTCACAGTATTAATAATAAGATTGTTCTTGGAACTGAGGGCGCATTCCGGTAATTTTGGCATCTTACAGGCACTCATTAGTGTAACCTTAGTGCTTACAGAACTCCCAATATTATTCAATACCCTCACTTAGACACATAAATTTATACAGTTATCTCTTTATATTGTCATTTCTATCTATCTGAAATTCACAATATTAATAACACATTTGTACTTGGAACAGAGTAATCTTGCGATGAATTTGGTTTCTTCATCGGTGCTAAATCTCTTGTTCTTACAGTACTCATAATGTTATTCAATATCCTCATTCAGTTATATAGTCCTTAACAACGTTGTTTATGTTTTAACAATTCTAAGTTTAATCAAAGTAAAGACATGACAAGAATGTGTGAGAAAACATGATAATATTGATATAATATTCAGTTACATGGTTTGATTATTCGTATTACAAAAGTCGTCACGACTATAACAAAATGGACAAGCAATTAATAAAGCATATAAACTAGTCTACGTATTTCTTCTTTCCTTTCTTCTTAGAGCCGGAGCTCTCAAGTTTGTTTGCAAATAAGGTTTTATTCGCAAGTGTGAGCATACAAAAGCTCAACAAGTCTAAACACATAGCATATAATTGAACTCGCACCGATATGGATTTAATGAATCATAGCTTTAACAAAAGATGTTACAATTGTTTTAACATAGTAAGACTGAATTGTAATTAAACCAAAAACCGTTTGTTTGTCTTTCGACTTAGAACCATACAGTGGATATCTATAGAGGATCAATCTAACGACATCCTATGTTGCATAACATACACTACACTGACTACTCATGGCAGTGTTTAAAAGGGTGTTCATCTTAGTTTACTTTACATGTAGAGGTCGCTCCAAGACAACTTGGTTTGACTTAAGAATTATAGCAATTCAATATTTCACGAATAAACATTTATTTTGCAAGTTATGCTGAAACAAATAGCAATAACTTTTATGTCAAAGATTTATAACACGTTGCACAAAATGCATAAATCAAATAGAAAGTTTGAAAACGAAAACTTGGTAGAAGACTTGCCTCGTATATCTTTTACAGA
Source organism: Panax ginseng (assembly GCA_020205605.1). Lineage (NCBI taxonomy): Eukaryota > Viridiplantae > Streptophyta > Magnoliopsida > Apiales > Araliaceae > Panax > Panax ginseng. The sequence goes on from CM035141.1 coordinate 45,960,326, forward strand.
TAAATATAATGGTCTAAACGTTCGTCGTAAATCCTACATGATTATAAGTTCATGTTGACTAATTAAGCGTTTAACGATTAAATCTTTTATGTTTTATATCGGGTATTATAACCACTTAAAAATAAGACTCCTACTATACATGAAATAATTTTAGTATTATAACTGCTTATAAAATGAATATTCATCAACTATTTTTAAAATAAATTGAGCATTATAACTATTTGTAAAATGAATATTCAACTATTATATTTGAGATAATTTAAACATAGTAACAACTAGTGTTTTTGATCTTTTCTACTCTATACTTATTTTGAGTTGAGCATGATAACAACTAAGGATCATCATATCTTTACTCTAAACATAAATTGAATTTATATGAATCGAAATTAAGCATAACCTCTTGGAGTGCAAGCTTTACGTTTCTTAAAGACGCAAGACTTTAGCTTTTCTTCTCTCAATTATCTCACTATAGTAATTACACTTTGTTTTTGTGAATTGGTGAGGATTTATTAAGAATGAGAGTTGTATTTATAGGACTTCCTAAGTTAGGATATTTAGGACCTTAAGCCACCCACCATGGCTAGTCACCATAGTGAATCACAAGTTTCATCATCACACTTAGTGAGTCACCATGCCTAGTCACCCATATGTCACAACTCACCACACAATTTCTTACAAAAAAACAAGAAAGTAAATTCTCATTTGCGAACTAATTAAACAAGAAAAAACCTATACATACATAAGCTATATGCATATAAGCTTTCCTAAATGACTTCCCACTTGGTTAGGCTTTTAGTTAGTTTAACTAGACTTTTTTCCCTAGTTTGGTTACTCCAACTTGTTAGTTAGCCGTAATCGTTGACTTTGACTTTTTCGTATTTCTACCCTATAATTTTCGTATTATAATCGTATTATTCTCGTATTCTACTCGTATAATATTTCATATTATACTCGTATTAGTAATATGAATAGTAATTTCGTATTTAGGTTTTAACCCTTAGGTTTATCTCTTTAATCAATTCTAGGTTTTAACAAGTGTTAAGGTTGGATACTTGAACCAAAACACAAAATCAAACACACACAAAAAATATAATACAATTTTAAAGTATAATTCAATCTTTATTAGTCATATAAAGTTGGAGTACAAATTATTAGAAGTTCGGAACATTACATTCACCCCTCCTTAAGAGAATTTCATCCCCGAAATTACAGTAAAATTCTGATTAAACAAATGTGGGTAGTTTTGCTTTATTTTATCTTCAAGCTCCCGCGTAACTTCTTCTATGGACTAATTTCCCCATAACACCTTAACTGAAGGCATTATTTTATTTCTTAACACTTGCTCTTTCCTAGCAATAATTTGAATAGGAATATCTTCATAACTTAGGTCCTTCTCGAATTGAATTGGTTCATAACTAATGACATGTTTGTAGTCTGGTTTATAGGGACGCAATACTGAAACATGAAATACATTATGAATATATTCCCAGTTCTAGAGGTAAGGCTACTTCATAAGCCACCTCACCTATTCTCCTTAAAATCTCAAATGACCCTATAAACCTCCGACTTAATTTTTCCTTTTTCCCAAAACGAATCTTCCCTTTCCAAGGGATACTTTCAAGAAGACATGGCTCTCGACTTCAAAGTTTCTTTTCTTCCTATGTTGATCTGCATATCTCTTTTTTTGCTCCTGGGCAGCTCGTAACCTTAATTAGTATTGTTCGAACTACCTCCGTCGTCTGTTGAACCAGTTCCGACCCAAGCATTTGTCGTTCCCCGACTTCGTCCCAACACAGGTATTCTACACTTCCTCCCGTATAAGGTTTCGTAAGGTGGCATTCCAATACTAGTATGGTGGCTATTATTGTATGAGAACTCCACCAAAGGTAAGTGGTCTTCCCAACTTCCTTTAAAGTCCATCATGCATGCTCTAAGCATATCTTCCGGCGTTTGAATTGTATTTTCGCTTTGTCCATCGGTTTCCGGATGATAAGTCGTTCTTAGTCTCAATTGTGTCCTCAAATGCTCTAGTAGACTTCTCCAGAAGTTCGATGTGAATCGTAGATCTCGATTGGACACAATTGAAATTGGAACCCCATGTCTAGAGAATCTCCTTAATATATAGCTTGGCTAATCGATCTAAGGTGAACTTGATCTTGATTGGTAGGAAGTGAGCAGACTTGGTTAGTCGGTTCACTATTACCCAAATTGCATTATTACCGTTTTGTGTGGTTGGAAGTCCTACTACAAAATTCATTGTAATATGCTCCCATTTCCACTCTGGAATTTTTGTAATAACCCGTTTGGCCTTTGATGTTCTGCCTTAACTCACTGGCAGGTTAAACATCTACTAACGAATTCAACTACCTCCCTCTTCATGTTTGGCCATTGACTTGCGTCCTTGTACATTTTGGTGCTACCTGGGTGGACTGAAAATTTAGTACTATGTGCTTCTGACATAATCTCTTCTTTCAGTTCTTGTACCGAATGTACCCTGATTCAAATCCTCAGTCTGACTATGTATAGAACCCGTTATTGATTACGTTTAGTTCCGGAGCTAATATAGGACCTACTAAGGCGCACACCTTTTAGATGCCCTTCTGGGGCGTGCATTTTATAGATACCTTAGTAGGGTGCGTGTCATAACGTTATCAAACTTTTGGGCCTGTTACGAGTATTATTGTAACCTTAGTCGCTAAGGCTGTGGATTAAAAGATATATGATATACATTGAAATCATTTTTGAATTGTTTTAGTTTTGAAAGTTTTTGTACTATTGTTATTGAATAAAAAGTTATTTCGAAAAAGTATTTTGCAAATTGTACTTGATTCGGCTAGATAGAGAGGATTGCTACTTGCTGGGCTTCATCGCTCACCCCCTTACAGATTTTTACAGGTCCCATCGTTGAAAGTTGAGCCTTTATTTGATACGCTTGGAATAGCTGGAGTTTAGTTTTAGATGTTTTTCTTTTGTTGATGGATTTTGATAAAACTCTTAGTTTTGAGGAGCTGCGTCTCCATTATTTGAATGTGGTATTTATTAGTATTTCATTTGGATTGATTTAAAATATATTTATTGTTGGATTTTAAGTTGAGATTATTGTTAAGTTGTTTTGTTTGGGCTGCGCGTTATTGATATTGTTGCCTTGCGGGCCTATGGGCTTGCGGCGTGTAGCACTTTGGGCCTATATCGAGTTCGGGGTGTTACATAAGTATTGGGATTTTCTCGTTGACTAACTTTCGTTGAATACTACTTTTGACTTTGACAATGTCAGAAGTTTAACGCACTTTTGTTAGCAATCGATCATTGCTTGGTGATTGGTCAACCAATCCATGCCTAGAATTACATCAAATTCCCCTAATTGGATTGGAATAAGATCGACTCTCAACTCGTGACCATTGATCACTATGCAACAACCTCTTAGTATATTATTAGTACATGTATTACTTCTTTAGTAGCAATTTCAATCATTAAAGGACTTTCTAATAGTTCACAAGGCACATTTAATTTCTTAGTAAATTCATGTGAAATAAATGAACAAGTAGCACCCGAATCAAATAGCACATAAGCACTTATGGTGTTGATCGGAATAATACCTGACATGACATCTTGAGATGCTACTGCATCTCTCACAGACATGTTGAATGTCCTAGCTGTTGGATGGCTCGGGTTAGTTGTTGCGGTAGGTTTATTGGCTTTGTCCCCTCCGACGTTTCCTCCCTTCTTGGGGCACATATTTGCTTGATGTCATGTGTCTCCACAGTTGAAGCGAGTGCCTTTCTAAGGGTTAGGCCAATTGTTGGCTAGATGTCCATCTTGCCTGCAATTGTGGCAGACATTCTTTCCCTTAAGACATACCCCTAGGTGACTTTTACCACATGTCTTGCAGGGCTCTATCGTTTTCTTCTTATTCTCCCCTTCTCTTTGGGAATTTCCCCCACCACCAAACTTTCTTTTGTTGTTTCCTACACCATTCCCTCCTTTATTATTACCTCCCTCATTTCCCTTTTTAGCGTTCTTCTCTTTATTATACTTTGCCACGACTTCGTTGCCGCCCTCGGCAATGATAGCCTTCTCGAGAATTTGGGACTAATTCTCTAGCTGTCTACCTTGTTGTTTATCTAGGATTTCAAACCCTCCTCAAACCTTCTTGTTTTACACTCTTCCGTATTCACTTGATGAGGAGCGAAACGAGCGAGTTCATTAAATTTAAAGTCATATTGGGGAACAGTCATGTCCCCTTGTTTTAAGTTTAAGAACTGCATTTCCATGCAGTTCTTCATACTTCTTGAAAAATAGTTCTCGAATAATATCTCCTTGAACCTTTCCCACGGTACAACACCTTCGCCCGCATGAGCTTGGTTTACTTCCCACCAGAAGTTAGCTTCACCCTTCATGAGGCAAGTGGCAAAGATAGTTTTCTTATCTTCAGCAACCTTTGATATGTCAAAGGCTTTTTCTATCTCTTTTATCCAGCACTGAGCCTCTATAGGCTCAACGGTTCCCTTGAATTCGGGAGGACCTATGTTTTTAAAGTCTTTGAACGAGGCTTTATGTGGTTGCAGTTGCGGTTGCGGTTGCGGTTGTGGTTGTGGTGGTGGCGGTGGTGGCTGTGGAGCAGCATTGCTTGCTAATCGATTGTCTAAAGCTCCTATTAACATATTTATAAATTGTTGCATATAATCAGGGGAGCCGGAATTTCACTCGGTGTTTGGGGTATTTGTTCTACACTCTCACTACTATCACTTGGGGGTGTCGTTGCTCGTTCGAAGTCTCGGTGGTGCCATTTCTCTAAATAAGAAGAAAAGCAAGTGTAAATACGAAAGCATTAATAATTGCGAGGCATATTCTTTTCTTTTGACGAACTTCTTATATATATATTGAATTTTCACATTACAATATTCGGGCGAAATCACTTTACAACTATTAACATCTCTTATACAAATGGGAATGTTAATTTACAACAATTAAAGCATACTTATATATTACGAGTTATACTAGGTAGTAATAATTTATTGTACCTAAGTTTAATTTGAAATGCTTCAATGTTTCATTTGTTTTTTTCTGTCACATTTGATTTGAACTGATTAATTATGAATATCAGTACTTTGGTAGGTATTGAAATGGATGAGATGTGGTTTGTATTCGAATCTCTTATTCTTTTTCTATTTTTTTACACAATTGATCAATTGAAAAGTTCAATTCTTTTATTTAGTTTTTTTTATTTTATAGAGTTGTTACATATTTAAGCATGAAAAGATATATAATATACATTGAACATATATCCTTTTATTGTCCTTATCCTTTTTTTGTCCTTGCCCTTTTACAGGTACACTAAAACTCTGTTGTGCTTTCTTTGTTTTATGTTTGGTATAGATGCTATTGGATAATGGTTGAAGCAACTACTATTATAAGTTTTACTAGGTAGTAATAATTTACTGTATATAAGTTTGATTTGAAATGCTTGAATGGTTCATTTAATTTTGTACTATATATAAGTTTAATTTGATTTTAACTAATTAATTAACAATATCAGTACTTTGATAGGTATTAGAATAGATGAGATGTGGGTTGTGTTAGAATCTCTTATTCTTTCTCTATCTTTCTACACACTAGATCAATTCCAAAGTCCAATTTTTTTATTGAGTTTGATAGAGTTGTTACATATTTAAGAATGAATTTTTTTTATTTCGGAATATTCACTAAACATATATCCTTTTTATTGTCCTTGCCCTTTTTCAGGTACACTGAACTCTGTTGTGCTTTCTTTGTTATATTTTTGGTTTGGAGCTATTAGATGATGGTTGAAGCAACTACTATTATGAATCATAATATGTAGTAATAATTTACTATACCTAACTTTAATTTGAAATGATTGAATACTTCATTTATTTTTTTCTGTCACATTTGATTTGAACTGATTATTTAACAATATGAGTACTTTAATTGGTACTGAAAGTTGCACATATTCTTTATCAATAGGAATGGATTAGTATTACCCTTTTTTGGTTTTGAAACATTATTAGCGGATATTTGATTTTTTAAGTACAGACTGAAATAGTATTATGTTTCCTTTAATCATCTTGGAGAATATTTATATTGGAGAATATTTATATTGCTTGATGTTTGAATGGCCAGAATAAATTATACTTTGGTAGGTATTGGAACAAGATGTGGAATTGAACTTTATTATCCATATAATCTATATCAATAGGCATGGTTTTTTGGTTCTGAAACACTATTAGCCAACATTTGTTTTGTTAAATACAAACTAAAATAGTAATATGTTTTCTTTAATGATATTGGAGAATATTTATATTACTTGATCCGTGATTGGATGGTCGGAACGAATTCTAAAATCTTAGAACAAGAAATAAAATGACTAATGTATTTTAATTTGATACTCTAAAAGATTTTTATATTCAATTATTTTGCCTATTTTATTAGTCAAGTGAAATTCTTTAATTTTAATTCTCGTGCATCACACGGGTTCAATTACTAGTTGTACTATATAAACTGAGTTCAACCCATCATTATTAGCCATTGACTTGATATAATGATTTAAACTTTGGGTTTTTGGGCTTTCATCACCTATTTATTATTTCTCCTTTTATTCCCCAGTATTCCTTTTTCCCATCTTGTCCTACATATCAACATAGGTACAGATAAAGGATGACTGAAGGAGCCCATAAAGTGGGTAAACACAAAAGAAAAGGGTCAGTTCCTAGACAATATAGGGTAAAGAAAAATTATCCCCCAAAAAAAAACGTAAAAATGAAACCTAAAAAAAAACTATTCAATCGGAGCAATTATAAACTTGAGGCTTCTGCATTAATAATTTGTCTATATAATGGCTCCTTAACAATGAATCTAGTGATTAAAAATTCATATATACACTTTACATGCATCACAGAAACAGACTATCTAAAGGTATATGAAATCTAATGGGGGAAAAATAGAACTTGTGTACTCTACATGCCTGTAAACTTTCTGCGCATATTAAGACCCTATCTAATATTGTCCTGTATGTACTTGTTAAAGATATTCAGAAATATGAGATATTATATAGCAGTTCATCAGTACTATAAATAAATCAAATTCAATTTCAATATTAAAAATCATGTCAAGCCTTCTGTGGAAAATTTCTAAATATTATGCAAAGGCAATTATAATAAAAATTATTACATAAATAGATTGGTAAAAGCTTCCCTTACATTAGTTGATAATAGGTACTCCCTCCGTCCCATGATAAAAGTCCTTATTACTATTTTGGGTAGTCCCATGTTAAATGTCCATTTTTCTTTAATAACCAAACTTTTACCCATATTTTCCTATTATACCCGTAGCATTAAATATCTCATACTTTTTTTATTCTAATTCTCTCTCCATATTTAATGACATTATTATGGGCAATTTTGTCATTTCATTCATCTTCTTAATATGCGTGAAAAATCCACCAGGACTTTTATCCTGGGACGGAGGGAGTATTATTTTACAACAAAACATAGTTCAAACCTTGGCCAATGCAACCAATGCTTTCTCCTCGAGGTTTTCCACAGGTACAATCTTCAGAGCCTCCTCCTGACGATGCGGGTCTTCATACTAAACCAACGTTATGTCAGTTTAACATCTCTCCAGAAAAGAAGCGAAGATAGAATCATAGAACAAAAGAGAACTGAAAAATATATAGAAAGATCTCAATTTCTAGTCAAGGTTGCATACTAAGACGTGACATAATTTTCTTACGTTTTTATTATATAAAGAAAATCCCGCTTGGCTACAACGTAATTGAGAAAAAAAAAATATAAATTACAACGATAGGAATGCATCAAAATGGTCTTTCTCCCCCCCCCTACCCCCTACCCCCTACCCCCTACCCCCTACCCCCTACCCCCTATTTCACTTATATTCCGCATTTTATAGAACCCACGGTTTTGTACACATAATGGAAGTTGTAATAGTACTACGTACCTACTATAAGTCCGTGTAAACAAAACCAGAATCATTTAATAGAGTTAATTACACTTTCATCCCTTCCAAACTGATTCTCATTTTAGTCCCTCGTGTTCCAAATAACATATCTACGGATCTAATGTTCATTTCATGCCACTTTGTTTCAATTTGTGCAAGTCATATCAAATCAAGACGGGATTTGAATTATATGCATATTAGAGCTTAGCATGGACAAAACTCCCTTTTTCACTTTAAAATCTATCACAAATTGGATTTAGGTGAGACAAAATAGTATTCTATGTGTCACTTCCTTAGCGGAGGAGTAACAAGGCAAACTTGTGTCATCAACCCTCCATTATTTTTCTTGTTATCTTTCCTTCAACGTTTTACTGTCAAGTACTCCCTCAGTTTCAAAAATATAGGATCATCATTGATATCTTAAAGTCAAATTAAGACGTTTTTAAATTCAAAATTAACATGAATTCCTTTAATTTTAGTCAATACAATACAATCATGAATATTGTAAACTATCTCAAAAAAAGTTACTAAATTGTAAGATTTAGTATTTCATAATTTTTAATGAATCGTCTTTAAAATTATTTCAAATTGACTTTCAAAAGTCAACAATAATCATCTAATTCCGAATTGAGGTAGAATGTATTTCCTTATACACTGACAAAAGAGACAGCAAATTTAAATTTACCATTAGGACTTGATCAACATAAGGACGTATCCTCTGCTCAATTACTCCCTTATCTTCACTGGCAGCTAACTGCTGAAACATAAGTGCTTCTTCTTCCGCCTTTGAACATTTACATTATTTCAAAAGAATTAATTAAATGAAACCCAAAAAATCAATTAACAAAAATCGTTATAAAAAATTTTAAAAAAAAAACTCAGAAAAATTCTTCAAAAACCTGCAACATCCGAGCAAATTCCTCATCCGATTTTGCAAATTCTGCCTGTGCCGACTTCTCTTCATTTCCTTCATCATTGATCGATATCAACCGGAGCTTATCGGAAATTGAACTGAGATCAGAGTCTTCAACTACAAGTCGATCACCATCTCCGCCAAATATCTTAGTTAATCATCAATTTAGAATTAAAATATACAAAATTCAAGGGAAAAATAATAGGAAATTTGACAAACAGGAGGAAAGAATTGACCTTTTGTTCATCGGGAGGAATTGAAGTGAGAGAAAATAGCTGGAATTTGAGCACCTGGAAATGACAAGCAGGATATAAAAATTGAAGTTCAAATCAGACAATTGAGGGCATAAACTTTTATATAGAATGTAAGATTTGTGGTGAGAGTCAACTTCGAAGCCGTCGTCGGTGTCGTACTCGACGTCGAAATTGGAATCATGGTGGCGAACGAGGAACTTTCGAGCTACCATATTTTCTGTCTACTTTCTTCAACAATTAAAAAGGAATATAGTGAGTATATTGATATTGAAACTTGCAACTTGCAACTTGCAAGTGGGAAAAAGAATAAAGCATCTTTAAAAATATATATTAACAAGATAGAACTATTTTAGGTAGGAAATACAGTTCAGATTCATTTTAATTAATTTGGACGGGAAGCGGTGGTAGAAGAAAGAGGGGAGAGAAGAAATAAAAGTAGAATTATTAAGAAGAGAGGATTTTGTTACGTCTTCAAGTATGGATAATTACTAATTATATAAAAAAGAGAATTGATATGACAAGATAATTTTAAAAAGTTCTTATATGAATACTTAATAAAATATGTGAGTAGTATTTTGTAAAAATATATATATTTTTTGTAAAAATAATAAATTCTATTAAATATTATGCACCAAAAGTAAGATTCATCTTGGCGCATGATTTTTAGGGCTTATATGGTGAGCCAAGATCCACATGGAAGTATTTACCCTATGTACATTTGAGTATTTTAAAGAATCAAATATTCCTAGTAACGATTAATTTCCAACTTCTAAGTAAGTGTCACGATATAATCCGTCTTTCTTTCTTTAAGGAGATTTTGTTTAATCCCATTAAGTAATCATGCCTAATGAGAAATCCTATTTCTATACAGGGGAGAATGTGTGATCACTATAAATACAAGGTTATACCCTAACTATCAGGTACACACAATATTATTTTCAGCACTATTGCATAAAGCCTCAATTGTTAAAACCTTATTCAGCGTGTACTTATTCTCACACCGGAGTTATCCATCGGCGGCTCAAACTGTCAAGATTCACGTGTGATTTCGTTTTTGTGCAGGATTGGACACACTCTTGGTGATTGAGGCGTGTGAACGAATCTTGACGTTAACATTGGCGCTAGAAGGAGGGGTCTTTAGTGCTACACAATTTTCCAATCACCCAAGAGGTTGGTTGGTATCATGGTGACTAGTAAGGTGAAAACGGTCTCTGCACGAGATCAATTCACGGTTGATCCCCGTCCTCAACCAAGGGGTTCGGCTAAAGACAGGTTGTATACATTTGAGCATGCATATTAAGGGTTGTTTAGCATCATTATATCGTTTAATGGTTAAAATAATTAGTCCTTTGTGAAATGAACTCACTAGGCTTTGTTAATTGAAAACCTCAAAATAAAACTATACGATTTGAAAGTAAACTTAAAATGAGCATGAGAGGCATCAAACTTAGTCCAAAACTTTCTTAAACATGTGTATATGCTATAAGTCATTATCCATGTATGCTAGAAAGTAAATTGGAAATAAGTAAACTCAACTCTTGACTGATCAGGGAGCAGCGCGACCGTGCCACTCCAAGGACAATGTGTTGACTAACTGTTTTAATTATGATTTGGACCGTGAAACATGTATATATTAATATCTTAAACTATAATACAATATGAAAGTTATGTATTAAATATTCAAACATGTAATAACTATGTTGAAGCAAGATTTCAAAAGTTTCTAAAATGTTTCTAAATAAAACTTTCGAGGGCAAATGCAAGGTTGATTAAACAACTAAGTGGTTTGAATGCGTATTGAATATATGACTGAATTTAGGTATGTGATGTGACGCCCCCAAATTTAGACCACTCACGTCTCGAATTTGGTTCGCCACGTGCTACAAATCTAATGACTAAATAACATCTCATGCAACGGAAATAACATAATAGATTACATTTATTTAATATAATCATTCACGTCCCAATGTTTCGTAACTTAAAACATCTCTTACATATCTTAAGCATACTTAAACATAGTTTAGATATAACTAATACATAACATAATTTATGTCTTTACATAATCGTAATATTTCTAAATAAATATGAAGCTACTCCGTAGCTTTGCCCTTGCCCTTATCAGTGTCCGAGGGTCCGCCTTGCTCTGCCTTAACTAAAATATTTTTAGGGAAAACAAGAATGAGCAACAAGTTTGCTCAGCAAATAATATAGCAATAAGGGTGTTCAATATAGTTTTAAATTCTCAAGGGTACAACAATAATGATAGTTCAAGGATAACAAGAAGTATCGATGGTTCTCAACAATAGTCGCTAAGGACAGAAAGATATCAATAAGATTCACGTTTAATCAATTCGAGATTTCAAAATAATAAATACTGAGCAGTCAATAAGGACTATGAACTTCTACTAGAATTAACAGTAATATACTGATAATCCAACAAAAACGAGTACAACATGTGATCAACCTAAAGTACCTTACGTTATGCATAACATTTAATCATAACTCATGTGCGCACGTCAGTCTTTCAACAATTATATAGTTTCCCCTTCAAGGAGGGTTGTTCATCTCAGTCAATTATAAGAGTCCGCACCAAGTTAATTTGGTTTGGATAGCTTTCTATCATACGATAATGGTCTAGTCGAATCAATGGCTCAGACAGCTTTTATAATGCATTCAAGAACTATAAGTTCAATGCTTGCAACAATCGTCAAAATATATCAATGATTTTCAAATAGTAATAGATATTTGTTTGAAATAAATATGGTTGATATGACAACAATTCGGATTATACAATATATACAATGTAAAGAACTTAGGAACTTGCATTCAATATGAGAATCAATGAAGTTATAGAACTTGCACAAAATCCAAAGTTGTGGAAGTTAGGAAATTTGCTTCAAGTGTAGTGCATAGATGGACTTGGTATGATTATAACCAGGGATTATTCCGTGTAATCATGATCGTAATGTTACAAATGATGTGGTAAAAGTCCTCATTGGCCCGTAGTGCATTGATGGACAGTTGTTGGCATGATAATGACCATTAATGAATACACGAATGTCCTTGACCCGTAGTGCATGGATAATTTGTGGTCGTGATACTAAAGAATATCCTTGGCCGTAGTGTAGGGGTGATTCGATGATGTGGATTATTTATAAAGCTGAGTCCCAGCAATAAAAGTGATGAAAAACCTTTTAAATCATAAAAGATAGTAAATTTTATTCTCTACTTGACTCTTTTAATGGATTGCTTGTTCTGCTGCAGCTTAAACTTGATGGTTGTTATATTATATCGCTTAACATCATTGTTGAAGGCTAACGATAATATATTCTCGCATTATCTTAGTCATAATATTTTCTCTTTGGGCTAGTTGAGCTCACACTTTTACTTTTATTGTTCTCTTTAGGAAATGAGAACGTAGCGAGGACTAGTCGAGAAGCGGAGTAGCGGACAAATGATAAGATTAGTAGTCCTCACTATTCGGTGAAATAGTGGGAAAATAAATGTAATAATATTGAATTTGAGTTTGTATATTGTCTGAGCGACAATATTTGTATTAAAATTCACGACTTATGTTTTTGTCGTACTTTGAACGACAATTTGTATTAATGAAATCCTGATTTTATGAATAAAGAATTAATTTTCTCGAAATAATTTTTTTTATATTATGGTGTGAATTTGAGATAATGTTATAGTTGTGGGTAATATTTATAAATTTTGCAAAGTATGTAAGTTGTCATATTATATTCGATTGGTCGGGAATATTCATTTTAAAATGAGAAATATTAAATGCGGCCAAGACAATCATTAGTGGACCCCTATTAACCAAATTATTGTCGGATTGAGAAAACGACAAAAATATTTTATTGAAAAATAACGGCGGAAGTTTTACTGCCGATATTGTTGAACTACTCTCGGTAGTAAAAGTACGATGTCTGGCGTTGTTGCATAGTAGCACACTGCGGTATTGATTATTGATATTTATGTGAGAAGTCACTCGGTTTTGTTCAATTATTGCTACAATAGTTCTTTGCATAGTATCTCACATTATTTGATTCAATTATTGTTGATTTAGAAGTTTTGTTTTATTCACGTAATAAAATAGAAACATCTTTTATATAAAAATGTAATACTTTATTAAAGTTATTCTATAAATAGAATATATTATATTCTATTATGCATAATGTTTTGCATAGTAAAATCTTTTTATATAAAACAGAATACTTTATTAAAGTTATTCTATAAATAGAATATATTATATTTTATTATGCATAGTGTTTTCATAGTGCCCGCATAGTGTTTGCATAGTAAAAATATTTTTATATAAATAGAATATATTATATTTTATTTAAAAGATTTTTCTTTAAATATGGACCGTCAGATTAAAGTAAATCAATCTAGACCGTTCATGGATTAGTTACTATGCATTCCATTTTCCTATAAATAGAAGCTCATTCTTTCATTATTTTCTTACGAATTCACTGAACTCTAGAGAGAGAAACTATAGAGAGAGATATAGAGATATAAAAAAAGTTTTTACCTTCTTCACTACTCTTATATCAAGTATTATTTTACTGATAAGGGATATTATTCTTTTGTATTCAAGAAGAGAATTTCTATTATTTCATTTCTTTATTGTTACATTGGAATAACTTTGTATATCTGGGCTACCTATACTTGGTAACATTCTTCTATTATTCTCGTCTTTATTATTCGTGAATATCCTCATCATGTATTTATCTGTGGGACTGGTTCCATTTTATTATTATTCATCTTTATTATTACATTTGGAATATCCTCGTCTGCATGCTATACGCCGGACTGGTTCCATCATTTATTATTCCGTATTTATTATTCTGTTGGAACATCTTGTAGGTGTGAATTTCACCTGACCTGGTTCCGTTATTATTATTCTGTTGGAATAACCGTCTATGCGAAGTACCGCATGCATGGTGATATCTTTTGTTATTCCATTCAGTATTATACTAGTTGATTAAAATTTTGACTTCTATACACCATGAAATTAGTGGAATATCCTTGATATTTGCGCTTCATCCAAATTTTTTTCATGGAAATATTCTTCCGAGCATTCTTGAATTTTATTCTACAAAGAAGTATCATGTTGACAATTTGGGCGTTATTGGTTCCTCGAAAAATTAATTCTTGAACTTGTTTAATTGAATTCTTATATCATTGTCATCATCCTCATGTTTATGTTATGTTGAAAGTCATCTCGTGGCACCAGTAGTGCATAGATGTACTTGGTATGATTATGACCGAGGATTATTCGGTATAATCATGGCCGTAATGTTATAAATGATGTGAAAATTAAAAGTCCTCATTGGCCTGTAGTGCATTGATGGACAATTTTGGTATGATTATGGCTATGGATTCTCTTGACGAGGAGCAAAGATGAATTGTTTTATGGCATGATCGGACTAGTTGATGAAAACACGATTATCTTTGATCTGTAGTGCATGGATAATTCGTGGTTGTGATACTAAAGAATATCCTTGGCCTGTAGTGCAGGGATGATTTAATGATGTGGATTATTTAATGAGCTGAGTCTCAGCGATAACAGTGATGAAAAACCTTTTTAATCATAAAAGATAGTAGATTTTATTTTCTACTTGACTCTTTTAATGGATTGCTTGTTCCGCTGCAGTTAAACTTGATGTCTATTATATTTTATCAGTTTAACATTGTTGGAGACTAATGATAATTTATTCTGCATTATCTTAGTCATGATATTTCTTACTGGGCTAGTTGAGCTCACCCTTTCTTTCACTTGGTTCTCTTAAGAAATGAGAACATAGCGAGGACTAGTCGGAAAGCGGGTGAGCGGTCCAGAGGATAGCATTAGTAGTCCTCACTATTCTGTGAAATAGTGTGTTAATAATTGTAATGAGGACTCCTTTTGAGTTTGTATAATCTCTAGTAGACAATAATTGTATTCAAACTCACAGTTATGTTTTGTCGTATTGTACACGACAGTTGTATTAGTAAGTTGTATTTGAATTCTGTACCATGTAAGTGGCGACCCAAGATGGGTGACGTATACCTAATTTTGGGGGCGTCACATGTATAATTAAGTTGTATTTGTATTCTGTACCATGTATTTGGCAACTCAGAAATGTGATGTATACCTATTTTGGGGGCGTCACAACAAATACTTCATAAAAATCCCCTCAATATTTTTAACAACATTTTCATTTTTGAATTTTCAAAGTTTGACTTTTTTCGAAAAGTCAACTGTTGACTTTTGACCAAAAAGTCTATCCCGGCAAATTTTGTGTTTATAGTCTATTTCCACTAATTTCATCATTCCAGACTCAAATATCACGTCCGCGTCTCCAAATTCAACTCCAAACTCAAATTCGATTTTTAATAACATTTATTCATTATTATTATAGCTCGCAATATTAACAACCAGATTGTTCCTAGGAAAGAGGGGGCTTTCCGATAAGGATTTCTCCCTATTGGCGCGCAATTAGGTGACCAAACCTCTCCCCGAATTGTTAATTATGCATATAATAATATGAATAACTCGTTATCTCAATTATTGATTTAATAATATAAAATATTGACAATAATTGAATCAAATAACGTGAGAAACTATGCAGCAATTACTGTAGCAATAATTGAATTAAACTGAGTGACTTCTCACGTAAGCATCAATAATCAAAGATATTGTACAATATTGTGTGCTACTATGTAACCACGCGTATTATTATACTTTTATCACCGATTATTTCATGACAACTTGTTTACTTTGAAAATTTTTCACATATCACCCTTAACTTTAACCTTTTATCAATTTAACCATTCACTAAATAGAATAATTATAAGAAAATTGAATACTTTCATTTCATAAAATTCGGGGTCTCACAATCTCCCCTCCTTATGAAATTTTGCCCTCGAAATTTACGTACCTGGTAGTTTGAAGAGATGAGAATACCTTGCTTTCATTTCAGATTCCATCTTCCTTGTCCTCATGATTTCTCCATTGCTCATCTCCTGTATTTCAGATATCATTCTAGAATATATCTTCAAAACAAAGGTTAATTGACATATCAAAATTTGTCAACTTATCAAGTAACAATTTCAGCTTAGGTAAGTCACACACTAGCGAAGTATTTTACTCGTCTCTCCCCTCCTAGTTCTAGACTCATATCTCCGCCATCGACCATATCCCTAAGCTCTGATACCAATTGTGGCGCCCCCAAAATAGGTATACATCACCCATCTTGAGTCACTAGGAAATACACTACTGACAACTCCATTTATACAACTGTCGTGCAGAAAATGACCACAATTAAACTGTGAGTTTTAATACAAATATATATAACTCTCGTGGTGCCTTGACCACAAGACCTTACAATGGTACTTTGGAAAATACTCAAGAAAACCTTTGTACATGGGAGGCCATGCTCTAGGTTATGATAGATATAATATGTCCACAAAATTATCCTTGGTTGACCCAATAGTCCCCAAAGAAAAACAAGAAGATTGCTATCATCTTCTTTCCAATGGTGAGTCTTCTCTTAATATATAATTATCTCCATTGTCTCCAATCGATAATTATACTCCAAACACACTCCAAGATTATATAGGTAGTGCTCGTAGATATACTCAGCAAGTGGATGTGCACAACCCTGTCTTATGATAACACGAAGTTGTCTGTCATTAGACAATTCTTGTATGATAACCCTTCCAACATTGGGTTCGCCTCACCCTATTTGATTCACCAAATATAACTACTAAATGATGTATAAAATACAACACACTTTTCTATATTGTTTAGGGAGAACTTCCACAGCTAGAGACCACCGTTGTGACGCCCCCAAAATAGGTATACATCACCCATCTTGAGTCGCCAAATACATGGTACAAAATTCAAATAGAACTTAATTATACAACGATGTAAAATCGACAAAACATAATCTAAGAGTTTTAATAAGAATATTGTCATCTAGATAATATCCACACAACAATGGAGTCCTCATTACATTTATTGTCACACTATTTTATAGAATAGTGAGGACTACTAAAACAACCATCCTGAATGAATCAATCCGTTCCCAGGCTAAGTCCCGACTATATTCTCATTTCAAGAGAAACGGTGAAAGAAAGGGTGAGCTCAATTAGCCTAGTAAGAAATATTATGACTAAGATAATGCAGAATAATTTATCGTTAGCCTTCAACAGTTTTAAACTGATAAAATATAACAAACATCAAGTTTAACTACAGCGGAACAAACAATTCATTAGAAGAGTCAAGTAGAGAATAAAATCTACTATCTTCTATGATTTAAAAGGTTTTTTCATCACTTTTATCGCTGAGACTCAGCTTAATAAATAATCCACATCATCGCTGTACTCCGGCCAAGGATATTCATTGGTATCACGACCACAAATTATCCATGCACTACGGGCCAAGGATATTCGTGTATTCATCAATGGCCATGATCATGCCAACAACTATCCATCAATGCACTACGGGCCAATGAGGACTTTGACCACATCATTTGTAACATTACGGTCATGATTATACTTAATAATCCTCATTCATAATCATACCAAGTCCATCTATGCACTACAGAATACAAATGACTTCTACAACATATTATAAACATGAGGATGATGATAATGATATAAGAATTCAATAAAACAAGTTCAAGGATAAATTTTAAAGATTTATAATTTAATTTATCCGAAAATCAATAACGTCCAAAATTGTCAACATGATACTGTTTTGTGGAGTAAAATTCAAAAATGCTCAGAAGAATATTTCCATGAAAAGATACTGAATGAAGCGCAAATATCCAGGATATTCTACTTATTTCATGGAGTATAGAAGCCAAAAATTTAACCAATTGAGTATAATAGAATATATGAAACTGCAAATGGAGTTTTGCCCGCCATGCAGTAATCCACGTAGACAGATCATTTCCATAATTTAATAAGGAATGAATATGAATGATCATTCACCATGCATGCGGTAGTCCACATAGACATGTTATTCCAACAGAATAATAAAGAATGGAATAACAAAAGAATTCACCAAGCGTGAGTAATCCGCACATACATGTTATTCCAACAGAATAATAAAGAATGGAACCAGGTTATACGTAACCCGCACAGACAGGATATTCCAACAGAATAATAAAGAATGGAACAACAACATAATTCACCAGGCATGCGATAGACCACATAGACAGGTCATTCCAACAGAATAATAAAGAATGGAATAACAGAAGAATTTCACCATGTATGCGGTACTTCGAATAGACAGGTTATTCCAACATAATAATAAAGAATGAAATAACAACCCTTATGAGTATTGAAAGAAAATAACTCTCTTCATGAATACGAAATAATAATACCCCTTACCTTAGAAGAATACTGGATACTAGAATAGTGAGGTAGCAAACTTCTCTTCTTCTTTCTCTCTATAATTTCTCTCTATAATAATTGATCTATAGCTTTAGTAAATTGGTGAGAAACGAAGGAAGAATGAGCTTCTATTCATAAGAAAATATAGTTTCGATAATTGCACGTTTTGGGACTCAAAATATTACAGTATAATACCTTCTTCTTTTTCTTCATTTTTAATTTAGTCCTGTAAGTATTATCAAACTTGCACCACCTCCCCTAATAGTAAATTATGTGAATTAATAGTTCATTCATGTGACTTAATAGTATAATCATGTGAAAAAACTAATTACAGTATAATACCTTCATCTATACCTCCATTTTTAATTTAGTCATGTAAGTATTATCAATCTTGCACCACCTCCCCTAATACTACATGATGTGAATCAATAGTACACACATGTGAATAAATAGTTATAAGCATGTAAAATAATAGCAATTAATTGCTCATTTATCCGATTAATTACCTGATTGGTCAATATAACCTCCAGACATCAATTATTATCTAAATAAATGTCGATTTCCACTAAAACTAATAATCCCAACACAATGGAACTACCAATTTCATCTTTAATCAACATGAACTTATTCATTATTAATATTATAACTCACAATATTTAACAATCAGGTCGTTCCCAGGAAAGAGGGGCTTTCTGATAAGGATTTCTCCTTATTGGCGCGCAATTAGGTGACCAAACCTCTCCTTGACAGAACTTCTAGACATTGCCAATATTGCAAATAATAATATGAAAAACTTTATCGTCTCAATTATTGATTTAATAATAATATATAATGCGATGATGATCTTTGTGACAATAATTGAATCAATAATATGAGAGATATGATGCATCAATTACTGTAGCAATAATTGATTATAACTGAGTGACTTCTCACGTAAGCATTAATAATAAATACTGTGTGCTACTATGCAACCACGCGTATTACTGTACTTTTACTACTGGGTCTTACAACCTCCCCTTCTTATGAAATTTCGTCCTTGAAATTAGGGTGCGTACCTGGTATGTCGAAGAGGTAAGAATATCTTGATTTCATCTCAGATTCTAACTCCCAGGTCATTTCTTCCACATCGTGGTTTCTCCACAAAACTTTGACTTGAGGTATAACCTTGGAGCATAGAATATGATCCTTTTTATCCAAGATTTTAACAGGTAACTCTTCATATGTTAAATCTTCCTCTATCTCGTCTGGTTATAATTCAATAATGTGGTTCGGGTCTTTCATATATTTACGTAACATAGATATGTGAAAAACGTTATGAACACTAGACATACTTGGCGGTAAAGCGAGTCTATACGCCACAGTTCCTACTAGATCAAGGATTAAAAATGGGCCAATGAATTAAGGGTTGAGCTTTCCTCTCTTTCCAAATCTCGTAACTCCCTTCCATGGAGCAACACGTAATAACACATGATCTCCAATATCGAATTCCACGTCCTTTCGATGAAGATCAAAGATAACTCTTTTGTCGATCTTGTGAGGTTTTTATCGTTATCGGATCGTTTGAATCTTTTCCGTAGTCATACGTACCAACTCCGGTCCCAACAACGATGCTTCACCCACCTCATCCCAAAGATACTGTAGAAACGACACTTTCTTCCATATAATGCCTCAAATGGAGCCATGCCAATACTTGCGATAAGCTGTTGTTGTAGGAAAACTCCACCAATGGTAGGAACTTATCCCAACTTCCCTTGAAGTCAAGGACACGAGTCTTAATAGATCTTCAAGAGTTTGAATGGTCCTCTCCATTGTTAAATCTGTCGAGGATGATATCTTAGAAGCTAAATCGTAAATCCGTGCCCATAGCTTTTTGCAAACTAACCCAAAATCTTAAAGTGAATCTTGGGTCTCGATCAGAAACTATGGATACTGGCATACCATGCAGTCTTACAATCTCGTTTATGTACATACGAGCAAGACGCTCAAGTGTATAAGTTTCTCGTATAGGTAGGAAATGAGCAGACTTGGTCAATCTATCAACAATGACCCAAATTGCATCTATGCCTTGAGAAACCTTGGGAAGACCAGTAACAAAATCCATGGTAATGTGTTACCACTTCCATTTTGGAATTTCAAGTAGTTGCAATGGACCTTTTGGTACTTGATGCTCTGCCTTGACTCGTTGACAAGTTAAACACCTTGAGATAAATTTTGCTATCTCTCTCTTCATATTGCTCCACCAAAATGTATGTCGAAGATCACGATACATTTTGGTACTCCCAGGATGGATTGAAAATGGTGTGTTATGCGCCTCCATCATGGTTTTATACTTTAAATCAGGGTTGTTAGGAACACAAAGTCTGGAGTTGACTCGAAGTATTCCTTCTTCATCGATTCTTGCTTCCTAATAAGCACCTTCTTGACTTTCTCCTCATACGCATCGGCTCCAGTGTCCGTAGCTTGAGCAACTTTAACTTTATCGATTATAATTGGGATTCTACTCAGATATTCGCTATCATCACATGGGTCCCCGAGTCTTTATCTCTAAGCGTAAAACCTTAACTTTTGAATAAATATGAATTTTCTATATATATTATTTTTGAATATTATGGAGTGAAATTGATATAATGTTATAGTTGTGGGTAATATTTATAAATTTTGCATAGTATACAAGTTGTCATATTATATTCGATTGGTCGGGAATATTCATTTTAGCAGGGAATATTTGTACAACGGCGCAATCATTGGTGGACCCCACAACAGAATTATTGTCGGATTGAGAAAACGACAAAAATATTTTTATGAAAATAACGGCATAAGTTTTACCATTGATACTGTTGAACTACTCGGTAGTAAAAGTACGATGTCTGGCGTGGTTGCATAGTAAGCACTACAGTATTGATTATTGATGCTTACGTGAGAAGTCATTCAGTTTTGTTCAATTATTGCTATAGTAATTGTTGCACAGTATCTCACGTTATTTGATTCAATTATTGTCGATATTTATTATATTGTTATTTGAAATATCCATTTTTACTGTCTTGGCCATGATTACCACCGAAGTGGTTACCATTTCTGGCATGTTGATTCCTTCAATGTTTGTTGTCACCGCTTCGATGGTGATACCAATTTGGTATTTTCATCTTTCATTACCGCTTTCTCTTGGTTGCGTTGACTCGTTACCGCGCTCCAATAACTGAGCCCTATTTACAACATCTGAGTACAAACACATTTTATGAGAAATAAGATATTGACGTATCACCAGTTTAAAACCTCTTAAAAATATTCGTGTCATTCGCTCCTCATTATCGATCAAATGGGATGCAAACCGGGATAACTCATAAATTTAGCCTCGTATTGCGACACGGTCATATTATTTTGCTCCAACTTGATAAACTCCACCTTTCATGTGACGAATACTTTCGAAAGTACTTGTCGTTGAATAGCTCTTGGAACTTCTCCCAAGACATCTTGAGTCGTCCAGTTGGTACGTTTCTGATTCCCCAATGTCGCCTCTTCACGCAACATGAAGGTGGCGAAGGAACCTTTGCTCCTCGAAGCATCACAAGACATCAAAATCTTGGTGATCTGCTTTATCCACGCTTCCGCCTTTAAGTGGTTTTGGCTCTCCAATAAACTCGGGTGGTCCCAGCTCCTTAATCGCTTTAGCGGTGGCCATCAGAGAGTTTCCAATGTTTCAACCTGCATTTTGAATAGGAGCTGCTCTCGCCTGATGTTGCATGAATTGCATAAAGCCTCTGAACATTCCATCATTCATCATTTGGTCAGTGTTGTTGTTTGCATGAGGATTGTCGACTTCCTGATGCACATTATTCTGATTGTTGATCTATGGAGACTCAACGGTCTCTTGTGCTCCATTGCTATTCTCAATATTCTCGGATGCTATTTTCAAATACTGCCACAAAACAAGGGTTAATTGATATGCAACATATTATCTCTATACTCTGACCAACCAATTAAATACCAAAAAATTAGGTAGGTCATACTAGCGAAGGAATTCCCCGTCTCTCCCCTCCTAGTTCTAGTCTCATATCTTAGCCAGGGATCATATCCTTAAGCTTTGATACCAACTGTGACGCCCCCAAAACAGGTATACATCACCTATTCTAAGTCTCCAAATACATGGTACAGAATACAAATACAACTTAATTATACAACTATCGTTCAAAGTACGACAAAACATAAGCTGTGAGTTTTAATACAAATATTATCGTCTAGACAATATACAAACTCAAATTCAATATTATTACATTTATTTTCCCACTATTTCACTGAATAGTGAGGACTACTAATGCTATCATCTGGTCCGTCACTCCGTTCCCCAACTAGTCCCTGCTACGTTCTCATTTCCTGAAGAGAACAATAAAATTAAAAGGGTGAGCTGAACTAGCCCAGTAGGAAATATTATGACTAAGATAATGCAGAATATATTATCGTTAGCCTTCAATAGTTCTAAACTGATATAATATAACAACCATCAAGTTTAACTACAGTGGAACAAGCAATCCATTAAAAGAGTCAAATAGAGAATAAAATGTACTATCTTTTATGATTTAAAAGGTTTTTCATCACTTTTATCGCTGGGACTCAGCTTAATAAATAATCCACATCATCGAATCACCCCTGCACTACGGCCAAGGATATTCTTTAGTATCACGACCACAAACTATCCATGCAATACGGGCCAATGACATTCGTGTATTCATTAATGGTCATGATCATGCCAACAACTGTCCATCAATGCACTATGGGCCAATGAAGACTTTTACCACATCATTTATAACATTACGGTCATGATTATACCGAATAATCCCTGGTCATAATCATACCAAGTCCATCTATGCACTACATGCCACATATGACTTTCAACAAAATATAAACATGAGGATGATGACAATGATATAAGAATTCAATAAAACAAGTTCAAGAATTAATTTATCTAGGAACTAATAACGTCCAAATTGTCAACATGATAATGCTTTGTAGAGTAAAATTCAAGAATGCTCAGAAGAATATTTCCATGAAAAGATACTGGATGAAGCGCAAATATCAAGGATATTCCACTAATTTCATGGAGTATAGAAGTCAAAGTTTTAACCAACTGAGTATAATAAGGAATGGAATAACAAAAGAAATCACCAGGCATACGATAGATTGCACAGGCAGGTTATTCCAACAAAATAATAATTAACGGAACCAGTCCCACAGTAACGCATACGACATGATATTCCAACGAGAATAATAACGACGAATCGGTCCCACGTAAAATGCATGATAGGATATTCCAAATGTAATAATAAAGACGAAATCGAGTCCCAAGTAGTAAAAGCATGTAGATAGGATATTTCAAATGTAATAATAACGAATGGAATTATAGAAGAATTTCACCAAGTATAGGGTAGCTCACAGATATCTGAGTTATTCCAATGAATAATAATAAAGAATGGAATAATGTAAGTTCTCTTCATGGATAAGAAAGAAATAATACTCCCTACCTTAGAAAAAGCGGATACTTTGGAATAAGGAGGTAGCGGACTTCTCTTCTTCTTTCTCTCTATAATTTCTCTATAATAATAATCTAAAAAGCTTTTGTGAATTGGTGAGAAATGAAGGAAGAATGAGCTTCTATTTATAGGAAAATATAGTTTCGATAATTGCACGTTTTGGGGCTCAAAAAATTACAGTACAATTCCTCCAACTTTTCTTTCATTTTTAATTTAGTCCTGCAAGTATTATCAAACTTGCACCACCTCCCCTAATAGTAAATAATGTGAATCAATAGTATAATCATGTGAAAAATATGAATTACAGTATAGTACCTCCATCTATACCTCCATTTTTAACTTAGTCATGCAAGTATTATCAATCTTGCACCAACTCCCCTAATAGTAAATAATGTGATTCAATAGTAAACACATGTGAACAAATAGTTATATAAGCATGTGAATTAGTAGCAATTAATTGCTCATTTATCCGATAAATTACCCAATTTATCAATATAACCCCCAGACATCAATTATCATCGGATTAGATGTAGATTTCCACTAACACTAATAATCCCAACAAAATGGAACTATCAAAATTCATTTTTAATCAACACAACTTATTCATCATTAATATTATAACTCACAATATTTAACAACCAGTGTCATTCCGTGAAAGAGTGGGCTTTCCGATAAGGATTTCTCCTTATCAAGCGCCGCAATTAGGTGACCAAACCTCTCCTCGATGTAACTTCTAGACATTGTCAATAATATTGCAAATAATAATATGAATAACTTTGTCGCCTCAATCATTGATTTAATAATATAAAATATTATGCAAATGATAATGTGACAATAATTGAATCAATAATATGAGAGATATGATGCGTGATTCTCAGTAGCAATAATTGAGTATAACCGGTGACTTCTCACGTAAGCATCAATAATCAATACCGCGTGTACTATGCAACCACGGATATTATCAGTATTTTTTAACACCGGGTGTTTCAACAGCTTAACGGTAAAACTTCCGCCGTTATTTTCATAAAGTATTTTTGTCGCTTTCAATCCGATAATAATTCCGTTAATGAAGTCCACCAATGATTGTTCCGTTGTACGAATATTCCCTGTTAAAATGAAAAATTCCCCGACCAATCAAATATTATATAACAACTTGCGTACTTTGCAAAATTTGTAAATATTACCCACAACTATAATATTATATCAAATCCACACCATAATATTCAAAAATATTTTTTGAGAAGATTTAATCTTTATTCTAAAAGTTGGGGTCTTACAACCTCCCCTTCTTATGAAATTTCGTCCTCGAAATTAGGGTGCGTACATGGTATGTCGAAGAGGTAAGAATATCTTGATTTCATCTCAGATTCTAACTCCCAGGTCATTTCTTCCACATCGTGGTTTCTCCACAAAACTTTGACTTGAGGTATAACCTTGGAGCGTAGAATATGATCCTTTTTATCCAAGATTTTAACAGGTAACTCTTCATATGTTAAATCTTCCTCTATCTCGTCTGGTTCTAATTCAATAATGTGGTTCGGGTCTTTCACATATTTACGTAACATAGATATGTGAAAACGTTATGAACATCGAGACATACTTAGCAGAAAGTTTCGAGTCTATACGCCTACGCCTCCTACTAGATCGAGGATTAAAATGGGCCAATGAATCAAGGGTTGAGCTTTCCTCTCTTTCCAAATCTCAGAAACTCCCTTCCATGGAGCAACACGTAATAACACATGATCTCCAATATCGAATTCCACGTCCTTTCGATGAAGATCAGCATAACTCTTTTGTCGATCTTGTGAGGTTTTTATACGTTGTCGGATCGTTTGAATCTTTTCCGTAGTCATACGTACCAACTTCGGTCCCAACAACGATGCTTCACCCACCTCATCCCAGCATACTGGAGAACGACACTTTCTTCCATATAATGCCTCAAATGGAGCCATGCCAATACTTGCTTGATAACTGTTGTTGTAGGAAAACTCCACCAATGGTAGGAACTTATCCCAACTTCCCTTGAAGTCAAGGACACAGAGTCTTAATAGATCTTCAAGAGTTTGAATGGTCCTCTCCGACTGTTCGTCCGTCTGAGGATGATATGCCGAGCTAAATCGTAAATCCGTGCCCATAGCTTTTTGCAAACTAACCCAAAATCTTAAAGTGAATCTTGGGTCTCGATCAGAAACTATGGATACTGGCATACCATGCAGTCTTACAATCTCGTTTATGTACATACGAGCAAGACGCTCAAGTGTATAAGTTTCTCGTATAGGTAGGAAATGAGCAGACTTGGTCAATCTATCAACAATGACCCAAATTGCATCTATGCCTTGAGAAACCTTGGGAAGACCAGTAACAAAATCCATGGTAATGTGTTACCACTTCCATTTTGGAATTTCAAGTAGTTGCAATGGACCTTTTGGTACTTGATGCTCTGCCTTGACTCGTTGACAAGTTAAACACCTTGAGATAAATTCTGCTATCTCTCTCTTCATATTGCTCCACCAAAATGTATGTCAAGATCACGATACATTTTGGTACTCCCGAGATGGATTGAAAATGGTGTGTTGTCAGCGCCTCCATCATGATTTTATACTTTAAATCGGTTGTTAGAACACAAAAGTCCGGAGTTGACTCAAGTATTCCTTCTTCATCGATTCTTGCTTCCGGCATAACACCTTCTTGTACTTTTTCCCTCATACGCATCAGCTCCAGGTCTGTAGCTTGAGCAACTTTAACTTTATCGATTAAAGCCGATTCTACTCGTATATTCGCTATCATCACATGGGTCCCTGGAGTCTTTATCTCTAACTGTAAAACCTTAACTTTTTGAATAAATATGAATTTTCTATATATATTATTTTTGAATATTATGGAGTGAAATTGATATAATGTTATAGTTGTGGGTATTTATAAATTTTGCATAGTATACAAGTTGTTATATTATATTCGATTGGTCGGGAATATTCATTTTAGCAGGGAATATTTGTACAACGGCGCAATCGGTAGAAAATTATTTAAAGGTGGGCCACATATGGGGCCCATATGTGTTGGAAAAATGATTTTGGAAATAGAAGAGTATACGTATGGAAGTATATGTATGTATTGAGTATATGGTGGGAGAATATGATATGTGAAAGTGATAGGTGTGTGATGTGTGTGTGAGTGGAAATGGTGGAAAAGTGGTAGTATGATAGTGATGTGTAAGAGTGTAGTGAAAGTGATTATTGGGAGGGTGGGGGATTGATGTTGGTTATGGGGGAGAAAAATTAAGTGGTGTATATATAATATTGATATATATAAGTTGAAAACATGTGTTTATATATATGTATTATATTTTAATTTTGTTCGATTTTATTGGTTAGTTGATTGACTTTATTGTATTTGGCTTGAAGAAATAATTCTGCAGAAATAATTACTTCATAAATAGTACACTTCCATTCTCCTATAAATAAAGCTCATTCCTTCATTATTTCTTACTTAATTCAATTTGAAACTCTAGAGAGAGAAAATTATAGAGAGAAAGAAGAAAAGATTTCTGCTACTTAACTACTCTTATATTTAGTTCTTTTACGGTAAGGGGTGTTATTCTTTCTTATTCATGAAGAGAACTGTTGTTATTCCATTTCTTATTATTCTGTTGGAATAACCTGTATACTGCGCTCTACCCTATACTTGGTGACATTCTTCTATTATTCCGTCTTTATTATTCTATTGGAATATCCTCGTCACATGCTTTTACGCCTGGGACTCGGGTTCCGCTTTATTATTATTATTATTATGTCGAATATCCTCGTGCATGCGTTTTATACGGGACACGATCTTGCCCTTATTAGTATTCTCGTTGGAATAACTCGCCTATGCGGTACCGCATACAAGGTGATTTCTCGTTGTTATTCCATTCTTTATTATTCTCATTGGAACATCTTGTTTGGCGGTCGAATTTCACCTTACCGGTTCCGTTATTTAGTATTCTGTTGGAATAACCTGTCTATGCGAAGTACCGCATGCATGGTGATTTCTTTTGTTATTCCATTCTTTATTATACTCAGTTGGTTAAAGTTTTGACTACTAAACTCCATGAAATTAGTGGAATATCCTTGATATTTGCGCTTTATCCAGTATCTTTTTATGGAAATATTCTTCTGAGCATTTTGAATTTTACTCTACAAAGCAAAGATCATGTTGACAATTTGGACATTATTAGTTCTGGATAAATTAATTCTTGAACTTGTTTTATTGAATTCTTATATCATTGTCATCATCCTCATATATATATTTTTGAAAGTCATCCGTGGCTTGTAGTGCATAGATGGACTTGGTATGATTATGACTGTGATTATTCGATGTAATCACGACCGTAATGTTACAAATGATGTGGTAAAAGTCCTCATTGGCCCGTAGTAGTGCATTGATGGAAAGTTGTTGGCATGATCATGACCATTAATGAATACACAAATATTCTTGGCCCGTAGTGCATGGATAATTATGGTCATGATACTAAAGAATATCATCGTCAGTAGTGCGAGGGGGTGATTCGATGATGTGGAATATTTATTAAGTCGAGTCTCAAATGATAATAAAGATGATGAAAACCTTTTTAAATCATAAAAGATAGTAGATTTTATTTTCTACTCAACTTTTTTAATGGATTTCTTGTTCATACCGCAGCTTAAACTTGATGTCTATTATATTTTATCGGTTTAACATTGTTGGAGACTTATGATAATTTATTCGCATTATCTTAGTCATAATATTTTTTATCGGGCTAGTTGAGCTCACCCTTTTTTTCACTTTTCTCTTCTTGAAATGAGAATATAGCCGGGATGAGCCGAAGGAACGGAGTGATGGTCCGCAGGATAAGATTAGTATTCCTCACTATTCGTGAAATAGTGTGATAATAATTGTAATGAGGACTCCTTTTGAGTTTGTATAATCTCTAGTAGACAATATTTGTATTCAAACTCACAGTTTATGTTTTGTCGTATTGTACACCTGACGGTTGTATTAGTAAGTTGTATTTGAATTACACTATGTATCTAGCGACCCAAGATGGGTGATGTATACCTAATTTTGGGGCGCCATACAGTTGGTATCGAGCTTAGGGATACGATCCCTAGCTATGATGTGAGACTAGAACTAGGAGGGAGAGACGGAATTCCTTCGCTAGTATGATCTACCTAAGTTATTTGGTATTTAATTGGTCACAAAGTATATGGATAATATGTTATATGTTAATGAACCTTTGTTTTGTGGCGATGATCTCAAAATGACATCCGAGAATGTTGAAAATAGCAATAGAGCACAAGAGACCGCTGAGTCTCCACATATCAATAATCGTGGAGAATGTGCATCGTGAAGGCGACAATCCTCATGCAAACAACAACACCGACTAAGTGATGAATGATGGATCTGCTCACAAAGCTTTATGAAATTCATGCAACATCGGTGAGTAGAGCGGCTCCTATCCAAAATGTAGGTGGAAACACCGGAAACTCTCGGACCATTACTACTAAACAGCTTCAAGGAGCCGGGACCACCGGAGTTTATAGGAGAGCCAAAACCACTTAAGCGCAAGCATGGATAAAGTAGATCACCAAGATATTTAATGTCTTGGGATGCTCCGAGAGCAAAGGTTCCCTTCGCCACCTTCATGTTATTGCGTGAAGAGGCGACATCGTGGGAATCAGAAAAGCGTACTCCACTGACGCACTCAATATGTCTTGGGAGAAGTTCCAAGAGCTATTCAACGACAAGTACTTTTCCGAGAGTATTCGTCACATGAAAGAAGCGGAGTTTATCAAATTGGAACAAAACAATATGACTGTGTCACAATACAAGGCTAAATTTGCGGAGTTATCCCGGTTTGCATCCCATTTGGTCGATAATGAGGAGCGAATGACGCGAATGTTTTTAAGAGGTTTGAAACCGGAGATACGTCAATATCTTATTTCTCATAAACCGTGTTTGTACTCGATGTTGTAAATAGGGCTCGGTTATTAGAGCGCCAGAACGAGTCAACGCAACCAAGAGAAAGCAAGCGGCTGAAGATGAAAATACCGGTGGTATCACCATCGAGCGGTGACAACAAACATTGAAGGAATCAACATGCGAAATGGTAACCACTTCGGTGGTAATCATGGCCAAGACAGTAAAAATGGACATTTCAAGAAGAGGAGATTCAACAATGATGGAAAGACGTCAGCACCAATACCCATTGTTAAGGAAGGAGAACGACCACCTATCATATGCTTCAAATGCGGAGGAGAGGGACACATCAGTCCAAACTGCGCAATGCCGTCCAAAGCATGTTATAATTATGGAAGAGAAGGTCACCTAGCTTGATTTTTGTCGTTCACCAAGACAAGTTCAACTAGGATGGAGGCACCAAAGGTCAGTCCCGAAAAAGTCAAAGCCAAGAGTGCAAGGGAGAGCGTTTGTAGTGACCTCCTGAAAAGTAAGGAACCCGAATGAGGTCATCACGGGTAAGCTTATCATAAACTCTAGCAAAGTCTATACCTTATTTGATACCGGTTCTACGCATTCTTTTATTTCTCCTACTTGCACTCAACGATTAAATTTGACTCCTGAGAAAATAGACTTTGACTTATCTGTTGAAACTCCATTAGGAGAAACCTTCATTACATCCACTGTTTATAAGTCTTGTTTGATTCAAATCGGTAACCGCACGTTACCTGTCGATCTTATCTCCTTAAAAATACTTGCATTTGACGTGATTCTAGGGATTGATGTGTTAACTACTCATCATGCTAAAATTGATTGTTTTCGTAAGGTTGTTAGCTTTCATATTCCTAATAAACCTATTATGCGAATTCAAGCAACCAAACCATTAAAATCAATCACGGTCATCTCAAGCCATAAAACTATTCGTTTATTGAAAAACGGATGTCAAGCTTTCTTAGCTCATGTCACGGATTTAAACAAAAATACGTCAAATTTGAAGGATATTTCTATTGTTAATAAATTTCCTGACGTATTCCCTGAAGAACTTCCTGGCCTACCCCCAGAGCGTGAAGTTGAATTTTGTATCGACCTTGAACCCGGTCACAAAACCCATTTCCAAAGCCCCATATCGAATGGCTCTTATTGAACTTCAGGAGTTAAAGACCCAATTGCAAGAATTGTTAGACATTGGTTTCATTCGTCCTAGTACGTCTCCTTGGGGTGCTCCTGTTCTATTCATGAAGAAGAAAGATGGGAGTATGCGACTTTGTATTGATTATCGGGAGTTGAATCATGTCACCATCAAAAATAGGTACCCATTGCCACGTATTGATGACCTGTTTGACCAGTTGCAAGGCGTCAAGTTCTTTTCAAAGATTGATCATCGTTCCGGATATCACCAATTGAAGATTAGAACCAATGACATTCCAAAGACGGCTTTCAGAACTCGGTACGGGCATTATGAATTCATAGTCATGTCTTTTGGATTGACTAATGCTCCTGTTGCCTTCATGGATATGATGAACCGAGTATTCAAGGAATATTTGGATCACTTTGTGGTCGTCTTTATTGATGACATCCTTATTTATTCCAAAAGCCGTGAAGATCATGAGCAACACTTGAGGCCGATACTCCAAAAGCTTCGTGAATATAAGCTTTATGCCAAGTTGAAGAAATGCTAGTTCTGGCTTGAGGAAGTAGCATTCCTTGGGCACGTGGTATCAAGTCATGGAATATCTGTTGACCCAAAGAAAGATTGAAGCTATTCAAAGTCGGGAACAACCTAAATCGATGATCAAGTATGTATCTTTCTCGGCTTAGCTGGTTATTATCGGAGATTCGTAGAAGGGTTTTCTCGAATCGCTACTCCACTAACTCAGCTGACTTGGAAAGATACAAACTTTGGTTGGAGCGAGGAATGTGAGACGAGTTTTCAAAAACTCAAGATGAGACTCATTTCAAAGACTGCTCGACAATACCATCCGGTTCGGAGGGGATTTGTCATCTCACGATTATGCTTCTAGGCAAAGGGTTAGGATGTGTTCTCATGCAACATGGGAAAGTCATAGCCTATGCCTCCTCGACAACTCAAAGAATATGAGAGGAATTATCCTACTACTCACCTGAGAGTTAGCAAATTGTGGTCTTCGTGACTTAAAATTTAGAGGCATTACTTGTATGGGGACAAGGTGGAGATCTTTACGGATCATAAAAGCCTCAAATATTTTTTCACTCAAAAGGAACTCAACATGCGACAACGACGTTGGCTTGAACTGTTGAAAGATTATGATCATACCATCCAATACCATCCTGGAAAAGCGAACGTGGTAGCTGACGCATTGAGTAGAAGATCTTATGCAAGTACGAGTACGATATTGTCAACACAAAGGCCCATTTTGTGTGACTTACAAAGGATGGAGATAGAGTTAAAGACTCTAGGGACCCATGTGATGATGGCGAATATACGAGTAGAACCGACTTTAATTGATAAAGTTAAAGCTGCTCAAGCTATAGACCTGGAGCTGATGCGTATGAGGAAGAAAGTGCAAGAAGGTGCTATGGCGGAAGCAAGAATCGATGAAGAAGGAATACTTCGAGTCAACTCTAGACTTTGTGTTCCTAACGACCCTCATTTAAAGTATAAAATCATGATGGAGGCGCACAACACACCATTTGCAATCCATCCTGGGAGTACCAAAATGTATCATGATCTTCGACATACATTTTGGTGGGGCAATATGAAGAGAGAGATAACGCTGTTTATCTCAAGGTGTCTAACGTGTCAACGAGTCAAGGCGGAGCATCAAGTACCAAAAGGTTCATTGCAACCAATTAAAATTCCAGAATGGAAGTGGGAGCACATTACCATGGATTTCGTTACCGGTCTTCCTAAGGTTTCTTAAGGTATAGATGCGATTTGGGTCATTGTTGATAGATTGACCAAGTCCGCTCATTTTTTACCGACACGAGAAACTTATACACTTGAACGCCTCTTGCTCAGATGTACATAAACGAGATTGTAAAGACCGCATGGTATGCCAAGATCCATAGTTTTTGATCGAGACCCAAGATTCACTTCACGATTTTGGGTTAGTTTGCGAAGCTATGGGCACAGATTCTGATTTAGCTTTCGGCATATCATCCTCGAGACGGACACGGGAATGGAGAGGACTATTCAAACTCTTGAAGATCTATTAAGATTCTGTGTCCTTGATTTCAAGGAAGTTGGGACAAGTTCTTACCATTGGTGGAGTTTTCCCTCAACAACAGATTATCAAGCAAGTATTGGCATGGTTCCATTCGAGCGTTGTATGGAAGAAAATGTCATTTTCGAAGATCTTTGGGATGAGGTGGGTGAAGAAAGCGTTATTGGGACCGGAGTTGAGTACGTATGACTATGGAAAAGATTCAAACGATCCCAAGAACGTATAAAAACCTCACAAGATCAACAAAAGAGTTATGTTGATCTTCATCGAAAGGACGTGGAATTCGATATAGGAGATCATGTGTTGTTACGTGTTGCTCCATGGAAAGGAGTTACTGAGATTTGGAAAGAGAGGAAAGCTCAATCCTCGATTCATCGGCCCATTTTTAATCCTTGATCGAGTAGGAACTGTGGCCTATAGACTCGCTTTACCGCCAAGTATGTCTCGTGTTCATAACGTTTTTCACATATCCATGTTACGTAAATATGTTGAAGACCCGAACCACATTATTGAGTTAGAATTGGACGAAATAGCGAAAGATTTGACGTATGAAGAGGTTCCTGTTCAAATCTTGGATAAGAAGGAACATATTCTACGCACCAAGGTTATACCTCAAGTCAAAGTTTTGTGGAGAAACCACGATGTTGAGGAAATGACTTGGGAGTTAGAATCAAAATGAAATCAAGGTATCCTTACCTCTTCGACATACCGTGCATGCACCCTAATTTCGAGGGCAAAATTTCATAAGAAGGGAGATTGTAAAACCCCAACTTTTGAATAAAGATGAATTTTCTATAAATATTTTTTGAATATTATGGAGTGAAATTGATATAATGTTATAGTTGTGGGTAATATTTATAAATTTTGTATAGTATGCAAGTTGTTATATTATATTCGATTGGTCGGGGAATATTCGTTTTAGCAGGGAATATTCGTACAACGGCGCAATTATTGGTGGACCCCAATAATATAACAACTTGTCGAGTTGTTATATTAGGTGGGGGGAAAAGCCTTAGGAAGTAACCTTTGAAAAGATAGTGGAGATAACTCTTGTAGAGTTTTAAGAAAGAAGAAATAAAACACTTATGTGCTTATGTGTTTATAGTTTATGTACTCGTGAGTGTCGAGTAGTAATGATTAATAATTAAAACTTTAAAACTTTGTTGTCAGGATGACTAATGTCGGAGAATCCAGTCAGGCTAGGGAGGAGGGACCTCAAATGCCTATAGAGGAGGAGCCTCGCGACATTCAGGTAGTTTGGGAATAACTACTGCCACGGGAGTTTGCCCCGTTGGACACAGTAGTTGAAGATGAGGATGATGATGTGGAGACAGACGAGGAGGATCCTGTTGAGTTACCACAGGAGGATGAGGATGACGAGGACGAGGAGGAAATGATTCCACTTAACTCGATAGCTGGCCGTATATACGATGAGGTGCATGACCGTAACGTAGAACGTCAGGATACAGTTGAGGAGTTGCAGGAGATAGTAGCTGAACAATAGACTGCAATGACACAAAAAGATGGCAAGATCCAGGATCGTGAGGAACGGCTAACAAACGCCGAGGAGAAACTAATACAGACTGAAGGAGAGAAAGAATAATTGATCGAGATGGTTGCTGGACTGAAGAGCAAGCTAAGAGGGCAAGAGCTGAAGATGCATACGAGGAAGCTTATCAATGAACTGGAAGAGCAGTAAGGAACTCACAGGCGAAAAGGATGAAGATGGAAGAGATGGATAAAGTATTTGACACCGCAATTAATCGAGCTCAAGATCGGGTCATGGGATATCCGATTCAGTTCGAGACGCTGCCATCATTCGTGTTAGATCGCAGAACAATATTTTGAGTCATGGAGGAAGAACGTGATAGGGCTAAGAAGTATCTTAATAGATCATCGTAGAAAATGTGCCTGTAAAGCACGTAATAAGTATTAAATAATGTGTAAATCCCTAGTGTTAAGTAACCATGGGATATGATAATAATGATGTTGTCCTGTAACTTTTGTAGTTCAGGAAAGGAATGTAAATAGAAATGATGCTATTGTTTTTATGTTTTTCGAAGTAATGATGAATAAATAAAAGTTATTATTTTATTCAAAGTGTTATGTGTTATGTGGTTATTTCTTTTATGGAGGCAAGTTAATTAGAAAATACTTAAAGAAGATGAATTAGTCTAATAGATGTTTTGTTTTAATAGAAAATGCCTCCCAGACGTGAACCACCCCGACAGAGAAACAATGAAAGAACTACCAATAATTACAATGTTGACGGTAACCCCGTTCAACAACTAGTGACACTCTTCGACAGAGCGTTGCGTAATCAACCACAAAACCATGGTACAACGTTTAAGGATTTCAAGCGGTTGGACCACCGAATTCCGATGGGTCTATGAATCCAAATAAGCACAAACACGGATTATGGAGATAGAAAAAGTGTTCGATGTCGCTAGGGTAGGGGATGACGGAAGATCGCTTTACGCAACATTCATGTTGAAAGCGAGAAGGTAGTTATTGGTGGCGGGCCAATAAAACTTCGGAAGGGCCAGGAGTGATGACCTGGGATAGGTTCAAGGAGTTGTTTTTCGAGACCTATTTTTCGGAGAGTTCGAAGAGTCAGCTGGAAGTAGAGTTTCTGGAACTAAAGCAAGGAACGATGATGGTATCTAAATATGCCGCGAAGTTCATCGAATTGGCAAGGTTTCACGCCATATCGTGTCGGCACCGTGAGACTAAGCGTGGCGAAGAGATTTGAACAGGATCCAAGCCCCAGTTTATCAATAGGGTTTCCTGTTCGATTGAAGACATTTGTAGCAGTGATGGAGAAAGTAGTACTTGTGGAAGGTGGAGGCGAGACAGTGACAAAGTTCAATCAGGAACAAAAGAAGAAGAGGAATGAGAATGAGACTAAGAATAGAGGTGGTAGCAGTGGAAACAACAATAACAACAACAACAACAACAACAACAGAAGAGGAAGTGGAATGGGAGCATGGGTCTTTGGACACCGGCAGGTAACCAAAGAAACAAAAGTTTGAAGCATGTGCGACATATGCGAAAATTCCATAAGGGTGTGTGCTTGATAGGGAAGCGAGTATGCTATAATTGTGGCTGGAGGGTCACATCACCCCAAATTGCACTCAACCGAAGAAGAATGTATGCTTCACGTCAGCGGATCCAAGGATCACTTTGCTCGTGAATGCCCTAAGAAGAGGAAGGAGTGACAACCGTAAGCAATGGAGGTAACAATGGAAGTACATGGGCCATTCACGGGACTGCGACGATTAAACAAACCCACACCCGTAAAAACATGGTACATGCAAGATCTTTGTGCAATCAAAAGATGTAGTGTCGTATTATCCCAATCAATGATATAAATGCTTATGTATTATTCGATTAAGGGTGCTACTTGTTCGCTTATATCCGATGAATTTGCTAAGAGGTTAGAATTGCCTAGAGAAGAACTGAATTTTCCTTTGAACATAGAAATTGCGAATAAGAAGTAATCCTGTTAGATTCAGTATACAAGAACCGTAGGGTGAACATTAAGGAAAATATTTTGTTGGTAGATTTGATTCCGATTAGACTAAAAATTTGATGTAATTTTGGGGATGGATTGGTACATTCAAATATGGAGCGATGAATCGATTGTCACAAGAAGTGTGTAAACCTTATGACTCCGTCAAAGGTTGTATTTTATTGTAGCAAGTCGCCTAGACAAATGAAATGTCTGACGACTATGCAGGCCAAGAAATTGTTGAGTCAAGGTTGTGTAGGCTATTTAGCTTACATAGTTGATACTTAGAAGAAGGGTGTGAAACTAGAAGAAATACCGGTAGTGAGAGAATTCGAAGACGTGTTTCCAGAAGATTTTCCAGGACTTCCGCCTGACAGAGAAATTGAGTTCTTGATCGACTTAGCGCACGAACAACACCGATATCGAAGGCCCTGCATGTAATGGCTCCTAGAGAAATAAAGGAACTAATGGTACAGTTGCAAGAGTTACTGGACAAGAAATATATTCAACCAAGCGTATCACCGTGGGGAGCGCCAGTTTTATTCGTTAAGAAGAAGGACGGATCAATACGTCTTTGCATTGATTATAGGGAGTTAAACAAGGTCACTATTAAGAATAAGTATCCGTTACTTAGAATAGATGACTTGTTTGATCAGCTGAAGGGTGCTAAATATTTCTCGAAAATAGATTTGAGAAGTGGGTATCACCAATTAAAGGTAAGAAAGGAAGATATACCTAGAACGACATTCAGAACTCGATACGAACATTACGAGTTTCTGGTGATGTCTTTTGGTTTAACAAATGCCCCTGCTGTGTTCATGGATTTGATGAATAGGGTGTTTAAACCATTCTTAGACAAGTTTATGGTGGTATTTATTGATGACATTCTGGTATATTCCAAAACTCAAGAAGAACACATGGAATATTTACGTTTGACATTGGAAACACTAAGGAAGGAAAATCTGTACGCGAAATTCTCTAAGTGCGAATTTTGGCTCGATCGTGTACAATTTTTGGGTCACGTGATTGACAAAGATGGGATTTCAGTAGATCCATCAAAAGTGAAAGTTGTAATCAATTGGGAACAACCAAGAACACCGTCAGAAGTGAGGAGTTTCTTGGGACTGGCTGGTTATTATAGAAGATTTATTTAAGATTTTTCTAAGATAGCCACTCCGCTAACAAATTTGACAAGGAAAGCTGTAAAATTCGTTTGGACGGAGAAATGTGAAGAGAGTTTCCAAGATTTAAAGAAGAAGTTAAGTATGACACCTGTGTTGACATTACCAGATAATACAGGAAATTTTGTGGTGTATAGTGATGCCTCACATAAAGGGTTGGGTTGTGTTCTTATGCGAATCGACAAAGTTATTAAGCGTATGCATCAAGACAACTAAAGGATTATGAGAAAGGGTATCCGACTCATGATTTGGAATTGGCTGCAGTTGTATTTGCTCAAGAGATATGGAGACACTATCTTTATGGAGAGAAATATGAGATCTACACAGACCACAAAAGTCTGAAGTATATTTTCACTCAGAAGGATTTGAACATGCGTCGAAAGAAGATGGATGGAACTGATAAAAGATTATGATTGTGAGATCTTTTATCATCCTGAAAAGCGAATGTGGTTGCGGATGCTTTAAGCGAGAAAGGTCGAGAGAAGGCGATCTTGATAACAACTCGGGAGGAGCTCATTTCAAATGATGACAAAAGCGGAGTTGGAAATCAAATTTCCAAAAGAATCGACGAACAACTATTCCGGATAGAAGTCGATCCAACTTTAGTGGACAAAGTGAAGAATGCTCAACTACAAGATGAAGAGTGTGGGAAAATCAAAGAGAATCGGTTGAAGGCGGTGATGTAAAATACAAGGTCGACAATCTAGAAGGATTACTACTGATTCGAGGGAAGAATTTGGGTTCGATAATGCTAGAACCGAAAGAAGAAATTTTAACAAATCTCACAAATTTGAAAATATTCAATTCATCCAGAAGCTCAAAAATGTATCAAGATTTCTTACCGACATTTTGGTGGCCAAACATGAAAAGGGATGTTCTTTGAATGCGTGGCGAAATGCTTGACATGTCGAGAGTAAAAGCCGAACATCAAAGACCCAAATGGATTACTCCAACCTGTTGGAAATACCGGAATGGAAGTGGGAACACATCACGATGGATTTTGTGGTGGGTCTTCCAACTACTCGAGAGAGGATGCGATGCGATTTGGGTGATAATGTGGATGATCGATGAAATTAGCACACTTTCTACCAATAAAGATTAGATTCAATCTTGATCGGTTGGCAAGATTGTACATTAAAGAGATCATTTCGAGGCATGGAGTGCGATATCAATTGTTTAGATAGAGATCATGATTCACATCAAATTTACGGAAGAGACTATAAGAATGCATGGGGACACGATTCTTGCGAATGAAAGTACTGACTTATCATCCACAAACAGATGGCCAAAGCGAGCGAACAATTGAGACATTGGAAGATATCTTTGAGAGCATATGTTATGGACTTTAAAGGAAGGCCGGGAAGAACAATTACTTGTTGGTGGAGTTTGCTTATAAT
The DNA here is from genome assembly GCA_020205605.1 of Panax ginseng. NCBI lineage: Eukaryota > Viridiplantae > Streptophyta > Magnoliopsida > Apiales > Araliaceae > Panax > Panax ginseng. The sequence continues at coordinate 45,999,650 of CM035141.1, forward strand.
AACAACGCTTATCACGCGAGCATCGGCATGCCACCTTACGAGGCATTGTCGACGAGAAAGTGCGAACTCCACTGTCTTTGGGATGAAATCGATGAACATATTGTTTAGGACGAGAATCGGTACAACAAAGCTGTTGACGTTGTTAAACTCATCAGGACAAGATTAGTAGCGACCCAAGACAGAACGAAAAAGTATCTTTGATCAACACGAGACAAGATCGTGCATTCGACTTAGAACTTTTGAATTCCTAAAAGTTTCTCCTTGGAAGGGAAAATTCATTTTGGTAAAAAAGGGAAAGCTAAGCCCGAGGTTTATTAGACCCTTTGAAGTCTTTGCGAAGAGTAGGAGAAGTGGCTTACGAGGTAGCTCTACCTCGAGTTAGAAAAACATTCATAATGTTTTTCACATTTCGATATTCACGACCATATAAAACCCGACTACAAACATGTGATCGAAAGTACGAACCGTTGCGATTAGAAAGATTTGTCTTATGAAGAGGTTCTATCCGGATAGTCGACATGAAAGAACAAGTGCTCGAGAATAAAGTGATACCTTCATGAAGGTGATATGGAGGAACCACAACGTTGAAGAAGCTACGTGGGAACTCGAAGAAAAATGTTGAAAGAGTACCACTGAGAGTTATTTGTTTAATCTGTGTCTTGATTACGGGGACATAATCTTTGTAAGTAGAGAAGAATGTAACGAATGATTTATTTGAGTTGTGATTACGAGGACGAGAATCCTTGTAAGGAGGAATGATGTAACATTCCGAAATTTTAAAGTGTAATATTAAATATTTATTGATTTATATAAATATTTAATGGATATATTATTATTGAATAAATAATTATTCAATTTGAGTTGATGTGATTTAATTAATTATTTGTTGAATAAATAATTAAATATTAAATATTTATTGAATTATATGGCAATTTGAGTTGATGTGGTTTAGTTAATTATTTGTTGAATAAATAATTAAGGAGCTAAATAAATTAATTGTTATGAGATTATATACCAATGTAATTTAATAAGTAAGCTAGAGAGCTTATAGTGATTTAAATAAATTATAATATTTTAAATGGGAAATTGTAATTTAAAATATTAGTTGGTTAAATAAAATTATAATTATAAAGAAATTATAGTTTTGTGATAATGATTTATGTATTAAAGTAATTTAATAGATTAATATTTGAATTGATTAAATTGATTATTTAATTAAATAGAAGTGTGACAAATAATCTTGCCATAAAGGAGTTATTAAAATAAATTAAGGGAGTTTAATTTAGTTTTTCCAAACATGTCTTATTGCATAATAAGTCTTTAATCTAATAGTGTTTTATCAAACAAGGTATAAGGATTAATCCATTTGTTTTAATTCAGTTTACCAAACAAGGTGTAAGGATTAAAGAGTTATTTTATTAGCTTGGCCAAACAAGCCTTATGGCTTTTGATTTTCAAACAAAATATAACTGATATAATTATATCTATATAGATATTATATCATTAATAGATATTATATCATATACGTTATATTTTTATTACGTAGTTAGAGTTAGGAAGAGAAGAAGGCTCGAGTTGAAGAAAAGAAGAAGAAGAAAAATACTGAGAGAGAAAAGTTGAGAGAAACTTAGAAAAATTGAGAAAAGAATTGGGGAAAAGAAGATTGTAATCATAACCATTTTCTTCTAAACTCTAGAGTATCATCTTCTTAATCAAAGGTAGGATATTAATCCTTGTATTTTATTTTTAAAGTTTAGTTTTCTTCTCCAAAGAGTTCTCTGTAAATAATTATGGATGATGAATTCTTGTGTATATAGCTTTAGATGATGATTGTTGTTGTAAAAAAGCTGTTTTGTTGAGATTATGTATGATTATAATCAATTACTTTATGTATGTATGTAAATTGTGAAGAAATATATCACAGTGAGTTCATATGAAAATATATATATGAATATGGCTTAGTTTAAAGTAGAAATTAAGGTTTTATTTGTTGTTAAATTGATAAATTGATTGTTAGAATTGATAGAGTATGTAAAATCATAATCATGATGTTTTGAATTTACTGTTTTGGTTGAAAAACAAAATCATAGTGTTGATTTTCATTGAAAGTATAAAAAATGGAGTTTTGCCAAGAACATTGAAATTGGGTGTTGTATATTTGATGTTTGTGTTATTTTATGAGTATAAACATGTTAGAAGTCGTCACAATATGTTTATATGAAGTCTATATGTAAATTACATGATAATCAGTCTATTAGATTCGAGCTTTTAGGCCAATTTGGCTTTTTCGCATCTTTTATTGTTGTCGATCAATCAACGATTTCATACATCATGTGTGCTGACCAATGATACGTTAAGTGGCGCCGCAGCTTGACATCATCCACGCCTTGTGACATGGCTTCGTAGTATAATCACCGCACCGCAGCGCCATCACCACGCCGCAGCACGACTCACAGTGTAAATTGTGGCGCCACGGCACGAGTTAGCAGAATGGTCTGACAGTGTACTTTATGTACACAAAATTTTAAGAAAACATTTTTGTGATGATAGCAGGACTGTAAAATATAGATTTTAGTATTTCTATACTATGAATAATTATGTTATTAAGGATTAACTTGTGTTATAAGTTGATTATGGAATTAAATAATCAAACCTATGTGATGAATGTATTAGTTATGTGATAATGACTAACTATGTCACGATGACATATGTATATAGGATATTGTGATTCAAATTGATTCGGTTTAGTCTACGAGCAAGGCAAGTTTTCTAACTCAAAACTTCATTGTATGCGAGTTTAATTTCATTTGGTACATTATTATTTTCAAATTCAATTACAATTGTTGTAAGTTTCTACTTCTACACTTTAAGTGAGAGCTAGATTTCCTATGATTGAGTAAGTCATTGTATCTAGTTACTCATGATGCGATGCAAGTTTTCTAATCCTTTGTCTTATTGAGCTAATTATTGTTTTCAATTCGATTATCTTATAATGATGTAAGTGGTCTAAACTTTGGTTTGATGTTGAACAAGTTATTCTTGTATTTCAATTATTGATTAACATGCATAACTGAATTGCCATGCATGTTTAGTATTCAATCCTAATTAACCTTGGCTTAGTATTGTTCAAACAAGGTTTGCTATATTTATTCAAATTGTATGCTATTAGATTATTCCTAATGCATGACTTTAGTTACTATGATTGATTCAATCACTATTATTCTATAGTATAGTGTTATTGGTCTTATTCAACTACTCCTTAGTTGATGTTCGTTAAATTCCAAATTTCCTTGAAAGCTTATCTAAACCAAACTTACTTTGGTGCAGACTTGTATTCTAAATACTGAGATGAACAACTCTTTTAATAGAGGTTTACGCTTAGCGTTGAAATGGTTGTGCACAATACATTGTATGAAGGGTTGACCCCCCTAAGTATGTGGAGTCCTTATAGTCTTATAGATTTGTTAAAGTTAAAGTTGAAAGATTACTTATAATGTGGACATGATTAAGTGGTCATTAGACCCTCGATGAATGTTATAATTTTCGAAAAGTTAATAGAATATATTGTTCGGTTCTATTGAGCCTAGTATTGGCAATTGATGTAAAAGTTTAAAGATTTATTTATTGTTATTTCAAGTGGGCCTTGTTTGCTCACTCTTGCACAGTAAAAATTTCTTACTGACTAAAGTTGAAATCGGTGGCGTACCTAGCACCCGATGAAAGGAAAAGGAAAGATGAACAAGTACTGGCGCCGTTCCTCGCTCCCCAGCGCTATAGTGGGTTTGGTACTCGCGCCCCGACGCCATGCTTGGGTCCCCGGCGCCGACATCGGTTTTGTTAATTAAAAGAGGCATTTTGCTGATCTGTCCTAGTATTTTTAGCAGATCCTCACCAAGCGACGCATCTCTATCTCTCCTTTGTCCCAACCGTCGGCCGTTTCCTACCGTTTGGGCACCCAATCGACAAATGGTTGCCTCTCTGTCCGTTATTTCTCCCCTTTGTGTAATCCTTGGTTGTTTATTTAACCGGGATTGGTCGTGGTATCTCCATCTGTGCTTCATCTCTGTAATTATCTCAATTGGTTGCTTATCATGGCTTCAAAATGCCCAAGGACTAGTATTGGCCCTCCTCCATCCTCTTCCCGTTCTCGTGCTCAGACATGGGATGCTGTGAAATTTCCAACAGAGGAAGCTTATCAAAGATATCTGTGAACTTCTTATCTCGCGATTTAGTGCTTGGCGAGGGCCTTGACTTTGACGATAAGCTGGATGGTGAGATGAAAGCAATGATCTCCAAGATGAAGTGGGTGCATTTCACCAAGCTGCCGGAGTCGGCTGTGGTAGCGGTAGTCAAGGAATTTTATACCAATGCCATCCCGGATGGTCCGCCGGCTTCACCAGTACGGGGCAAATTGATTCCTTTTGATATCAAGGCTATCAACGCAGTTTATGGGACACCAAATTTTGACTGCCGGGATTATCGAGAAAATGGGATTCGCGGCTACCACACTGATGAGATTGCTAGCAAGCTTTGTAATCCTGGGACGGTATGGAAAACAAACGGTTACACGGCAGAAAGGACTTCATTTCCCCAACAAGCCCTCAGCCGTTATGGTAAGGCGTGGTACGCTTTCATATGTGCAAACATTCAGCCTACCCGGCATGTGAGTGATGTGACTTGGGAAAGAGCAACTCTGCTCTATGCAATTGTTAACGGTTTGAATATCGATGTTGGAGCACTAATCAATGAGTCCATCAAAAAGGCTATTAAGAGCAAAATCATGTCTGGTCTCCCGCACCCATCTCTTACCACCCGTCTATGCAAACGGGTAGGTGTTCAATGGGAGAAAGAAGATGTCACCCTGCCCCTAATGTCGGTAATTGATCACCATATCATTAGCCGCTATGCAGTCTGGGAGGGAGCGCCATCACATCCACGCGGACCAAGATTTACATGACACCTCGGCCACGACCAACAATCGACACCTTGACTTCCACCGGGCGGGGTACCTCCTCGCACGTGCCCGAGCACCCGTCTTTTGAGAACGTTCATGCTGGGTCCCTCACGGAAATTCTTAATAGCTTGAGTTTCCTGCACTGCAAGATTGACCATGTCGCTGGGTGGCAGAATCAATTCCACCATTTTCATGCAGAGTTCGCGAACACGCTCTCCAACATCCATGCTGCTCAGGGAGGCGACGATGCTGATTTTATGTCCTTCCCATTTCCAGCCCCTCCAATTTATGCACCTTATCCGCCTCAATTTCTGCCTGTTCAAGGGGCCCGCGCTGATGAGCCAGTTAACGTGGAGGATGATGGTGATGATGACGATCTCGAAGGTGCTGCTGGTAATGAGGGCGCTGATGACGATATGCTATTTGGTGATGTTGGTGCAGATGATTTGTTGTTTGGTGATGAGCGAGTTGCGAATGATAGTGAAGATGCAGACGATGATGAAGGTGGCCAGTGAAGGCGCTGGCCAATTTACAAGTTTGGGGGGAGATTCCTTTTATCTATTTAATATATGAATTGTGAGAGTGTTAAGGTTTAAACGGCTATGGTTTAATTTTAATATGGTTTGGAGTGGAGTATTTGGGCTTGATAGGCCCAGACTTATGTTTTAATATTTTATATATCTATCGTGTTTATTATTGTGATAAAGTTGTTTGTTTTTTGATGCATGTGTATACAATCAAATGCATGCTTGTGGATATATCTTTTGTTTGGAAATATCTTGACTTAGATGCTTGTGGATATATCTTTTGTTTGGAAATATCTTGACTTAGTCATATTTTGTTTGCCTATAGCCTAAATTTTTTTTGGGTTTTACACTGATTAATTGGTATACTTGATGCCATGTGTTATGGCTTTGCCCTATGATTGTAAGGGTGCTAGCTAGTTTATAGTTTTTGCCTACTACTTTGTGATTAAATCTAGCCCCGAGTTTATAACTGTCTATATGATGGGCTAGGGTAGTTAGCGGTAAGTGTCGTTTGTGGCTTTTGTCGAACATCAATTAATTACATCATTCTCTTAGGCTAGTGGCAAGTCTATGAGAATTTGGAGAGTGTGTTTTAGATATATTGAAACTGTCTTGGATCCATCGTGTTAGCGAGCACTGACCAAATGTCTTTACTAGTTGTGTGTCCAGATTTAGGTTGTCTTTTTATTGTGTTATAAATTTGTACGCTATTAAAACTCTGTGGATGTCAAGGTAATAAAAGACTTAGAAGCTTGTACATGTTCGAGTCTATGAAAAAAAATAATAAAAAAAAAATTCAATAACAGTCCTACGGTGGGTTGAGATGGAGTGTGGAAACGCACTCACCCATAAACGTAGGCTGGTAATATCGATTGTAGACTTATGTTGTTTACATGGCCTTTGTGCTTGAGTTATTAGATTCTTAGGGATGTTTTACACCTAATGCCCTAAAGTCCTCTGGCTTGGGAGTCATTGATCGAAAGCTTGCTAATGGGTGCTTTATTTAGCCTCAAAGTAATCAAGAACTGTCTGAATCTGATATTGCTTCTATGCTAGAACTTTTGAGCCTGTCGTGTTCTGCGTCTTATCTTAATTCTTGTAATCATGTGAGTTGTATAGTAAGCTTATTAGTATCACAGTCGAATGTGTGATCTGAGTTTGGGCTATGGCTAGTTTGATGGTTGGTCTGCACACACACACACCTCGTATGGATCTATTAAAGTCTCATGGTTATCGTTTGACTTTAAGCCCTCTTTCGCATGCGTTTTGCCCTATTCTCAGAGTATGTGTATGATTTTTGTTGGGTTTAGAGGCCATATTCTTAGTTGTTATATTTAGTCTTCATCCGTCTCGTGCTATAATGGGTACGAGTCCCTGTTAGTTTGCTCTGGGATAAGCAATAACGTAAGTTTGGGGGTATTTGTTGAGTGGGTTTTATACCTACGAATCAGTTCCTTTGTGTCTTAAACTAATGTCTGTTTGCAGTCTCTTATTTAGTTTTTAGTATTTTTTTTAGTGTTATTATGTCTAAGTATTCTTGGGAGCTGGTTTCTGGCATTTCAGGTCATTTTCTACGTGTTGGCCCTTGGCTGATATCTCTCTTCTGATTCATGCCTAACGCCACTCGGCGCCCAGCCTTGATACCTCATGCCCCGGCGCTAAGGTTGTTGAGCATTTTGCGACCCGGCGCTGCCCCACAGCTAAGCCTGGCGCCCCAGCACCCCAACTAAGCGCCAAGACGGCGCCCCAACGCCACATATTACGCCCCCACGCCAACTTTCGCGCCCGGCGCGATTGAGAATGCTTTTAGTTGGCCAAATACCTTACCTCCGATGTCTAAACAGTGAAGCGTCTTTAATGAACTAGAAAAAGAGCGAGTCATATAAATACAAAGAGAAGCCACTACATTCAATATCGAATATCAGAGATATCAAACAGTAACTCACCAGCAACTTAGATTAGAAGAGAAAGAAGCTGTGCTTTAAAGAAGAAAAGTTATTGCGTCTGACCTGAGTTCAGCTTTTGCACAGTGTAGAGAAGATTTGGAGACAGAACATTTCCTAACAGGAGTTTTCTTATTCCAAATCTCCCATTTATTTGTGTACTCCTGATTATGGTGAATGTATTGAATATGGGTGTTAGTACCATAGTTATGAACTAACTCCATCTTTAGGATTGCAGTGTAACCTTTTGTTTAGCTTGATCAACTTTCTCTCCTATTATATATAATGAATCATTATGGAATGGGTTGTTGTATTTAATATTTAATGACTGATTGCTTGACAAAGTTTTTAGTATTGATAATAATGGACATTGATAAATGAATGTTATTATCTAGCTTTTAAATACAGCGACACCTGTTATAACCATGCCTATGGAATGTGTGTATAATATGCTCATGGGATAGACATATCTCTATGTGCCTTGTGTGACCTTGAGACTTAGCTTAATGACCTTAACCGAGTTATTGTCACTAATAGACATATTGTGTTTTAGCCGGTTAGGGATGTGCATTTGACCTTCGACAGAAGCTTTTGCGTAATTACTTCTTTCGGTTGGCCATTCCTTGATGTGTTTGTAATATGGAGAGTTAGGAGATTAAGTGATGCATTAGGGGAGTTGTAATCCTATCTTGACTTCTTAGCATAACCATTTCTCTCGTTATTTTCATTTATAATCATATAGCTTAACCAACATTCTTAATTACTTGTTTAGATAAGATCAGTGACGACTCTACCTTAGTATTTGTTTTCGTTTGAGACTTCATTCTCGTGGGTTCGACACTTTACTTACTTATATTACTTGTGGACCGCGTATGCTTGCGCGCGATTTGGCAATATCAAAATCGACCAACATGTCAGAGTACTATTCACGAGTTACTATTCATGAGTTACTATTCATGAGTTACTATTCACGAGTTACTATTCATGAGTTACTATTCACGAGTTACTATTCATGAGTTACTATTTACGAGTTACTATTCACGAGTTACTATTCACAGAGTACTATTCACCCGTAAAATATATTTCTTTTCGGTCCAAATTATTTTTGGGTACAATATTAGTCCATGAGGAGATGTGCTAATTTTTCAGACCGTTGGTTGAATATATAATAGTAAATCAATATGGAACGCTGGTGGATAGTTATAATAGTAAATCAATATGGATCGCTGGTTTAAAGTTTTAATAGTAAATCATTATGGACCGTTACTTTAAGTTTTAATAGTAAACCAATATAGACCATCCGTTTAAAAGTAAATCAATCTGGACCGTTCATGAATTAGTTACTAGGCAGTACATTCTTCTATAAATATAAGCTCATTCCTTCATTATTTCTTACGAATTCACTGAAACTCTAGAGAGAGAAATTATAGAGAAACTATAGAAAAGTATTCTGCTACTTCCCTACTCTTATATTCAGTTTCTTTTACGGTAAGGGGTATTATTTCTTTTGTATTCATGAAGAGAACTTCATTTATTCCATTATTTATTATTCTATTGGAATAACTTTTGTATCATGCAGCTACCTATACTTGGTGAAATTCTTACATTATTTCATTCATTATTATTACATTGGAATATTACGTACATGCATTTCTGTTGGGACTTGGTTCGATCTTTATTATTACATTGGAATATCACATACGTGCGTTTCTGGGGACTGAGTTCCATCCTTTATTATTACATTGGAATATCACATGCATGCGTTTTATGCTTAGGACTTGGTTCCGTTATTTATTATTCTATTGGAATAACCTGCTTGTGCGGTCTATCGCATGCTTGGTGATTTCTTTTGTTATTCCATTCTTTATTATACTCAATTATCATGTTGACAATTTGGACGTTATTGAGTTCAGGATAAATTAACTTATAAATCTTTAAAACTTATTCTTGAACTTGTTTTATTGAATTATTATGTCATTGTCATGATGAGTTATGTTGGTTATTATGTGAAAATATGAATGTTTCTTAGAAATCACAAAGGGTTGAAAATTAGATATTGGTAAAAATGGAGTATGAAATTCAATTGACCATATCTCCTATTATATTTCGAATTTTTAAGTGTGGTCAAGTTCTAGAGTTAGATCTATGAGTTTTCTAACTTATCCAAGTGGAATCACTAGAAAAGGTATTGTAGATTTTTGTGTGGACTGATTTTAGTAAAGGAGTCAAAAATAGAAAAGTGCCAAAAAGCTACTGCCAGAAAATTTAAAAGGGCATTTTCGGCCACTTAAATTGTGAGAAAAATTCCGGCCTTTTGGGACATGAAAATATATGGTATAAAGTACCTACTGTCCAAAAATGAGCTCATTCCGACTTAAAATGAGCAAGTTATGACTATTTCAATATTTAGATTTTTTCGACGAAAAACGCTATAACCGGAGTTCTATAACTCCGATGACCATGAAATTTAAACTGGAAGCTCACGTTAACATGTGAAAGATTCTGCCAAGATTTGGGAATTTCTGGAGTTAACCTTAAGGTAGCTAATTTCTTAAGGAATTAATTAGAAATTGATTTTTGAAAAATAGTAAATGAATTTTAAAAATTCCGAGAAAAATATATGTTCAATATGGGACTATATTCTTCTTAATCCCAGAAAAGATTAATTTTTGGGACTGATTTGGTATTTTTTATGAAAATGATTTACTTACGAACATATGAATTAAATATGTTATGTGAAGTTGAAAAATTGGTAAATAGGATTTTATGGCTTGAAAATCCTATATAAGGTATATGCAGATTTTTTATGAGTAATTTGATTATTGGTGATGAAATCTTATGAGTATGGCATTTTGAATGATTAAATACATTATTTGGAATATTGTAAACAATCAAATTAAATTATTTATAAGTTTAAGAAGTGATTAAAATATTGTTATAATACTAACAATATTAGATTATGATTTTATTAAGTGATTGATAATGTTTGAATAAATTTAAAGTCTTTAATATTTATCCTTGATTTAGTTTGACTAATGCTTATAATATTGTCATCATCCTCATACTTATATTATGTTGAAAGTCATCTGTGGCCTGTAGTGCATAGATGGACTTGGTATGATTATGACCAGGGATTATTCGGTATAATCATAACCGTAATGTTACAAATGATGTGGAAAAAGTCCTCATTGGCCTGTAGTGCATTGATGGGCGGTTTTTTGGTATGATTATGGCTATGGATTCTCTTTGGACGTAGTGCAAAGATGAATTGTTTTATGGCATGATCAGGACCGTTGATGAAAACACGATTATCTTTGGTCGTAGAGCATGGATAATTCGTGGTCGTGATACTAAATATCCTTGGCCTGTAGTGCATGGATGATTCGATGATCTGGATTAATTATTGAGCTGAGTCTCATCAATGAAATATTAATTCATGGATGTGATAATAATAAATATCTTTGGCCGTAGTGCAAAGATGATTTAATGATTACGAGCAGGAATTGTTATTTGGTATAACCATAATTTTTGATGTTTCAGGTGAATACAGGTGATGAAAATTATCTTCGTCTTGTGTGCGAAGAGGAATTTAGAACCACAATTGTGATTATGAGTTATTCAAATGATCGTGGACGAGAATTGTTGATTGATGTTACAGGGATAAAACATTATTGGTGGACTTTTAACAAAGAGAAGATAATAGACCTTATGGTCTATTTGACTCTTCTAATGGATTGCTCGTTCCGCTGCAACTATGGTTGAAAACTTTTATCATCTACCATACGTTCTAAATCTCTGATTTATTAATGATGAAGGCTATTGATGGTGTAAATTAGCTTTAGTCATGATATTCTTTACTGGGCTAGTTGTGCTCACCCTTTTTGCTTCACAATTTCTTTCAAGTAATAAGAGTGTTCTTAACAGAATTGAGTGGGGATAACGAGGAATAGAGCGGTGGTATCTAGCTGTGGAGGTTCTCCCTAAACAGTATAGAAAAATGTGTTGTATTCTATACATCATTTAGTAGTTATATTTGGTGAATCAAATAGGGTGAGGCGAACCCAACTTTGGAAGGGTGTTTTGCCACTATCATACAAGATGTCTAATGACATACAACCTCGTGTTCTCATAAGACATGATTGTGCACATCCACTTGCTGCATATATCTACGAGCACTACCTGTATGATCTTGGAGTTTATTTGAAACATAATTTTCACTTGGAGGCAAAGAGAGATATTTATATGTCAAGAGAAGACTCACCATTGGAAAGAAGATGATAGTAATCTTCTTATTTTTCTTTGGGGACTTTTGGGTCAACCAAGGATAATTCTGTGGACATATGATATCTATCATAACCTAGACGCATGGCCTCCCATGTACGAAGGTTTCCTTGAGCACTTCCCAAATATTTTAATTTCTAAAACCATTTTTAACTATACTTTTATGTAAAGTATCATTGTAAGGTTGTGGTCGAGGTACCAGGAGAGTTACATACATTTGTATTAAAACTCATAGTTAACTGTAGTCGTATTCTATACGACAGCTCAACAGTTGTATAAATGAAGTTGTATTTGAATTTTGTACCATGTATCTGGCGACTCAGAATGGGTGATGTATACCTAATTTTGGGGACGTCACATTTGGTATCAGAGCCATAAGTGTGAAGAGCCCCGAGCCTCTCGCTGGTGACTTCCAAGTCCTGGAATGCACCGAATTCAGACTCTCCGTAGGGGACGCCGTCTTTCGGTGGCAAACTGATAGGTATCAATGTGAGGTGCTATCCAAGTAAAGGGATTAGAGTCACATTTGGTATTAGAGCTTAGGGATATGGTCGCTGGCGGAGATAAGAGTCTAGAACTAGGAGGGGAGAGACGAGTTATATACTTAGCTAGTGTGTGACTTACCTAAGCTAAAATTGTTCACTTGATAAGTTGACAAATTATGATATGTCAATTAACCTTTGTTTTGAAGCTATATTCTAGAATGATAACTGAAATATAGGAGATGAGAAATGGGAAAATCATGATAGCGAGGAAATTACCGGGAAGGTACAATCTGAAAAGAAAGCAAGGTATTCTCATCTCTTGAATATCAGTGCGTCACGTAAATTTCGAGGCGAAATTTCACAAGGAGGGTGATTGTGAGACCCGAATTTTATGAAATAAAAGTATTCAATTTTTCTATTTTGGTAAATAGTTAAATTGATAAAAGTTTAAAGTTAAGGGTAATATGTGATTTTTTTTTTGCAAAGTAAGAAAGTTGATATAAAATATTCGTTTTATCGGGGAATATTCGATTAGTCGGGAATATTCTTTTTGTCGGGTAATATTAAATGCACACGGCATCTACAATCATTGGTGGACCCCACAACACAATTATTATTAGCGGATTGAGAAAATGACAAAAATACTTTATGAAAATAACGGCGGAAGTTTTAATTGTTAGTGTTGAAACACCGGTGTTAAAAGTACGATGTCGTGTTGTTGCATAGTAGTACACTCGGTATTGATTATTGATGCTTATGTGATAAGTCACTTTCGGTATGGTTCAATCGGGTATTCGGGACACTTTTCGTGTCGGAGTACTATTCACGAGTTACTATTCATGAGTTACTATTCATGAGTTACTATTCACGAGTTATGATTCATGAGTTACTATTCATGGGTTACTATTCATGAGTTACTATTCACAAGTTACTATTCATGAGTTACTATTCACGAGTTACTATTCACGAGTTACTATTCACGGAGTACTATTCACCCGTAAAATATATTTCTTTTCGGTCCAAATTATTTTTGGGTACAATATTAGTCCATGAGGAGATGTGCTAATTTTTCAGACCGTTGGTTGAAGATATAATAGTACATCAATATGGACCGCTGGTGGATAGTTATAATAGTAAATCAATATGGATCGTTGGTTTAAAGTTTTAATAGTAAATCGGTATGGACCGGTTACTTTAAGTTTTAATAAGAAACCAATATGGACCGTCTGGTTTAAAAGTAAATCAATGCTGGACCGTTCATGAATTAGTTACTACTGTGATCCATTCTTCTATAAATAGAAGCTCATTCCTTCATTATTTCTTACTGAATTCAATTGAAACTCTAGAGAGAGAAATTATAGAAAACTATAGAAAAGTATTCTCGCTACTTCCCTACTCTTATATTCGGTTTCTTTTACGGTGAGGGGTATTATTTCTTTTGTATTCATGAAGAGAACTTCAGTTATTCCATTATTTATTATTCTATTGGAATAACCTGTATACGCGGGCTACCCTATACTTGGTGAAATTCTTACATTATTTCATTCATTATTATTACATTGGAATATTACGCATATGCGTTTTCTGTGGGACACAGTTCCGATCTTTATTATTACATTTGGAATATCACATGCATGCGTTTTGTGGGACACAGTTCCATCCTTTATTATTACATTGGAATATCACATGCATGCGCGTTTTATCTTGGGACTGGTTCCGTTATTTATTATTACATTGGAATAACTTTTGTCATGATCTATCGCATGCTTGGTGATTTCTTTTGTTATTCCATTCTTTATTATACTCAATTGGTTAAAACTTTGACTTCTATACTCCATGAAATTAGTGGAATATCCTTGATATTTGCGCTTCATCCAGTATCTTTTCATGAAAATATTCTTCTGAGCATTCTTGAATTTTACTCCACAAAGTATTATCATGTTGACAATTTGGACGTTATTGAGTTCAAGATAAATTAACTTATAAATCTTTAAAACTTATTCTTGAACTTGTTTTATTGAATTGTTATGTCATTGTCATGATGAGTTATGTTGGTTATTATGTGAAAATATGAATGTTTCTTAGAAATCACAAAGGGTTGAAAATCAGATATTGGTAAAAATGGAGTATGAAATTCAATTGACCATATCTCCTATTATATTTTGAATTTTTAAGTGTGGTCAAGTTCTAGAGTTAGATCTATGAGTTTTCTAACGTATCCAAGTGGAATCACTAGAAAAGGTATTGTAGATTTTTGTGTGGACTGATTTTAGTAAAGGAGTCAAAAATAGAAAAGTGCCAAAAAAAGCTCTTGCATCGAGAAAATTTAAAAGGGCATTTTCGGCCACTTAAATTGTGAGAAAAATTTCGGCCTTTTGGGGCATGAAAATATATGGTATAAAGTACCTACTATCCAAAAATGAGCTCATTCCGACTTAAAATGAGCAAGTTATGACTATTTCAATATTTATATTTTTTCGATTTAAAAACGCTATATAACCTAGGAGTTCTATAACTCAGATGACCATGAAATTTAAATCTGAAGCTCACATTAACATGTGTAAGATCCCTTAAGATTTGGGAATTTCTGGAGTTAACCTTAAGGTAGCTAATTTCTTAAGGAATTAATTAGAAATTGATTTTTGAAAATAGTAAATGAATTTTAAAAATTCGAGAAAATATATATTTCAATATGGGACTATATTCTTCTTAATCCCAGAAAAGATTAATTTTTGGGACTGATTTGGTATTTTTCATGAAAATGATTTACTTACGAACATATGAATTAAATATGTTATGTGAAGTTAAAAAATTGGTAAATATGATTTTATGGCTTGAAAATCCTATATAAGGTATATGCAGATTTTTGATGAGTAATTTGATTATTGGTGATGAAATCTTATGAGTATGGCATTTTGAATGATTAAATGCATTATTTGGAAAAATATAAACAATTAAATTAAATTGTTTATAAGTTTAAGAAGTGAATAAAATATTATTATAATATTAACAATATTAGATTATGATTTTATTAAGTGATTGATAATGTTTGGATAAATTTAAAGTCTTTAATATTTATCCTTGATTTAGTTTGACTAATGCTTATAATATTGTCATCATCATCATGTTTATATTATGTTGAAAGTCATCTGTGGCCTGTAGTGCATAGATGGACTTGGTATGATTATGACCAGGGATTATTCGGTATAATCATAACCGTAATGTTACAAATGATGTGAAAAAAGTCCTCATTGGCCTGTAGTGCATTGATGGACAATTTTTGGTATGATTATGGATATGGATTCTCTTTGGCCGTAGTGCAAAGATGAATTATTTTATGGCATGATCAGGACCGTTTATAAAAACACGATTATCTTTGGTCGTAGATCATGGATAATTCGTGGTCGTGATACTAAATATCCTTGGCCTGTAGTGCATGGATGATTCGATGATGTGGATTAATTATTGAGCTGAGTCTCAGCAATGAAATATTAATTCATGGATGTGATAATAATGAATATCTTTAGCTATAGTGCAAAGATGATTTAATGATTACGAGCAGGAATTGTGATTTGGTATACCCATAATTTTTGATGTTTCAGGTAAAGACAATTGATGAAAATTATCTTCGTCCTGTGTGCGAAGAGAAATTTAGAACCACAATTATTATTATGAGTTATTTACATGATCGTGGACGAGAATTGTTGATTGATGTTACAGGGATAAAACATTATTGGTGGACTTTTAACATAGAGAAGATAATAGACCTTATGGTCTATTTGACTCTTCTAATGGATTGCTCGTTCCGCTGCAACTATGGTTGAAAACTTTTATCATCTACCATACGTTCTAAATCTCTGATTTATTAATGATGAAGGCTATTGATGGTGTAAATTGGCTTTAGTCATGATATTCTTTCTTGGGACTAGTTGTGCTCACCCTTCTACGCTTCACAATTTTTTTAGGTAATAAAGACCTCAAATTTTTTTAAATAAAAAGGAATTTCCTTTATTTATTATTTTGAAATAGTAAGGGTGGATTTGATTAATGTGGTTAGTTATGGGTAAAATGCTAAATATTTTAAATAAGCAAGTGGTGATATAATATTCATTATCGTTTTAGAATATTCGTTTCGTCGTGGAATATTCGTAGATCGCTTGTGAATATTCGCATTTACGACAATTTTTTTAAATAAATGGAATGTGTGGGCCCCATAACTAAAAGCGATCGAGGAAGAAAACGACAAAAAATAAGTTGTTTAAAAATAATCTACAGAGTTGTTACCGCTATAATCGTTGAATACCCTTGGAATACCCTATGGTTAAAACACAAGAATAATACGCTGCTATCGCACAAAGAAGACACTCAGATTGCACCAATTATTGATTCTTACGTAAGAAGGCACTACTCAATAATGGTTACAGAATTATCGCTCAAAGATTTTATTTTATCGATTCAATAATTGTCGCGTTGATATTTTATATTGTCGTTGTTTCAATAATTGTCATTACACAAGATTTTTTTATTATCGAACCAATAATTCATATTATCCTAATAATATTATTAGATAACATTATTGGCAATGTCTAGAAAGTTCTGCCTAAGGAGAGGTTTGGTCACCTAATCAAGCCACCAAGAAGGAGAAATTTTATCGAAAGCCCCTCTTCCTCGAAACCGCCTCGTCACAATATTGTGATTCTCGTAATATTATTTGTGAATAATTAATTATTGATTCATATGATGAGGAAAATATTGATTTTATGTGGATATAGATGGAGAAAATTTTAATAGTGACAATTGTTGAAAATTAATATTTTATCTTTTTCTCGATAAAATAATTCATTTAAATATATTATTTTAATAATATATTAACGGCGATATTTTTACGATGAATGTGGGATATATGAGTATATGTGGAGGAGGAGTATTTTTGTTACTAAAAATGTTTAAAACATGTTAAACATGCTCATGGACCCCATTTATCGATCGAAATTTGATTATAAATTTCTAAAATCGCCCATTTGTGGATTTCGGCCAATTTCTGTTTGGAATTTGGAAAACTTTTCTTCTCGTAAGTTGTAGAGAATTGAATTTCCTATAAAAACTCATGCGAGATTTGAATTTTCTCGCAAAAGGGCTATTTATTATGAATTATTGAAGTTCAAGTTCAAATAATTGATTTTTGAAGTTTAAAATATTTTAAATTACAAAAACGTTTTTTTTCATTTTTTTTCCCCTCATTTAACACATGTGTTGTTGGTTGAAATTCAGATTCAAAGTCAAAGAGTATGAGAGAATTTATATATATATATAATATTATATTAAATTTTCTCGCTTTGTGTTCTAAGCAATTTCCTATAAATAGTGCTTAGTTAGAATTGAAAATCACACCGTAAATCAAGTTTTCTCTCTATATTATCGAGCGATTCTTGTGAGTATTTTGAGTATACTTTGAGTATTGCTATACTATGAAAGTTCAAGTCATAGCCTATATCCTGTTTCAACTAAAGTACTGCCTTTCGAGGTAAGGGATGTTATTTTCTTCTCAAATGATATTATTTCTTCAATATCATTATGTCAAATATTGGTTGAACTTTTTATCAAATTTGAACTTTTTCATGCTCGGGTTACTATTCATGAAGTTACTATTCATGAGTTACTATTCACGAGTTACTATTCACGAGTTACTATTCACGACTATTCATTTAGCTATTCACGGCGTGAAGATGTTTTGTGAAATTTCTATCTTTTGGTGTCTGAGTTACTATTCACGATACTAAAGACTATTCACGATATACTGGCACTATTCACTTAATACGACACTATTCAATCGAAAAATGAAATTTTCTTTTTGTCCAAAAAATATCTATTATGGATACTAGCTTTGATCAGATCCATGTTTTGATCATTCTCAATTTTACACCACTATGATTATTTTTGAGGTATTTTTGGACGTGATAAAACAAAGTACTAATCCTTAATCCTTAATCCTTAATCTCACATTTTGTTTCACCGGATTCGCTTTTTTAAAAAATATTTTCATCATCCTCGCCTTAAATGATGATATTATTGAATATCTTTGGCCCAGAGCAAAGCAAAAAGATGAATGATTTATGAATAATATCTTTGGCCCAGTAGTGCAAAGATGAATGATTTCGATGAATATCTTTGGCCCAGAAGGCAAAGATGAATGATTTCGATGAATATCTTTGGCCCGTAGTAAAAGATGAACAGTGTTTAGATGAACACGACTAATCGGTGAATGTCCTCGCCTCAGAAAAGGATGAATATTTGATCCCGTATATATATCGATTGATGTTACAGGATAAAATAGACGATGAACTTTAAAATTCATACATGTAGATAGTAGTTTGCATTCTCTACTTAACTCTTCTAATGAATTATTATTTCACGCATAATATTGATTTAAAACTTGTTGTCTATTGTATTCTATTATATTTTTCCCTCGTCAAGACTAACGATAATTTTGTTGTATATTATCTTAGTCATAATATTCTTTATCGGGCTAGTCGAGCTCACCCTTTTCCTTTTTGTTCCATTTTTCTTCTCGTGAGGCGAGAATATAAAAAGTACGAAGCCTGGGGTAATGGAATGAAAGTTCTAGGAGAGTTGTTTAGAGTCCCTCACCATTTTTGTAAAATAATGTATCAATAATTATGATGGGGATTTATTTGGGTATGATATTGCCTGTAGAAGACAATAATTGTATTTAAACTCACAAGATATATATGTCGTATCGTATTTTGCACGCGAAAATGTATTAATAAAGTTGTAGTTATTTCGCATCATGTATTTGGCGACTCGTAATGGGTCGGATGGAATGGACCTATTTTGGGGCGCCACAATTGGTATCGTAGCTAGGATATGATCTCCCAAGCGAGATCGGAATAGAACTAGAGGGGGAGAGACGAGTAAATCCTTCGCTAAGTGTGTCCTACCTAAGCTTATTTGTTAGTTGGTCAAGATATAGGATATTATGTGATATATTGATTTCTTTAATTAACCCTTGTTTTATGATAGTTTTTAAGAATGGTCATCGAGAACGTTAACAATGGAGTGAATGAGATCGTGGAGACACCTCTAATCGCCAACCGTGATAATGTGATGTCAAAGTAAGAAGGAATTAGAGATATCCATGTGGTGAGTGAAGAATTGATAGTTGCACCTTAGATAGTCGCAGAGGTAACAAATTTAGAGAGGAAGAAGAGGAAGAAGAGGTACCGAGGAGAGTTTATTAGAGGTATTTTATGATCAAAATGTAGAATTGCAAAATCAGATTTATGAGTTAAGAAGAGCAAAATCAAGAATTGCAGCAAAAATGTGGAGCAAAAGGATGCAACGATTCAAGCTTGTGTTACCCGATATGTGATGCTTGAATGTAAGCACTTTTCGCAGTAGTATAAGATGATAAAGTCGAATCGAAATGAAAGAAGAAATAACCGAACGAGTGAGAATGAGTGATGCATGGGTAAAAGCCGCACGACGCTGCTGATATTATGGAAAGAGATGTCCAATCTAAAAGAGAAGATTTAACGATGACGGAAGACGCTTAAGAAGAAAGATCAAAGACCAAAGAACAAATTCTAGGGGAAGAGAACAATCGCCAGCTAGATGCTACAGATGCGAGAGAGAGGACATATAAGGTCAAACTGCTCAAAGCCTTCTAAGGTATGTTTTAGTTGTGGAAAAGACGGTCACATAGTTCGATTTTTTTGTCCTATAAATAAATCAAGTCCAATGGGACGCTGGCACCAGAGGCGATACAAAAAGTCAAAGTCAACGACATCGAAGAGCGCTTTTTCGCGACTTCAAAAAAAATGCGAGTAACCCGAACGGTTTAGCACACGTTAGTTAATTATAAATTCTTGCTAAGTTTATACCTTACTAGATACCGGGCTTCTACCCATTCTTTTATCTCTTTGCTCATACTCAACGCTTGAATTTGACTACGAGAAATTAGACTTTGACCTATCTCATGGAGACTCAAGAAGAGAAACTTTTTATTACATCCGTTGTTTAGAAATCTTGCTTGATTCAGTCAGCACTATCACATTACCTCGTTAACCTTATTTCTATAGAGATATTTGTTTTTGATGTGATTTTAAGGTTAACTACTCATCATGCCAAAATTGATTGCTTTCGTAAGGTCATTAGTTTTCATATTCTTAAGCAACCCGTTATTCAATTCAAGCAACCAAACCATTGAAGTCAAACTCTTTCATATTAAATTATAAAGCCATTTGTTTATTGAAAACGAATGTCAAGCTTTCTTAGTCCATGTTATGGATTTGAATAAAGACACGCCGATTTGAATAATATTCCCGTTGTTATTGATTTTTCCCGACGATTTCAAGAATTTCTCGCCTACTCCCAGAGCGTGATATTGAATTTGTATCGACTTTAAATCCCAGACAAAACCCATTTCTAAAATCTCATATCGAATGGCTCCTATTGAACTTCGTGAGTTAAAACCCAATCAGAGAAGTTGATACCCGAGCCTCTATCCGGTGACTTCCTTTGGGAATGCACCGCCGCATTCTCCGTAGGGGACACCATATTCGTAAGCGATAGTAAACCGATAGGTGTCATTGTAACGTGCTATCCAAGATTGGGATGTGAGTCACAATTGAGAACAACCTAAGCTCAGAATCGAAATATGTAGCTTTCTAGGCTTAGTTGGTTATTATCGAGATTCATTAAGGATATTCTCTAATCGCTATTCCATTAACGCAAATTACTCAGAGAGATACAAAATTCGAATGGAGCAAAGAATGTGGGAAGAGCTTCAAGAACTCAAGAGGAGACTCATTTCAAAGACATGTTCACACCATGCCATCCCGAAAAAGCGAAACGTGGTAAATGACGTGTTGAGTAGAAGATCGATATAAAGTACGAAAGTACGATATTGTCAAAAACTAATTTCAGATAATTTACAAATAATAGAGATGGAGATGAAAACTCTAGGTACCCACGTGATGATATACGAGTATAATCGACTTTTAATCGATAAAGTTAAAGCGCTCAAGCTACACAATCGAGTCGATGAATTTGAAGAAGGAGGTGCAAGAAGTTGTTATTTCAAAAGCGAGAATCTGTGAGGTGAGGAAAACTCAAACCTTCGATTTATTAATCCATTTGAAATTCTCGATCGAATAGAACTGCGGGCCTATAGACTCGCTTTTACCGCCAAGTATGACGCGTGTTCATAACGCTTTTCACGATCGATGTTACGTAAATATGTGGACGAATTCAACCACGCTATCGAAGTTAGAACCGACAAGATAAATTAGACTTAACGACGAGGAGGTACCGCCAAGATCTTGATAGAAAGAATATGTCCTATGTACCGAGGTTATACCACAAGTTAAAGTTTTGTGGAGAAACCATGCTATTGAGGAAATAACCTCGAGTTGGAAACGAAAATGAAAGCGAGGTATTTTCATCTTTTCAAACACTGTATATGCACGCCAATTTCGAGGACGAAATTTCATAAGGAGGGAGGTCAGAAGACCTCAAAATTTTTTTAAATAAAAAGGAATTTCCTTTATTTATTATTTTGAAATAGTAAGGGTGGATTTGATTAATGTGGTTAGTTATGGGTAAAATGCGCAAATATTTTAAATAAAGCAAGTGGTGATATAATATTCATTATCATTTTGAGAATATTCGTTTGTCGTGGAATATTCGATCGCTTGGAATATTCGTATTTACTTGCAAGCAAATGCATGTGTGGGCCCCATAACTAAAGCGATCGAGGAAGAAAAAACGACAAAAATAAGTTGTTTAAAAATAATCTACAGAAGTTGTTACCGCTATAATCGCTGAATACCCGGTGGTTAAAACAATAATAATACGCTGCTATCGCACAAGAAGACACTACAGATTGCACCAATTATTGATTCTTACGTAAGAAGGCACTACTCAATAATGGTTACAAAAATTATCGCTCAAAGATTTTATTTTATCGATTCAATAATTGTCATATTGATATTTTATATTGTCGTTGTTTCAATAATTGTCATTACACAAGATTTTTTTTCATTATCGAACCAATAATTCATATTATCCTAATAATATTATTAGATAACATTATTGGCAATGTCTAGAAAGTTCTGCTTCAAGGAGAGGTTTGGTCACCTAATCAATCGCACAAGAAGAGAAATTTATCGAAAGCCCTCTTCCCTGAACCGCCTCCATTAATATTGTGATTCTCAGAATATTATTTGTGAATAATTAATTATTGATTCATATGATGAGGAAAATATTGATTTTATGTGGATATAGATGGAGAAAATTTTTATAGTGACAATTGTTGAAAATTAAATATTTTATCTTTTTTTCGATAAAATAATTCATTTAAATATATTATTTTAATAATATATTAACGGCGATATTTTTTTACAATGAATGTGGGATATATGAGTATATGTGGAGGAGGAGTATTTTTGTTACCAAAAATGTTTAAAACATGTTAAACATGCTCTGCGGACCCCATTTATCGATCGAAATTTGATTATAAATTTCAGAAAATCGCCCATTTGTGGATTTCTTACCAATTTCTGTTTGAATTTGGAAAAACTTTCTTCTCGTAAAGTTGTAGAGAATTGAATTTCCTATAAAAACTCGCGAGAGATTTGAATTTTCCGCAAAAAGGGCTATTTATTGTGAATTATTGAAGTTCAAGTTCAAATAATTGATTTTTGAAGTTTAAAATATTTTTAATTACAAAAACGTTTTTTTTTTTTTCCCCATTTAAATGTGTTTGAATTGCTTGAAATTCAGATTTCAAGGTGTGCGAGAATTTTTATATATATATAATATTATATTAAATTTTCTCGCTTTGTGTTCTAAGCAATTTCCTATAAATAGTGCTTAGTTAGAATTGAAAATCACACCGTAAATCAAGTTTTCTCTATATTATCGAGCGATATTCTTGTGAGTATTTTGAGTATACTTTGAGTATTGCTATACTATGCAAGTTCAAGTCATAGCCTATATCCTGTTTCAAACTAAAGTACTGCCTTTCGAGGTAAGTGGATGTTATTTTCTTCTCAAATGATATTATTTCTTCAATATCATTATGTCAAATATTGGTTGAAACTTTTATCAAATTTGAAACTTTTTCATGCTCATGGGTTACTATTCATGAGTTACTATTCATGAGTTACTATTCATGAGTTACTATTCACGAAGTTACTATTCACGAAAGTACTATTCACGTAAGCGTGAAGATGTTTTTTTTGAAATTTCTATCTTTTGGTGTCTGAGTTACTATTCACGATACTAAGACTATTCACGATACTAAGACTATTCACTTAATACGACACTATTCATCTAAAAATGAAATTTCTTCTTTTTGTCCAAAATATCTATTCGGATACTAGCTTTGATCAGATCCATGTTTTGATCATTCTCAATTTTACACCACTATGATTATTTTTGAGGTATTTTTGACGTGATAAAACAAAGTACTAATCCTTAATCCTTAATCCTCGTCATTTTGTTTCACCGGATTCGCTTTTTAAAAAAATTTTTCATCATCCTCGCCTTAAATGATGATATTATTGAATATCTTTGGCCCAGAAGTAGCAAAAAGATGAATGATTTATGATGAATATCTTTGGCCAGAGTGCAAAGATGATGAATGATTTCGATGAATATCTTTGGCCCGTAGCAAAGATGAATGATTTCGATGAATATCTTTGGCCCGTAGAAAATGAAACAATGTGTTTAGATGAACACGACTAATCGGGTGAATGTCCTCGCCCTCAGAAAAAGGATGAATATTTGATCCCGTATATATATATCGATTGATGTTACAGGATAAAATAGATTTATGAACTTTAAAATTCATACATGTAAGATAGTAGTTTGCATTCTCTACTTAACTCTTCTAATGAATTATTATTTCACCATAATATTGATTTAAAACTTGTCATCTATTGTATTCTATTATATTTTTCCTCGTCAAGACTAACGATAATTTTGTTGTATATTATCTTAGTCATAATATTCTTTATCGGGCTAGTGAGCTCACCCTTTTCCTTTTTGTTCCATTTTTCTTCTCGTGAGGCGAGAATATAAAAATAAGTACTACGAGCCTGGGGTATGGAATGAAAGTTCTAGGAGAGTTGTTTAGTAGTCCTCACCATTTTTGTAAAATAATGTATCAATAATTATGATGGGGATTTATTTGGTATGTATATTGTCTAGAAGACAATATCTCAGATTTAAACTCACAAGATATATGTTGTCGTATTTTTGCACGACAAAAAATGTATTAATAAAGTTGTAGTTATTTCGCACTCATGTATTTGGCGCACTCGTAATGGGTCGGATGGAATGGACCTATTTTGGGGGCGCCACACAATGGGTATCGTAGCTAGGATATGATCTCCATGAGATCGGGAATAGAACTAGAGGGGAGAGACGAGTAAATCCTTCGCTAAAGGTGTCCTACCTAAGCTTATTTGTTAGTTGGTCAAGATATAGGATATTATGTGATATATTGATTTCTTTAATTAACCCTTGTTTTATGATAGTTTTTAAGAATGGTCACCGAGAACGCTAACAATGGAGTGAATGAGATCGTGGAGACACCTCTAATCGCCAACCGTGATAATGTGATGTCAAAGTAAGAAGGAATTAGAGATATCCATGCGGTGAGTGAAGAATTGATAGTTGCACCTTAGATAGTCGCAGAGGTAACAAATGAGAGTGAGGAAGAAGAGAGGAAGAAGAGGTACCGAGGAGAGTTTATTAGAGGTATTTTACGATCAAAATGTAGAATTGCAAAATCGATTTATGAGTTAGTTAGAAGAGCAGTCAAGAATCAGCAGCAAATGTGGAGCAAAAGGATGCAACGATTCAAGCTTGTGGTTACCCGATATGTGATGCTTGAATGTAAGCACTTTTCGCGTAGAGTATAAGATGATAAAGTCGAATCGAAATGAAAGAAGAAATAACCGAACGAGTGAGAATGAGTGATGCATGGGTAAAAGCCGCACGACGCTGCTGATATTATGGAAAGAGATGTCCAATCTAAAAAGAGAAGATTTAACGATGACGGAAGACGCTTAAGAAGAAAGATCAAAGACCAAAGAACAAATTCTAGGGAAGAGAACAATCGCCAGCTAGATGCTACAGATGATGCGAGAGAGGGACATATAAGGTCAAACTGCTCAAAGCCTTCCAAGGTATGTTTTAGTTGTGGAAAAGACTACTACATAGTTCGATTTTTGTCCTATAAATAAATCAAGTCCAATGGGACGCTGGCACCAGAAAGCGACATGTAAAAGTCAAAGTCAACGACATCGAAGAGCGCTTTTCGTGACTTCTCAAAAAATGCGAGTAACCCTTAACGGTTTAGCACGGTTAGTTAATTATAAATTCTTAAAGTTTATACCTTACTAGATACCGTTCTACCCATTCTTTATCTCTCTTGCTTACGCTCAACGCTTGAATTTGACTACGAGAAATTAGACTTTGACCTATCTCAGGAGACTCTGCTAGAGAGAAACTTTATTACATCCGTTGTTTAGAAATCTTGCTTGATTCAGTCAGCACTATCACATTACCCGTTAACCTTATTTCTATAGAGATATTTGTTTTTGATGTGATTTTAAGGTTAACTACTCATCATGCCAAAATTGATTGCTTTCGTAAGGTCATAGTTTTCATATTCTTAAGCAACCTGTATTCAATTCAAGCAACCAAACCATTGAAGTCAAACTCTTTCATATTAAATTATAAAGCCATTTGTTTATTGAAAAACGAATGTCAAGCTTTCTTAGTCCATGTTATGGATTTGAATAAAGACAGCCGCCGATTTGAATAATATTCCCGTTGTTATTGATTTTTCCCGACGATTTCAAGAATTTCTCGCCTACCCCCAGCGCGTGATATTGAATTTGTATCGACTTTTAAATCCCAGAGAAAAACCCATTTCTAAAATCTCATATCGAATGGCTCCTATTGAACTTCGTGAGTTAAAACCCAACTCAGAGAAGTTGATACCCGAGCCTCTATCCGGTGACTTCCTTTGGGAATGCACCGCCGCATTCTCCGTAGGGGACACCATATTCGCAAGCGATAGTAAAAACCGATAGTGTCATTGTAACGCATATCCAAGATTGGGATGAGTCACAATTGAGAACAACCTAAGCTTCAGAATCGAAATACGTAGCTTTCAGGGCTTAGTTGGTTATTATCGAGATTCGTTGAAGGATATTCTCAATCGCTATTCCATTAACGCAAATTGACTCAGAGATACAAAATTCGAATGGAGCAAAGAATGTGGAAGAGCTTCAAGAACTCAAGAGAGACTCATTTCAAAGACATGTTCACCATGCCATCCTCGAAAAGCGAACGTGGTAGCCGACGTGTTGAGTAGAAGATCGATACAAAGTACGAGTACGATATTGTCAAAAACTAATTTCAGATAATTTACAAATAATAGAGATGGAGATGAAAACTCTAGTACCCACGTGATGATATACGAGTATAATCGACTTTTAATCGATAAAGTTAAAGTCGCTCAAGCCACACACACGAGTCGATGAATTTGAAGAAGGAGGTGCAAGAAGTTGTTATTTCAAAAGCGAGAATCTGGAGGTGAGGAAAACTCAAACCTTCGATTTATTAATCCATTTGAAATTCTCGATCGAATAGAACTCGGGCTATATAGACTCGCTTTTACCGCCAAGTACGACGCGTGTTCATAACGCTTTTCACGATCGATGTTACGTAAATATGTGGACGACCAACCACGCTATCGAAGTTAGAAACCGACAAGATAGCCAAGACTTAACGACGAGGAGTACCGCCAAGATCTTGGATAGAAAGAACATGTCCTATGTACCGAGGTTATACCACAAGTTAAAGTTTTGTGGAGAAACCATGCTATTGAGGAAATAACCTCGAGAGTTGGAAACGAAAAATGAAAGCGAGGTATTTTCATCTTTTCAAACACTGTGTATCGTACGCCAATTTCGAGGACGAAATTTCATAAGAGGGAGGTCAGAAGACCCCAAAATTTTTTAAATAAAAAGGAATTTCCTTTATTTATTATTTTGAAATAGTAAGGGTGGATTTGATTAATGTGGTTAGTTATGGGTAAAATGCGCAAATATTTTAAATAAGCAAGTGGTGATATAATATTCATTATCATTTGAGAATATTCGTTTGGTCGTGGAATATTCGTGATCGCTTGTGAATATTCGTATTTACGACCAAGCAAATGTGTGTGGGCCCCATAACTAAAAAGCGATCGAGGAAGAAAACGACAAAAATAAGTTGTTTAAAAATAATCTACAGAAGTTGTTACCGCTATAATCGTTGAAATACCCGGTGGTTAAAACACAAGAATACGCCAAGCTATCGCGCACAAGAAGATACCAGATTGCACCAATTATTGATTCTTACGTAAGAAGGCACTACTCAATAATGGTTACAAAGAATTACCGCTCAAAGATTTTATTTTATCGATTCAATAATTGTCGCATTGATATTTTATATTGTCGTTGTTTCAATAATTGTCATTACACAAGATTTTTCATTATCGAACCAATAATTCATATTATCCTAATAATATTATTAGATAACATTATTGGCAATGTCTAGAAAGTTCTGCTTAAGGAGAGGTTTGGTCACCTAATCATAGGCCAAAGAAGGAGAAATTTTTATCGAAAGCCCCTTTCCCGAACCGCCTCAATCACAATATTGTGATTCTCGTAATATTATTTGTGAATAATTAATTATTGATTCATATGATGAGGAAAATATTGATTTTATGTGGATATAGATGGAGAAAATTTTTATATGACAAATTGTTGAAAATTAATATTTTATCTTTTTCTCGATAAAATAATTCATTTAAATATATTATTTTAATAATATATTAACGGCGATATTTTTACGATGATGAATGTGGGATATATGAGTATATGTGAGGAGGAGGAGTATTTTTGTTACAAAAAATGTTTAAAACATGTTAAACATGCTCATGGGACCCCATTTATCGATCGAAATTTGATTATAAATCTAAAATCGCCCATTTGTGGATTTCGTCAATTTCTGCTTGGAATTTGGAAAACTTTCTTCTTCAGAAAAGTTGTAGAGAATTGAATTTCCTATAAAAACTCAAGCGAGATTTGAATTTTCCGCAAAAGGGCTATTTATTGTGAATTATTGAAGTTCAAGTTCAAATAATTGATTTTTGAAGTTTAAAATATTTTTAATACAAAAACGTTTTTTTTTATTTTTTCCCCATTTAACATGTGTGTGTTTGAATGAAATTTCAGATTCAAGGAATGGGAGAGAAATTTTATTATATATATATAATATTATATTAAATTTTCTCGCTTGGTGTTCTAAGCAATTTCCTATAAATAGTGCTTAGTTAGAATTGAAAATCACACCGTAAATCAAGTTTTCTCTCTATATTATCGAGCGATTATTCTTGTGAGTATTTTGAGTATACTTTGAGTATTGCTATACTAAGGTGAAGTTCAAGTCATAGCCTATATCCTGTTTCAACTAAGTACTGCCTTTCGAGGTAAGGGATGTTATTTTCTTCTCAAATGATATTATTTCTTCAATATCATTATGTCAAATATTGGTTGAAACTTTTTATCAAATTTGAAACTTTTTCATGCTCTGGGTTACTATTCATGAGTTACTATTCATGAGTTACTATTCATGAGTTACTATTCACGAGTTACTATTCACGAGTACTATTCACGAAGTACTATTCAAGCGTGAAGATGTTTTTTTTGTGAAATTTCTATCTTTTGGTGTCTGAGTTACTATTCACGATACTATGACTATTCACGATACTAAGACTATTCACGAATACGACACTATTCATCTAAAAATGAAATTTCTTCTTTTTGTCCAAAATATCTATTATGGATACTAGCTTTGATCAGATCCATGTTTTGATCATTCTCAATTTTACACCACTATGATTATTTTTGAGGTATTTTTGGACGGATAAAACAAAGTACTAATCCTTAATCCTTAATCCTTGTCATTTTGTTTCACCGGATTCGCTTTTTTAAAAAATATTTTTCATCATCCTCGCCTTAAAATGATGATATAAATATCTTTGATGATATTGAATGATTTGATATCTTCGCCCAGAGAAGCAAAGATGAATGATTTATGATGAATATCTTTGGCCCAGAGTGCAAAGATGAATGATTTCGATGAATATCTTTGGCCCGTAGAAAGCAAAGATGAATGATTTCTCGATGAATATCTTTGGCCCAGAGTGCAAAGATGAACAGTGTTTAGATGAACATGACTAATCGGTAAATGTCCTCGCCTCAGTAGTGCAAGGATGAATATTTGATCCCGTATATATATCGATTGATGTTACAGGATAAAAATAGATTTATGAACTTTAAAATTCATACATGTAAGATAGTAGTTTGCATTCTCTACTTAACTCTTCTAATGAATTATTATTTCACCATGCGAATATTGATTTAAAACTTGTCATCTATTGTATTCTATTATATTTTTCCCGCAAAGACTAACGATAATTTTGTTGTATATTATCTTAGTCATAATATTCTTTATCGGGCTAGTCGAGCTCACCCTTTCCTTTTTGTTCCATTTTTCTTCTCGTGAGGCGCAGAATATAAATGAGTACGAAGCCTGGGTAATGGAATGAAAGTTCTAGGGAGAGTTGTTTAGTAGTCCTCACCATTTTTGTAAAATAATGTATCAATAATTATGATGAGGATTTATTTGGTATGTATATTGTCTAGAAGACAATAATTGTATTTAAACTCACAAGATATATGTTGTCGATTTTGCACGACAAATGTATTAATAAAGTTGTAGTTATTTCGCATCATGTATTTGGCGCACTCGTAAATGGGTCGATGGAATGGACCTATTTTGGGGGCGCCACAATGGTATCGTAGCTAGGATATGATCTCCAAGTGAGATCGGGAATAGAACTAGAGGGGAGAGACGAGTAAATCCTTCGCTAAAGGTGTCCTACCTAAGCTTATTTGTTAGTTGGTTAAGATATATAGGATATTATGTGATATATTGATTTCCTTAATTAACCCTTGTTTTATGATAGTTTTTAAGAATGGTCACCGAGAACGCTAACAATGGAGTGAATGAGATCGTGGAGACACTCTAATCGCCAACCGTGATAATGTGATGTCAAAGTAAGAAGGAATTAGAGATATCCATGTGGTGAGTGAAGAATCGATAGTTGCACCTTAGATAGTCGCAGAGGTAACAAATGAGAGGAGGAAGAAGAGAAGAAGAGAGTACCGAGGAGAGTTTATTAAGGTATTTTACGATCAAAATGTAGAATTGCAAAATCGTATTTATGAGTTAGAAGAGCAGTCAAGAATCATAGCAAATGTGGAGCAAAAGGATGCAACGATTCAAGCTTGGTTACCCGATATGTGATGCTTGAATGTAAGCACTTTTCGCGCAGTAGTATAAGATGATAAAGTCGAATCGAAATGAAAGAAGAAATAATCGAACGAGTGAGAATGAGTGATGCATGGGTAAAAGCCGCATCGACGCGCTGATATTATGGAAAGAGATGTCCAATCTAAAAAGAGAAGATTTAACGATGACGGAAGACGCTTACAGCAGAAGAAGATCAAAGACCAAAGAACAAATTCTAGGGAAGAGAACAATCGCCAGCTAGATGCTACAGATGCGAGAGAGGACATATAAGGTCAAACTGCTCAAAGCCTTCCAAGGTATGTTTTAGTTGTGGAAAAGACGGTCACACATAGTTCGATTTTGTCCTATAAATAAATCAAGTCCAATGGGACGCTGGCACCAGAGAGTGATACGTAAAAGTCAAAGTCAACGACATCGAAAGAGCGCTTTTCGACTTCAAAAAATGCGAGGAACCCAACGAGTTTTAGCACGGTTAGTTAATTATAAATTCTCATAAGTTTATACCTTACTAGATACCGGTTCTACCCATTCTTTTATCTCTTTCGCTTATGCCAACGCTTGAATTTGACTACGAGAAATTAGACTTTGACCTATCTCGTGGAGACTCAAGTAGAGAAACTTTTATTACATCCGTTGTTTAGAAATCTTGCTTGATTCAAAGTCAGCACTATCACATTACCGTTAACCTTATTTCTATAGAGATATTTGTTTTTGATGTGATTTTAAGGTTAACTACTCATCATGCCAAAATTGATTGCTTTCGTAAGGTCATAGTTTTCATATTCTTAAGCAACTCGTTATTCAATTCAAGCAACCAAACCATTGAAGTCAAACTCTTTCATATTAAATTATAAAGCCATTTGTTTATTGAAAACGAATGTCAAGCTTTCTTAGTCCATGTTATGGATTTGAATAAAGACACGCCGATTTGAATAATATTCCTCTGTTATTGATTTTTCCCGACGATTTCAAGAATTTTCGCCTACTCCCGTAGAAAGCGTGATATTGAATTTGTATCGACTTTAAATCCCAGACAAAACCCATTTCTAAAATCTCATATCGAATGGCTCCTATTGAACTTCGTGAGTTAAAACCCAATCAGAGAAGTTGATACCGAGCCTCTATCCGGTGACTTCCTTTGGGAATGCACCGCCGCATTCTCCGTAGGGACACCATATTCGCAAGCGATAGTAAACCGATAGGTGTCATTGTAACGCATATCCAAGATTGGGATGTGAGTCACAATGAGAACAACCTAAGCTCAGAATCGAAATATGTAGCTTTCTAGGCTTAGTTGGTTATTATCGAGATTCGTCAAGGATATTCTCGAATCGCTATTCCATTAACGCAAATTGACTCAGAGAGATACAAAATTCGAATGGAGCAAAGAATGTGGAAGAGCTTCAAGAACTCAAGAGGAGACTCATTTCAAAGACATGTTCACCATGCCATCCTCGAAAAGTTTAACGTGGTAGCCGACGTGTTTGAGTAGAAGATCGATACAAGTACGAAAATACGATATTGTCAAAAACTAATTTCAGATAATTTACAAATAATAGAGATGGAGATGAAAACTCTAGGTACCCACGTGATGATATACGAGTATAATCGACTTTTAATCGATAAAGTTAAAGTCGCTCAAGCTACACACCGAGTCGATGAATTTGAAGAAGGAGGTGCAAGAAGTTGTTATTTCAAAAGCGAGAATCGGAGAGGAGGAAAAAAACTCAACTTTCGATTTATTAATCCATTTGAAATTCTCGATCGAATAGAAACTGTGGCCTATAGACTCGCTTTTACCGCCAAGTACGACGCTGTTCATAACGCTTTTCACGATCGATGTTACGTAAATATGTGGACGACCAACCACGCCATCGAAGTTAGAACCGACAAGATAGCCAAGACTTAACGATTTGGAGGTACCGCCAAGATCTTGATAGATAGAAAGAATATGTCCTATGTACCGAGGTTATACCACAAGTTAAAGTTTTGTGGAGAAACCATGCTATTGAGGAAATAACCTGGGAGTTGGAAACGAAAATGAAAGCGAGGTATTTTCATCTTTTCGAAACACCAGGTACGTACGTCAATTTCGAGGACGAAATTTCATAAGGAGGGGAGGTTGTAAGACCCCGAAATTTTTTTAAATAAAAAAGGAATTTCCTTTATTTATTATTTTGAAATAGTAAGGGTGGATTTGATTAATGTGGTTAGTTATGGGTAAAATGCGCAAATATTTTAAATAAGCAAGTGGTGATATAATATTCATTATCATTTGAGAATATTCGTTGGTCGTGGAATATTCAGATCGCGGGGAATATTCGTATTTACTACAAAATGCCCATGTGTGGGCCCCATAACGGAAAGCGATCGAGGAAGAAAACGACAAAAATAAGTTGTTTAAAAATAATCTACAGAGTTGTTACCGCTATAATCGTTGAATACCCGTGGTTAAAACACAAGAATACGCTGCTATCGCACAAGAAGATATACCAGATTGCACCAATTATTGATTCTTACGTAAGAAGGCACTACTCAATAATGGTTACAGAATTATCGCTCAAAGATTTTATTTTATCGATTCAATAATTGTCATGCGCTGATATTTTATATTGTCATTGTTGTTTCAATAATTGTCATTACACAAAGATTTTTTTATTATCGAACCAATAATTCATATTATCCTAATAATATTATTAGATAACATTATTGGCAATGTCTAGAAAGTTCTGCCTAAAGGAGAGGTTTGGTCACCTAATCATGCCCAAGAAGGAGAAATTTTATCGAAAGCCCCTCTTCCTGAACCGCCTCGTCATTAATATTGTGATTCTCAGAATATTATTTGTGAATAATTAATTATTGATTCATATGATGAGGAAAATATTGATTTTATGTGGATATAGATGGAGAAAATTTTTATATGACAATTGTTGAAAATTAATATTTTATCTTTTTCTCGATAAAATAATTCATTTAAATATATTATTTTAATAATATATTAACGATGATATTTTTACGATGAATGTGGGATATATGAGTATATGTGGAGGAGGAGTATTTTTGTTACAAAAAATGTTTAAAACATGTTAAACATGCTCTGCGGACCCCATTTATCGATCGAAATTTGATTATAAATTTAAAAATCGCCCATTTGTGGATTTCGGGCCAATTTCTGCTTGGAATTTGGAAAACTTTCTTCTCGTAAAGTTGTAGAGAATTGAATTTCCTATAAAAACTCATGAGATTTGAATTTTCCGCAAAAGGGCTATTTATTGTGAATTATTGAAGTTCAAGTTCAAATAATTGATTTTTGGAAGTTTAAAATATTTTTAAATTACAAAAACGTTTTTTTTATTTTTTGGTTCCCTCATTTAACACATGACAAGTTGCTGAAATTCAGATTCAAGGTGTAAGAGAGAATTATTATTATATATATAATAATATTATATTAAATTTTCTTCTTTGTGTTCTAAGCAATTTCCTATAAATAGTGTGCTTAGGTTAGAATTGAAAATCACACCGTAAATCAAGTTTTCTCTCTATATTATCGAGCGATTCTTGTGAGTATTTTGAGTATACTTTGAGTATTGCTATACTATGAAAGTTCAAGTCATAGCCTATATCCCCTGTTTCAACTAAGTAAGTACTGCCTTTCGAGGTAAGTGGATGTTATTTTCTTCTCAAATGATATTATTTCTTCAATATCATTATGTCAAATATTGGTTGAAACTTTTATCAAATTTGAAACTTTTTCATGCTCGGGTTACTATTCATGAGTTACTATTCATGAGTTACTATTCACGAGTTACTATTCACGACTATTACTATTCACGAGTACTATTCACGTAAGCGTCATGAAGATGTTTTTTTTTGTGAAATTTCTATCTTTTGGTGTCGAGTTACTATTCACGATACTAAGACTATTCACGATACTAAGACTATTCACTTAATACGACACTATTCATCAAAAATGAAATTTTTTCTTTTTCATCCAAAATATCTATTATGGATACTAGCTTTGATCAGATCCATGTTTTGATCATTCTCAATTTTACACCACTATGATTATTTTTGAGGTATTTTTGACGGATAAAACAAAGTACTAATCCTTAATCCTTAATCCTTGTCATTTTTTGTTTCACCGGATTCGCTTTTTTTAAAAAATATTTTCATCATCCCGCCTTAAATGATGATATTATTGAATATCTTTGGCCCAGAGTAAAAAGATGAATGATTTATGATGAATATCTTTGGCCCAGAAGGCAAAAAGATGAATGATGATTTCGATGAATATCTTTGGCCCGTAGTGCAAAGATGAATGATTTTCGATGAATATCTTTGGCCCAGAAAAGCAAAGATGAACAGTGTTTAGATGAACATGACTAATCGTGAATGTCCTCGCCTCAGAAAGTGCAAGGATGAATATTTGATCCCGTATATATATCGATTGATGTTACAGGATAAAATAGATTTATGAACTTTAAAATTCATACATGTAAGATAGTAGTTTGCATTCTCTACTTAACTCTTCTAATGAATTATTATTTCACTGCATAATATTGATTTAAAACTTGTTGTCTATTGTATTCTATTATATTTTTCCCTCGTCAAGACTAACGATAATTTTGTTGTATATTATCTTAGTCATAATATTCTTTATCGGGCTAGTCGAGCTCACCCTTTTCCTTTTTGTTCCATTTTTCTTCTCGTGAGGCGAGAATATAAATAGAAGAGTACGTTAGCCTGGGTAATGGAATGAAAGTTCTAGGGAGAGTTGTTTAGTAGTCCTCACCATTTTTGTAAAATAATGTATCAATAATTATGATGGGGATTTATTTGGGTATGTATATTGTCTAGAAGACAATAATTGTATTTAAACTCACAAATGTATTAATCTAATTATTTAAACCCTAATTTTCTTTTAAAAACCCTAATTTCTATTAAAAAACCCTAATTTAATTAGTATGTTTAAAATTAAAATTTTATTACACTTTAATTTTTAATTGTCCAAATCCTAGAAATTATTTGGGAAACTTTAAATGTAAAATCTAGTGATTAAACCCTAGATTCAAGCACCTTGGACAATAATACCCTTGAGATTAAAAGGAAATTACAAAAATACCCTTTTTGTCCCATTTGGTGTATTATTGTTGGGAGATCTTTGCAAATCTGGCAGCCACCCTACCCTAGACCCACCTATGAGCTAGATTAACAGCACATCAGCCATTGCAAGCATTCAATACATTGCATCAATACATTTGCATAATTTAAGAGAGAGAAAACCACAAAACAAAGTCATTTGATCACTTATACTTAGCCATTCTCTCTCAAGCTCAAACCTACGAAATTGCCTTGCTAGATCAGTCCCCAATCAAGCCCCACGATCACACTTAACAAATCAGAAGTCAGAAATCATATTTTGTTCATAAAGAGGTAAGAACCCTAGAAGAAATCTGATCTTGATCAAAGTGTTAGATGTTAGTTTTTTGTGTTAAACATGTAGTATGTAGTATATAATGATGATCTGGGTTGCTAGATGTTAGATCCATAACATCTAAAGGCTCGGATTTGAAGTTTTAAAAAAAATCTGGAAAACATTTTTTTTGATGTCTGATAGTGAATGTCAGGCTTTGTAGATCTCTGTAGGTGTTTGAGTTTTGTGTTTTAAGTGTTGGATCTTGTAGTATGATGTACGATCTTGAATCTGGAACTTGAATCAGGTTCATATCCGTTTTAGATTAAAATTTATTTAAGGTCAAAGTGGGTTGACCTAAGATTGATTGGGTTCTTCTTGAAGCCAAAATCAAATTTTTGAAACTTCGATGTTGTTTTGCAGGGCTTGGATCTTGCTAGGTTTAAGTTTTTTTGCCATGTTGTTGTTTTGTAGTTGTAGAATGACATGAATACTACATGTTAAAGCCTTTGTATCATATATATACTTAACAGAATAGAATTTAGAGATGGTCAACTTGGTAGCCGAATCGCTTTCAAGAACATTTCTCGCTAAACCGTAAATGTTCAAGAATCAGCCCGAGAGGGTACTTTAATTTAGCATGGATCTAGAGATTTGTCTCATTTGTTAAGGTGTTTGTATGTAATAGATCTCTTCACCTACCTGTTGGCTACAATCTGAAAACCTTATATCACAAAAATCATGAAAGTCTAACAAGTTGTGGAAGCCCAAATATGCTTGCACGAACTGTTCTTCATTTCTGGGTAACCCAGAAAATGAAGAACAGTCCTAACAACTTTTTCAATAGCTTAGCTCGGTTTGATTAATTGTGTTTAGACCTTACCATGGCTTAGAACATGTTCTATGATTGTTTGTCTAAATAGCCCGGCGAGCAGAAAACACTTAACATGAACAGATTGACAGATTTAAGGCCATCAAAATCGTTGACCGGCCACGACTTCGTTTTCTGGGCAGCCCGGAACGCGTCGAAACGACTCGACGACTTTTGTTCTTGAGCTTAGATCTTGCATATGATGCATGTTTTGATCATGTTTGTTGTTCAACTGTGTAGTATTACATCCGTACTATTATATCCAACCATTACCTCGACCAGAAACACATTACACAAGGAATGATTGATGGTCAAACTAGCATGCTCGAAACTGACTTTGAATGCTTGGGTTTCTCAAGAACACATTAGGCTACACTTTCTGTCGCTAAAGGCTTTAGCGACAAACTTTGTAATTTTAATTAATTTAAATTCTAAAAATTATTTAAAAATAGTAAATAAATTCTAAAAATTACAAAAATAGTTTTAAAAATTATTTTAAGTTATAAATTTTTTTCATAAATATTAATATTTATTTGGATATTATTGGTATTTAAATTATTTAATAAATGCATTAAATAAATTAATTAAAAATGATTTTATGGTATTAAAAATCATTTTAAATAATAATAAAGTATTTAATAATATTTTAAGTTATTAAACATAACTTTTAATATTTTAAGATAAGTTTCATTAATTATTAAATATTAATGATATTAGATTTATTTAGTAATTATATTAAATAAATTAATTAAAAATAATTTTAATATTATAAAAATCATTTTAAATGAAAATAAATAGTTTAAAAATATTTTAAGTTATAAAATATAACTTTTGATATTTAAAGGTAAATTGCATTAATAATTTAATATTAATGATATTTCGTTTATTTAATAAGTATATTAAATAAATAGTTTAAAAATTGTTTTATTGATTTAAAAATCATTTAAAAGAAAATAAATGAATTAAAGATATTTTAAGTTATAATTAATGACTTTTAATATTTTGATAAATAATAAATTAATATTCTAATATTAATGGTAATTGTTTAAAAATAATTTTGATATTTTAAAAATCATTTAAGGGTAATATTAATACTTTAAAAATATTTTGAGTTATTATAAATAACTTTAATATTTTTTGGCAATAGCTTCATTAATAGTTTAATATTAATTAAATATTAATGATAATAGAATTAGTTAATATTTAAATCATTTAACAATGATTTCAGAGTTTGAAAATGCATGATAAAGTATAATAATTATTTAAAAATTATTATAAGGCTATGAAAAATAATATGACTGATATTTAAAATATCTAAACGAATATTGAACTACACGATAGAGTTTTAGATTCGATATTTACCCGATAAAATTGTCGGTACACTGAAATATTTCAGAAATTGATCTGGACTTAGATAAATTGACTAGACATGTGTTTGTTAGTGAATCAATAATTGTTAGATATATGTACGAAGTGATTAGGTTATGTCTTGTTCGCAATAGATAGTGTTTTTTGTGTTACGATATATTATTCTAATCGAACGCATGATCTTATTACTGATAGGTCGCTGTATAAAAGATTAATCTAAGTTGCGTTATTGTAAGCAGCAACTCAGGCAAATATCTAAACCTTATGCACTACTTTTATTTCGTGCAAACAGGTATATCATGTTATGCAAGTTTCCTAAACTTACTCCAATTATTATTGAGCAAGTATCTGATCTATTATTTACATTGTGCAAGTATCTTACCTTTGCATTTCCTTTATGCAATGGACATGAATAAGAAAGTTTCAGAATTATATTATTATTGTGCCAGATTATTAACTCTATTATTATTCATTATGTATCCAATCTTTGTATTCATACAAGTTCTTACATTATCCGATCATTGTATTATTGTATAATTCAGATATTTATTCTGTTCGTTAATTCGTATATAGGATTAGACAAGTGTCCCCACTTGGATAACCATTGTATTTAATCATATGTTAATACATACTTATTGATTTCAAGTATGTATACGTTGACTTAAAAGCCGTCTAAGTTATTTGATTCAGCTAGACATAAAAATATTGTTGAACAAGATAAAACGTTATTGTATCCAACCAGATTATTTTGGTTCTGATTCCCACTAAAAATATGAACATCCCTAATATGGGAAAACTTTTTGTGCACCTAAGGTGGATAGAGTGAACGATAATATCGTTCTTGCATGTAGTATTGATCAATACAGGGCACATTGGGCAGATCACCATCGTGTCCGTAAGTTATGACGGTTTGCGGATGAAGTTCTGCTAAACCCTAGCGAAAATGAAAAAACAATGTTCATAGTCTATCGACTGATCTCCAATTATAGTCTATACGTAGTTTCAAAGATTACATGTGGAAGTGATATGTTGTTATTATTGGTTCAACTTACTTCACAACTGTTGATTCGTTGTAGAAGTGTCTTTCAAAGAAAATATTTAATTCTTTCAGCTAATATATATTGTTGTTATTACTTGCTGGACA
Source organism: Panax ginseng (assembly GCA_020205605.1). Classification (NCBI taxonomy): domain Eukaryota; kingdom Viridiplantae; phylum Streptophyta; class Magnoliopsida; order Apiales; family Araliaceae; genus Panax; species Panax ginseng. Next base: position 46,039,101 of record CM035141.1, read on the forward strand.
ATCCAATGCTCATTCTTGCTTTAAATTTAAATGTTTTCAGTTAAGTATGATCAGCCAGAAGGTTCAGGTAAGAACAAGGGGAAAGGAAAGCTGTTCGAATGAGATTTATATTATGTTGTGTAATAGTTATAGTTTATTAAGACAATGATATTTATTATCTATCATGTAATGTATTGTAGTAAATGTTACGTACTTGGGATTAGACTTTGATATATGTAAATTAAGTTTGAATTTTATATTATTGTTATTATTATTAGTATTATTCAGCTTATAGAAATGGTATCGTGAAGCACCGAGTTCGGGTTTCAAGTACCCGGATTTGGGGGCGTCACAGTCAATCTATCAACAATGACCCAAATTGCATCTATGCCTTGAGAAACTTTGGGAAGACCAGTAACAAAATCCATGGTAATGTGCTCCCACTTCTATTTTGGAATTTCAAGTGGTTGCAATGGACCTTTTGGTACTTGATGCTCCATCTTGACTCATTGACAAGTTAAACACCTTGAGATAAACTCCGCTATCTCTCTCTTCATATTGCTCCACCAAAATATATGTCGAAGATCATGATACATTTTGGTACTCCCAGGATAGATTACAAACGGTGTGTTGTGTGCCTCCATCATGATTTTATACTTTAAATCAGGGTTGTTAGGAACATAAAGTCTGGAGTTAACTCGAAGTATTCCTTCTTCATCGATTCTTGCTTCCGGTATAGCACCTTCTTGTACTTTCTTCCTCACACGACGACTCCGTGTCTCAGTAGCTTGAAAGCGACTTTAACTTTATCGATTAAAGTTGGTTCTACTCGTATATTTGCCATCATCACGTGGGTCACTGGAGTCTTTAACTCTATCTCCATCCTTTGCAAGTCATATAAAATGGGCCTTTGCGTTGACAATATCGCACTCGTACCCACATATGATCTTCTACTCAATGCGTCAGCTACTACATTCGCTTTACCAAGATGGTATTGAATGGTATGATCATAATCTTTCAATAGTTCAAGCCAATGTCATTGCCGCATGTTGAGTTCCTTTTGGGTGAAGAAATATTTGAGGCTTTTATGATCCGTAAAGATCTTCACTTTCTCCCCATACAAGTAATGCCTCCAAATTTTAAGTGCGAAGACAACAGCGACCAACTCTAAATCATGAGTAGGATAATTCCTCTCATATTCTTTGAGTTGTCGAGAGGCATAGGCTATGACTTTCCCATGTTGCATGAGAACACATCCTAATCCTTTGCCCGAAGCACCACTATAGATGACAAATCCCTCCGAGCCAGATGGTATTGTCAGAACAGGTGCTGAAATGAGTCTCCTCTTGAGTTTTTAAAAACTCTTCTCACATTCCATGCTCCAACCGAATTTTATATCTTTCCGAGTCAGCTGAGTTAATGGAGTAGCGATTCGAGAAAACCCTTCCATGAATCTCCGATAATAACCAGCTAATCCTAGAAAGCTACGTACTTCGGTCACTGATTTAGGTTGCTCCCAGCTTAGAATAGCTTTAATCTTTGTCGGGTCAACAGATATTCCATGACTTGATACTACGTGCCCAAGGAATGCTACTTCCTCAAGCCAGAACCGCATTTCTTCAACTTGGCATAAAACTTGTTTTCACGAAGCTTTTGGAGTATCAACATGAAGTATTGCTCATGATCTTCACGACTTTTGGAGTATATGAGAATGTCATTAATAAGGACGACCACAAAATGATCCAAATATTCCTTGAATACTCGGTTCATCATGTCCATGAAGGCAGCAGGAGCATTAGTCAATCCAAAGGACATGACTAGGAATTCATAATGCCCGTACCGAGTTCTGAAATCCGTCTTTGGAATGTCATCGGTTTTAATCTTTAACTGATGATATCCGGAACGAAGATCAATCTTTGAAAAGAATTTGGCGCCTTGCAACTGGTCAAATAGGTCATCAATACGTGGCAATGAGTACCTATTTTTGATGGTGACATGATTCAACTCCCGATAATCAATACAAAGTCGCATACTCCCATCTTTCTTCTTCACGAATAGAACATGAGCACCCCAAGGAGACGTACTAGGACGAATGAAACCGATGTCTAACAATTCCTGTAGTTGGGTTTTTAACTCCTGAAGTTCAATATGAGCCATTCGATATGGGGCTTTGGAAATGGGTTTTGTACCGGATTCAAGATCGATACAAAATTCAACTTCACGCTCTGGGGGTAGGCCAGGAAGTTCTTCAGGGAATACGTCAGAAAATTTATTAATAATAGAAATATCATTCAAAATTGACGTATTTTTATTTAAATCCGTGACATGAGCTAAGAAGGCTTGACATCCGTTTTTCAATAAACGAATAGCTTTATGGCTTGAGATGACCGTGATTGATTTTAATGGTTTGGTCGCTTGAATTCGCATAATAGGTTGATTAGGAATATGAAAGCTAACAACCTTACGAAAACAATTAATTTTAGTATGATGAGTAGTTAACCAATCAATCCCTAGAATTACGTCAAATGCAAGTATTTTTAAGGAGATAAGATCGACAGGTAATGTAAGGGTACCGATTTGAACCAAACAAGACTTATAACAATGGATGTAATGAAGGTTTCTCCCAACGGAGTTTCAACAGATAAGTCAAAATCTAATTTCTCCGGAGTGAAATTTAAACGTTGAGCGCAAGTAGGATAAATAAAAGAATGGGTAGAATCGGTATCAAATAAGGTATAGACTTCGCTAGAGTTTATGATAAGCTTACCTGTGATCACCTCGTTCAGATTCCTCGCTTTTTGGGAGGTTACGACAAACGCTCTCCCTTGAACTACCGATTTTGTCTTATTTGGGACGACCTTTAATGCCTCCATCCCAGCTAGACTTGACTTTGGTGCACGACAAAATCGGGCAAGGTGACCTTCTCTTCCACAATTATAACACATTTTGGACTGCTGCGCACAGTTTGGACTGATGTGTCCCTCCCCTCCACATTTGAAACATATGATAGTTTGTCGTTCTCCTTCCTTAACAACGGGTGTTGGTGCTGACGTCTTTCCATCATTGTTGAATCTCCTCTTCTTGAAATGTCCATTCTTATTGTCTTGGCCATGATTACCACCGAAGTGGTTACTATTTCTGGCATGTTGATTCCCTCCACGTTTGTTAACACCACTTCTACATGATCGCCACCACCGGGTATTATCATTTTGTCGTTGCTTTCTCTTGGTTGGGTTGACTCGTTATCGCTCCCAATAATCGAGCCCTATTTACAACATCATCGAATACAAACACGCTTTATGAGAATTAGATATTGACGTATCTCGGGTTTCAAACCTCTTAGAAACATCCACGTCATTCTCTCCTCATTATCAACCAAGTGAGACGCAAACCGGGACAACTCGGCAAACTTCGCTTCGTACTGTGACTCGGTCATATTGTTCTGCTCCAACTTGATGAACTCTACCTCTTTCATGTGATGAATACTTTCGGGAAAGTACTTGTCATTGATTAGTTCTTGGAACTTCTCCCAAGACATCTTTAGTGCGGCAGGTTGAGTACACTTTACCGATTCCCACAAGTAATCTGCCTTTCCTCGCAACATAAAGGTGGCAAAGGGAACCTTTTGCTCCTCAGAGCATCCCAAGACATCAAATATCTTGGTGATCTACTTTATCCACGCTTCCGCCTTAAGTGGTTTTGGCTCTCCAATAAACTCCGGTGGTCCCACTCCTTGAATCGCTTTAGCGGTGACCATTCCGAGTTTCAAAGATGTTCCACCTACATTTTGGACATGAGCCGCTCTCGCCTGATGTTGCATGAATTGCATAAAGCCTCTGAACATTCCATCATTCATCATTTGGTCAGTGTTGTTGTTTGCATTAGGATTGTCACCTTCTTGATGCACATTATCCTGATTATTGATCTGTGGAGACTCAACTGTCTCCTGTGCTCCATTGTTATTCTCAACATTCTCGGATGTCATTTTCAAATACTGTCACAAAACAAGGGTTAATTGACATGAAACATATTATCCCTATACTCTGACCGACTAATTAAATACCAAATAAACTTAGGTAGGTCATACTAGCGAAGGAATTCTCCGTCTCTCCCCTCCTAGTTCTAATCTCACATCTTAGCTAGAGATCATATCCCTAAGCTTTGATACCAACTGTGACGCCCCCAAAATAGGTATACATCACCTATCTTGAGTCGCCAAATACATGGTACAAAATTCAAATACAACTTAATTATACAACAGTCGTGTAAAATACGCCAAAACATAATCTAAGAGTTTTAATAAGAATATTGTCATCTAGACAATATCCACACTCAATGGAACCCTCATTACATTTATTGTCACACTATTTTATAGAATAGTGAGGACTACTAAAATAACCATCTGGACTGTCAATCTGTTTCCTGACTCGTCCTAGCTATATTCTCATTTCCTAAGAGAACAATGAAAGAAAGGGTGAGCTCAACTAGCCCAGTAAGAAATATTATGACTAAGATAATGCATAATAATTTATCGTTAGCCTTCAATAGTGTTAAACTGATAAAATATAAAAAAACATCAAGTTTAACTGCAGCGGAACAAGTAATCCATTAGAAGAGTCAAGTAGAGAATAAAATCTACTATCTTCTATGATTTAAAAGGTTTTTTCATCACTTTTATCGCTGAGAGTCATCTTAATAAATAATCCACATCATCCCTGCACTCCAGCCAATGATATTCATTAGTATCAAGACCACAAATTATCCATGCACTACGGGCCAAGGATATTTGTGTATTCATCAATAGTCATGATCATGCAAACAATTGTCCATCAATGCACTATGGGCCAATGAGGACTTTTACCACATCATTTGTAACATTACAGTCATGATTATACCGAATAATCCCTGGTCATAATCATACCAAGTCCATCTACGCACCATGAAACCACGTATGACTTTCAACATATTATATAAACATGAGGATGATGACAATGATATAAGAATTCAATAAAACAAGTTCAAGGATAAATTTTTAAAGATTTATAATTTAATTTATCCAGAAATCAATAACGTCAAAATTGTCAACATGATACTGTTTTGTGGAGTAAAATTCAAGAATGCTCAGAAGAATATTTCCATTAAAAGATACTGAATGGAGCGCAAATATCCAGGATATTATACTAAATTCATGGAGTATAGAAGCCAAAACTTTAACCAACCGAGTATAATAAAATATGAAATCGCAATGGATTTTTGCTCGCCATGCGAGAATCCATGTATGATGCATCATTTCCACAATTTAATAAGGAATGAATACGAAGGATCATTCACAATGCATGTGGTAGTCCACATAGACAGGTTATTCCAACAAAATAATAAAGAATGGAATAACAGAAGAATTCACCAAGTGTGCGTAATCCTCACAGACAGGTTATTCCAATAGAATAATAAAGAATGGAACCAGGTCATGCGTAACCCGCATAGACAGGATATTCCAACATAATAATAAAGAATGGAACAACAACAGAATTCACCAGGCATGCGATAGACCGCACAGACAGGTTATTTCAACAGAATAATAAATAATGGAATAACAGAAGAATTTCACCATGTATGCGGTACTTCTCATAGACAGGTTATTCCAACATAATAATAAAGAATGGAATAACAACCCTTACGAGTATTGAAAGAAAATAACTCTCTTCATGAATATGAAAGAATAATACCCTTACCTTAGAAGAAGACTGGATACTGGAATAGTGAGGTAGCAGACTTCTCTTCTTCTTTCTTTCTATAATTTCTCTCTATAATAATTGCTCTATAACTTTAGTGAATTGGTGAGAAATGAAGGAAGAATGAGCTCCTATTTATAGGAAAATATAGTTTCAATAATTGCATGTTTTAGGGCTCAAAATATTATAGTATAATACCTTCATCTTTTTCTTCATTTTTAATTTAGTCCTGCAAGTATTATCAAACTTGCACCACCTCCCCTAATAGTAAATAATGTGAATTAATAGTTCATTCATGTGACATAATAGTATAATCATGTGAAAAAACTAATTACAGTATAGTACCTTCATCTATACCTCCATTTTTAATTTAGTCATACAAGTATTATCAATCTTGCACCACATCCCCTAATACTACATGAATGTGAATCAATAGTACACACATGTGAACAAATAGTTATAAGCATGTGAAATAATAGCAATTAATTGCTCATTTATCCGATTAATTACCCGATTGGTCAATATAACCTCCAGACATCAATTATTATCGAAATAAATATCGATTTCCACTAACACTAATAATCCCAAAACAATGGAACTATCAATTTCATCTTTAATCAACATGAACTTATTCATCATTAATATTATAACTCACAATATTTAACAACCAGTGTCGCTCCCGGAAAGAGGGGCTTTTCGATAAGGATTTCTTCTTCTTTCACGCCGCAATTAGGTGACCAAACCTCCTCGATGTAACTTCTAGACATTGTCAATATGAAAATAATAATATGAATAACTTTATCGTCTCAATTATTGATTTAATAATAATAAATATTATCACGCGATGACACCGTGACAATAATTGAATCAATAATATGAGAGATATGATGCAAAGAATTCTCATAGCAATAATTGAGTATAACCGAGTGACTTCTCACGTAAGCATCAATAATCATCACGGTGTGCTACTACTAACCAACCACATGACATCGTGCTTTTACTACCGAGTAGTTCAATAGTTTAACAGAACACTTTCGTGGTTATTTTTATAAAAAGATAATTTTGTCATTTTTTAACTACGATAATACTTCCGTTATGGGGTCCACCAATGATTGTGCCGTCGTACGAATATTCCTTGTTAAAACGAATATTCCCCGACCAATCGAATATTATATAACCACTTGCTTACTTTACAAAATTTATAAATATTACCCACAACTATAACATTATATCAAATCCACACCATAATATTCAAAAATATATTTCGAGAAAATTATTCTTTATTCATAAAAGTTGGGGTCTTACAACCGTGTTACCCCCGCTCGACCCAGCTACACTCTTATTACCCGAAAGGAATTGTGAAGCGTATAAGTGAGCACAACTAGCCCAAAGAAAGAATATCATTAGTAAAGATAATTAAATTATCAATAGCCTTCGTCAATAAAAAATCAGAGATTTAGAACATATGGTAGATGATAAAACTTTTCAACCATAGTTGCAGCGGAACGAGCAATCCATTAGAAGAGTCAAATAGACCATAAAGTCTATTATCTTCTCCACGTTAAAAGTCCACCAACAATGTTTTATCCCTGTAACATCAATCAACAATTCATGTCCACAATCATGTGAATAACTCATAATCATAATTGTGGTTCTAAATTCCTCTTCGCATTCAGGACAAAAATAATTTTCATCACATGTCTTGACCTGAAACATCAAAGATCATGGTTTTACCAAATCACAATTCCTGTTCATAATCATACTAATAAATTCATCTTTGCACTACGGGCCAAAGATATTCATTAATAATTCATCTTTACACTATAGGCCAAAGACATGCAACTGTATTTTAGAAGAGTCAAGTAGAGCATGATATCTACTATCTTCTACGAATTAAAAGTTTATTATCAATATTTTATCGCTGAGACTCAGCTTAATAAATAATCCACATCACCGAATTATCCATGCACTACGGCCAAAGATATTCGTTAGTATCATATCCATGAATTATCCATGCACTACGGCTAAGGATATTCATTATTATCACATCCATGAATTAATATTTATCGCTGAGACTCAGTTAAATAATTAATCCACATCATCGAATCATCTCTGCACTGCAGGCCAAGGATATTCATTAGTATCACGACCACGAATTATCCATGCACTACGAGCCAAGGATAATTGTGTTTTCATCAATGGTCATAATCATGCCATAAAACAATTCATCTTTGCACCCTTGGCCGAAGAGAATCCATGGCCATAATCATACCAAAAATTGTCCATCAATGCACTACGGGCCAATGAGGACTTTTACCACATCATTTGTAACATTACGGTCATGATTATACCGAATAATCCCTGGTCATAATCATACCAAGTCCATCTATGCACTACGGCCAAAGATGACTTTCATAACAATATAAGCATGAGGATGATGACAATGACATTATAATTCAATAAAACAAGTTCAAGGATAAATTGTAAAGATTTATAATTTAATTAATCCAGAATTCAATAACGTTCAAATTGTCAACATGATATTGCTTTGTGGAGTAAAATTCAAGAATAATAATGTATCAAAAATGATTTGGACCGAAAAGAAATCAATTTTTGTCATGAATAGTATCCCGTGAATAGTAACTTATGAATAGTAACTCATGAATAGTAACTTATGAATAGTAATTCGAGAATAGTAACTCATGAATAGTAACTCGTGAATAATAACTCGTGAATAGTAACTCATGAATAGTAATTTAGGAATTGTACCCCGTGAATAGTACTTCGTCATGAAAAAGTTAAAACTTATCAAGAATGTCCAGAATAATATTTCCATGAAAAAAAATACTAGATGAAACGCAAATATCAAGGATATTCTACTAATTTCATGGAGTATAGAAGCCAAAACTTTAACCAAATGAGTATAAAATTCAAAATCTGAAACGAAATAATATTACTTACATACTACAGAGTGGAAGAAAATAATATTGAACAAAATAACATCCCTTACCTTGAAAAGAAGAGTATTCCAACTGGTATAGCGGATATAATCTTAAAGAAAACTTTCACTGTTTTCTACACTCAAAGCTTCCTAAAACTCGAAAGAAATACGCTCAATATTATAGAAGAAGAATTCTCTGATTCTGGTGTGATTTTCAATTCTAAATAAGCATCCTATTTATAGGAGAATGGAAATGATACTATTTGAGTGCACAGTGAAGGGAAAGTCACGGGCAAATTCTTCAACTGATTTCATTGAAAAATTTAATTTTACTATGCAGCACTATGCAATAAAATATTCTAATAAAACAAAAACTTTTAAATAAAATATTATATATATATATATATTATATATATATATATAATATAACATATGTCTAAAAAAACTCGCGGGCAACAAAAATATTCGTCTGATTTTTTCAAAATTTACTATGCAATCACTATGCAGGCACTATGCATAATAAAATATAATATATTCTATTTTTCATATAAAACTAAACTTATTATAATATAAATATATTAATTATAATAATACTACCCCTCCTTCCACGTAAAGTTTTCCTCCTCCCATTTCCTGAAATTCAGATTTTTAACACATATGGGCCCCATATGTGGCCCCCACCTTAATAATATTAAATAATTTTTTATCAATTATTTTGAAAAATAGGTAAATGAGGGTCCATAAAATACGCCAAAAATTACAACAAATACTTCATAAAAATCCCCTCAATATTTTTAACAACATTTTCATTTTTGAATTTTCAAAGTTTGACTTTTTCTGAAAAAGTCAAATGTTAACTTTTTGACCAAAAAGTCAATCATGACAAATTTTGTGTTTATAGTCTATTCTTACTAATTTCATCATTTCAGACTCAAATATCACGTCCGTGTCTCCAAATTCAACTCCGAACTCAAATTCGATTTTTAATAACATTTATTCATTATTATTATAACTCGCAATATTAACAACCAGATAGTTCCCAGGAAAGAGGGGGCTTTCCGATAAGGATTTCTCCCTATTGGCGCGCAATTTGGTGACCAAACCTCTCCTCGACAGAACTTTCTAGACATTGTTAATTATGCATATAATAATATGAATAACTCGTTATCTCAATTATTGATTTAATAATATAAAATATTGACAATAATTGAATCAAATAACGTGAGATACTATGCAGCAATTATTGTAGCAATAATTGAATAAAACTGAGTGACTTCTCACGTAAGCATCAATAATCAAAGATCTTGTATAATCTTGTGTGTGCTACTATGCAACCACGCGTATTACTATACTTTTATCACCGATTATTTTATGACAACTTGTTTACTTTGAATTTTTTTTACATATCACCTTTAACTTTAACCTTTTATCAATTTAACCATTTACTAAATAGAATAATTATAAGAAAATTGAATACTTTCATTTCATAAAATTCGGGGTCTCACATCAAAGACCTTAAAAATTAAGTTTTTCAAAAACTGTTCTTGAGCCCATAAATGGTCTGACAAGCGAATGTCAGTGCCCACAGATCTTTCTCTGTTTGTGATTTTTCTTATTTTAAGTTTTGGATTTGTAGTCTGTCATGAGGTCTTAAATCTGAAAGTGGAATCAAAGTTATTCCATGTATAGATGTTAAGATATTCTTGGTCAAAACCGGGCATGACCAGTCAATTTTTGGGTAACCCAGAAAGTATGAACCAGCGTCTGACAAGTTTTTACAACGTCCATTTTTGTCAGGTGTTATGTCATATATTGATATTATGATATCTAGTTTGTAGCTTGTTGTTTGGACTATAGATTAATGCCTTTATATCCCTTAAAACATCAACAGATCGAAAGTAGCAGGTGGTCAAAGTAGGCCACTCGCACTGATTTTGTGTTTCTGGAAAAACCCAGAAACTGGATAGACAAATGTTCTGACAATGTTTGACCGTGTCATAATCTGTGAATCTGTTGTTGTTGGACTGAGATCAAGATATTTAGTTGTTCTTTGACATATGTACTAGATGTATGAACCAAGAACCCACCTGTTTGATGACCAGAACATGTATATAATCGAGTTAGAATATGCCTACTAGAACTACCTGGGTTTCTGGAAAACCCAGGTAACATCTGACAGTAACTTTGAAGGATCGTTTCTTGCTGATGTGTTATGGTATGACATAGATGATGATTGATTCGTGTAGTGTTACATAAACACTACATGATCAATGTTTAACAGCCCAGAAACATTTTGAGATGAGAATCAAAGCCTGTGAAACGAGCAACCTTGAACACTGACTTCTGGAAATTAATTAAAAATAGAAATAAATTTTAAAAATTGCCAAAATTGGTTTTAATTTTTTTTTTAAATTATGAAAAATAACTTTTGATTAATTGGGATATTTTTCATTAATATTTATAATTATTTGAATATTAATGATATTTAATTTATTTAATTAGTGCATTAAATAAATTAGAGAACAATGATTTTAATATTATAAAAATCATTTTAAATAAGAATAAAGTGTTTTAAAATATTTTGAGTTATAAAATGTAATTTTAATATTTTTAGAGAATTTTCATTAATAATTTAATATTAATAATATTAGATTTATTTAAATATTGTATTAAATAAATAAGTTAAAATGATTTTATTGATTTAAAAATCATTTTAAATGAGAATAAAGTGTTAGAAAATATTTTGAATTATAAAATATAATTTTCAATATTTTGGAGAATTCTCATTTATAAATTAATATTAATGATATTAGATTTATTTAAATATTATATTAAATAAATGATTAGAAAATAGTTTTATTGATTTAAAAATGAGAAAAGTGATTTAAAAATATTTGAAGTTATAATTAATGACTTTTAATATTTTGATAATAATTTCATTAATATTTAAATATTAATGGCGATGATTTAAAATGATTTTTATTACTTTAAAAATCATTTAATTAGAATATTGATAATTTAAAAATATTTTAAGTTATTATTAATAACTTTAATATTTTGACAAGTTTGTCATTAATATTTTAATATTATTAAATATTAATGATGATAAGATTATTCGATATTTAAATTATTTAAAAATGATTCTAGTGTTTGAAAAATTATTATAAATTATAATAATAGTTTATAAATTATTAAAAGCTTTTGAAAAATATTATAAATAATATTTGACTTATCTAAAATAATATTGAAGCTTAGAGACAAAGTTTAATTGACAATTAATGTGTTAATTGTCGGATAGGGTGACCAATACACCGAAATGAGACCGAAGTCCAACCATACCGAACTAGTTAGACTTGATAAATGTTTATATAGGTTATAAACACTAATGTGGCTATGTGGTAATGTGTCTAGGAGAATGACTGACTGTAAATTACAATATTGTGTGTTATGAATTATTGTGCTAATTGTGAGACCAATATTGTGATTATAGGTCTTTCAAACGCATATAAGTATATTGTGTAGCATTAATTAACGTGGAAGGCAAGTGTCTTAACACAACCTTGAGTTACATCTTTTAAATATTATGGTGGTTAATTATTGTTGATTAGACCACGTCCAAGCATTTATTGTTGATTATTCGCAGTTAGTGCATGTTTATTAATTCAAATTGAATTAGTGATTCTGAGAATATACTTGGAGAATAACTGCTGTTGGATTTTTACATCCGTAGAAACTATTAGTAATTACAAATAGTACAGTCAAATTCTGTCTATTGTTAAATCGTGTTCAGAAATGTCTTAGCTAATTATTCTGGCTAGACGAACATTTGTTAGAACTTGATAGGTTCGGGAAAAGAAGAAAAGAGAATTCAATTATTATTGATAGATCGATGCTAATTGTTTCGGCTAGACCGAAAAGAAAACTTGATAGGTTTTAGAAGAGAAGAGAAGAGAAGTGATTAGATATTGAAATCTTTATATTTCGTTGTTAAATCAAATTATGATCCAAAGAATGGGAAGATCAACCTTTTATATAAAGGGAACATTTTAGGTCGTATATTTGGCCATTGCGTACTTTTAAATATTATGCATAATATAGGGTATAATGAAGCTGATCACTTTATATACTTGCAGAGGGGTATGATTTAGTCTTTATGGTTATCTGATACACCTGGGTATATCAAAGTAAATCTTTGATAGTTACTCGAGAATAGAATTTCAAGATCATGTAAAGTCATTTATCACAAACTCTAGAAAGTATTTCTAAATTGTTATTCAATAGAATATCGTAGAAACTTTGAAAGCATTGTATCCTTTCATTAATGTGTTGCATAGGTTGCGAGAAGATTGGTTAGAGAAGAAAATTGTCCAGCTATTTCAAAGTTTCCTAAACTTTGGAGTTATTATATCGAAATAGATAGTCTATTATTCTTGATTCTTATACATTCATTGTATGTCTTAACTTGCGGGGAACATTTGTTGCTAACCCTTGCTAAATAAAATATTTCAGCTAGGAACGAAGTGGCTGGAGGTGTTGAGAAGAACAAAGGCAAAGGCCTGTTATTGGAATAGTTTAATGAAAATTATTATTATTATGTTGTTATTTTGTAAACCCTTTTTGTATATCTAAAGGGTATGGTTGTAATGTTAAGGTTAGATAACCTGGGGCGAATGTATTAACTATATCAGTTAATGTGGTGTAATATTCTATTCATCAATGAATGGGTAGTTAGATGTTAATTATATTGTGAATCGTGAGCACCAAACTCGGGGGTTAGGTAACCCGAATTTGGGGGTGTCACATGTTTGCTTAAGCGAGGGGAAATGCACCCCTCGACTTCCGTGAAACACGGTTACCGCGTCTTTTCAATTCTCTAAGCATGTGTGTGTATATATGGATGTGATACAAATAAATGTACTTGCAGTGCTTTGTTTGAAAGTAATGTTATGGCTCTTTTTCTCCTATATACAAAGGGTTTGATTCCTAAAATCCATTTTTTAGCAAAGAATTTAAAGGTGAGGTTTTGAAAAGCAATTTTCAATCCCTTATGCTCGCATTGTAATTGAGGCATTTAATACTTCTATTTTATTATGTATTCGACTTATTTTGATTTTATTCTCGAGATGTCGGGCCTTTTATGGGCATAAAAGCCATCGAAGTGACCCGAGCACCACAAACCACAATTTGATTATGTCAGGGCCTTAAATCCGTATCCTCGCATTAAGGCCCAGGGTTACGTTTACAAGAGGCTGCAAACTATCTATATAGCTAAAATATGTCCATCATGGCAATCAGATCTAGATCCATGGATTTAATCATAGATTCCATGATTTCTAGGCTCACATGATATCATTGAGAAGTTTGCACAACAAATATTTAAATAAACTATAGAATAGAATCTAGACATCGCAAAATAAAGGATTCATCTGTTAAATCCCTGCATGCGCGTAGCCAAGCTTCCCGTTTCCTCTAAATACATATCTAGGGTGGCGTAGTCGATTAATATTTACAAAACTAGAAATAAAACTAGATTTAAATAAATCATAGCCATTCTTGCTCAACGGTTCTAGTTTTATAACTTTTGAATCGGTTAAGAGTTAGATATGGCTAGAGTTAGATAAATTTAGTCCACAAATTTAAATATTACAACTTTACATTGAATGAATAGTTAAAATTGATATTTAATCATAGTAAACAATAAACATATACACACATATATATATATATATATATATATATATATTAGCAATAAAAAGCCATGGATTTACAATCCAGGCATGACTGTATATATATAAATATATATATATATATATATATATGATTATATATAATCTGTGGTCTTTTTTCTCGCTTTAATATATATATATATATATATATATATATATATATATATATATATATATATATATATGATTATATATATTAAAGCGGAAAAGCCATGATTTATAATCTAGGCCTAAATAACTCGTATATATATATAGGGTCAGGATCAGGTCCCGACTCCCGTACGGGAGTAAAATCCGGATTTTTTTTCTAAACAACTATTTTTTTTTTTAATATTTTATGGAACTGGAAATTTTCCATAATACAGTGTTTTGGGTGTGATTTAGATACATATAATAAAACATGTATTATATGTATCTAAATCACACCCAAAACACTGTATTATGGAAAATTTCCAGTTCCATAAAATATTACTTTTTTTAGTTGTTATAAAAAAAACCAAAAATCTGAAAATTCTTCTTCAGATCTACTGAGTTCGGACTGCTTTTTGCAAAATCCGTCCCCTACAATCGTTCCGTACAACTCTGGTAACGTATACATCTTTTCTTTTTAAGTTTTGACCGTTAGAACGTTAGATTTCATATAGAATGCTTCTAAACACAATATAGTGAATATGTATTCTCATATGACTTGATCAAAATTATTAAACTTAATAAATGCTCATATTTTACCATGTTAAACGTATTGATGTGAAAAATAATAATTTCTGAGATAGTCATTTGGCACCCTTTTTTGCTAGTTTATTTATTCTATTTGAGGACAAATGAGCACAAATTTTTTTAAAAAAATGCATATGGTAATTAGCCTGCCATTGTGATTTACTTTTAATATTTAATATATATATATATATATATATATATATATATTTGATATTGGGTCGGTGTGCTACTGAATGACCACCTAGTTATGCTTATGTGCATGTGGATAGTTCATTTTACAAAGTAGACTCTGGCAAAAAAATTTCACGAGCCTAAGAATTTAATGAACATGCAAGTTTAACTCTACTGAGGATGTATGTTAACTTAATGCATGCTTTAGGACTTAAACTAGGTATGAAGCAATGATTTAACTTCAATAAGCTTTAAGTTCAAAACTTACCTCACCCTTCCTGAGGTGATTTGGAGATTTTGTTCAGGTTATGGATTTAGATATACCGAGCATCTCTCATAGGTTCTCCGTAGGTGTGAGGAGGAGAGCTTCTGATAGCCCTCATCCTCATCCAGCCCGACAACCTCATCGGTTGACCGAGTCAGTGATTCATCCTATCCGAGTTGATAGGCCGGATGCCGGGGACGAGGAGGATGATGTTCTTATTGTGGACCCCGCTCCTTCTTCTTTTACTACCCCACATTGGGAGCTTCCAACTATCAGCGTGATGATTCCAAATCATTTGGAGTATTTGCGACGCCACCCTTCGATCTATCTCCATTCTAATGAGGTAATATAAGCTTTTGTTATGGATTTCTTCCTTTTCCCACTTTTGGAACAATGGCTTAATCTTTATTTGCAATTTGATGCAGGTTTTCGGCTTTACTCAGCCCAAGGCAAATTGGTTTAGTATTCATTCCTTATACCAGACCCTTCATCCGGAGTACTAGGCCATCGTTCGCTCTAGGGGTTTCAAGGCCTTCTTCTCTATTCCTCCCGCCAACGCCTCTTGGGGCTATTTATGAACTTTTATCCGAGCGCCGGGTTCCACCCATCAAGTGTCTCCATTTGTTAGACTGTGAGGTGATGATGACACCTATAGACTGGCGGTTCATCACGTCGTTAGAGTTTATAGGGGCGTCAGTGCCTTTGGCGGCTGACATTTCACCGGCTGCAATTTGATCCCTTTTGGGAGTTCATGCTACGACCCTCAAGGGTTGAACTGTCCGCTCTGGGCCCTTGAGTGTGGATGGCACGAGTGGGGCTTTGACTGAGCCTCTGCCTGCTGATCAGAGGGTTAGAGATCACATTCTTTAGCGATTATTCTTGGTTATCATCAGGGGTTATTTCCTAGACGATAACTCCTCGACGGTCTTTTTTGCTTTGGTTAGCGCCATTCATGATGTGGATCACATCAAGGATTTTGACTGGGGCTCATTCACCTTTGCCTATTTTCTTCATGGGATGCGCCTACAGTCAGAGGGTGTGACAGAGACTTAGCTAGGGTTTTACCCATTTCTGTTAGTGAGTACTTTTCTTTATCTCACAATTTCCTCTATTCGGGCAATTAATCTTCATAACTAATGACATTTAATCTTTGCATTTTCAGTTTTGGGCCTATGAGAGGCTTCCTTGCCTTCGCCCAGTTACTACATTAGGTCTGGAGACCTATCCACGGGGATGACACTAACACCACTCCACTTTGGTAGAGGTTCACGTAGCAGAGGGGTTTACCCATTCTTGGTTACAGTTGAAGCTGATGTATGTCGATGTCATCACATGGGTTCCCTACACCGAGGATCATTTGACAGTAGGTTTTGAGGGTGACTTTTCGAACGGGGTAAACTATGTATTATCCACTCGTCGGATCCCTCTCTTGACTGATGAAGGCTAGGAGCTCTACTTGGGAGAGTGTGCTATCAGGAGCATCACATGGGAGTTTCATATTCCATTCTTTTCTTCTGCTAGACGACACTGATCTTTATCTTAGATTATCACTGAGATTCCCCTTATGGGTTTAGATGGCTTTACTTTATCAAAGGGCCCTTACACTCAGGATGCCTTCCATTGTTGGTGGACTCCTCGCACCATTGGAGCTCAGACCCGTGCCACTCAGTTCATAGGGGATATGGATAGACTGGATTGCCTATGTCAAAGAACCCACTTATTTGGAGCAGATTGATAGCTTGACCTAGAGGTTGGACCAGGTGCACTTTTTCATCTGACATTTGGGTAGAGATCCGTCAAAAGAAGATTCTTTTGATCCATCCAGCTCTGGTGCTGGCCCCTCAAGTGGCCCATATTCTGATAGTTTCGCTGGAGTAGATCCCCCTTTGTATCGACATGATGTTCCATCTGGCATAGATACAGTGGCTCAAGAGGAGTTACAACAGGTTGATCGATTGGATGATGTAGACATCATAGATTTCTTTGATAGGCTCGTTATCTCTTTTGATAGACCTCTGTTAGATATTGGGCGGCTGTACCCCATTTTTCGTTATCTTTTTTGATTGGTATCTGTTAAATATTGGGCAGATGTGCCCCATTTCCTTGTATTTTTTATTTTTAGTTGTAGACAGAGATGATGTATTTAGGAATGTATGTGTAATATTTCCTATCTATTGCATCTTATTATCATTTATCATTGTCATTTATCATGATGCATGCATTGTGTCATGAATATGCATTCATATAAGTGAGTTTAGCATGACCCCTAGATGGTCTCATGATATGGTTCTACAAATGTCTTCATCTACCGTTAGCCGAATTTAGCACACACCACCCATATTGACAGCTTCTTCTTTGATATCATGGTATGATAGTCTGCCTCCCACAGATCGGGTGACAATTGATCAGATGTTGAGACATTCCATGACCATCCTGACATTCCAGGTACCATTGGGCTTTATAGAGGGCATGCTATCTTATTGGATACCTAAGAGACAGGTCTTTAGGTTTGATATCCACGAGCTGACTCCTACATTAGAGGAGTATGAGTACATTACTGATTTGCCCTTGGATTGGTCTTGTGCTAAGATGGCTATTGGCGATATGAGATGGCAGTTTATGACACTGACTAGCTTACGGCGCAGAGTTATCGTGGATGAGATCATTTCAGCACATGTGGTGTCCTTGGATTTCTTGATTGATCGATTTGTATTGCTGGAAAGCTATGTACAGCACTCGGGACACTTCACCATCACTGTAGACGAGTGGTGGTTTGCCCGCATAGATATTCTGTTGATGTACGTCACAGCTTATATTTACATGCTGCTATATATGGACCATCTAGACATTGGCTTGACCACAGTGGTTCGTGCTCTCAGCGAGGGTTGTACCATCTTGCCCATGATATTGGCAGAGACCTAGAGGTCGGCCACATTTTGCCATACCCATCCTGTGGGGTTCTTCAGGGGGAGTGTCGTATTATTATACGTGTGGTTTATGACACATCTGAGACCGATCGACACTTTTAGACATCATGGGTACTATTTTACTCATGAGATAGCCATGTCTTATTCTTTTTAGCCGGCAGATTATACAGATGCAACATCCTGGCAGGCTTTTCTGACAGTGATCGAGGATCCATTTGCAATCTTTCCTTGTTCAAGACTTAGCTCTCCTTATAGCTTTATTACTCATGCAGTCGGCATGAACTATCTACCCCTGACTGGTTTGAGAGGGGTGACCATGTATCATCCACTGGCTGTCATGGGATAGTTTAACCAGTTTTAGCATATTCACCCCTTTGATGGGGCCTTGGGTCAGCAACTATCAGCTTCGTTTCTATCAACAGATGACTTGACCAGGATTTATGATTGTTGGACTCGACGCGAGGGGGCTAATTTTTCAACTAGTCATCCGGGTCATTCTTTAAAGTATCCTGCATGGCTGGAGGCAGATATTGCATCGGCTATGGTTGTTCACTCAGATCTGAGTATTGATTCTGATGAGGAGGAGTCTATGGAGGACCCTGATTCTCCCACCAAGGACGAGCTATTTACTAGCTTGCCAACAGCCTTTTTCAGTGACATCCCTAGCACTTCTACTGCTGCGGCTCCTCCTTCTGTAGAGTCTTTAGAGTAGGTGATTCATCAGATGACGTTTAAGAAGGATCAGGCTAAAGCACTGATGTTGACAACCTTTTCTAGCCGAGATGCTATTTTGTTTAGAGGGATGATGCTCGAGCTACTCGGGATGTCACTTTTGTTGAGCGAGATGATGCTGGAGTAGCTCGGGATGCTACTTTTATTGAGCGGGATAAGGCTCGAGCTACCCGGGATGCTTCTATTACTGATAGTACTACACACAGATCCTACACGGATAGCCTTATTGCAGATATGAGTGCATTTATAGATGATCATAGTATCACTATGCAGATGGCTGTGGATTTTTTAGCTCGCATGGAGACCTTAGGGTAGGAGCTTATAGATTCACCTCCATCTTCTAAGAGGGATGCCATGTTGGACTTGTTATCCCGTTTATATGCGAGTTTATAGACTAGCTTTCATCTTCTTACATAAACTAAGTCAGCCATTTTTGTCATGTACATGATACATTGTATATATTAAACAGTATTATATGGAAAATAAATATATTTTGATTCACCTCCCTTTTGGATATGTTTTGTCATTGTCGAATGTTAACCACTTTTTTCATGCCTTGATATATCACGAACATTTCCTTGATGGATTGACACTGAGACGTCGGAGAGTACCTCAGAAGGGTTCATCGAGTACAAAGGCTTGATAGTATTTGGGGTTTTATATAAGGTTTGGTGTCTTGGGACTGGTTTGATTTGGATTTTTTATTTGGTTTGACAGCACCATAAATGGTTGCATATGTACTCCCATTGATGGGGGGAGATCAGGTCTTTCGTAGTTCATGCTTGGCCTGAATGGTTGAAAACTAGTATTTTGGAATGGAGTATTCTGGGGATTTGAAAGGTGTTTGTTTTGATTGTTTTGAGTGGGTTTTTTGTTTTGTTTGACCGCACCCTAGATGGCTGCCTACGTATTAACATTGATGGGGGGGGGGAGATTAGGTCTTTCGTAGTTCAAGCTTGGCCTGAATAGTTGAAAAGTGTTTATTTGGGTTTGAGCTTGGTTTGAGGGGTTTTTGAATTTCTTGTTTTGTTGTACCCACCATAGATGGATGCCTACGTACTCCCATTGATGGGGAGAGATTAGGTCTTTCGTAGTTCAAGCTTGGTCTGAATAGTTGAAAAGTGTTTATTTGGGTTTGAGCTTGGTTTGAGGGGTTTTTAGATTTTTTGTTTTGTTTGACCGCACCATAGATGGCTGCCTACGTACTCCCATTAATGGGAAGAGATCAAGTCTTTCGTAGTTCAAGCTCGGTAGTGAAAAGATGAATTAATTTGACTTTCTTTTTTCACAAGGTAGTTTGCAGGTGACTCAGACATAGTACCTCTTTACGACGTCTGAATTGATAAACTGGGGGAATTCTTCCCCATCCATTTCTTACAATCTGATGGATCCTCCTGTCAATACTTCCTTGACAATGAAAGGGCCTTCCCAATTCGGGGTGAATTTTCCTATGGATTCATCTTGATTGGCAAGGACTTTTTCAATACCAAATCATTTTCTTTGAATTTTTGGAGCCGAACTTTCTTGTTGTATGACCGAGCAATCCTTTGCTACTATAATTGCGCATAAAAGATAGTTGTAGCCCATTTCTCATCTATCAGAGATAACTGGGTGTACCGCTCTTGCAACCACTGGTCTTCTTCCATCTGAGCATCTATTAACACCCTCAATGACTCCATTTCCACTTCTATGGGGAGTACTGGTTCCATGCCATAAACTAATGAGTAGGGAGTAGCCCCGGTAGAAGTGCGCATTGATATTCTGTAGGCTACCAGAGTCAGAGGCAATAAGTCATGCCATCCCTTATGATTATCATACATTCTTTGCATAATTTTCTTGATATTCTTGTTGGCTACTTCTACAACACAATTCATCTTGGGACGATAGATTGTAACAATCTAGATTTTTAATTAAATATTTAAATATTTATTGAATTATATAAATATTTAATGGATGTGTTTATCGTTGAATACGTATTTGTTTAATTGATTTTATGTGATTTGATTATTTATTTGTTTAATAAATAATTAATGAGTTAAGGAAAGTAATTATTTTGAAATAGTAATCTATTTAATTTAATAATTAAGTTAGAGAGTTTATAATGATTAAATAAATTATTATATTATGCAATGAATTGTTATTAGAATTAATTAAATTAAGTATGAAAACTTAATTAATTAGAAGTGTGACAAATAGCTATATTATAAGTAGTTATTAAAATAAATTAAAGTACTTTTGAATTAGTTTGCCAAACAAAGCCCTATGGCTTTTGGATTTCTTTTGAATTTTAAATTATAATAATATAGATTAATACATAAAATAAATCAATAAAATATAAATACAAGTTATACGTTATATGTTTGGTAACTGCTATTTTTAATAAGGTCATTACTAGGTGTATTATTGTTATTTACGTTGGCTAGCCTATGAGTTAGTTTATGCTTAGTAGCTTCACTCTAATACTGAGAAAAGAAAAGAGAAAAAGTTACAAAGGGTTTTAGAGAGAATTGTCAGAGGAAGTTAAGAGAGAAAAGGCTGGGATTCTAGAGAAATGCTGAGTTCTTCAAGCTGTCTAAGTGTTTAACAAGATTTCTTAGCAACACAAGGTATATCTATGACCTTAATATTAGATACTCATATATGTTTTACGTTATAATATATCTCTGTGTTATTCTTTTTCACTGTGTATAAGGTTTTTTACAAAATTCTTGTAAACCATGTTTTTGTAATTGTTATACTAACATATATAGATATGTGATTGTATGTTTAATACATATAGACAAGATTGTATTCTAATTACGTGTTAAAGAAAAGAAATTAGTTTTTACAGTAAACATTCACGTATGAACGTGGTTTGTAGAAATATCAAAATTAGTATATGTTAATTGTGAAATTGTGAAATTGAACTGCGAATGGTTAATTGGGTATGAACTACAGAGAATCAAAGTTTAAAGTAATTAAATTTGGAATCAAATTGGTATGACAGTGTTCACTGTGCTAAATAATTGTCAATAATGGAGTTTTGGTTTTTAAAACAATGCGTACAATGATTTAAGTTTTCTAAAATTAGAGTTTAGTGGTTTAAACTAGTATATGCATGTTGGGTAGTGTGTATATGTGTAATTTTTATAAGTTAGCATGTTAATTTAGATGTTAGCAGTGTTAAATAGACAAAAATTAGTTGTTACATTCTCCCGTGGTTGGGTTTACGCAAGTTTCATTGTCCCATCGCCGAAATTACGCCTCAAATAAGCTGAAATTCGCTACCAAATAAAATTAGCGCCTTGCGCCATCAGCTAGCTTAGTCCTCGCACCCCAGCACCGGAATTATAGTCTTAGTCGGATAGTTTTGACCTTATGTAGTAAAACAACCATAACTTTGCCATACGAACTCCGATTGAGGTGATTCAAGATGATCCAGAACGAGGACGAGTAGACCTACAATTTTTGTTCTTTAAGTATTTCAATTTGAGGTCTGTAACAGTAGTCAAAATGGTCATCATTAGGACTGTTGTGTTTTCGGGGGCAATCGGAGGGCGTCAGGCATGCACATATGCATGTGTAGTGCTCCTGACGATAAAAGATGATGTCCCAAGTTATAAAACATGTATGTTAGTAATATAATGATGCTTAACATTAATAAATAATGTATTAGATAAGTTATAGAATCATAGTAAGCATACACAAGAGAGGCAAATCGGGCGTGTGACGATTGAACGTCGAAACGTCGTGCCAAGTGTTAATGAACTTAAAAAGTTTTTCAATTCAATTGAAATGAATATTATAGGATATGAAATGGATTTAATATAAAACCAATAAGTAGTCCTAGCAAGACATAAGCACTTGAATGAACTTCGATTATGAAATATAGTGAGATATAAGTTGAAAGTTAACACAATCTAATTGAACATTGTGTGCTAATTAATAGGAAAGATTATGAGATGTGGAGTAGAGTTTACATTATAATTACTATATGTTGTTATGTGACTAATAGTTGATGTGTATGATTATATAATTGTGTAGGGCACATGTAGTGCAGATAACTGTAAGCTGTTAATCTATTATTGGTAAACAACGATCAAGGCAAGTCTTTCGGTTCCTATTTTCTACGTAGACTTGATGAACTGTTTTAAATTGCATGATATGTTATGCATGTTGAAATCATGAAATGTTAAAGTCGATATATGACTGCATTGTTTTGGCTAAGTAATGATGATTGAGTAAGGAATTGAACTCAATCTTTATATTTTCTATGCGAATTAAAAGCATGTATGCCATGTTACTTTAATGAGATGTATATCAAGCATGTTATTATGTGATATGTGATGCATGAAAATTGTTAGACTTTGTTGGGCTATCGAGCTCACTCTTGCAAATAACCACTTTTGTAGGTCAAGATTTTAAGGTAAAGATATGTGCTAAGTGAGTTATAGAGATCTATATTCACGAAGATTACTTATGTTTTATGAGAAATGTATTTCATATTTTGGACGTAACATGTTGTTGAATTGTAAGTTGAGCTATCCAATGTATATGGATATTTAGTTATGATGTAAGACTTTGTACAGTCATTTTGTTGTAACGATTCATGATATAAGATTGAATCAAAGAGATGTAATGTAAAGGTTGCGATTCAGGGCAAGAAAGAAGGAAATGTATAAAAGTTTTAAATATTCCGCAATTTTAGTGTTTTTTATCGAATAATGATGTAAAATTTGAGATTTAATGTACGGTTAACGACCGAAGTGGAGATTTAAATGATATGGATTTTGGGGTCGTTACATAGATGACAGAATTAAGATGTTTGATGTGAAACTTAATGCATAATTCTTTCATCATCTGGTTGTTTAGATTCTTGGCATTGTCTGACACAATCACCTCTGGTTGTCCATATCGACAGATGATATTATTTCTGATGAAACTAATAATTACCTCTTTGGTGACCTTGGGAAAAGAGGCAGCTTCTACCCATTTAGTGAAGTAATCAATCATGGTGAAGATATGAATTGATGACCATTGTTGTTTGGGTTCTATTGGCCCAATCACATCCATTCCCCATATTAGAAAGGGCCACGATGAACTCATACAATGCAATTCATTTGGAGGAGCGTGGATGACATTTCCATGAACTTGGCATTGATAACATCTCCTGACATGATCATCACAGTCGACTTTGAGAGATATCCAGTAATGCCCTGTTCTTAATATCTATTTGGCAAGTAAAGGACTGCTCATGTGTGGACCACAAACTACATCATGGACTTTATCCATAAGTATTTGGGCTTAATCTTTATCTAGGCATCTCAAAAGACCTACTCCATCATCTCTTTTGTAGAGTATATCTCCACTCAAGTAGAATTTCATGACCATTTTATGCATCCGCTTTCTTTCAGCTTGACTTGCCCCAATGGGTGTAGATCCATCCCGAAGGTATTCTTTAATATCCTAATACCAGGGCTGTTTAATGGGAGGAAATTCATCTGATACTTCTCCAATGTAATTTCCATAGGCTGGTGCCTTATGGTTTGCAAATTCAATATCAGGAATTCCTCTCCTATCAGAGATGTGGATCAAGGAAGCCAATATTGCCAATGCATCAGCAAAGTCATTCCTACTTTGAGGGATGTAGATGAAGGTTATTTCTTCAAACTCCATAGCCATCTTGATAACTTGTCGATGATATGGCAGCAAATGCAATTCTTTGGTATAATACTCCCCGGTGGTTTGTTTGATAACCAACTTGGAATCTCCAAAGACCAACAACCCTTTGATATCCATGGATTGAGCCTGTTTCAATCCCATTATACAGCCTTCATGCTCAGCTGTGTTGTTGGTGTTGACAATCTGTAGCTTGATGGCTATAGGTGTAAGGACCGAGAATTTTAAACAACTATATTTTTATGAATGAATTTTTATTTTTATTTTTATTATTTTATTAATTATTATAAATATTGATATCCGTAATATTTTGATCATATGCGATATGAATTAAGCAAGATAATTAATTTATTTATTTTTAAGTTAACTAAGATGAATACTTAATCAATTTAATTAAGGGAGAGTATGATAAGTTATGTTAAGAATTAACATACCTTGCATGTTAACCTTGAATGATAAATTAAAAAGATTTACAATCTTTAAGTTATTAACTATTGATATGCATTATATAAAATAATTATATGATTATGTGAGTATTTAAATATGATAAGAATTTATCAAAAATGATAAATGTGATATGGATTATATGGAAAAATGTATGTGGCTAAATAAATATACATTATATAATGTGTATACATTTATTTTGTATATAAAGAGAATTAAAAATAAAGTTATGTAACCTAATATATATATATATATATATATATATATATATATATATATATATATATATATATATATATATTAGGTATATGTAATTAAATTACCTAAGGGTTATAATAGAGGATAATGTTAGTATTTAAAATATATACTAACCCTAAAGAGATTTATTTTATATATCTCAATTAGTTAAATTTTTATAACTTAATTGAAACAAGTCTAATTGGGTTATAAAATTTAATGTACAAGAGTAATGATTTAAATTCCAAATGGGTGGAATGAAAACCCTAATAAAACAATTAGGGTAAGATAAAATGGAAAGTATTGGAATATGTTAATTTTTCTATGGCCCAAAGAATTAATTTAAAATCCCAAGACATCAAATAAAATGGCCCAAGCTTAGCCCAATTATAGGGGGGCATTTTGGATATTTAGTATACTAAATAAGAAATAAAAACAAAATAAAACATGGAGGATATTAAGGCCACTTGGCCGGCTATGAGAGAGAGAGAGAGGAGAAAAGGTGGAGCATATCATCATTTTCAAACCACATTATTCAAAAGATATTTCCACATTAAGCTAGGTATCCAAATGTTTATGAAGTCACCAAATTTAATTAGATTAGTAGGTAATCTTATAATGATTAAGGAGAGAGAAGGAGATAAGATGTGGGGGAATGTAATTACTTATACATATTATATCTATACATTTTTACTACAAAAAAAATCTAGTTCTTATCTCTTTCATTTCATTTTCATAACTTAGCAAAAAAAAACCAGAGAGAGAGAGAAAGAACATTTTCGGTCAGATATAAGGAAGAGAGAGGAAGAGTTTTCTATACCATCTAGCCCCATAATCAAACTTAGGAAGAAGAAGAAGGAAGCTCACAAGCAAAGGTATAAACTCTAACTAGATTATGTAATTTTATTTTGATTATTCTCAAAAAACTTGGATATATGATTCCAAATTTTAAAACTCTTGATTTAAATGTTAATAAGTTTATTATGTTTAGATCTAACCCTTTTGAGGGTCAAAAGTTGGAATTAAAGCAAGAAATGAAAACTAGTTTTTCAAAAATTAGAACACCCTAATTTTTTTTCTACTTTATGGGGTTATAACTTGATATCTACAACTTTGTTTTGCGATCCGTCAAAGGGGGATACTAGATATATAAGTTAAATATTAAACCCAAGTGGTAGCACTCTAAAATAATGTTTTTAAAAGTAGTATTGACTGTTTTAGCTAAAACAGTTCCTTTGTTAAAAAAAGAAATAAAATTATTTTGGGCCAGTCACTGGCAACGGTAGTTTCGTCATTTTTCTGACATTCAAAAATTTTGGAAAACTTTGGGATGATAATATGACGAGTTATCTTTCAAACCCAAGTAGAATCACTGAAAAAGGAGTTGAAATTTTTGTATGGACTGTTTTTGGCAAAGTAGGTAAAAATTGAAATTTTGCAAAATAAACTGCTTAGAAATTTGCAAGGGAATTTTCGGTCATTTTAATTTTGAAATAAATTTCGGCCTTTTGGGGAATGAAAATATATGATATAAAGTAGATCCTATCAAAAAATGAGCTCATTCTGACTTATATTGACCAAGTTATGGTCATTTCAATATTTGGGTTTTTTTTGACAAAAACCGCTATAACCGGAGTTCTATAACTCTGATGGCCACAAAACTTTAACTGGAGGTTCAAATTAACTTGTGTAAGATTATGTCAAGAGATGGGAATTTCTGGAGTTGAGCATAATAGGGCTAATTTCTTAAGCTACGAGCTAAAAATGATTTATGAAAAATACAAAAGGGAGCTGAAAAATTACAGAAAAATTCTTTTTGTGTATGGAATATATGTATATATGTTTGGCCAAAGGATAGAAAAATAATAAGTTGATTTGGTATTTTCGTAAAAAGAATTAATGAATCTAGTTTGCTGTATTGCAATTTGGTTTGCTGGATTGGCCATCTAGTTACTGGAATTAGGATTGACCATCTGGTTGCTGGAATTGGAATCCAGCTTGCTGGAATTGGAATCCAGCTTGCTGGATTGCAATTTTGTTTGCTGGATTGACCATCTGATTACTGGTTTGGAATCCAGTTTGAATCTAGTTTGCTGGATTGGAATCTGGTTTGCTGGATTGAAATGTGGGTTGCTGGATTGGTATGTTTGGATAATCTAGGTTGCTGGATTGGTATGTTTGGATAATCCAGGTTGCTGGATTGGTCTGTTTGAATAATACAGGTTGCTAGATTAGTATTTGACTTATTAAATTTTAAAGAAAAACTTATAAAATGAAAGAGTAAATGTTAAGTCTTAATGTATATAGTTTAGTGATTGAAATATTATCAAAGGATAATGATATTATTAAAGATTTAAGGTGTTTGAGTATGTGATTACATGTTAGATAAATTATTATAGAATAATGGTATAATAAGTAAGATATGTGATGCTAATTGATAGATCAATCTCATTAATGATAGGTTTTTCAAAAGAAATTATATTAAATTGTGTAGAAGTAAATAACTATTAAGGCAAGTATCTAAACCTTATGCACTACTTTTATATTATGCAACCATGTATATGATTATGCAAGTTTCTATACTTTTTTTGTGTGCAAGTATCCTTACTCTATGCATCTACTTTATGCAAGAGATCTATAACAATGCAAGTTTCCTAACATGTGCAATTTTGTGTTTTATATTGTGCAAGTTGCCTTTGTTCACTGCAATCATCTTAACCCTTGCATTTACTGTACGCAATATATCTTGTAAGCAAGTGTCGACGTCATGATTTTTATTTGTCCTTTTCTGTTCTTGTCTTTTAGTGTTCTCATGTTAGGTGAGATTTGTTTGTAAAAAAAAATTTAAAAAGGTCCGACATGTATATGTCGACGATTTGACTGTAAGACTCGCCAGTTGGTATTTTTAAATGGTTGCAATAACTCAACCGAGAAAAGTTTTGTACATAGACCTAGTGATGTGACACTATTTAACTGGTCTGCAAAACTAAAATTCGTTAGGGTCCGGGGGCTTGATTATGCGGAGGGAAGGTTTTAGGCATCCCCCGACATCCGTGATAAGAACTTAATTTAAACTTTTATCTGAATGTGTGTGTGTAGGTCTATGTGCAGTTGTCTGGAAGTAGTGTTATGCCTCGTTTGCACCTATATACAAAGGGTTTGAATTTTGTATAAAAGTTAAATTTTAACGAGATATAGCAAATGTGTGACGCCCCCAAAACAGGTATACATCACCTATTCTGAGTCGCCAAATATATGGTACAGAATACAAATACAAATTAATTATACATCTGTCGTTCAAAGTACGACAAAACATAAGCTGTGAGTTTTAATACAAATATTGTCATCTAGACAATATACAAACTCAAATTCAATATTATTACATTTATTTTCTCACTATTTCACTGAATAATGAGGACTACTAATGCTATCATATGGTCCGTCACTCCGTTCCCCGACTAGTCCCTACTACGTTCTCATTTCCTGAAGAGAACAATGAAAGTAAAAGGGTGAGCTCAACTAGCCCAGTAGGAAATATTATGACTAAGATAATGCATAATATATTATCGTTAGCCTTCAATAGTGTTAAACTGATATAATATAACAACCATCAAGTTTAACTGCAGCAGAACAAGCAATCCATTAAAATAGCAAGTAGAGAATAAAATCTACTATCTTTTATGATTTAAAAGGTTTTTCATCACTTTTATCGCTGGGACTCAGCTTAATAAATAATCCACATCATCGAATCACCCCTGCACTACGGCCAAGGATATTCTTTAGTATCACGACCACAAATTATCCATGCACTACGGGCCAAGGACATTCGTGTATTCATTAATGGTCATGATCATGCCAAAAACTGTCCATCAATGCACTACGGGCCAATGAGGACTTTTACCACATCATTTGTAACATTACGGTCATGATTACACCGAATAATCCTTGGTCATAATCATACCAAGTCCATCTATGCACTACATGCTACAGATGACTTTCAATAAAATATAAACATGAGGATGATGACAAGGATATAAGAATTCAATAAAAACAAGTTCAAGAATTAATTAATCCAGGAACTAATAATGTCCAAATTGTCAACATGATACTTTTTTGTAGAGTAACACTCAAGAATGCTCGGAAGAATATTTTCATGAAAGATCTTTGGATGAAGCGCAAATATCAAGGATATTCCACTAATTTCATGGAGTATAGAAGTCAAAACTTTAACCAACCGAGTATAATAAAGAATGGAATAACAAAAGAAATCACCGGACATGCGATGAATCAGCATGCATGTGTTATTCCAATGTAATAATAAATAACGAAACCCGTGTCATGCATAAAGCATGCACGGGATGTTCCAATGAATAAATAAAAAATGGAATAACAGAAGAATTTTGCCAAGTATATGGTAGCCCGCGTATACAGGTTATTCCAACAAAATAATAAAGAATGGAATAACAGAAGTTCTCTTCATGAATAAAGAAAGAATACCCCTTACGAGTACAACAAATAATATTCCTTACCGTAAAAGAATAGTATTCCGACTGGTAGGGTGAGGATATTCTTGAAGAAAACTTACACTATGCTCAAAGCTTCTTAAAACTCTAAAGAAATACGCTCAAGATTATAGAAGAATTCTTTGAACTTCTGGTGTGGTTTTCAATTCTAACTAAGCATCCTATTTATAGGAAAATAGAAAGGATACTATATTGCACTATGCAATAAAATATAATATATTCTAAATATATATATATATATATATATATATATATATATTTTTTTATTTAAAATCTAATAAAACAAATAACTTTATAAAAGTATTCTGCTTTATATAAAAGATTTTACTATGCAAAATACTATCACAGAGGCACTATGCAACACTATACATAATAAAATATAATATATTCTAATTATTGTCTAATAAAACAAATAACTTTATAAAAGTATTATGTTTTATATAAAAAGATTTTACTATGCAAAACACTATGCATAATAGAATATTATATATTCTATTTATAGTCTAATAAAACGAATAAATTTATAAAAGTATTCTGTTTTATATAAAAAGTTTTTCTGTTTTATTACATTAATAATACTAATAAAACAAAACTCATCATCATTATTATAATTCACAATATTAATCGACCAGGTCGTTCCCAGGAAAGAGGGGGCTTTCCAATAAGGATTTCTCCCCATTGGCGCGCAATTAGGTGACCAAACCTCTACTTGACAGAACTTCTAGACATCGTTAATATTGCAAATAATAACATTAATAACTTTGTCATCTCAATTATTGATTATAAAATATTGACAATAATTGAATCAAATAACGTGAGATACTATGCATCAATTCTTCAGAATAATTGAACAAAAAGCGAGTGACTTCTCACATGAGCATCAATAATTAATCTATCATCTGGTAATCTTTTGTGCGACTCACAGCGTATTCTTGTACTTTTTAACTTTGTTTCAGCGATTAACGGTAAAACTTCCGCCATATTTTTATAAAATATTTTTATCGTTTTCTCAATCCGACAATAATTCCGTTGTGGGGTCCACCAATGATTGTGCCATTGTACGAATATTCCTGTTAAAAACGAATATTCCCCACCAACGGAATATTTTTGTCGGAGAATATCCGTCTTTACGGTACAATCATTGGTGGACCCCATGCGGCGGAATTATTGTTGGATTGAGAAAACGACAAAAATATTTTATGAAAATAATAAATGGAAGTTTAACCGTTAATCTGAAACACTTCTCTGTTAAAAGTACAAAGAATACGCTGGTGGTTGCATAAGAAGACACACAATATTAATTATTGATGCTTACGTGATAAGTCACTCGATTTTGTTGGTATTATTAATGTAATAATACGTAAAAATCTTTTTGTATAAAAAGAATACTTTTATAAAGTTATTCTATAAATAGAATATATTATATTCTATTATGCATAGTGTTGCATAGTGTCTCCGCATAGTGTTTTATGTAGTAAATTTTCTTTATATAAAACATAATACTTTTATAAAGTTATCTGCTTTTATTAGAAAATAATTAGAATATATTATATTTTATTATGCATAAATGTTTGCATAAATGCACAGCATAGTGTTTGCATAGTAAAATCTTTTATAAAGTTATTCGTTTTATTAGATTATAAATAGAATATATTATATTTTATTTAAAAGATTTTGCTTTAAATATGGACCGTCAGATTAAAGTAAATCAATCTGGACCGTTCATGAGTTAGTTACTATGCAATCCATTTTTCTATAAATAGAAGCTCATTCCTTCATTATTTTCTTACGAATTCACTGAAACTCTAGAGAGATAAACTATAGAGAGAAAGAAGAAAAGTATTCTGCTACTTCACTACTCATATATCCAAGACTCTTTGTAACGCCTCAAATCCGATTATCTCTTCACACCCAAATTACATCGTCACGAGTACATCATTCATTCTGCATACATCATTATATACCGAAATATAATAACATACACTCTCAAATCCTGTGTTCTCAAAACCTTAGAACCTCTTTCATTACAAATAATGATAATTACGATATTCCTTTCATCTTACAAGAGTGACTTTTATCCGCCACCAAGGATACATACGATTCATTAAACTAGTCTATAGTTTAATTTTCTTCTTTCTACATTACAAGTCTTCACTTGATCTTCTCGCCATTCACATTCTCGAATGGTACTTCATCTAATACCGTCACCTTGATCTATCTGGGATCCTTAAGTTCTTCTAACATCGTTCGCTAAAAATGTTTTTCATTTAAAGCAAGTGTGAGCATTCAATTGCCCAACAAGTCATAACAGTTGAACAAACAACTTCAAGAGTTTAACATTCTTTTTAGACTTCAATAACCGAACAAAGGTTACGAAGCAGCTTGAATAATAGGAATAGCCTTGATTCCTATCATCTTAAAACATTAGTTACATGCACTTTGAAATACTTTCATTCTCTACTCTCTTTTATGCACATTACATTCTGCTAGAATCAATATACGAGACTTAACAATAACGATGCTTCATGTATAAACAAAACATTCTTTTATTGAACAGTTCAAACATAAAATAGTTCTTCTCACAGAAACACCGAAGTGTTCAAATTGTGGCACAAGGCCTCATACATTCTACCACCTTGTACAAATATCGCACATTCACATATAGATAGAACTTCTCAAGTTCAACATCTGAGAAGTTTAAGAAACTAGCATTCATTTAAAAATATGAATGAAGTTAGGAAACTTGCCCTACGTGATAGCTACGACTTCTGTTGAATCGCTCATTCCAATCCCATAACACATAAGGAAATAACAAATACACCAATTAGTCATATACTTGACTTACGCATTGGTTTACTTAACTTTACTTCGTAAGGTT
Organism: Panax ginseng; assembly: GCA_020205605.1. Classification (NCBI taxonomy): domain Eukaryota; kingdom Viridiplantae; phylum Streptophyta; class Magnoliopsida; order Apiales; family Araliaceae; genus Panax; species Panax ginseng. The sequence goes on from CM035141.1 coordinate 46,072,031, forward strand.
CACGTTCTTACAACCAAGTTTACGCGACCAACTTCCTTTACCACTTTACGGCTTTATGACATACGGAGATGTCATACTCAAAACGTTCATCATCTTTGATGATTTACACTCTTATATTCTTCTTATTCTTCTCTAGGACTCAGCACACATCGCTTCTCTGCTAGTAGTCCATATGGTACTCTGAGTGGTTTTCCACAAACAACCAACAAACAAGTTCCCATCTCATCTACACCGCCATCATAGTGAGTTAGATCGGTTGCCAGTTTTGTATATACCTTCGCTCTCTAAAGGAATTGTTTAGCCCAGCTCCCATATGTCAACCATCAAAGGTTACGATCGTACCATAACCTAAATTTCTCTTAACTTATACATCATTCATTCTGCATACATCATTCATTCTGCATACCAACCTGTAACGCCCCAAAATTCGATCTATCTTCACACCCGGATTCCGTACGTCACGAGTACATCATTCATTTTGCATACATCATTATATCCTGAAATATAACAACATACACTCTCAAATCCCAGGTTCTCGAAACCTTAGAACCTCTTTCATTACAAATAATGATAATTACATTATTCCTTTCATCTTACAAGAGTGACTTTTATCCACCACCAAGGATACATATAGTTCATTAAACTAGTCTATAGTTTAATTTTCTTCTTTCTACATTACAAGTCTTCACTTGATCTTCTCACTTATTCACATTCTGAATGGCACTTCATCGGAATACCATCAGCTTGATCTATACGGGATCCTTAAGTTCTTCTAACATCGTTCGCTGAAAATGTTTTTCATTTAAAGCAAGTGTGAGCATTCAATTGCCCAACAAGTCATAACAGTTGAACAAACAACTTCAAGAGTTTAACATTCTTTTTAGACTTCAATAACCGAACAAAGGTTACGAAGCAGCTTGAATAATAGGAATAGCCTTGATTCCTATCATCTTAAAACATTAGTTACATGCACTTTGAAATACTTTCATTCTCTACTCTCTTTTATGCACATTCTGTCTGGCTAGAATCAATAGCACAGACTTAACACTAACAGTTCATGTATAAACAAAACATTCTTTTATTGAACAGTTCAAACATAGAATGTTCATCTCACGTAAACACTCAAGTGTTCAAATTATGGCACAAGGCCTCATACATTCTACCACCTTGTACAAATATCGCACATTCGCACATAGACAGAACTTCTCAAGTTCAACATCTGAGAAGTTTAAGAAACTAGCATTCATTTAAAAATATGAATGAAGTTAGGAAACTTAACTTACGCACAGCTACAGTTTATGCATAGCTACAGCTTACGATGAACTGCTCATTCCAATCCCTATAACACATAAGGAAATAACAAATACACCAATTAGTCATATACTTGACTTACGCATTGGTTTACTTAACTTTACTTTGTAAGGTTCACGTTCTTACAACCAAGTTTACGTGACCACTTCCTTTACCGCTATACGGCTTTTTGCCATATGGAGATGTCTTACTCAAAACGTTCATCATCTTTGATGATTTACACTCTTATCTTCTTCTTATTTTTCTCTAGGACTCAGCACACATCACTTTTCTGCTAGTAGTCCATATGGTACTCTGAGTGGTTTCCCACAAACAACCAACAAACAAGTTCCCGTCTCATCTCATTTCTGGGCATTGCCTGCGCCGTATATTGGCGTGCTGTGCCCTTCCTTTCTCTCTCGTCATGCGGCAAGAACCTACTTCTCTCTTCTCTTCCCAGACTAACGCTACTGGTAGAAGTCCTTACTTTCGATTAATAAGCTGCTTGCTTTCCACACTCCGAAGATTTTCAGTATATACATGGCATGCTATTTCACAAATTATACTTCTGTTGTGCAAGCTGCGGCTAACTCTTATAGTGTACTTTCGGACAACTTTATTCGCGACTTGGGTGCCACTTCTGGCCGCTTCTACGGTCGCGAGCCAAAACCCTAGAAAATTTTCAAGGTTGAGATGCGTACTTTACGATCTCATAACTTCTTCGTTATAACTCGGAACGAGGTCGTTCCAAAGCCATTTTCTTCCTTACCTTACGTACTTCGATTACCCACAGACTGAACTTCGTTCTGAATCTGTTAACATGCCATTCGATTGGCTTAATCTTCACTCTTCGTTCATTTTTACGTTATTAACGTTCTTCATTCGCTCGTCCGTAATTCGGTCATCCGAACTTGGAATTCATATTCGTTCTTGAGTCCACGACTCACGTTTTCTATGTTCTCTTACATTATTATGAAACCCTACACGTTCGGGTTCATTTACTAACGTTCAAATTCTCGCTCGTCTTTTACGAACCTTTTGCCATAACTTCGTTATAGCTAAGTTTTAATTCGTTCTTCATGAATGTTTCTAACGTTCCTAACCAAGCAATAATCATCTAACTTATACGCGATGGTTTTAAACTTGTCCATCAACAACAATTACACTACGATGGTTTTAAATTTGTCCATCAACAACGTTCTTCGTGTTCTTCGCGTGTTCTTCGCATTCTTCGTTCGTTCTTCATTTTTAATCGATATTTGGGATTACGATTTCACTTTTTCTTGGAAGTTGATGTTATAGAACACCATTCCTTACTTATTCACCTACTCGTTCATAATATTCATTCGGATCGCTCAAAATCCTCACGAATCTTATACTTGCTTAAGAAATTTATAAACTAAATTTCTTATTTCTTATTTTCTCATGATTTCAACCATATGAAATCATTACTAATCTCTTTTACTTCTTATTCTCATTAAGTTATGTTTTTGAACATAAAAACTTAAAGAAAATTTAGAAGAATTAGGGTTCGAATTATCGTTCTTCTTTAATCTCCTTCCGTCGGACAAAGCATGCATTCAAGCTAGCTTTTCCTCATTCTCTTTCTCTTCCTTTCTCATCCGAACTCTCTCTCTTTCTCTCTCAAAGTGTAGGATTTTCAAAATCCCATTCAAATGAGATTAAGCCTCTTATTTATAGATTTTCAAGGCTAGGGGTATTTTAGTCATTTCGACCCCCAACCTCCTTACTATTCATAACTTAGCCACCAAGTTTACTTGGTGGCCAAATCTTCCGCCCACCTCCTTTGGCTAGTTTCCTTGAAGTTTCGTGCTTCCGTAATTCGGAATTCGTTCGACAGTTTTAAAAACTGCGATTCTCGGAATCCAAATATTTTTGGATATTTCGTCTTTCCTTTACCGATCAACTTTTACGTATTCTTCAAATTTTTGAAAAACTGAAAAACACTTTTTGGCATCAAGCGTTTTCCTTCACGTTTTTCCCTAACGTAGTTAAGCAGTGAAAAGTACATATGATACTTTTAAATCGTTTTTATTTCGTCGATTTACGCATTTTTTCGAGAAAAACTTTTATCGGCTTACTTAACTTTTCATGATATATTATCGTCAAATATTTCGACGGAATGTCATTTCGACATACCGAACTCTCAGAAAGGCTTAGGTTATTCAAACCCTAACCCTTAGGTTTCGTCGGGTGAATAGTATTTATTTCGTCTTTTTCTTCGAAAATATTTTTGTTCCCAAAATTTTTTTATTTTTGTCTTGAAAATTCTTACTCGTTCAGTCTAGCTCGTAGCCGGAATCCTCCCGATTAATAATCATTCTAGGTTATAGAACAATTAATAAACACATAGCACAGAATAGTATTAATAAAAATTAATTTTATTAATAACTAATTCTTTAAACCTAAATTTTGGATAATCCAAAATTCCGGGTTGTTACACTCTTCTTCTTAAGGTAGGGAATATTATTTCTTTTGTATTCATGAAGAGAACTTCTGTTATTCCATTCTTTATTATTCTGTTGGAATAACCTATATACGCGGGCTACCCTATACTTGGTGACTTTCTTCTATTATTCTCGCTTTTATTATTCTCATTGGAATATCACTCGTTCGCATGCGTTTTACACCTAATTCGATTCCGCCTTTTATTATTCTCGTTGGAATATCATGTCTGCATGCGTTTTCTGGGGACCGGTTCCGCCCTTATTGGTATTCTCATTAGAATAACCTCGCTGTCTATGCAAAGTACCGCATGCATGGTGATTTCATTGCTATTCCATTCTTTATTATTCTCATTGGAACATCCAGCCGGTGCGTATTTACTTTGACCGGTTCCGTTATTTAGTATTCTGTTGAATAACTTTTGTCTGTCAAGTACCGCATGCATGGTGATTTCTTTTGTTATTCCATTCTTTATTATACTCAACAAGTTAAAGTTTTGACTTCTATACTCCATGAAATTAGTGGAATATCCTTGATATTTGCGCTTCATCCAAAGATCTTTTTATGGAAATATTCTTCCGAGCATTCTTGAATTTTACTCTACAAAGCAGTATCATGTTGACAATTTGGACGTTATTAGTTCCTAAATAAATTAATTCTTAAACTTGTTTTATTGAATTCTTATATCCTTGTCATCATCCTCATGTTTATATTTTTTTTGAAAGTCATCTGTGGCCTGTAGTGTATAGATGGACTTGGTATGATTATGACCAGGGATTATTCGGTGTAATCATGACCGTAATGTTACAAATGATGTGGTAAAAGTCCTCATTGGCCCATAGTGCATTAATGGACAGTTGTTGGCATGATCATGACCATTAATGAATACACAAATATTCTTGGCTCGTAGTGCATGGATAATTGTGGTTGTGATACTAAAGAATATCCTTGGCCGTAGTAGTGTGGGGGTGATTCGATGATGTGGATTATTTATTAAGTCGAGTCCCAAATGATAAAAGTGATGAAAAACCTTTTAAATCATAAAAGATAGTAGATTTTATTCTCTACTTGACTCTTTTAATGGATTGCTTGTTCACCGCAGCTTAAACTTGATGTTTGTTATATTGTATCGGTTCACACTTTGTTTAAGGCTAATGATAATTTATTCTCGCATTATCTTAGTCATAATATTTCTTCTTGGGCTAGTTGAGCTCACCCTTTCTTTCTTTCGCTTTTTTTAGGAAATAAGAATATAGTTGGACGAGTCCTCGGGAACGAAGTGATGGTCCTAGATGGTGCATTAGTATTCCTCACTATTCATGAAATAGTGTGATAATAATTGTAATAAGGACTCCTTTTGAGTTTGTATACTCTCTAGTAGACAATATTTGTATTCAAACTCACGGTTTATGTTTTTGTCGTATTGTACCTACATACAGTTGTATTATCAAGTTGTATTTGAATTTTGTACCATGTATCTGGCGACTCAAGATGGGTGATGTATACCTAATTTTGGGGGCGTCACAGTTGGTATCAAAGCTTAGGGATTTGATCCCTGGCTAGGATGTGAGAATAGAACTAGTTGGGGAGAGACGGGGAATTCCTTCGCTAGTATGGCCTACCTAAGTTTATTTGGTATTTAATTGGTCAGTCAGAGTATAGAGATAATATGTGATATGTTAATTAACCCTTATTTTGTGGCAGTATTTGAAAATGGCATCTGAAAATGTTGAGATAAGCAATGGAGCACAGGAGACTGTTGAGTCTCCACAGATCAATAATCAGGACAATGTGCAACAGGATGGCGATAATCCTCCTGTAAACAACAACACTGATCAATTGACGAAGGACGGTACGTTTAAGTGCTTTTTAGAATTCATGCAACATCAGGCGAAGGCGGCTCCTGTTCATAATGCAGGAGGAAACAATGGCAAACCACGGTTGGTCACCGCTAAGCAATTTAAGGAGCTGGGACCACCGGAGTTTTTAGGAAAGCCAGAACCACTTAAGGCAGAGACGTGGTTAAAGAAGATCACCAAGATATTTGATGTCTTGGGATGCTCCGAGGAGCAAAAGGTGCCACCTTTATGTTGCGTGAAAAGGCAGATCACTGGTGGGAATCAGAAACGCGTACTCTGACGCGACTCAAGATGTCTTGGGAGAAGTTCCAAGAGTCGCTCAATGACAAGTACTTTCCCAAAAGCATTACGTCACATGAAGGAGGTGGAATTTATCAAGTTGGAGCAAAACAACATGGCCGTGTCGCAAAGACGAAGCCAAGTTTGTCGAGTTGTCCCGATTTACGTCCCACTTGGTTGATAATGAAGAGAGAGAATGACGCGGATATTTTTAAGAGGTTTGAAGTCAAGATACGCCAATATCTTATTTCTCATAAATTGTGTTTATATTCAGATGTTGTAAATAGGGCTCAATTAGTGGAGCGCGATAACGAGTCAACGCAACCAAAAGAGAGCAAAATTTAAAATGATAATACCGGTGATAACAGTCATCAAAGCGGTGACAATAAGCATGGAGGAAATCAACATGCCAGAAATGGTAACCACTTCGGTGGTAATCATGGTCAAAACAATAAGAATGGACAATTCAAGAAGAGAAGGTTCAACAATGACGTAAAGACGTCGGCACCAGCACCCGTTTCAAAGGAAGAAGAACAACCACCGGTCGTATATTTCAAATTCGGACAGGAGGGACACATCCGTCCAAACTGTGCGCAGCAATCCAAAATGTGTTTTAATTGCTAAAGAGAAGGTCACCTAGCTCGATTTTGTCATATGGTGAAGTCAAGTCCAGCTGGGATAGTGATGCCAAAGGATGTCCCAAACAAGCTAAAGCCGGTAGTTTAAGAAAGAGCATTTTTTTCGTGACAAGGAACCTGAATAAAATTATCACGGGTATGTTAGTCATAAACTCTTGCGAAGTCTATACCGTGTTAGATACCGGTTCTACTCACTCTTTTATTTCACCTAGTTGTGTTCAATGTTTGAAGAATTTAACTCCGGAGAAGTTAGACTTTGATATATCTATTTAAACTCAGTTCGGAGAAACCTTCGTTACCTGCACTATTTATAAATCTTGTTCAAATCTACACTTTCACGTTACGTGTTGATCTTGTCTCTTTGAAAATACTTGCCTTTGATGCGATTTTAGGAATCGGTTGGTTAACTACTCATCATGCTTTTCGTAAGGTTGTTAGCTTTCATATTCCTAACCAACCTGTTATGCGAATTCAAGAAACCAAACCACTAAAGTCAATCATGGTCATATCAAGCCATAAGTAAAGAGCCCTGTCCTTTTCGTTGTTGACTTTCTTATGTGGAATTCACCGGCTTTACTTTCAGTAAGCGATGTCGTGAATGATCCGTGGCAAGTTGATAGGTATCAATGTGACGTACTATCCAAGTCTTGGATGAGGGTCACAGTTTGAATGATATTTCTATTGTTAATAAATTTCCTGACGTATTCTTGAAGACTTCTTAGCCTACCCCTAGAGCATGAAATCGAATTTTGTATTGACCCCGGTACAAAACCCATTTCTTAAACCCTCAAATATTTCTTCAACTAAAATGAACGTAACATGCGCTAAAGACATTGGCTCAAGCTATTGAAGATTACGATCGTACCATGCAATACCATCGTAGGAAAATCGAACATGGTAGCTAACGCGTTGAGTAGAAGATCGTATGCGGTTACAAGTGCGAATATACGAACCCACGTGAAGATAACGAATATACGAGAAGAATCGACTTTAATCGATAATGTTAAAGCCGCTCAAGCTACACACCTGGAGCTGATGAATGTGAAGAAGAAGGTTCAAGAGGGATTTATTCTAGAAGCAAGATTCGACGAAGAGAGGAAATCTCAACCTTCGATTTAATTGGCCCATTTGAAATCCTCGATGAAGTAGGAACTGTAGCCTATAGACTCGTTTTACCGCCAAGTATGTTGCGTGTTCAGAATGTTTTTTTTTCGTATCGATGTTACGTAAATATATGGACGACCTGAACCACATTATTAAATTAGAACTAAACGATATAGCAGAAGATTTAACGTATGAGGAGATACATGTTAAAATCTTGGATAAGAAGGATCGTATTCAACACTCAAAGGTTATACCTCAAGAGTTAGAATTTGAAGTGAAGTCAAGGTATCCTCACCTGTTTGACATATCAGGTACGTACGTAAATTTTCTAGGGCGAAATTCCATAAGGAGGGGAAATTTTGAGACCCCAAATTTTATGAATAAATATTTAATTTTCTTGAAATAATTTTTTAATATTATGGTGTGTGTTATAGTTGTGGGTAGTATTTATAAATTTTGAAAAGTATGCAAGTTGTTGTATAATATTCGATTGGTCGGGGAATATTCTTTTTGTTAGAGAATATCCGTATGACGCAAGACAATCATTGGTGGACCCCTTAAACGGAATTATTGTCGGATTGATTGAAAACGCGACAAAAATATTTTATGAAAATAACGGCGGAAGTTTTACCGTTAATCGTTGAAACACCCGGTGTTAAAAGAAATGCGATGTCTGGCGTGGTTGCATAGTAGTACACGATATTAATTATTGATGCTTACGTGATAAGTCACTCAGTTTTGTTGGTATTATTAATGTAATAATACTGAAAAATCTTTTATATAAAAAATGTAATACTTTTATAAAGTTATTCTATAAATAGAATATATTATATTCTATTATGCATAGTGTTATAATAGTGTCTCGCATAGTGTTTTGCATAGTAAATTTTTTTTATATAAAATAGAATACTTTTATAAAGTTATCTGTTTTATTAGACAATAATTAGAATATATTATATTTTATTATGCATAGTATTTGCATAGTAAGATCTTTTATAAAGTTATTCGTTTTATTAGATTATAAATAGAATATATTATATTTTATTTAAAAGATTTTTCTTTAAATATGGACCGTCAGATTAAAGTAAATCAATCTGGACTGTTCATGAGTTAGTTACTATGCAATCCATTTTTCTATAAATAGAAGCTCATTCCTTCATTATTTTCTTACAAATTCACTGAAACTCTAGAGAGATAAACTATAGAGAGAAAGAAGAAAAGTATTCTGCTACTTCACTGCTCATATATGCAATACTCTTCTTCTTAAGGTAGGGAGTATTATTTCTTTTGTATTCATGAAGAGAACTTCTGTTATTCCATTCTTTATTATTCTGTTGGAATAACCTATATACGCGGGCTACCCTATACTTGGTGACTTTCTTCTATTATTCTGTCTTTATTATTCTGTTGGAATATCATGTCTGTGCATTTTACGCCGGACCTGGTTCCGTCTTTATTATTATTCTGTTGGAATATCATGTTCGTGCTTTTTTTTTTACGACCGGACTGATTCCGTCCTTATTAGTATTACATTAGAATAACTTTATTCATGCAAAAGTACCGCATGCATGGTGATTTCGCTGCTATTCCATTCTTTATTATTCATTGGAACATCCTCGTCTTGGTTAAATTTACGCTTTGACACGTTCCGTTATTTAGTATTCTGTTGAATAACTTTGTCTTTCATGAGTACCACATGCATGGTGATTTCTTTTGTTATTTCATTCTTTATTATACTCAGTTGGTTAAAGTTTTGACTTCTATACTCCATGAAATTAGTGGAATATCCTTGATATTTGCGCTTCATCCAGTATCTTTTTATGAAAATATTCTTCTGAGCATTCTTGAATTTTACTCTACAAAGCAGTATCATGTTAACAATTTGGACGTTATTAGTTCCTGAATAAATTAATTCTTGAACTTATTTTATTGAATTCTTATATCATTGCCATTATCCTCATGTTTATATTTTTTTTTGATAGTCATCTGTGGCCTGTAGTGCATAGATGGACTTGGTATGATTATGACCAGGGATTATTCGGTGTAATCATGACCGTGATGTTACAAATGATATGGTAAAAGTCCTCATTGGCCCGTAGTGCATTGATGAATAGTTGTTGGCATGATCATGACTATTAATGAATACACAAATATTCTTGGCCCGTAGTGCATGGATAATTGTGGTCGTGATACTAAAGAATATCCTTGGGTCAGTAGTGCGAGGGTGATTCGATGATGTGGATTATTTATTAAGTCGAGTCCCAAATGATAAAAGTGATGAAAAACCTTTTAAATCATAAAAGATAGTAGATTTTATTCTCTACTTGACTCTTTTAATGGATTGCTTGTTCCGCTGCAGTTAAACTTGATGTTTGTTATATTGTATCAATTTAACACTGTTTATGGCTAATGATAATTTATTCTGCATTATTTTAGTCATAATATTTCTTACTGGGCTAGTTGAGCTCACCCTTTCTTTCACTATTCTCTTCAGGAAATGAGAATATAGCTGGGACGAGTCGGGGAACGGAGTGACGGTCCTAGATGGTGCATTAGTAGTCCTCACTATTCTGTGAAATAGTGTGATAATAATTGTAATAAGGACTCCTTTTGAGTTTGTATACTCTCTATTAGACAATATTTGTATTCAAACTCACAGCTTTATGTTTTGTCGTATTGTACCTGATAAATGTATTATCAAGTTGTATTTGAATTACGCATCATGTATCCAGCGACTCAAGATGGGTGATGTATACCTAATTTTGGGGCGACATAGTATATATATATATATATATATATATATATATATATATATATATATATATATATAAATACTTATATTGTTATCGAACTACATTAGATTGGAGCCTAGATTTAACATATATAGGCATTAAACGCACCGGAAGTTAAATCTAGGCTCCACTGAACAGAGTTCAATAACAATATAAGTATTTATATATATATATATAGGTGGGATCTTAGACGGACCAAAAAAGCGGACCAGGCAACGGACTGAAGGAAAAAAAACACACGGACCACATTTGTAAATGCGTGGGTCGGCAAAATGGGTCAAACAAAACAAAACCCATTAGCCTCAGCCATCAATTTCTCTCTCTAACTCTTCCTCCTCTCTCTCACCACGAACCTGTAGTAAACAGAAGGTAAAGGGACAGACGCGACTCCGGTCAATGGAAGCTCCGGCCAACGGAAGCATCTACAAACGAAGGTGAGGGTACTTCACTTTATTAATTTTGTAATTTTTGTTTTTCGCGTAAGAAATCTGTAACAACCCGATATTTTCTATATAAATAAATCAGAAATTTTGCGTATAATTTTTATTTTATTTTAAGAATGAGGATTTGTACAAGATAATGTGTATATGTATTTATGAGGTATATAAAAATATATTTATTACATAAATATTTACAAATAAATTTATTTTAGAATTATTGATTATTATAAAGTATATTCTTATAATAATTAATTTTAAGATAGAAATATTTTTATTAATTATTTTACATAAAAATATAATCATATATTATTTAAATAATATATGAAGTGATTTTTAGAATAATTATAATAATTATTTTATTATATGAATTTTAGTACAGATTATTAAGTTAATTATTTTACCTTAATTATTAAGGTTAAATATGAAGAATAAATCATATATGGAATCCAAACCCTAATTTTGGATTTTGATCAAGGAATGAGAATAATAATATAATATTAATTATATTTTGATTTTTCTGTACTATAAATATGTACATTATGTACGTATTAATAATGGTTGGTCAATTATGGTGTATAATGTCAAAACCCTAGCATTAATTTGTTTGACCCTATTTTTAAATTCAAATGGGAAATTCAAATATTGTTATATAACTGTGTTATATGATTTTTGTTGTCATTAATTAGGTAAACCCTAATTAAAATCTAGAAACCCTAATTAATTTTTAGAAAACTCTAAGTTATTAAAAATCCTAATTTTAAATGTTAAACCCTAATTTAAAACTTAAATTAGAGTTCAAGATTGATTGGTGATTGTGTTAATGTGATTAATTAACAAGTATTATAATTACAAATGTTAATTATGGAAACCTTAAATTGTTAAACCCTAATTACTAAACTAGAACCCTAATTTAGAAATTAGAAACCCTAATTGTAATTTGATAACCCTAATTACCAAAAGTATAAACCCAAATTGATTATTTAGTAATGTTAATTATAATTAGTGATATTAAACCCTAATATTCCTATATAAAGTAATTAGAAAACTAATCTAATTTAGAAAACCTAATTACAAATTTTAGAAACTAATTTTTATTTTATTTTTAAACCCTAAATGAAAACCTAGAATTTCATTTTTGTGCTAAACCTTAGGGTTAAACCCTAAGGGTCAAACACTAAGGGTTTTCAAGATTACAAGAATGCCATTAAAATTTCATGCGAAAAGACTAAAATACCCCTCTTTGGATATTTTTATTATGTAACTTGTGTATCTATGCAAATATGGAGTGGGTGACCTAACATGTTGACTTAGTGACTTAAAATTGATAGCACTCAGCCACCTATGCTAGACAATTCATGTATCTAGCTTAGTATATATAGAATTGGAGAGAGAAAGAATTAATTTGCTAGCTCATTTTGCACCAAGCACTCAAACATTCTCTCTCAACTCATAACCCACGAAATCCTTTAGTTTTTCTGTGACGCCCCCAAATCCGGGTACTTGAAACCCGAACTCGGTGCTTCACGATACTATTTCAATGAGCCGAATAACACTAATAATAATAAAAATAATATAAATATCAAACTTAATTTACATATATCAAAGTCTAAATCCCAGGTACGAGACCTTTAAACATTCATTACATCATAGATAATAAGTATCATTATCTTAATAAACTATAACTATTACACAGAGTATTATAAATCTCATTCGAATAGCTTTCCTTTCCCCTTGTTCTTACATGAACCTTCTGGTTGATCATACTTAGCTGAAAACATTTAAATTTAAAGCAAGAATGAGCATTTGATTGCCCAGCAAATAATAACAACAATATATATTAGCTGAAAGAATTAAATGTTTTCTTTGAAATACACTTCTACAACGAATCAACAGTTGTGAAGTAAGTTGAGCCAATAATAACAACATATCACTTCCATCTGAAATTTTTTGAAACTACGTATTGACTATAACTGGAGATCAGTCAACATACTATGAACACTGTTTTCTATTTTTGAAAAGGTTAAATGAAATTCATCCAGAAATCGTCGTATAACTTACGACGCACGGGGTGATCACCCCGTTATGCCTGTATTGATCAATACTACATGCAAGAACGATATTATCGTTCACTCTATCCACCTTAGGTGCAAAAAGTTTTCCAATATTCGGGATGTTCATACTTTAGTTGGGAATCCGAACCAAAACAATCTGGTTGGATACAATAACGCTTCTATCTTGTTCAACAATATTTTTATGTCTAGTTTGAATCAAATAGCTTAGACGGCTTTTTAAGTCAACGATACATACTCGAAATCAATAAGTATGTATCAACATATGATTAATATAATGGTTATCCAAGTGGGGACACTTGTCTAACCCTATATACTGAATTAACGAATGAATAAATATCCGAATTATACAATAATACAAGGATCGCATAATGTGTAAGAACTTGTATGAATACAAAGATTTGATACATAATCAATAATAATAGAGTTAATAATCCGCACAATAATAATATAATTAAAACTTTCTTACTCATGTCCATTGCATAAAAGTAAATGCAAAAGTAGGATATTTGCTCGAAATGATGCTTACAATAACGCAAACTTAGATTAATCTTTATACAAATGACCTATCGCAATAAGATCATTCGCTTCAATTAGAATAATATATCATATCACATAAGATCGCTAATTGCAATTGAAGACATAACCTAATCACATTGTCACATATGTTTAATGAGCTTATTGATTCACTAACAAACACATATCTAGTCAATTTATCTAAGTCAGATCAATTTCAAATATTTCGATGTCTTAAGCGACTTTATCGGTATTTATCTAGTCTAAAACTCTCTATCGTAGTTCAATATTCATTTAGATATTTTAAATATCACTATATTATTTTTCATAATTTATAATAATTTTTAAATAATTATTATACTTTATCATGAATTTTCAAACACCAAATCATTGTTAAATGATTTAAATATTAATTAATTCTACTATCATTAATATTAAACTATTAATGAAACCATTGCCAAAATATTAAAGTTATTTATAATAACTCAAAATATTTTTAAAGTATTAATATTACCCTTAAATGATTTTTAAAACATTTAAAATCATTTTTAAATAATTACCATTAATATTAGAATATTAATTTATTATTTATCAAAATATTAAAAGTCATTAGTTATAACTTAAAATATTTTTAATTCATTTATTTCCTTTTAAATGATTTTTAATTCAATAAAACTATTTTTAAATTATTTATTTAATATAATTATTAAATAAACTTAATATCATTAATATTAAATTATTAATGAAATTTATCTTTAAATATCAAAAGTTATATTTTATAACTTAAAATATTTTTAAACTATTTATTTTCATTTAAAATGATTTTTATAATATTAAAATCATTATTAATTAATTTATTTAATATAATTACTAAATAAATCTAATATCATTTGTAAGACCCCAAATTATTAATAAATAAAATTTATTTTCCTCTATTTATTATTTTGAAATAGTAAGGGTTGATTTGATTAATGTGGATAGTTATGGGTAAAATACGCAAATATTTGAATAAGCAAGTGGTTATAAAATATTCATTATTGTTCTGGAAATATTCGTTTTGTCGTGGAATATTAAATCTTTATCGAGGAATATTAAATGCGACCTGTAGTGATCTTTATGGGCCCTATAACGGAAGCGATTGGATGAAAAAAACGACAAGTATAAGTTGTTTATAAATAACTTGGTAGCGAGTTATTCTGAAGTATCTCTTGTTGGAATACCGGTGGTTAAAACACATTAATACGCGTTGTTGAACAAGTGGCACGCAGTATTGTACCAATTATTGATTCTTACGTAAAGAAGGCACTACTCAATAATTATTACAATAATTACTGCTCGATATTTTATTTTATTGATTCAATAATTCTTTGCATTGATATTTTATATTCTTGTTGTTTCAATAATTATCACTACACGAAGATTTTCATTATCGAACAATAATTCATATTATCCTAAATAATATTATTGGATAACATTATTGGAAATGTCTAGAAAGTTACATCTAAGGAGAGGTTTGGTCACCTAATTGCGCGCCCGTAAGGAGAGATCTTTATTGAAAAGCCCCTCTTTCTTGGAAACGGCATGATTGCCAGTATTGTGATTCTGTAATATTATTTGTTAATAATTAATTATTGATTTATATGATGAGAAAAATATTGATTTTATGTGGATATAGATGGAGAAAATTTTTAATGTGACAATTGTTGAAAATTAATATTTTATCTTTTTCTGATAAAATAATTCATTTAATTATATTATTTTAATAATATATTAACGGTGATATTTTTAAAATGAATGTGGGATATATGAGTATATGAGGAGGAAGAATATTTTTGGGACATTAAATGTTTAACACATATTTTGTGTGTTGGTGGACACAATTATTGACCGAAATTTTATTATAGCTTTGTAAAATCGCTTGGTTTGTGGATTTCTTCAATTTCTGCTTGGAATTTGAAAAAACTTTATTACTAAAGTTGTAGAAATTGAATTTCCTATAAAAATTCAAGCGAGATTCTAATTTTTACGACAAAAGGGCTATTTATTATGAATTATTGAAGTTACAAGCTCAAAATAGTTAATTTTTGAAGTTTTAATTATGTTAAATAAGAAAAACGCGTTTTTAAAAGTTTTGTGAGGTGGGCTACTTGTGTTGAATGTCTTTGATTCAATTTGATAAAAAAGTGTCGTAAGAATTTAATAATTATATATTAATATTTTATTAAATTTTCTTTGGTGTTCTAAGCATTTTTTATAAATATGGTGCTTTAGGTTAGAATTGAAAATTACACGAAAACCTAAATTTTTTCTCTCTCTTTCTCTCTCTATAATATCGAGCGTATTTTGTGAGTATTTTAGTACTTTGAGTATTTATATACGGTGCAAGTTCAAGTCATAGCCTATATCCTGGTTTTAACTAAAAATCTTGTCTTTCGAGGTAAGGGATGTTATTTTATTCGAGAATGATATTATTTCTTCAATATCATTATGCTGAAATATTGGTTGGAAATTTTTATCAAATTTGGAACTTTTTCATGTCGGAGTTACTATTCATGAGTTACTATTCACGAGTTACTATTCACGAGTACTATTCATGAACCATGATGATGTTTTTGTGAAATTTCTATCTTTTGGTGTCGGAGTTATTATTCACGTATCTGGCATTTTCCTATTCACGTGATACTGAATCACTTTATTCAAAAAAATGAAATTTCTTCTTTTTGTCCAAATATCTATTCTGGATACTAGCTTTGATTATATCCATGTTTTGACTATTCTTGAATTTTACCCCACTCTGATTACTTATGAAGTATTTTTGAACTTGGATTGTTTAAAATACGAATCCTTAATATTTGTTCTTTTGTTTCACTGGATTCGTTTCCTTTAAAATATTTTTCATCATCCTCAGTCCTAAATGATGATATTACTGAATATCTTTGGCATGTAGTGCAAAGATGAATGATTTCTTGATGAATATCTTTGGCCCGTAGTGCAAAGATGAACAGGTGTTGAGATGAACATGACTGTTCGATTAATATCTTTGGCCCGTAGTGCAAAGATGAGCAGTGTTTAGATGAACATGACCAATCGATGAATATCTTTGGCACATGGTGCAAAGATGAATATTTGATTCGAGATATATATTGATTGATGTTACAGGGATAAAATATCGATGATGAACTTTTAAATTCATATATAGAAGATAGTAGTTTGCATTCTCTACTTAACTCTTCTAATGAATTGTTGTTTCCGCTGCAGTTGTTGATTTAAAATTGGTTGTCTATTGTATTCTATTAGATTTTTTCCTGTTGAAGACTAACGATAATTTGTTGTATATTATCTTAGTCATAATATTCTTTACTGGGCTAGTTGAGCTCACCCTTTTCCTTTTTGTTCCATTTTTCTTCTCAGGAGGCGAGAATATAGCGAGTACTAGTCGGGGTATGGAATGAAGGTTCTAGAGAGAGTTGTTTAGTAGTCCTCACCATTTTTATAAAATAATGTATCAATAATTATGATGGGGATTTATTTGCGTGTGGATATTGTCTAGATGGCAATATCTGTATTTAAACTCACAGTATATATTTTGTCGTATTTTGCACGACAAATGTATTAATAAAGTTGTAGTTATTTTTGTACCATGTATTTGGCGACTCAGAATGGGTTGGATGGAATGGACCTATTTTGAGGGTGTCACAGTTGGTATCAGAGCTTAGGGATATGATCTCTGGCAAAGATCGGGGAATAGAACTAGGAGGGGAGAGACGAGTAAATCCTTCGCTAGTGTGTCCTACCTAAGCTTATTTGTTGGTTGGTCAGAGTATAGGGATATTATATGATATGTTAATTTATTTAATTAACCCTTGTTTTATGATAGTTTTTAAAGAATGGCTGCTGAGAACGTTAACAATGGAGTGAATGAGATCGTGGAGACACCTCTAATCGCCAACCAGGATAATGTGATGTTAGGCGAAGAAGGAATTAGAGATATCCATGTGGTGAGTGAAGAATTGATAGTTGCACCCGAGATAGTCGTAGAGGTAACAGCTGAGAGTGAGGAAGAAGAGGTACCTGAGGAGAATTTATTAGAGGTATTTTATGATCAAAATATAGAATTGCAAAATCGTATTCATGAGTTAGAAGAGCAGGCTGAAGAATTGCAGGCAGTCGTGGAGCAAAAGGATGCAACGATTCAAGCTTGTGTTACTCGATATGTGATGCTTGAACAGAAGCATTCGTTGGCAGAGAATAAGATGATAAAATTGGAATCGAAATTTGGAAGAAAAAATAAGCGAGCGAGTGAGAATGAGTGATGCATGGGTAAAAAGCCGCACGACGCGTTGATATTATGGAAAGAGATGTCGATCTAAAGAAAGATTTAACGATGACGGGAAGGCGTGGCGTGACGTCGTCGACCAAAGAACAAATTCTAGGGGAAGAAAGCGATCGCCGATTAGATGCTACGAGATGCGAGAGGAGGGACATATAAGGTCAAACTGTTCAAAGCCTTCCAAAGTATGTTTTAGTTGTGGAAAAAGCGGTCCACATAGCTCAATTTTGTCCTATTAAAAATCAAGTCCGGTTGGGGCGTTGGCACGAGATCTGGATACGAAAAAGTCAAAGTCAACGGTTCTTGGAAGAGCGTTTGTCGTGGCCGGTCAAAATCGAGAACCCGAACGAAGTTAGCACGGGTTAGTTAATTATAAATTCTTGCGAAGTTTATACCTTACTAGATATCTGGTTCTACCCATTCTTTTATCTCTCTTGCTTGCGCTCAACGTTTGAACTTGACTACGGAGAAATTAGACTTTGGCCTATTTATGGAGACTCCGTTAGGAGAAACTTTCATTACATCCGTTGTTTAGAAATCTTGCTTTATTCAGGTTGGCACTATCACATTACCATTAACCTTATTTCTATAGAGATATTTGCTTTTGATGTGATTTTAAGGTTAACTACTCATCATGCCGAAATTGATTACTTTCGTAAGGTTGTTAGTTTTCATATTCCTAAGCAACTTTGTTATTCAATTCAAGCAATCAAACCATTGTAGTCAAATATTTTCATATCAAGCCATGAAGTCATTCGTTTATTACGGATGTCAAGTTTTCTTAGTCCATGTTATGGATTTGAATAAAGACACGTCGATTTAAAATAATATTCCTGTTGTTATTGATTTTTCTGATGTATTTCTGAAGAAATTTCTTGGTTTACTCCCAAAGCGATATTAAATTTTGTATCGACTTTGAACCCGTACAAAACTCATTTCTAAAATCTCATATCGAATGGCTCTATTGAACTTGAGTTAAAAATTCAACTATAAATTTGGTACTGAGCCTTTATCTGGTGACTTCCTTTGTGGAATGCACATGAAGCCATACTCTCCGTAGGGGACACCATATTAGATGCGATAGTAAAGCGATAGGTGTCATTGTAACGTCTTATCCAAGGTTGAGATATGAGTCATAGTTGAGAACAACCTAAGTCGATGAATCGAAATCGTAGCTTTCAGGCTTAGTTGGTTATTATCGGAGATTCGTTGAAGGATATTCTCGAATCGCTATTCCATTAACGCAGCTGACTCGTAGAGATACAAAATTCGAATGGAGCAAGGAATATGGGAAGATCTTCGAAGAACTCAAGAGGAGACTCATTTCATCACATGTTCTGACCATGCCATCCTGAAAAAGCGAACGTGGTAGCTGACGTGTTGAGAAGAAGATCGTATACAAGTACGAGTACGATATTGTCAAAGACTCATTTCGTATAATTTACAAATAATAGAGATGGAGATGAAAACTCTAGGTACCCACGTGATGATATCTGAGTATAATCGACTTTAATCGATAAAGTTAAAGTTGCTATTCTACAAGCTACACGGGAGTGATGAATTTGAAGAAGGAGGTGCAAGAAGTTGTTATTTCAAAAGCGAGAATCGGTGAGGTGAGGAAAGCTCAAACCTTGATTTATTAATCCATTTGAAATTCTCGATCGAATAGGAGCTGTGGCCTATAGACTCGTTTTACCGCCAAATATATGGCGTGTTCATAACGTTTTTCACGTGTCGATGTTACGTAAATATGTGGACGACCGAACCACGTCATTGAGTTAGAACCCAGACGAGATAGCGAAGACTTAACGTCACGAGGAGGTACTGTCAAGATATTGGATTGGAAAGAACATGTCCTATGTACTGAGGTTATACCACAAGTTGTAAGACCCCAAATTATTAATAAATTAAAATTTATTTTCCTCTATTTATTATTTTGAAATAGTAAGGGTTGATTTGATTAATGTGGATAGTTATGGGTAAAATCATAAATATTTGAATAAGCAAGTGGTTATAAAATATTCATTATTATTGGGGAATATTAGTTTGGTGTGGAATATTAAATCTTTGTCGGGAATATATTAAATGCGACGGCGCAACCTTTTGTGGGCCCCATAACGAAAGCGATTGGATGAAAAAAATGCGACAAATATAAGTTGTTTATAAATAGCACGTGCGTAGTTATTCTGATTATCTTGTTGGAATACCGGTGGTTAAAACACACTAATACGCGTTGTTGAGCGATGGCACTGCGGTATTGCACCAATTATTGATTCTTACGTGAAGGCCTTTACTCGATAATTATTACGATAATTCTTATTCGATATTTTATTTTATTGATTCAATAATTCTTTGCATTGATATTTTATATTCTTTGTTGTTTCAATAAATTGTCATTACACGGTATTTTTCATTATCGAACAATAATTCATATTATCTGAATAATATTATTGGATAACATTATTGGCAATGTCTAGAAAGTTACATCTAAGGAGAGGTTTGGTCACCTAATTTGCGCCCGATGAGAGAGAGATCCTTATTGGAAAGCCCCTCTTTCTGAGGAGCGGCTGGTTGCCCGATCTTGTGATTACTGTAATATTATTTGTGAATAATTAATTATTGATTTATATGATGAGAAAAATATTGATTTTATGTGGATATAGATGGAGAAAATTTTTAATGTGACAATTGTTGAAAATTAATATTTTATCTTTTACGATAAAATAATTCATTTAAATATATTATTTTAATAATATATTAACGGTGATATTTTATAATGAATGTGGGATATATGAGTATATGAGGAGGAAGAATATTTTGGGGCATTAAATGTTTAACACATATTTTGTGTGTTGGTGGACACAATTATTAATAGAAATTTGATTATAGCTTGTAAAATCGCTTGGTTTGTGGATTTGGTCAATTTACATTTTTTGGAATTTGGAAAAACTTTCTTACTGAAGTTGTAGAGAATTGAATTTCCTATAAAAAAAGCGAGATTCAAATTTTACGACAAAAGGGCTATTTATTATGAATTATTGAAGTTACGAAGCTCAAAATAGTTAATTTTGAAGTTTTAATTATGTTAAATAAGAAAAAGCGTTTTTAAAAGTTTTGTGAGGTGGGCTACTTGTGTTGAATCTTTGAATTCAGGTTTGATAAAAAGTGTCGTAAAATTTAATAATTATATATTAATATTTTATTAAATTTTACTACTTTGGTGTTTCTAAGCATTTTCTAAATAGGGTCTTAGGTTAGAATTGAAAATTACACGAAAAGAAGTTTTCTCTCTCTTCTCTCTCTATAATATCGGCGTATTTTTGTGAGTATTTTAGTA
Organism: Panax ginseng; assembly: GCA_020205605.1. Lineage (NCBI taxonomy): Eukaryota > Viridiplantae > Streptophyta > Magnoliopsida > Apiales > Araliaceae > Panax > Panax ginseng. The sequence continues at coordinate 46,093,151 of CM035141.1, forward strand.
CTTTGAGTATTTTTATCTGGTCTGAGTTCAAGTCATAGCTTATATCAGGTGTTTATTTAAAATCTTGTCTTTTCGAGGTAAGGGATGTTATTTTATTAAAAAATGATATTATTTCTTCAATATCATTATCTTTGAAATATTGGTTGGAAATTTTTATCAAATTTGGAACTTTTTCATGTCGAGAGTTACTATTCATGAGTTCTTATTCACGAGTTCTTATTCACGAGTTCTTATTCATGAGTTCTTATTCACGATTCTTATTCACGAAAAGCGTGAAGATGTTTTTTGTGAAATTTCTATCTTTTGGTGTCGAGATTCTTATTCACGTTATCGGCCTTTATTCACGATATCTGACCTTATTCACGAATCTGACCTTTATTCACCTAAAAATGAAATTTCTTCTTTTTGTCCAAAATATCTATTATGGATACTAGCTTTGATTGTATCCATGTTTTGATCATTCTTGAATTTTACTCCACTCGATTACTTATGAAGTATATTTTTGAACTTGGATTGTTTAAAATCTGAATCCTTAATATTTGTTCTTTTGTTTCCTTTGGATTCGTTTCCTTTAAAATATTTTTCATCATCCTCGATCCTAAATGATGATATTCTTTGAATATCTTTGGCTGCGTAGTGCAAAGATGAATGATTTCTTGATGAATATCTTTGGCGTGTAGTGCAAAGATGAGCAGTGTTGAGATGAACATGGCCAAGTGATTAATATCTTTGGCCGTAGTGCAAAGATGAGCAGTGTTTAGATGAACATGACGGTGATGAATATCTTTGGCTTTAGTGCAAAGATGAATATTTGATTCGAGATATATATTGATTGATGTTACGGGGATAAAATATCGACGATGAACTTTTAAATTCATATATAGAAGATAGTAGTTTGCATTCTCTACTTAACTCTTCTAATGAATTGTTGTTTCATTGCGATTGTTGATTTAAAAGCTGGTTTATCTATTGTATTCTATTAGATTTTTCCTGTTGAAGACTAACGATAATTTGTTGTATATTATCTTAGTCATAATATTCTTCTTTTGGGCTAGTTGAGCTCACCCTTTTCTTTTTGTTCCATTTTTCTTCTCGGGAGGCGAGAATGTGGTGAGTCTTAGTCGGGGTATGGAATGAAGGTTACAGAGAGAGTTGTTTAGTAGTCCTCACCATTTTTGTAAAATAATGTATAAATAATTATGATGAGGATTTATTTGGGTATGTATATTTATCTAGAAATGATATTGTATTTAAACTCACAGTATATATGTTGTATTATATTTTGCACGACAAATGTATTAATAAAGTTGTAGTTATTTACATACCATGTATTTGGCGACTCGAAATGGGTTGGATGGAATGGACCTATTTTGGGGCGTCACGGTTAGTATCGAGCTTAGGGATATGATCTCTGGCGGAGATCGGGGAATAGAACTAGGAGGGAGGCAGCGAGTAAATCCTTATTTAGTGTGTCTACCTAAGCTTATTTGTTGGTTGGTCGGAGTATAGGGATATTATGTGATATGTTAATTTATTTAATTAACCTTTGTTTTATGATAGTTTTTAAAGAATGGGCTGCTTTGAGAAGCGTTAACAATGGAGTGAATGAGATCGTGGAGACACCTCTATCCTTGACCGGGATAATGTGATGTCGGTGAAGAAGGAATTAGAGATATCCATGTGGTGAGTGAAGAATTGATAGTTGCACAGAGATAGTCGTAGAGGTAACAATGAGAGTGAGGAAGAAGAAGAAGAGGTACACGAGGAGAATTTATTAGAGGTATTTTATGATCAAAATGTAGAATTGCAAAATCGTATTCATGAGTTAGAAGAAGCGGTTTGAAGAATTGCGAGGCGATCGTGGAGCAAAAGATCTGACGATTCAAGCTTGTGTTACTCGATATGTGATGCTTGAGCGAAGCATTACGTTGGCGAGTATAAGATGATAAAATTTGGAATCGAAATGAAAGAAGAAATAAGCGAGCAGTGAGAATGAGTGATGCATGGGTAAAAAGCCTTGCTGACGTTGATATTATGGAAAGAGATGTCCGATCTAAAGAAGAAGATTTAACGATGGCGGGAAGGCGTCGGCGGCGTCGGCACCGACAACAAATTCTAGGGAAAAAGCGATCGCCCGGTTAGATCTTCTGAGATGCGGAGAGGAGGGACATATAAGGTCAAACTGTTCAAAGCCTTCAAAAGTATGTTTTAGTTGTGGAAAAGAGCGGTCACATAGCTCGATTTTGTCTATATAAGCGAAATCAAGTCCGGTTGGGACGTTGGCACCGAATCTTGCGGATCTGGAAAAATCAAAAGTCAGCGGTTCTGGAAGAAGCGTTTGTCGTGGCCGGTCAAAATCGAGAGAACGAATGAAGTTAGCACGGGTTAGTTAATTATAAATTCTTGCGAAGTTTATACCTTACTGAATCTGGGTTCTACCCATTCTTTTATCTCTCTTTGCTTGCGCTCAGCGTTTGAACTTGATTACGGAGAAATTAGACTTTGACCTATTTATGGAGACTCAGTTAGGAGAAACTTTCATTACATCAGTTGTTTAGAAATCTTGCTTGATTCGGGTTGGCACTATCACATTACACATTAACCTTATTTCTATAGAGATATTTGCTTTTGATGTGATTTTAAGGTTAACTACTCATCATGCAAAATTGATTACTTTACGTGGGTTGTTAGTTTTCATATTCTAAGCAACTTTGTTATTGAATTCAAGCAATCAAACCATTGTAGTCAAACATTTTCATATCAAGCCATGAAGTCATTCGTTTATTACGGATGTCGAGTTTTCTTAGTCCATTATGGATTTGAATAAAGACACGTCGATTTGAATAATATTCTGTTGTTATTGATTTTTCTGGCGTATTTCTTCTGAAAATTTCTTGGTTTACTCCCAAAGCTTTGATATTAAATTTTGTATCGACTTTGAACCCGTACAAAACTCATTTCTAAAATCTCATATCGAATGGCTCTATTGAACTTGAGGAGTTAAAATTCAACTATAAATTTGGTACACGAGCCTTTATCTGGTGACTTCCTTTGTGGAATGCAAGCCGAACTCTCCGTAGGGGACACCATATTAAATGCGATAGTAAAGCGATAGGTGTCATTGTAACGTCTTATCAAGGTTGGGATATGAGTCACGATTGAGAACAACCTAAGTCGATGTCGAAATCGTAGCTTTACAGGCTTAGTTGGTTATTATCGGAGATTCGTTGAAGGATATTCTCGAATCGCTATTTCCATTAACGCAACGGTGACTTCGTAGAGATACAAAATTCGAATGGAGCGAGGAATGTGGGAAGAGCTTGAAGAACTCGAGAGGAGACTCATTTCATCACATATTACGACCATGCCATCTGAAAAAAGCGAGCGTGGTAGGTGGCGTGTTGAGTAGAAGATCGTATATAAGTCTGAGTACGATATTGTCAAAGACTCATTTTAAATATAATTTACAAATAATAGAGATGGAGATGAAAACTCTAGGTACCCGCGTGATGATATCTGAGTATAATCGACTTTAATCGATAAAGTTAAAAATTATTCAAGCTACACACCGGGTGATGAATTTGAAGAAGGAGGTGCGAAAGTTGTTATTTCAAAAGCGAGAATCGGTGAGGTGAGGAAAGCTCAAACCTTGATTTATTAATCCATTTGAAATTCTCGATCGAATAGGAAGCTGTGGCCTATAGACTCGTTTTACCGCCAAGTATGGCGTGTGTTCATAACGTTTTTCACGTGTCGATGTTACGTAAATATGTGGACGACCGAACCACGTCATTGAGTTAGAACAGGACAAGATAGCCAAGACTTAACGTCTGAGAGGAGGTACTGTCAAGATCTTGGATAGGAAAGAACATATCCTATGTCTGAGGTTATACCACAAGTTAAAGTTTTGTGGAGAAACCATGCTTATTGAGGAAATGACACAGGGAGTTGGAAAAGCGAAAATGAAAGCGAGGTATTCTCATCTTTTGAAACACACAGTCGTCACGTCGATTTAGAGGGCGAAATTTCATAAGGAGGGAGGTTGTAAGACCCCAAATTATTAATAAATGAAATTTATTTTCCTCTATTTATTATTTTGAAATAGTAAGGGTTGATTTGATTAATGTGGATAGTTATGGGTAAAATCATGAAATATTTGAATAAGCAAGTGGTTATAAAATATTCATTATTGTCGGGGAATATTCATTTGGTGCGTGGAATATTAAATCTTTGTCGGGGAATATTAAATGCAACGGCCGTATCTTTTATGGGCCCCATAGCGAGCGATTGGATGAAAAAATGACAAATATAAGTTGTTTATAAATAGCAGGCGTAGTTATTCTGAATTATCTTGTTGGAATACCGGGTGGTTAAAACACACTAATCTGGCGTTGTTGAGCGATGGCACGGTATTGCACCAATTATTGATTCTTACGTGAAGGCACTTTTCGATAATTATTACGATAATTCTTGTTCGGTATTTTATTTTATTGATTCAATAATTCTTTGCATTGATATTTTATATTCTTTGTTGTTTGATAAATTGTCATTACCACAATATTTTTTCCATTATCGAACAATAATTCATATTATCTGAATAATATTATTGGATAACATTATTGGCAATGTCTAGAAAGTTACATCTAAGAGAGGGTTTGGTCACTAATTGCTGCGCCCGATGAGAGAGATCCTTATTGGAAAGCCCCCTCTTTCTTGGGAACGGCCTAGTTGCCAGTACTGTGATTCTGTAATATTATTTGTGAATAATTAATTATTGATTTATATGATGAGAAAAATATTGATTTTATGTGGATATAGATGGAGAAAATTTTTAATGTGACAATTGTTGAAAATTAATATTTTATCTTTTTCTGATAAAATAATTCATTTAAATATATTATTTTAATAATATATTAACGGTGATATTTTTATAATGAATGTGGGATATATGAGTATATGAGGAGGAAGAATATTTTTTTGGGCATTAAATGTTTAACACATATTTTGTGTGTTGGTGGACCTGAATTATTAATAGAAATTTGATTATAACACAAAAAATCTTGGTTTGTGGATTTGATTCAATTTACATTTGGAATTTGGAAAAACTTTCTTCTGCAAAGTTGTAGAAATTGAATTTCCTATAAAAATGCGAGATTCAATTTTTACGACAAAAGAGCTATTTATTATGAATTATTGAAGTTACGAAGCTCAAAATAGTTAATTTTGAAGTTTTAATTATGTTAAATAAGAAAAAGTTTTTTAAAAGTTTTGTGAATTGAAATTACTTGTGTTGAATCTTTGAATTCAATGATAAAAAGTGTCGCGTAAAATTTAATAATTATATATTAATATTTTATTAAATTTTTTTTTGGTATTCTAAGCATTTTCTATAAATAGGGTCTTAGGTTAGAATTGAAAATTACACGAAGCTGAAGTTTTCTCTCTCTTTCTCTCTATAATATCGGCGTATTTTTGTGAGTATTTTAGTACTTTGAGTATTTATATACTGTGCAAGTTCAAGTCATAGCCTATATCCTGGTGTTTTTATTAAAATCTTGTCTTTCGAGGTAAGGGATGTTATTTTATTAGAAAATGATATTATTTCTTCAATATCATTATCTTTGAAATATTGGTTGGAAATTTTTATCAAATTTGGAACTTTTTTATGTATGAGTTCTTATTCATGAGTTCTTATTCACGAGTTACTATTCACGAGTTACTATTCTTTACTATTCACGATTCTTATTCACGAGTACTATTCACGAAGCGTGAAAGATGTTTTTGTGAAATTTCTATCTTTTGGTGTCGAGATTCTTATTCACGTATCGACCTTTATTCACGTATCTGACCTTATTCACGAATCTGAAAAAAATGAAATTTCTTCTTTTTGTCCAAAATATCTATTATGGATACTAGCTTTGATTGTATCCATGTTTTGATCATTCTTGAATTTTACTCCCTCTCGATTACTTATGAAGTATTTTTGAACTTGGATTGTTTAAAATCTGAATCCTTAATATTTGTTCTTTTGTTTCCTTTGGATTCGTTTCCTTTAAAATATTTTTCATCATCCTCGGTCCTAAATGATGATATTACTTGAATATCTTTGGCACATAGTGCAAAGATGAATGATTTCTTGATGAATATCTTTGGCCGTAGTGCAAAGATGAGCAGTGTGTTGAGATGAACATGGTAGTGATTAATATATCTTTGGCCGTGGTGCAAAGATGAGCAGTGTTTAGATGAACATGACCAATGATGAATATCTTTGGCTGTAGTGCAAAGATGAATATTTGATTCGGATATATATTGATTGATGTTCTGAGGATAAAATATCGACGATGAACTTTTAAATTCATATATAGAAGATAGTAGTTTGCATTCTCTACTTAACTCTTCTAATGAATTGTTGTTTCATTGCGATTGTTGATTTAAAAGCTGGTTGTCTATTGTATTCTATTAGATTTTTTCTGTTGAAGACTAACGATAATTTGTTGTATATTATCTTAGTAATAATATTCTTCTTGGGCTAGTTGAGCTCACCCTTTTCCTTTTTGTTCCATTTTTTTCTTCTCGGGAGGCGAGAATGTAGCGAGTACTAGTCGTGGAGTATGGAATGAAGGTTCTAGAGAGAGTTGTTTAGTAGTCCTCATCATTTTTTGTAAAATAATGTATCAATAATTATGATGAGATTTATTTGGGTATGGATATTGTCTAGATGGCAATATCTGTTATTTAAACTCACATATATATATGTTGTGTCGTATTTTGCACGACAAATGTATTAATAAAGTTGTAGTTATTTCTGTACCATGTATTTGGCGACTCAGAATGGGTTGGATGGAATGGACCTATTTTGGGGGCGTCACATCATTAATATTTATTAATTAATGAAACTTATCTTAAAATATTAAAAGTTACGTTTTATAACTTAAATTATTATTAAATACCTTATTATTATTTAAAATGATTTTTAATACAATAAAATCATTTTTAATATATTTATTTAATGCATTTATTAAATAATTTAAATACCAATAATATCCAAATAAATATTAATATTTATAAAAAATATGTCAAATTATTAAAAGTTAATTTTATAACTTAAAAATAATTTTTAAAACTATTGTTGTAATTTTGAAATTTATTTACTATTTTTAAATGATTTTTAGAAATTAAATTAATTAATTTTGATATGTCTCATCGTTAAAGCCCTTTAAGCGACATGTAAGTGTCATATAGGTGTTCTTGAGACTCAAGAACATTCATGTAAACGATGATCGTGTGGTATACTTTGACTAAGCTTAATTCCCCATCTGTAATGTTTCTAGACTAGCTGTTGATAAGAGGTTATAGTACTCATGTAGTACTACAAGATCTAACAACAAACGTGGTCATAACATACATCATCTATAAGATCTAAGCTCAAGAACAAGCTGTCAGACCTGTTCTTGACGTTTCTGGGCTGCCCAGAAGATAAAGTCGTGGCCGGTCAATGATTTGGATGGCCCTCTATCAGGAAATCTGTTCAAGGTAAAAGTTTTATGCTCATCGGGCTGTCTAGACAAACTATCAGAGAACATGTTTCAATCCATGGTAAAGTCTAAACATAAATAATCAAAACAATCTAAGGCTCAAAAATTCGTGTCAGAGTCTGTTCTTCATTTTTGGGTTTTTCCAGAATGAAGAACAGAACAAGTATGCTACTTTGGATCCTTATATCTCGCGTTGTGAGTTTGCTCTATGTGATCTATTGATTCCAGGTTGTAGCTAACATGTAATACTACATATCCATTACATAAAAAATAATAAAATAACAACACCATAAGAAGATCTAGTCTGGTCAAAGTCTGTCAGAGACAGCGTTTATCTGTTTTCTGGGTTACCCAAAAACAGAAAACGTGATCATTTTACCTACTTTGACCAGACACTATTTTCACTCAGTTTGATGATTAGGAGATTATAAGGCATACATATGAAGTCCATATAACATACTATAACTTAGATGCAACAAAAATAACAGATCGTTAAACCACTGACAGATCCGAGCCCATGAAGTTCTTGTCGAGCCTTACGAGAACGATCCGGGTTTTCAAATTTGAAAGTCATACTTTCGATCAACTAGGTTTGACCGCTATAACTTTTTAACCTGTTCATGATCCGGGCTAGATTCCGGTTTGGATCAAAGATCTCATAGCACACTCTATGTTCAAACATTAAAAATACTAAAATCATTAACGATCGAGAGATCTACGGACACGACATTCGATTGTCGATCCACAAAAATAATGTTTTCATTTTTAAAAACTTCAAATCGAGCCCTCTAGATGTTATGGATCTAACATCGAAACCAACCCGATCATCATTATATACTACATATTACATGTTTAACACAAAAAAACTAACATCTAACACTTTAATCAAGATCAGATTTCTTCTAGGGTTCTTACCTCTTTATGAAAAAAATCTGATTTCTATGTTTCTAATTTGTTATGTGAGTTGGTGGGGCTGATTTTGTGACTGATCTAGCAAGAAAAATTCGTGGATTTTAGAGAGAGAGAGAGAGAGAGAGTCTTGGATAAGTGTGGGTTGCACAAATGAGGTAATAATACACTTTCTCTCTCTTAATCTATGCAAATAAATTGATGCAATGAACTTGGATGTTAATAGCTGAGCATGTGCTGGTAATCTTAGCTCATAGCTAGGTCTAGGGGGTGGCTGGCCAGATTTTGCAAATATTTGGCTAGCAATAATTCAACAAATAAGATAAAAGGGTAAAATGGTAATTTTATTTTAATCTTAAGGGCATTCTTATCCAAGGTGCTTGAATCTAGGATTTATTCACTAGATTTTACATCTTAAAGTTTCCCAAATTTAATCGTTGAGCGCAAGTAGGAGAAATAAAAGAATGGGTAGAACCGGTATCAAATAAGGTATAGACTTCGCTAGAGTTTATGATAAGTTTACCCGTGATGACCTCGTTCGGGTTCCTTGCTTTCTGGGAGGACACAACAAACGCTCTCCCTTACACTACCGGCTTTGACTTTTTTGGGACGGCCTTTGGTGCCTCCATCCTAGCTGAACTTGTCTTTGGTGAACGACAAAATCGGGCTAAGTGACCTTCTCTTCCAAAATTATAACATGCTTTGGAGGACATCGCGCAGTTTGGACTGATGTGTCCCTCCCCTCCGCATTTGAAGCATATGATAGGTGGTCGTTCTCCTTCCTTAACAACGGGTGCTGGTGCTGACGTCTTTCCATCATTGTTGAATCTCCTCTTCTTGAAATGTTCATTCTTATTATTTTGGCCCTGATTAAAGTGGTTATCATTTCTGGCTTGTTGATTCCCTCCACGCTTGTTGTCACCGCTTCGATGACTGCTCTCACTGGTATTATCATTTTGCTGGCTGCTTTCTTTTAGTTGCGTTGACTCGTTATTGACCTCCACTAAATGAGCCCTATTTACAACATCTGAATACAAACACAGTTTATGAGAAATAAGATATTGAAGTATCTCCGGCTTCAAACCGCTTAAAAACATCCGCGTCATTCTCTCTTCATTATCAACTAAGTGGGACGTAAACCGGGATAACTCGGCAAACTTAGCTTCGTACTGTGACACGGTCATATTATTCTGCTCCAACTTGATGAACTCTACCTCCTTCATGTGACGAATACTTTCGGGAAAGTACTTGTCATTGAACAGTTCTTGGAACTTCTCCCAAGACATCTTCAGTGCGGCAGGTTGAGTACGCTTTATCGATTCCCACCAGTAATCTACCTCTCCTCGTAATATAAAGATGGCAAAGGGAACTTTTTGCTCCTCGGTGCATCCCAAGACATCAAATATCTTGGTGATCTGCTTTATCCACGTTTTCGCCTTAAGTGGTTTTGGCTCTCCAATAAACTCTGGTGGTCCCATCTTCTTGAACTGTTTAGCGGTGACCGTCCGAGAGTTTCTAGTGTTTCCACCTACATTTTAGACAGGAGCCACTCTCGCCTGATGTTGCATAAATTGCATAAAGCCTCTGAACATTCCATCATTCATCATTTGGTCATTGTTGTTATTTGCATGAGGATTGTCGCCTTCCTGATGCACATTATCTTGATTATTGATATGTGGTGAATCAACGGTCTCCTGTGCTCCATTGCTATTCTCAACATTCTCGGATGTCATTTTCAGAAACTGCCACAAAACAAAGGTTAATTGACATGTAACATATTATCCCTATATTCTGACCGACCAATTAAATACCAAATAAACTTAAGGTAGGTCATACTAGCGATGGAATTCCCCATCTCTCCCCTCCTAGTTCTATTCTCACATCTTAGCAGGGATCTATCCCTAAGCTTTGATACCAACTGTGACACCCCCAAAATAGGTATACATCACCCATCTTGAGTCGCCAAATACATGGTACAGAATTCAAATACAAACTTAATTATACAACGATGTGTAAAAAATATGACTAAACATATCTGTGAGTTTTAATACAAATATTGTCATCTAGACAAAATACAAACTCAATGTGGTCCTCATTACATTTATTATCACACTATTTCACAGAATAGTGAGGACTACTAATGCACCATCTAGGACCATCACTCTGTTCCCCGACTAGTCCCTGCTACGTTCTCATTTCCTGAAGAGAATAATGAAAGTAAAAGGGCGAGCTCAACTAGCCCAGTAAGAAATATTATGACTAAGATAATGCAGAATAAATTATCATTAGCCTTCAACAGTGTTAAACTGATAAAATATAACAAACATCAAGTTTAACTGCAGTGGAACACGCAATCCATTAGAAGAGTCAAGTAGAGAATAAAATCTACTATCTTCTATAATTTAAAAGGTTTTTCATTACTTTTATAGCTGAGACTCAGATTAATAAATAATCCACATCATCCCTGCACTACGGCCAATGATATTCATTAGTATCACGACCACAAATTATCCATGCACTACAGGCCAATGATATTTGTGTATTCATCAATGGTCATGATCATGCCAACAACTGTCCATCAATGCCCTACGGGCTAATAAGGACTTTTTCCACATCATTTGTAACATTACGGTCATGATTACACCGAATAATCCCTGGTCATAATCATACCAAGTCCATCTATGCACTACAGGCCACAGATAACTTTCAACATAATATAAATATGAGGATGATGACAAGGATATAAGAATTCAATAAAACTAGTTCAAGAATTAATTTATCCATGAACTAATAATGTCCAAATTGTCAACATTATACTTCTTTGTAGAGTAACACTCGAGAATGCTCAGAAGAATATTTCCATGAAAAGATACTGGATGAAGCGCAAATATTAAGGATATTCCACTAATTTCATGGAGTATAGAAGTCAAAACTTTAACCAACTGAGTATAATAAAGAATGGAATAACAAAAGAAATCACCAGGCATGCGATAGACCGCACAGACAGGTTATTCCAACAGAATAATAAATAACGGAACTAGGTCATGCGTAAACGCACAGACATGGTATTCCAACAGAATAATAATTAACGGAACCAGGTCATGCGTAAAGCACAGACAGGATGTTCCAACAGAATGATAAATAATGGAACCAGGTCATGCGTAAAAGCAGCACAGACGGATGTTCCAATGAATAATAAAAATGGAATAACGTAAGAATTTCATCAAGTATAGGGTAGCCCACAGCGTATCTGAGTTATTCAAACCGAATAATAAAGAATGGAATAATAGAAGTTCTCTTCATGAATAAGAAAGAAAGAATGCCCCTTACGAGTACAACAAATAATATACTTTACCGTAAAAGAATAGTATTCCGACTGGTAGGGCGAGAATATTCTTGAAGAAAACTTACACTACGCTCAAAGCTTCTTAAAACTCTAAAGAAATACGCTCAAGATTATAGAAGAATTCTTTGAACTTACGGTGTGGTTTTCAATTCTAACTAAGCATCCTATTTATAGGAAAATAGAAAGGATACTATCTTTGCACTATATGATAAAATATAATATATTCTAAATATATATATATATATATATATATTTATTTAAAATCTAATAAAACAAATAACTTTATAAAATTATTACATTTTTTATATAAAAAGATTTTACTATGCAAAAACACTATCTGAACACTATGCAACACTATGCATAATAAAATATAATATATTCTAATTATTGTCTAATAAAACAAATAACTTTATAAAAGTATTCTATTTTATATAAAAAGATTTTACTATGCAAAACACTATGCATAATAGAATATTATATATTCTATTTATAGTCTAATAAAACGAATAACTTTATAAAAGTATTCTATTTTATATAAAAAGCTTTTCTATTTTATTACATTAATAATACTAATAAAACAAAACTCATCATCATTATTATAATTCACAATATTAATCGACCAGGTCGTTCCCAGGAAAGAAGGGGTTTTCCAATAAGGATTTATCCCCATTGGTGCGCAATTAGGTGACCAAACCTCTCCTTGACAGAACTTCTAGACATCATTAATATTGCAAATAATAACATTAATAATTTTGTCATCTCAATTATTGATTATAAAATATTGACAATAATTGAATCAAATAACGTGAGATACTATGCGTGAATTCTTTGTAATAATAATTGAACAAAAGCGAGTGACTTCTCACGTAAGCATCAATAATCAATCTGGTGTGCTATTAATGCAACTTCGCGTATTCTTCGTACTTTTAACACCGGTGTTTCAATAGTTAACGGTAAAACTTCCGCCAGTTATTTTCATAAAGTATTTTTGTCGTTTTCTCAATCCGACAATAATTCCGTTAATGGTCCCACCAATGATTGTCTGCAGTTGTAAGAATATTCCCAGACCAATCGAATATTATATAACAACTTCATGTACTTTTTGCAAAATTTATAAATATTACCCACAACTATAACATTATATCAAATTCATTCCATAATATTCAAAATGATATTTATAGAAAATTCATCTTTATTTATAAAAGTTGGGGTCTTACAACCTCCCTTCTTATGAAATTTCACCCCTCGAAATTAGGGTATGCGTTACACGGTATGTCGAAGAGGTAAGGATACCTTGATTTCATTTCAGATTCTAACTCCCAGGTCATTTCCTCAACATCTTGGTTTCTCCACAAAACTTTGACTTAAGGTATAACCTTGGAGCGTAGAATATGTTCCTTCTTATCCAAGATTTGAATAGGAACCTCTTTATACATCAAATCTTCCGCTATTTCGTCCGGTTCTAACTCAATAATGTGGTTCGGGTCTTCCATATATTTACGTAACATGGATATGTGAAAAACATTATGAACACGAGACATACTTGGCGGTAAAGCGAGTCTATACGCCACAGTTCCTACTCAATAGAGGATTAAAAATGGGCCAATGAATCGAGGATTGAGTTTTCCTCTCTTTCTAAATCTCGTAACTCCTTTCCATGGAGCAACACGTAAGAACACATGATCTCCAATATCGAATTCCACGTCCTTTCGATGAAGATCAGCATAACTCTTTTGTCGATCTTGTGAGGTTTGTATACGTTACCGGATCGTTTGAATCTTTTCCGTAGTCATACGTACCAACTCCGGTCCCAACAACGTTGCTTCACCCACCTCATTCCAAATCTTTGGAAGCGACACTTTCTTCCATCCATACAACGCTTGAATGGAGCCATGCCAATACTTGCTTGATAACTGTTGTTGTAGGAAAACTCCACCAATGATAAGAACTTGTCCCAACTTCCCATGAAATCAAGGACACAGAGTCTTAATAGATCTTCAAGAGTTTGAATTGTCCTCTCCGACTGTCCATCCGTCTGAGGATGATATGCCGAGCTAAATCGTAAATCCGTGCCCATAACTTTTTGCAAACTAACCCAAAATCGTGAAGTGAATCTTGGGTCTCGAGAGAAGACTTGGTCAATCTATCAACAATGACCCAAATTGCATCTATGCCTTGAGAAACCCTGGGAAGACCAGTAACGAAATCCATGGTAATGTGTTCCCAAAGCGCCTCCATCATGATTTTATACTTTAAATCGAAATTCGTTAGGAACACTTCCATCCGGAGTTGACTCAAGTATTCCTTCTTCATCGATTCTTGCTTCCCAAGATAAATACTTTCTTGCACTTTCTTCCTCATACGCATCGTACTCCGTGTCCAGTAGCTTGGCGGCTTTTAACTTTATCAATTAAAGTCGGTTCTACTCAGATATTCGCCATCATCACATGGGTCCCTGGATTCTTTAACTCTATCTCCATCCTTTGCAAGTCACACAAAATGGGCCTTTGCGTTGACAATATCGCTTTTCGTGCTTGCATATGATCTTCTACTCAATCGTCGGCTACCACGTTAAACTTTTCGAGGATGGTATTGGATGGTATGATCATAATCTTTCAATAGATTCAAGCCAACGTCGTTGTCGCATGTTGAGTTCCTTTTGAGTGAAGAAATATTTGAGGCTTTTATGATCCGTAAAGATCTCCACTTTCTCCCCATACAAGTAATGCCTCCAAATTTTAAGTGCAAAGACAACAGCTGCCAACTTTAGATCATGAGTAGGATAATTCCTCTCATATTCTTTGAGTTGTCGCGAGGCATAGGCTATGACTTTCCCATGTTGCATGAGAACACATCCCTACCCTTTGCCCGAAGCATCACTGTAGATGACAAATTCCTCTGAGCCAGATGGTATTGTCAGAACAGGTGCTAAAATGAGTCTCCTCTTGAGTTCTTGAAAACTCTTCTCACATTCTTCGCTCCAACCGAACTTTATATCTTTCCGAGTCAGCTGAGTTAATGGAGTAGCGATTCGAGAAAATCCTTCCACGAATCTCCAATAATAACTTGACTAAACCGAGAAAGCTACGTGCTTGATCCATTTGATTTAGGTTGCTCACGACTTTGAATTGCTTCAATTTTTGCGGGTCAACAGATATTCCATGACTTGATACTACGTGCCCAAGGAATGCTACTTCCTCAAGCCAGAACTCGCATTTCTTCAACTTGGCATAAAGCTTGTATTCACGAAGCTTTTGGAGTACCAGCCTCAAGTGTTGCTCATGATCTTCACGACTTTTGGAATAAATAAGGATGTCATAAATAAAGACGACCACAAAGTGATCCAAATATTCCTTGAATACTCGGTTCATCATATCCATGAAGGCAGCAAGAGCATTAGTCAATCCAAAGGACATGACTAGGAATTCATAATGCTCGTACCGAGTTCTGAAAGCCGTCTTTGGAATGTCATATGTTCTAATCTTCAATTGGTGATATTCAGAACGAAGATCAATCTTTGAAAAGAATTTGGCTCCTTGCAACTGGTCAAACAGGTCATCAATATGTGGCAATGGGTACCTATTTTTGATGGTGACATGATTCAACTCCCGATAATCAATACAAAGTCGCATACTCCCATCTTTCTTCTTCACGAATAGAACAGGAGCACCCCAAGGAGAAGTACTAGGACAAATAAAGCCAATGTCTAACAATTTCTGCAGTTGGGTCTTTAACTCCTGAAGTTCAATAGGAGCCATTCGATATGGAGCTTTGGAAATGGGTTTTGTACCGGGTTCAAAGTCGATACCAAATTCAATTTCACGCTCTGGGGTAGGCCAGGAAGTTCTTCAGGGAATACGTCAGGGAATTTATTAACAATAGAAATATCATTCAAAACTGACGTATTTTTGTTTAGATCCGTGATATGAGCTAAGAAAGCTTGACATTCGTTTTTCAATAAACGAATAGCTTTATGGCTTGAGATGACCGTGATTAATTTTAATGGTTTGGTCGCTTGAATTCGTATAATAGGTTGATTAGGAATATAAAAGCTAACAACCTTACGAAAATAATCAATTTTAACATGATGAGTAGTTAACCAATCAATCCCTAGAATCACATCAAATGTAAGTGTTTTCAATGAAATAAGATTGACAGGTAATGTGAGGGTACCAATTTGAACCAAACAAGACTTATAAATAGTGGATGTAATGAATGTTTCAACCAACAGAGTTTCCACAGATAAGTCAAAGTCTAATTTCTCCGGAGTCAAATTTAATCGTTGAGCGCAAATAGGAGAAATAAAAGAATGGGTAGAACCGGTATCAAATAAGGTATAGACTTAGCTAGAGTTTATGATAAGCTTTACCGTGATGACCTCGTTCGGTTTCCTTGCTTTACGGGAGGTCACAACAAACGCTCTCCTTGCACTACGGCTTTGACTTTTCTAGGGCTGACCTTTGGTGCCTCCATCCTAGCTGAACTTGTCTTCGGTTAACGACAAAATCGGGTTAAATGACCTTCTCTTCCACAATTATAACATGTTTTGGACGGCATCGCGCAGTTTGGACTGATGTGTCCCTCCCCTCCGCATTTGAAGCATATGATAGGTGGTCGTTCTCCTTCCTTAACAATGGGTGTCTTTGATCTTGGCGTCTTTCCATCATTGTTGAATCTTCTCTTCTTGAAATGTCCATTCTTATTATTTTGGCCCTGATTACCACCGAAGTGGTTACCATTTTTGGCCTGTTGATTCCCTCCACGCTTGTTCTCACCGCTTCAATGACTACTCTCACTGGTATTATCATTTTGCCGGCTGCTCTCTTTTGGTTGCGTTGACTCATTATCGCGCTCCACTAACTGAGCCCTATTTACAACATCTGAATACAAACACAGTTTATGAGAAATAAGATATTGACGTATCTCCGGCTTCAAACCTCTTAAAAACATCCGCGTCATTCTCTCTACATTATCAACCAAGTGGGACGCAAACCGGGACAACTCGGCAAACTTAGCTTCGTATTGCGACACGGTCATATTATTCTGCTCCAACTTGATGAACTCTACCTCCTTCATGTGACGAATACTTTCGGGAAAGTACTTATCATTGAACAGTTCTTGGAACTTCTCCCAAGACATCTATAATGCGACAAGTTTAGTACGCTTTACCGATTCCCACCAGTAATCTGCCTTTCCTCGTAACATAAAGGTGGCAAAGGGAACCTTTTTCTCCTTGGCGCATCCCAAGACATCAAATATCTTGGTGATCTACTTTATCCACGTTTTCGCCTTAAGTAGTTTTGGCTATCCAATAAACTCTGGTGGTCCCAGCTCCTTGAACTGTTTAGCGGTGGTCGTCCGAGAGTTTCCAATGTTTCCACCTAAATTTTAGACAGGAGCCACGCTCGCCTGATGTTGCATAAATTGCATAAAGCCTCTGAACATTCCATCATTCATCATTTGGTCAGTGTTGTTGTTTGCTTGAGGATTGTCGCCTTCCTGATGCACATTATCTTGATTATTGATATGTGGTGAATCAACGGTCTCCTGTGCTCCATTGCTATTCTCAACATTCTCGGATGTCATTTTTAGATACTGCCACAAAACAAAGGTTAATTGACATGTAACATATTATCCCTATATTCTGACCGACCAATTAAATACCAAATAAACTTAAGGTAGGTCATACTAGCGAAGGAATTCCCCGTCTCTCCCCTCCTAGTTCTATTCTCACATCTTAGCCAGGGATCTATCCCTAAGCTTTGATACCAACTGTGAGACCCCCAAAATAGGTATACATCACCCATCTTGAGTCGCCAAATACATGGTACAGAATTCAAATACAAACTTAATTATACAACAGTCGTGTAAAATATGACTAAACATATGTTGTGAGTTTTAATACAAATATTGTCATCTAGACAATATACAAACTCAATGTGGTCCTCATTACATTTATTATCACACTATTTCACAGAATAGTGAGGACTACTAATGCACCATCTAGGACCATCACTGTTTCCCACTAGTAGTCCTCATTACGTTCTCATTTCACTGAAGAGAATAATGAAAGTAAAAGGGTGAGCTCAACTAGCCTAATAGGAAATATTATGACTAAGATAATGCAGAATAAATTATCATTAGACTTCAACAGTGTTAAACTGATAAAATATAACAAACATCAAGTTTAACTGCAGCGGAACAAGCAATCCATTAGAAGAGTCAAGTAGAGAATAAAATCTACTATCTTCTATGATTTAAAAGGTTTTTCATTACTTTTATCGTTGAGACTCAGCTTAATAAATAATCCACATCATCCCTGCACTACGGCCAAGAATATTCATTAGTATCACGACCACAAATTATCCATGCACTACAGGCCAAGGATATTCGTGTATTCATTAATGGTCATGATCATGCCAACAACTGTCCATCAATGCACTACGGGCTAATGAGAACTTTTTCCACATCATTTGTAATATTACGGTCATGATTACACCGAATAATCCCTGGTCATAATCATACCAAGTCCATCTATGCACTACAGGCCACAAATGACTTTCAACATAATATAAATATGAGGATGATGACAAGGATATAAGAATTCAATAAAAACAAGTTCAAGAATTAATTAATCCAGGAACTAATAATGTCCAAATTGTCAACATGATACTTTTTTGTAGAGTAACACTCAAGAATGCTCAGAAGAATATTTTCATGAAAAGATACTGGATGAAGCGCAAATATCAAGGATATTCCACTAATTTCATGGAGTATAGAAGTCAAAACTTTAACCAACTGAGTATAATAAAGAATGGAATAACAAAAGAAATCACCAGACATGCGATAGACCGCACAGACAGGTTATTCCAACAGAATAATAAATAACGAAACCAGGTCATGCATAAAGCACAGACAGGATGTTCCAACAGAATAATAAAAAATGGAATAACAGAAGAATTTTGCCAAGTATATGGTAGCCCGCGTATACAGGTTATTCCAACAAAATAATAAAGAATGGAATAACAGAAGTTCTCTTCATGAATAAAAAAAAGAATACCCTTTACTTAAAGTACAACAAATAATATTCCTTCTTAGTAAAAGAATAGTATTCCATTTGTAGGGCGAGGATATTCTTGAAGAAAACTTACACTATGCTCAAAGCTTCTTAAAACTCTAAAGAAATACGCTCAAGATTATAGAAGAATTCTTTGAACTTCTGGTGTGGTTTTCAATTCTAACTAAGCATCCTATTTATAGGAAAATAGAAAGGATACTATATTGCACTATGCAATAAAATATAATATATTCTAAATATATATATATATATATATATATATATATATATTTTTTTTATTTAAAATCTAATAAAACAAATAACTTTATAAAAGTATTACATTTTTATATAAAAAGATTTTACTATGCAAAAATACTATGCAGTATACTATGCAACACTATACATAATAAAATATAATATATTCTAATTATTGTCTAATAAAACAAATAACTTTATAAAAGTATTATGTTTTATATAAAAGATTTTACTATGCAAAACACTATGCATAATAGAATATTATATATTCTATTTATAGTCTAATACAACGAATAAATTTATAAAAGTATTACATTTTATATAAAAAGTTTTTCTGTTTTATTACATTAATAATACTAATAAAACAAAACTCATCATCATTATTATAATTCACAATATTAATCGACGAATTCGTTCCCGGGAAAGAGGGGCTTTCGATAAGGATTTCTCCCCATCATGGCGCCGCATTAGGTGACCAAACCTCTCTTGATGTAACTTCTGACATCGTTAATATTGCAAATAATAACATTAATAACTTTGTCATCTCAATTATTGATTATAAAATATTGACAATAATTGAATCAAATAACGTGAGATACTATGCATCAATTCTTCGTAATAATAATTGAACAAAAGCGAGTGACTTCTCACGCAAGCATCAATAATTAATACCGGTAATGCTCTCTTTGTACCACGCCAGCGTATTCTTGTACTTTTAACACCGGGTGTTTCAACGATTATCGGTAAAACTTCCGCCATATTTTTATAAAATATTTTTATCGTTTTCTCAATCCGACAATAATTCCGTTGTAGGGTCCACCAATGATTGTGCCATTGTGCATTTAATATTCCTGTTAAAACGAAATATTCCCCAATTAATCGAATATTATATAACAACTTTGCATACTTTGCAAAATTTATAAATATTACCCACAACTATAACATTATATCAAATTCATTCCATAATATTCAAAAATGATATTTATAGAAAATTTATCTTTATTTATAAAAGTTGGGGTCTTACATTGTGAGTTTGCTCTATGTGATCTATTGATTCCAGGTTGTAGCTAACATGTAATACTACATATCCATTACATAAAATCAATAAAATAACAGCACCATAAGAAGATCTAGTCTAGTCAAAGTCTGTCAGAGACAGCGTTCACCTGTTTTCTGGGTTACCCAGAAATAGAAAATGTGATCATTTTACCTACTTTGACCAGACATTATTTTCACTTAGTTTGATGATTAGGAGATTATAAGGCATACATATGAAGTCCATATAACATACTATAACTTAGATGCAACAAAAATAACAGATCGTTAAACCACTGACAGATCCGAGCCCATGAAGTTCTTGTCAGAGCCTTCTGGGAACGATCTGGGTTTTCCAGATTTGGAAAGTCATGCTCGGTCAACTAGGTTTGATTGGCTTATAACTTTTTAACATGTTCACGATCCGGCTAGATTCCAGCCAGGATCAAAGATCTCATAAAGACACTATATGTTCAAACATTAAAAACACTAAAATCATTAACAGTCAGAGATCTACCAGACCTGACATTCGATTGTCAGTCACAAAAATAAAGTTTTCCAGATTTTTAAAAACTTCAAATCCGAGCCTCTAGATGTTATGGATCTAACATCGAGCAACCCAGATCATCATTATATACTACATATTACATGTTTAACACAAAAAAACTAACATCTAACACTTTGATCAAGATCAGATTTCTTCTAGGGTTCTTACCTCTTTATGAAAAAAATTCTAATTTCTATGCTTCTGATTTGTTATGTGAGTTGGTGGGGCTGATTTTGTAACTGATCTAGCAAGGCAAATTCGTGGGTTTTAGAGAGAGAGAGAGTCTTGGATAAGTGTGGGTTGCACAAATGAGGTAATAATACACTTTCTCTCTCTCACTACAAGAAATTAGGGATGTAGCGAAGAAAATTTTGTGAAGAAATTTATTCCTTCACATGAGGAGTTTTTTAGCGAAGGAATAGTGAAGGAAAAAAATATAGTGACAATATAGTTATTAGCGAAAGAAACATCCTTCACAATTTATATTTTTTTTCCTCGCAAAGTTGAGGTGATACAAGGTTTTTTGGCGCCAATTTATGATGAAATTTTGTGAGGAAAAAATCTATTAGTGAATGAATTATTACTCACTATATATTATTGTTCGTAGTTTTTTAAGAGAAATAAAATCCATTCATTGCTTTGTTCTAAATAATTTTTTAGAATTAATTGTGGTGAATATAAATTGAATTTCTCGCTCACTTAATAAATAATCTAGACAAATTCAAAGTTTAGAATAAATCTCACCGTTAATGTTATGTACATATATATATATATATATATATATATATATATATATATATATATATATATATATATATATATATATATATATATATATATCGGATCAAGAAGCATACTGCATTATCCAACTCACTCGAGCTCACCTCCTTTTAGCGACGGACGTGACGGTTCGGTCATATAACCGTCGCCTATACTTTTTTTAGTGACGCTATATATGTTATCCGTCGCTAAAAGTATAGATAACGATTGTATGATCGAACCATCACGCTATTCCGTCGCTAAAAAAAATGAAAAAGCTGAGTTAGATAAAGTGTAGTTCTCGATCCTTACTCTATATATAAAGACTAGGAAAATATTAAATTTTCTGAAAACATATCAAAACGGTAGCAGAAAGAGATAGAAGAAAGAGATGAAGAAAGCCAGGGGCAGAGAGAAGAAAGTCCAGCGATCTTCCGGCGCCGTACAGAATGGTTCAAATTCCAACAGAGATGCTCCACCTAAGATCAGCCCTCTCCTTTCTTTTCTCTTTTCTCTGTCTCTCTCTAAATGTTTGTTTATCTATATATACACACATATATTTTTAAATCTTCTTTTGATAAAACTTTGGGGTTTTGTTGAATTGAAAGATCCGGGTTAATGATAGAAGAAAATATTGGTTTGCATTTTTGTATTGTAAATTGATGGGTTCAAAAGTTATTTAATTTGAATTTGTGAAGTTCTATTATTTTGTTTGCCTGGGGAAAATTGGAAATTGTGCACGTCTTTGAAATTGGAACTTTATGAGATAAAATTACCATTATTTTTGAGTTCTCAAGAACTTATTCTATAAGAATGCGATTAATTTGATGGTTTTATTGATATTACTAGGGCAAATGTGTTGGTTTCCATTGCATTCAGTCTGCATTTTATTATGGAGGAAAAATGTACGATTATGAGTTTGTAAATTGCTCTTTGTTAGCAGGCTGGGTTTTTTACATGGTTTTAGTGAACTTTAAGCAATCTATGCAATTTTGGAAAGCCCCAATTTACAGAATAAGGGATATGATTATTTGTAGTTTAGACATTTGCTTTTCCCAGCAGTGTGTAGATTATTTCTTTGTTTTGTTTGGGACTAGGAGTGAGCAAATTAAATCAAATTATAAAATCATGAACACAAGTTAAAGTATATGAAAGATTATAGTATTTCATACTGACTTAATCAATTATCTATTATGAGTTCGGCAAATTACTTTTCCGAGTTTGGCATCCTCTTTTTCTCCATCTGTTAGTTGTACCTTCACAAAGTCTTTTAAATTTTAACTTTCATTCTGTGGTAAACTAAAATTATTTGTTACTGGTTAAAACATTCTTTGATGGTTTAGTACACTTCCCATGCACAGTTTTTCATATCAGTGAAGTAATGATTTTCCCATTGCATATAATTTACTAAATAACCCCGAGTCCCCAATATTAGTTGCGTGGTGGTTAATTTGCTACTCCACTTTTGTTTCAAAATATCATTATTGTCGGTTTATTATTACAAACATCCTCTCAATGTAGAGACTTTCAATTTAATATTTGAGCTCGTTAAGAGGGAACTTGATTTGTGGAAGCAAATCACATTGTGAAATCATGTCCAGGGAATGTTGGTAGAGTGTAGTCGTGAATGAATTCTATAAGTAGAAGTAGGATATACATTCTTGTGTCCATTTGCTAATAAAGTAAGCTTTGCGGTAACTCATAACTTACATGTTATCAGCGCTTTGGTTTTGCATTATGCAACTTAATTTGTCTATTCATGGGTTGAGGTTGCATGTTAATGGAGTTTTAAAACGATGATATACATATTGGCCCATCCATGGACAATTCTTTTAGAGTAACTGGTAATTTAAAACTATACATAACCAACTTCTTGGGTTTGAATTCTTTTCAGTTGATTATGATTTTTTTTAGTAAATTGTGCTTCTCTTGTGTATTGATATCAAGGCACTTCATTGACATTTGAATTAATAGGGGAAGCAGAAAGTTAAATATTTCTCATATTTGTAACATTCATGTTTTGTTTGTTGCAATGGTTCACTATGAAAAGGCAACATGCAATATTAGTTATGGCTGACAATCTTTATTACACAAAATTCAGGCTTTACTGTGGGGTAAGTTTATGCTTAAAATATTATGACGAGTGGATATTTAGCTGTCAAGTACTCGTGTTCAAAAGGGAACAAAAAGCAAAAATAATAAAATGATAATTTATTACTGTTTTCAGCATTACTTTTAAGGGTTTTTCATTTTCAATTTTCAACCCTGAATTATTTGATTTGCCCAAAAACTATTGCATCACCTGGTTCATATGAATGTCACAAAATTATCATCTTTTAGGGTACTTCCCCACCTTTTCTGAGTCAAACGAAGTTGATCAGATATTGAGATTCATATTTGGCCTGTCCATTTAATCTCCATTTTATTTTTTTGGGGTTGTTGTTAAGGGAAATCATCTCTTTCAGCCATTTTGTACTATATACGCCCTCCCACTGTCCCAATTTGAGTACCACAGTTGAAAGCCATATGTGTGGCACGGATGCATGACGTTAATAATATATATATATATATATATATATATATATATATATATTTATATATATATATATATATATATATATATATATATATGAAATTGTGTAAAAAAATATCATCTCTAAATGTCTTGTTTGAATGTCTCAAAATCTGTGTCAAAATATTGGTCTTTTTCATTGGTTGATATGTAGTCTAAAAAACAAAAACGACACTGAATTTGGGATGGTGGGAGCATCAATTCAAAAGTTTCTTTTGGTTTTCGGATCATCTTATTATGATTCTATGATGACTGCTTGTAAAGTTTAAAGATCTTAGTTTTATTTGTGAAGAAATGTTTTTGTGATCTGGGACAGGAATTGACTGGTAGTCTTGATGCTCCTGTGGTGTTTGCTCACAATGACCTGCTTTCTGGGAATTTGATGCTCAATGATGATGAAGGTAAGTGTGAGTCCCAACTCTCTGTTCAATCTAATATTGTGCTTTTTGAAGAGCCTTACTCTGTTCCTTGTTCCCATTATGTTCTGTTAATCTCTTGTGCACCATCTTCTCCTTGTTTTGCAAGATAACTTCAAATATGAAATGTACTTCTTCCATTATGTTAATTCTTTAGCGTATATAGGAGATTCACCTTGCTTATGAACAATATGTTATATCTTTTGATGCCCTGCCCTGCACTGGGTTGTTGCATGTGTTAACTCACTTTGGGATTGAATGCGGAGGACGGGCCTAACAGAAAAATGTAAAAAGTGATTTCTGATTAGTAATATTCTATATTTGAAGTATAGTATTGGTTTCCCTACACTTGGTTGCTCTATGTGGTGGTTCAGTTTGACTTTAAATGTGGATTACGAATCTGACGGAAGATTTTAAAAGTAAATTCAATTTGAAGTATACTGTGAGGAGTGGCAAAAGTGATGTTGACAAACTCCCCAGATACTTCATCAAAACCAGTTTTGCCTTGAAGATTGTTGGTCTAGTCTATCTTATCCATTTCTTGGAGTTTCCAATAATATATTGTCTTAGAGGTCACTAATATGAATTCTTTAATTTAATGAGGTCTCTAATGAAAAGGTTAGATGACGACTTGAGAAGATAACAATTGTTACATTTTCCCATACCTGAAATAATTTTTTGTATGATATTTTATCTTAACTTAATGAAAATGAGAAGGTAGCTTCGCCAAGTTCCGTGTGAACGTAAATTTTTTATCACCTGATAATTTCGCCCCTTACTAACTCCTATTTTTGTTGGTGGGTGTCCAAAGAAACTTTACTTCATTGATTTTGAGTATGGATCATATAATTACAGAGGCTTTGACATTGGGAATCACTTCAATGAGCATGCCGGATATGAGTGTGACTACAACTTGTAGGTTATCTTTACTCTACAAATCTTTCTATAATGGTGACACATTCTGGATTACAATATTTTTTTTGCATTCTGTTCGTGTAGGTTCCCAAACAAGGATGAGCAGTGTCATTTCTTCAGGCACTATTTAGAACATGACAAATCGCAAGAGGTACCTGAGGATATCACACTTGTTGAACTTACTGATTTATTTGTTTCGTTGGTTATGCACAACTCCACTTAACAAGCTTTAATCCAATAATTTAATTTAGTCAAGAGTCTGGTGTTACAAACAACCATCCATCCACATGAAGCTGTGCAAACAATGCTCCTACACGAAGGGTGATGATCAGCTCGGCAATCAACGGAAGTCCCTTCTTCCTTTTTGCTACTTCCTGGAGATCCCACTGTACCCCCAAATTAATCTCAATTTTGTAATTTGATCTCAATTTAGGGTCTGTCCTATGATGGTTATTGTATATTTGGTCTGGGGCATTCCCCTTGAATTTTGTACATTTTCTCTTTTTTTAATACAGTTTAAATTTAGCAAAAAAAAAGTATTGCATATATATGAACTTGAAATACTAAATTTAATATATATTATAATAATTAATAATAATAATAATAATAATAAATATGAAATCACTAATTTGAAAATTAATTATAATTTGTAATGAATTTTGGTTATTTATTAATTAATTTTTTATTTATAAATTTATAATTTGTGAATGATTTTACTTGAGAAATGGATATTAATCACTACACCAAAAATGGCATTTAGCGAAGGAAATTTTGTTCTTTCACATGAGGAGTTGTTTAGCGAAGGAGCAGTGACGGAAAAAAGTATAGTGACAATATAGTTATTAGCGAAAGAAACATCCTTCACAATTTATATTTCTTTCCTCGCAAAATTGGGGCGATAGAAAGATTTTTGGAGCCAATTTATGATGAAAATTTGCGAGAAAAAAAATCTATTTAGTGAAGGAATTATTACTCACTATATATCATTATTCAGAAGTTTTTTGCGATGGATAAAATTGGTCGCTATCTTGTTCTAAATAATTTTTTTTGAATTAATTGTGGTGAATATAAATACCTTAAATTTTTTACACTAGTAAATTTAATTTTAATAACACTTTTTAAGTAACTTACAATATTAACTATTTATTTTAATAAATTATAAAATAAATAACTTTTCACTATGTTAAAATTGGTCAGAGAGGTTTATGTGAGATATAAAATTGGTGGCAAATTTGTTCAAAATAAAATTTTTGGAATTAATTATGGTTAATATAAATTGTAATATAAATACATTTCATGGAAGAGGGAAAGGTTGTAAGCCCTAGTTCAATGATTGCATTTTGTTCCCCCTTTTTCCCCAAAAAAATTTCGCTTCACTCTCCTTCTCACCTGTGATTTCCTCTTCCTCTTCACCGGCGATTCCCTCTCCCTTCTTCACGTCGAGGATTCCCTCTCTCAATATTCTTATTCCTCTTCATTTTTGTTTTTCATCTCTCTTTAGCTACTTGGGTCTTCACATCTCCATATTACTAAAGCATAATAATCCATCAAGTTATTGTTAAATATATAGCCGAATTCTCTGAGAATTAAGTCTATAACCAAATTAGAAGAGGGATTGGAGTAAGAGGCAGTCCAAATGAGGAATTGAACTCATCTAATTGCAAGTTTGGGGCTAGAACTCAGTAGATTAAATTTTAGTTTCATTATGAGCTTGTCAATTTTGTTGAATGATTTTGCAGGGACTTGAGTTCAGTGAAGTTCAGTTCAGGAGTCCAACAAACCAATCTGAAAACGACAACAGAATGGTATGTGATAAAACCATGTACTCATGAAGTATCTCCTTTCTGTGTTATTATATGTCGATTTAATTGACAATATATGTTTTGCATACTGTCGACTCTTGTTATCCAAGTCCCCATAAATATTGCAAATATCTGTTGTTAAACTTGTTTAGTTATAATCATATACATCCAACTAAGAAGCAATGATTCGTTTGGCTGTGTGCGAACTGGAGAATCCAGTTCGTCAGGGATTCGGATTCGCGAAGATTCACTTGGGAATCGGTCAAGTGAATCAGAAAACTTTAATAAAAATGACCTGGACACTTTTTGAAGGGATTCGAGATGAGATTCATTTTTGCAATTTGGGAGATGCGTATTTTGTAATTTTTCCAAACCAAAAAAGTCTTTATGACTTTGTGTTTTAATTTTGTTGTGACAATTTGTTTGTTATTGACTATTGTTTATGACTCTATGTTTGTTACTCATTATCTATGTGTGTAGAACCATGATATTTATGTTATTGAGGATGTTTCATGTAGTTTTCATTTGTTGAATATTTTTACCTTTTATCATAATTGAATTATTGCCATTGAAATTTTAATGTATTTGTGTAAATATTATATATGTATAGATTTATATATTCATTTAATATTTAATGTGTTCCAAATGGTTTTATACTTGTTTTTATACTTGTTTTTATAGAATCGTAGTTCCTAATGGTTTTATACTTGTTTTTATAGGCGAGAGTGGCTAAAGAAAATAGGTTATGTATGATCTTATATATGAATTTTACCCAACTTAGATGGGCATCGCTGCTTTTGCTTATATTAAATTAAATCAAACTGGAATACCTTCCTAAAGTGAATGTAGTTAATTCAAAAGCTATACAATTCTAATGATGAAAAGTATTATTCCTAACCTTTTACACGTACACATTGTTTTGAAAACTTCTTTGGATATGTTTGTTCTTAATGATCCTTTGTTTTAACATTTTAAACTGTCCTTTTCCTTTGATGGTCATCATATTGTTATTTATGAGTTGATGACTGGGGTATGCTTGTACTTTTGGACAACCGTAACTGAACTAGTTTTACTTTTTTACCTAATGATTACATAAGCACTCATTGTTTACCATTTTACTTTCTGCTCTCAGTTTAGTTCCTTACAAATGCTAATAACCTGTAGTTCTTACATTTTTCAGTCATTGCTTTGTGATCCAAACCCAAACTCCCCTGTAAATTCTGAAGCAGCTCGTATGTTCAGTGAACATAAGCACGATTACAACCGAAGAGTGTGTGAAATAGTTGAGCAGAGCTGGACATCTGACAGATGGAATCCCAGGTAAAGCAAGCCCAGCAAAGGCAAATAGTCCAGCTCGAGCCCAAACAGACCCTCAACACTAGAACCCATAGCAGCAGCAGCAAAAGCCGCAGCAGCAGCAAAAGCCGCAGCAGCAGTCAACTGCAGTGCAACTGAAGTGCAGCAGTACAACAACAGCAGTGCAGCTGCAGTGCAAATCCCCCAGCAGCAGCCCCAACATTAACCCCTAGCAGAAACTCCCCAGCACAGGTAACCCAGTCACATGCCAGCCCCCCACAAGACCAGCAGCAGTGCAACAACCAGTCAGAAAGGGTTTTTCCCAAAACTGAAAAAACATAGCATGCACAAAAAGATCCAGCAGAGCAAAGAGAAAACGGTATGCATTTATGGCATTTTCATAGCAGTTGCCCCAACTCTTTTCCACTCCCATGCCCAAAACTCCCAAAAACATTTAAGACCCCAACAGTAGCCCCATAACAAAACCCGCAACAGCAGAGCACTCCCCAGCATAATCCATACATTTTCCCATTGCAGTGCAGCTCCTAACTCAGCAACAGTGTCACGTAAGACCGGTTTATTTTCATTTATATATTAAGCACTATTTAAATTTCACACTTCAGTTTTGTACATGCAAATAAAGTCTTTAGACTTGGTTTCCTGGTTGGAAACGCCAAATAATTACAGTGTTTCAATCTTGGTTTGGTCATTCATTTCCTCTAAAAAGTTGTTTTAATTGCAGGATCTATTTTCTGTACATATGAACCTTAGGAGGGTAACCATTAAGGAACAGTCTCTATTTTTTGACCTACAACAAGTTAAAGGAATGCTGAAGATGGTTAAAGCAACTCCAAGTTTAAGTGACTAGTTCTATATTGGCCTTGGCCAATCCTACTGAGCTGGGTAGCCACACGATATAGAGATAAACTCTCATGCAGCAGAATTGATAACTTTTGTTTTTGCAAGTGGTGATGCATCCTGTGTGGACTCATAACTACCTTTGCTGATGTATTTTGGCTGGATATCTTTTGACACTGGTGATTTCTCTAGTTCAGCGCAGTATGGAGGTATTTCAACCAAGTCACGAATCAACATTGGGGAATATATTCAGAAATCAAACTATTTATCCTTGTCAAGTGGTTCAGTATCTTGTGAAGACCTGGAAGGTGTTGGATCCTTTGATACTACCTGCTTGCTAAATTCAGACCTGTATTTAAATACCGATCTTTATGTATTTGGTAACGGAAACCTTGAGATACTTCCTCATGTCTCAATTTTTTGTCCCATAGAAGGATGTGTGATAAGTTTCAATGTATCTGGCAACGCCAAAGTGGGTCACTATGCAGCTATTGTTGCTGGTTCTGTAATTTTTGCGGCTGCCAGTTTGAGTTTTGGGCCTAATTCTTGTATAAATACAACATCTTTGGGTGGATCACCACCTTCTCAGACTAGCGACACACCAGTTGGCTATGATGGAGCTGGTGGAGGGCATGGTGGCAGAGGTGCATCCTGTCTGAAAAGCAATCAAACAAAATATTGGGGTGGCGATGTTTATGCATGGTCCACTTTGTCTGAGCCATGGAGTTAGCAGACATTGTTTTGACTGGGACATATGGAATAGGTCAACATCTCACTGGCCGCTGCTAATTCTCGCCTTCGCAATGTTAGGGAAGAGAGGGACCAGTTTTATGAGGCTAATGATCAGATTGTTTCGCACTTGAAAACAAAGGTCTGTACTTTCTTTTTCCTTTTATCTATGTTTGTAACACTCTTAACTTGCTTCTGAGTTAAATTAATTACTTTAATGTTTTGTTGAGCACATGTAGTGTAGACCATGTTCAATTTTCATGCGACTTTCGAATTAATATTTTTTATATTAGGAAGATGAGCTGTCAAGATCCATGGGATCATGTACACAAGAAGCAGATGTTCTTCGTACTTGGATCAATTTCTTGGAAGATACTTCGGTTCTGCAATCCGCAAATACAGAGACTAAAGAGAAGGAGGTCACGTATGTTTTGAGCTCCCATCTAATTATGTACTATATTCTCTTTGTTACAATTGAATTAATCTGACATCTGGATCACCCAAAGACAATAGTTTAACACTGACAAAACTTTTCAATATCCACTGGAATAACTACTATATCACTGCTTGTTGGCTTGTAAGTGTTTAGAATAGAAAAACACTAATGGTGTTTCTATTGAGTTACCTTTCTTAAAAATTCATTTATAGTTCCTTCATTTCAACAAGATTTGGTGTGAGGGGCCATACGCATAAAATATGTCAGAATTTTTGGCTGCTGTATTCTGGGGCTATGTGGTTCTGCTGCTGTCGTGTGGGTCTGCTTGCTGCTCCTGGGTTTTGTCTGCTGAATTTGGTTATTTTGTTGCGGTTGGGCGTGCTGCTGTTTTGGGATTTGAAATCACAGGTACAATGATAGATATGTGCTTGAGCTTGATTTTAAGCCATTCAATGCAACATTTCCTCGACCAACACGATCTTCATCTATTGGCAATGGGGTTCAATTCCTCAACCGTCACCTATATATCTTCTGTTATGTTCCGTAACAAAGACAATATGGAGCCTCTCCTTGAATTTCTTCGCACACACAAACATGACGGACATGTAAGTCTACTTATCCTATGGATATTTTTAACAATCATGTTCAACTATTACATACTGTGATATTGATACTGACTAATTCCTTTAGAACAACCTATAATTATTTCTTTTCTTCCTACTTGACTCATCGTTCCATGGAGTACAATATTTTTATCTTGTCATAAATCATAATTTGTTATAGCTAATGTTGTTTATTTATCTTAATGTAATCACACCAGTTTTAACACTTTAGTCCATCCTTATGAGCCATAAATGACCAAATAGTATTTCATTGTTATCTGAATAACAGGTCCAAAAATCAAGTATAAGTTTTAATTGTGTTTGTCCATGTTTTTCAGGCAATGATGCTCAATGACCGGATACAGACAATATCTGGACTTCAATTTGCTTTGGCCAGGGCAGAGGAGTATCTTTCAAAATTTCAACCCAGATGCACCATATTCTGAGTTTAAATATGTGTCTATCTAGCACTTTGTTTTAGTTTTTGCTCCGGTAATAAGCAATATGTTTGTTTTAGTTTTTGCTGCAGTTCTTTCTGCTGTTGGGCTATGTATTCTGCTGCTACCTTAGCTTTGCTGCAGTTGGGCTCTTTGCTGGCCATTCTTGTCTTGGTTCTGCAGGTTCGGGGTCTGCTGCTGTTATGGTCTCTTTGGCTTGTTTGGGCTCCTGCAATGGTGCGGCAAGTCTTGTTGTTACTCTCTGCTGCAGTTGGGCTCTTTGCTGGCCATTCTTGTCTTGGTTCTACAGGTTCGGGGTCTGCTGCTGTTATGGTCTCTTTGGCTTGTTTGGGCTCCTGCAATGGTGCGGCAAGTCTTGTTGTTACTCTTGTATCGCTGCTGCTGCTGCAGCAGCTGGTTTTGTTGTTGCTAAGTGCGTTTGTGCTGCTGCCATTGCTTTGGTGTGTTATGGTTTTTGCTTTAATAGTGCAACTGTTGCTCTATTTTTTTTGGGCCGCTGATGTTGCTATTTGTTTGGTGGGTTGCTGGTTTTGGGCTTCTGGGCACCACGCTGCTGCTGGTCTGTTTTGTGCTGCTGCTGCTGCGCGCTTTGCTCTTGCAAAACCTTGATTTCTTTGAAGAAAGTGATGATGGCGTACACTTTTTTTCTTGTAGTTCGTTATTTTTTTAGTTTTCTTATGTTCGTTAATAAATTTTGTAGGTACTATGGTCCTTGGGAGACCAATATAAAATAACAAATTTTATAGTTATTGTGACTCGAGTATTATCTATTTATATGTGAAGTATTAATTTTATTAGCTCTTTATGGATTAACTTATCAATTAGTTTGAAACAAGTATGACAATATTTATATTTACTTGAAAAATAAATTTATATTTTTTATAGAGATTAATAATAATAATAAATATGAAATCAATTATAATTTTCAATGAATTTTGATTATTTAGCAATTAATTTTTTATTTATCAATTTATAATTTGTGAAGAATTTTTCTCTCACTAATTTGAAAAAAGATTCTCAATTTATAATTAGTGAAGGAAAATATTCTCTCGTTAAATAAATTTGTTCTTCACAATATATTATTTGTGAGGGAATTAAGTTATTCACTAATTTCAAATAGTCATTCTTAAAATATTATTTGTGAAGGAAACCAATCTTTCACTAAATAACAATATTCCATTACTAAATACAATTTGTGAAGGAATAAGTTATTCACAATATATCATTCACAAAAAACATTTAGTTACTACTTAGCGAAGGATACCCAATTGCGAGTAGGTCTAATGCGAGCACTCGTGTGAAAAAAATATTTTTTCGCAATAAATTATTTGTGAGAGATATAGGGCCTTTAGTGAAGGATTTGTCCTTCACTACAGGCCATTTTTGGTGTAGTGAATGAAGGATTATTTCCTTCACTAAATTTTTTTTTAGTTAATTAGTTAGTCATCAATGAATGATTATTTCCCTCATTAATTTGAAGATACATTCTCAATTTATAATTAGTGAAGGACACTTTTCTCTCGTTAAATAAATTTGTTCTTCATAATATATTATTTGTGAGGGAATAAAGTTATTCACTAATTTCAAATAATCCTTCTTAAAATATTATTTGTGAAGGAAACCAATCTTTCACTAAATAACAATATTCCATTACCAAATACAATTTGTGAATAAAAAAGTTATTCACAATATATCCTTCACAAAAAATATTTAGTTACTACTTAGTGAAGGATACCCAATTGCGAGGAGGTCTAATGCGAGCAATCGTGTGAAGGAAATATTTCTTCGCAGTAAATCACTTGTGAGTGATATAGTATGTCTTGTGAAGGATTTGTCCTTCACTAGAGGCCATTTTTGGTGTAGTGTCTTAATCTATGCAAATAAATTGATGCAATGAACTTGGATGTTAATAGTTGAGCATGTGCTGGTAATCTTAGCTCATAGCTAGGTCTAGGGGGTGGCTGGCCAGATTTTGCAAAGATTTGGCTAGCAATAATTCAACAAATAAAACAATAGGGTAAAATAGTAATTTTATTTTAATCTTAAGGGTATTCTTGTCCAAGGTGCTTGAATCTAGGATTTATTCACTGGATTTTACATCTTAAAGTCTCCCAAATAATTACTAGGGTTTGGACAATTAAAAATTAAAGGGTAATAAAATTTTAATTAAACACACTAATTTAAAATTAGGGTTTTAATAGAAATTAGGGTTTTTAATAGAAAATTAGAGTTTAAATAATTAGGGTTCCTTAACATCATTAGGGTTCCCAAATTAACAATTCAATTTACTAAAATAATAATTAGAGTTTCTAACTATAGCAATTAGGGTTCCTAATTAGCAAATTAGGGTTTATAATTTTTAATTAAGGTTTTCAAATATTAATTAGGGTTTTCTCTAATTAACATTAAATCTAATAATACACAACATAAATCCTATAACACCAATACTACACAATGTTGAACTCGTAATTGAGTTTCAAAATAGGTTTTAACAAATTGATATAAGGTTTTGACATTAAACACCATAATTGACCCACACATACAATATATATATTTATAACACTGAAAAATAATATTATATTTTATATAATATTACTATTCTCATTCATAGCTCAAAATCCAAAATTAGGGTTTGGATTCCATATCTGATTATCTTTCATATTAGTTAAGTTAAAATATTTAACTTAAGACTCTGAACTAAAATTAATACAATAAAATAGTAATTATAATAATTCCAATAATCATTTCATATATTATTTAAATAATATAAAAATTATATTTTCATAAAAATAAATAATAAAGACATTTCTACTATAAAATTAATTATTATAAGTATATACGTTATAATGATCAATAATTCTTAAATAAAATTATTTGAAATTATTCATGTAATAAATAAATTTTATTTATCACATATATACATACACATTACTTGGCACATATTCCTATCTTTAAAAAAAAAAAATTATATGCAAAATTTCTTATTTATTTACATAGGAAATATCGGGTTATTACATTTTCAGTCACAAAACCGAGCCCCACTAACATCCATAACAAAAACTGAAGCCAGAATCAAAATTTTTCTTAGAAGGTATAAAAACCCTAGCTAAAATCTGTCCATTAATTCTGTTGTTAGATGTTAGTTTAATGTGTTAAATATGTTGTATGGAGTCTAATTAAGTGATCTGGGTTAATAGATGTTAGATCCATAACATCTATAGGTTCGGATCTAGCATTTTACAAAATCTGGAAAAAATTCAATCTGTGGTCTGACAACGAATGTCAGTGGCCACATATCCTTACTTGTTTACGAGTTTTGTTGTTTTTAAGTTGTTATATGTAGCTTGTAATGTGGTATTGAATCTGCAAGTGGAATCAGGGTCATTGGATGTGTAGATTTTTAGTTATTAGCGGTGAACCAGATTGGCCAAGCATTGACCGAACCTTTTCTAGGCGGCCAGGAAAGCCACTGAACGATGGTGACAAGTTTTTGTTAGCCTTGGATCTGTCAGGTTTATGATGTTTTGAGTTTTATGTTGAAACCATATTGTAGTATGTTATGTTAACTGTTGATTCATGTTTTTAGAACCTCTTTATATCGAATATACTGGATTCAGTGATCGGTCGAAGCAGCCCAATCGATCACAGTTCACGTTTTCTGGGTAACCTAGAAAACCTTTGAACGTGTCCTCTAACATACTTTGACCAGCACAGATCTGCTTTATTTGTTGTTTTTATGGTATGTTTATATGATAGATCTCTAGCCTTACTTGTTGTCTACATACTTCAATGCTTAGATCACTAAAACCTCATATGTACAACAAGTTGTGGAAGCCCAAAACTAGCCAGTCGAACTGTTCTTCATTTCTAGGTAACCTAGAAAATGAAGAACAACTCTGATAGCTTGTTCAAGGCTCCAGATTTCGTTGGTTATGCATGTTATGATGATGTTTATTGTTGGATCGTGTAGTCTTGTATTTGTGCTACATGATCTGACCATCAACATGTCCAGAAATAAATTGATCAACGTTTAATCAATGGTCAAAGTAGCACCCACGAAACTGCCTTATGAATGCTCAAGAACATGAAGAACACATATAGCGACAGTTCTGTCACTATAGGTGGCCTTTAGCGACAGACAGTGTATTTTAATTAATTTAATTTCCCTAAATTAATTATTTTAATTAAATAAATAGAAAAAATAGTTTTTAATTATTAAAAATACCAAATAAATTATTAAAATTTATTTTAAATTTTGAAAATTAGTTTTTATTTATTTTAAGTATATTTCATAAATATTTAATATTTTTGAAATATTATTGGTATTTAATTTATTTAATTATAATATTAAATAAATTAGTTAAAAATGGTTTTAATATTTGAAAAATCATTTAAAATTATATCATGATATAAGAAAATATTTTAAGTTATTTTAATGACTTTTAATATTTTGTGATGAAATTCATTAATAAATTAATATTAATGATAATTAAGTTATTTACTAAATGAATTAAATAAATTAATTAAAAATAGTTTTATTATATTAAAAATCATTTTAAATAATAATAAGGTATTTAAAAGTATTTTAAGTTATAAAATATAACTTTCAATAATTAAAGGTAAATTTCATTAATTAATTATTATTAATGATATTAAGGTTATGTAATAATTATATTAAATAAATTAATTTAAAAATGATTTTATTAATATAAAAATCATTTTAAATGAAAATAAAGTGTTTAAAGATATTTTAAGTTATAAAATATAAATTTTAATATTTAAAGGATAATTTTATTAATAATTTAATATTAATAATTATTAATTTATTATTAATGATATTAAATTTATTTAATAATTATATTAAATAAATAGTTTAAAAAGGGGTTTTATTAATTTAAAATCATTTAAAAATAATATAAAATGAATTAAAAATATTTTAAGTTATACTTAATGACTTTTAATATTTTGATAAATAGTACATTAATAATTAAATATTAATAGTAATTATTTAAAAATGATTTTAAATGTTTTAAAAATCATTTAAGGGTAATATTAATACTTTAAAAGTATTTTGAGTTATTATAAATAACTTTAATATTTTGGAAATAATTTTATTAATAGTTTAATATTAATTAAATATTAATGATAATTGAATTATGTAATATTTAAATCATTTAATAATGATTCCTATGTTTGCAAATTTATGATAAATTATAATAAATGTTTTAAAATTATATTAAGTCATTTAAAAATAATATGACTGATAATTACATATATTGAGCTACAGAATAGAGTCGTAGACTCGATAATTACTCGATAAAAGTCAGCTTTACATCAATCGGCTGTTTTCGAAATTGATCCGGACTTAGATAATTTGATTAGATATGTGTTTATTTGTGATTCAATGGTTGTTAAACATAGGTGACAATGTGATTAGGTTATGTGCTGACTGCAATAAGCAGTATTATATGTTGAGATATGATATTCTAATCAGTAAAATGATCTTATTACTGATAGGTGGTTATATAAAAGATAAAACTAAGTAGCAAATTGTAAGCAGCGCATCAGGCAAGTATCTTACCTTTACATTTTCTTTATGCAATGGACATGAGTGAGAATATTTATGAATTATATTATTACTGTACAAATTATTAACCTTATAATATATACGCTCATTGATTATTAATATGTTAGTATATGGTAATTCAGATATATATTCTGTTCGTTAATTTCTATAAATGGTTATACAAGTGACCCCACTTGGATAATCATTGTATTTAATCACATATTGATACACCTTTGTTAATTACCCGTATATATATATATTGAATTATAGATTATTGTTGAACAAGATAAAACCTTTGATTTGGAACCCAGACAAGTATGAACATCCCTTATACGGGAAAACTTTTTATGCACCCAAGGTGGACAGAGTGAACGATACCCTCGTTCTTGCATGTAGTATTGATCAATGCAGGGCATAACGGGATGATCACCCCCCGTGCCCGTAAGTTATGACGGTTTGCAGATGAATTTCTGTTTAACCTCTTCGAAAATGAAAACAATGTTCATAGTATGTCACCTTAACCCTAGTTATAGTCAATATATAGTTTTAAAAAGTTAAAAGAGAGTTGTTATGTCATTATTATCGGTTCAGATTACTTCACAACTATTGACTTGTTGTAGAAGGGTAGTACAAAGAAAACATTTAAATTCTTTCAGCTTATATATATAATTGATATTACTTGCTGGGCACTCAAATACTCATCCTTGCTTAATTTAAATGTTTTTCATTAAGTGTGAACAACCGGAGAGCTTTGCAAGAACAAAGGAAAGGGAAAGGAAGGTTACATAATAAGTTGGTGCTATTTTATGTAATAGTTTATCCTTAGTAGGACAATGATATTAATTATCTATCATGGATTGTAATGAATGTTTAAAGGTTACGTACTTGAGATTCAGACTCTAATGATATGTAAATTAAGTTGATCTTTATATTATTATTATTATTATTAGTATTATTCCGCTCATAGAAATGGTATTAAGTTGATTCTTTATATTTGGGGGCTTTACAGTTAGTCGATATAGCATGATTATTCGAGCCTCGATAGAAATGATATCATTGTGGAATGCACTTAAGGTCTCCATAGAGGACGCTTGATTTCATTGGGAAGTCGATAGGTACCCTTGTAATTTATGGTTGGAAGCACCATAAAAGTTACAAGTTGGTATCGAGCTTAGGGTTAAAAAAACCTTAGGTGGGCTAGACCTTAGGCTATAACCTTAGAATGAGGAAAAAGCGTTGAAAATATTAATAACTCATATATAGTTTAAAAAGAGATGAATTGAATAAATTCACCGTCAAACAATAAATAAGATAACTTATATAAAACTCTTAATTGTTGTGTGTATAAACTATATGCTAATCAGGATAATTTATATGTGTAGATGTCTGGTGGAAAAGGCTTGTTATATGCATATAGCATGAAGAAGGATCAAACCCATACACCCGAGCTGATATCGAAGCCAATAGCTGAAATAGAGGCTCACAATGAAAACAACTCGGACGATGTGGTTATTGTAGAAAACGTAGTACCAGATTCGGAGATGGTGGAACTGACAGATAGTGATTCTAACACTAAAGTTGAAGCTGATCAAGCATCAACGGAGGTGAAAGATCTGAGGAACAAGGTTTCTTCTCTGGAAAGGCTGTGGGAAATAGAAAAGCTGTTAAATAGTTAATTGCGTCAGGCGTTAATAGAAATAATGGAAGAACAAGATAAGCTTAAAATCCAAATTGATCAAATGGGAGCCACAAGTAACACATCGTGTGCAGCTCCGAGCAAGAAGGGGAAAAGAAAGATAGAAGACCATAAGTTAGGAAAATCCGATAAGAAGAAAGGGAAAATAATATGTTATCTTTGCGGTTATGAGGGACATACCACTCTGTATTGTCCTGACTACAAACCAGGAGCATGTTTTATCTGTGGGATAGAAGGTTATCAGGCGAAACATTGTCCAAGAAAAAAGGCGTAGCAAATAGGTAGTATAGGTTCTGTGGTGTAGGTGTGTTTAATGTAATATATAGGATATGAATGTCTGTGTAAGTTTATGTTCTCAACTTTTGTAATGATCAAGCCTATAAATCCCGACTTTTGTGGTCATAAAGGGATAGCTGATGTTCAAAGCATTATTTGCCATGCTATGTAAAATATTCGTTAAATGAATATGAATCAATGTTTGAGAAATGAAACAATTTTAATATATTAAACTTATATGATAAGGTTTAGAATGTAAGTTAAATTTATGATTTTATTTAATCGAGATAATCTTTGCGAAGATGTCGAACTAGAAATCAAAGGGCGAAGAATTTGTCGACAACGGAGGACAACAATAAGCGAACCGTCTGCAAAACTTTTGCAAACATGGTAGCACAAGCTATGAAACAAGGGATACCAGTCATTGGGAATCAGTTGGATAATCACTTAGAGAACTTCAAAGACTTTAAGGCTGTAGGACCGCCGAAATTTAAAGGTACAACTGACCTTGTAGAAGCCCAAATTTGGGTTAAGGAGATTAAGAAGGCGTTCGTAATAGCTAGGGTAGCTGAGGGGCAAAAGACCGCTTTTGCCACCTACATGATGAAGGGGAAGGCAAACTTTTGGTGGGCAGTGAATCAGGCGAGGGCAGGAGAAGGTGTGATAACTTGGGATAGGTTCAAAACTTTGTTTTTCAAAAACTATTTTTCATCTAGTATGTAGGCTAGGATGGAGGTAAAATTTTTAGAGTTGAACCAGGAAAACATGATGGTGTCAGAATACGCTGCAAAATTCAATGAGTTAGCTAGGTTTGCTCCGCATCAAGTTGATACGGAGGCTAGAAAAATGAGAAGGTTTGAGCTGGGATTAAAACCCTAGCTTTACAACAAGGTGGCAGTGTTGCAGATCCCTACATTTGCAGCACTCATGGAGAAAGCGATTATAGCTGAGGAGGGAGGTGAGGCCATGAGCCTTTACAACAAGGAGAGGAAGAATAAGGGTAAGGTCGAAGGAGCTGGGAAGGTAGGATTTAATAGTGGGAGCATGAGTGGAGATGGAAAGAGGAAGGTGAACAACTTTGGGAATGTGCAGGTAAAATAAGAAGGTGTTAAGAAGACAGCGGTACAGTGTAAGACTTGTGGAAAGAACCACTCAGGGGAGTGTCTGAAAGGAAAATTTATTTGCTATAAGTGCGGGCAGGAGGGCCATATCTCTCCTAACTGCCCTAATCCTAGGATGAATAGTGGGTGTTTTTTGTGCGGATCGACTGAGCACAAGGGGAAGGATTGTCCGAAGAGGAGGGCGGAAGTAGGAAGTGTGAACACGGGCACTGGCAGCGGGACTTTAGCAATCACGGGACCGACTTCGTCAAACAAGCCAACAAAATCAATGGCAAGGGTCTACAACATGCGGTCAAGGATACGATGGCAGCTGGCACTGGAACTCCAGGTATTATTTGTATGCCTTTTATTTTCTTATGCATGATTTTCCTATATATAGTAAACTATTTTATAAAGAAATTTTGAAGGAGGAATTTGAGTTCTTTTAGAATTCAAATTTCCGTTTAATCAGATAGACAAGCTTTAAATGAATAGTTAAAGATCAGTTCGATCAAATTATGATCGAGATCTACTTATAATGATTATGTATGCTATGTACCCTGGTATATATAGGTTTTAAAATGGTGATTCCCGGGACGAAATCTTTATAAGGGAGGGTGAATGTAACAGCCCGATATTTTCTATATAAATAAATCAGAAATTTTGTGTATAATTTTTTTTTATTTTAAGGATGAGGATTTGTACAAAATAATGTGTATATGTATTTATGTGATAAATAAAAATATATTTATTACATAAATATTTACAAATAAATTTATTTTAGAATTATTAATTATTATAAAGTATATTCTTATAATAATTAATTTTATAGATAAAAATATTTTTATTAATTATTTTCCATAAAATATAATCATATATTATTTAAATAATATATGAAGTGACTTTTAGAATAATTAGAATAATTATTTTATTATATGAATTTTAGTACATATTATTAAGTTAATTATTTTTCCTTAATTATTAAGGTTAAATATGAAGAATAAATCGATATGGAATTCAAACCCTAATTTTGGATTTTGATCAAGGAATGAGAATAATAATATAATATTAATTATATCTTGATTTTTAAGTGCTATAAATATGTACAGTATGTACGTATTGATAATGGTTGGTCAATTATGGTGTATAATGTCAAAACCCTAGCATTAATTTGTTTGACCCTATTTTAAAATTCAAATGGGAAATTCAAATACTGTTATATAATTGTGTTATATGATTTCTGTTGTGATTAATTAGGTAAATCCTAATTAAAATCTAGAAACCCTAATTAATTTTTAGAAAACCCTAAGTTATTAAAAACCTTAATTTTAAATGCTAAACCCTAATTTGAAACTCAAATTAGAGTTTAAGATTGATTGGTGACTGTGTTAATGTGATTAATTAACAAGTATTAGAATTACAATTGTTAATTATGGAAACCTTAAATTGTTAAACCCTAATTACTAAACTAGAACCCTAATTTAGTAATTGGAAATCCTAATTATAATTTGGTAACCCTAATTACCAAAAGTATAAACCCAAATTAATTATTTAGTAATGTTAATTATAATTACTGATATTAAACCCTAATATTCCTGTATAAAGTAATTAGAAAACTAATCTAATTTAGAAAACCCTAATTACAAATTTTAGAAACTAATTTTTATTTTATTTTTAAACCCTAAATGAAAACCTAGAATTTCATTTTTATGCTAAACCCTAAGGGTTAAATCCTAAGGGTCAAACCCTAAGGGT
Organism: Panax ginseng; assembly: GCA_020205605.1. NCBI lineage: Eukaryota > Viridiplantae > Streptophyta > Magnoliopsida > Apiales > Araliaceae > Panax > Panax ginseng. The sequence goes on from CM035141.1 coordinate 46,135,071, forward strand.
TTGCAAGATTACAAGAATGCCATTAAAATTCCATGCGAAAAGACTAAAATACCTCTCTTTGGATATTTTTATTATGTAACTTGTGTATCTATGCAAATATGGAGTGGGTGACCTAACATGTTGACTTAGTGACTTAAAATTGACAGCACTCAGCCACATATGCCAACCAATTCATGTATCTAGCTTAGTATATATAGAATTGGAGAGAGAAAGAATTAATTTGCTAGCCCATTTTGCACCAAGCACTCAAACATTCTCTCTCAACTCATAACCCACGAAATCCTTTAGTTTTTCAGTCACAAAACTGAGCCCCACTAACATCCATAACAAAAACAGAAGCTAGAATCAAAATTTTTCTTAGAAGGTATAAAAACCCTAGCTAAAATCTGTCCATTAATTCTGTTGTTAGATATTAGTTTGATGTGTTAAATATGTTGTATAGAGTCTAATGATGATGCTGGTTGCTAGATGTTAGATCCATAACATCTATAGGCTCGGATCTAGCATTTTACAAAATCTGGAAAAATTTTGTTGCTGGTGTCCGACAACGAATGTCGGTGGCCACAGATCTACTTACTTGTTTAATGCTTTTGTTGTTTTAAAGTTTGTTATATGTAGCTTGTAATGTGGTATTGAATCTATGCGGAATCGGGGTCATTGGATGTATAGATTTGTAGTTATTAGCGGTCAAACCCGTTGGCCAACATTGACCGAAATCCTTTTAACCCAGGCGACTGAAAAGCCGTGAACGATGTCGACAAGTTTTGTTGGCCTTGGATCTGTCGGTGGTTTATGATGTTTTGAGTTTTATGTTGAAACAATATTGTAGTATGTTATGTTAACTGTTGATTCATGTTTTTAGAACCTTTTTATATCGAATATCTTTGGATTAATATTTGGTCGAAGTAGCCCGATCGATCCGCGATTCACGTTTTACGGGTAACCCAGAAAACGTTTGAACGTGTCCTCTGACATACTTTGACCAACATAGATCTGCTTTATTTGTTGTTTTTATGGTATGTTTATATGATAGATCTCTAGCCTTACATGTTGTCTACATACTTCAATGCTTAGATCACTAAAACCTCATCTGTACAACAAGTTGTGGAAGCCCAAAACTAGCCAGTCGAACTGTTTTTCATTTCTAGGTAACCCAGAAAATGAAGAACATCTTTGACAGCTTGTTCAAGGCTCCAGATCTCGTTGGTTATGCATGTTATGATGATGTTTATTGTTGGATCATGTAGTCTTGTATTTGTACTACATGATCTGACCATCAACATGTCTAGAAACAAATTGATCAGTGTTTAATCAATAGTCAAAGTAAAGCACCGCAATAAATCATCTTATGAATGCTCAAGAAACATGAAGAACACCTATAGCGACAGATTACATCACTATAGGTGGTCTTTAACGACAGAAAGGTGTATTTTAATTAATTTAATTTCAAAAATTAATTATTTTAATTAAATAAATAGAAAAAAATAGTTTTTAATTATTAAAAATACCAAATAAATTATTAAAAATTATTTTAAATTACGAAAATTAGTTTTATTTATTTTAAGTATATTTCATAAATATTTAATATTTTGAAATATTATTGGTATTTAATTTATTTAATTATAATATTAAATAAATTAGTTAAAAATGATTTTAATATTTGAAAAATCATTTAAAATTATATTATGATATAAGAAAATATTTTAAGTTATTTTTAATGACTTTTAATATTTTGTGATGAAATTCATTAATAAATTAATATTAATGATAATTAAGTTATTTACTAAATGAATTAAATAAATTAATTAAAATAATTTTATTATATTAAAAATCATTTTAAATAATAATAAGGTATTTAAAAGTATTTGAAGTTATAAAATATAACTTTCAATATTTAAAGGTAAATTTCATTAATTAATTATTATTAATGATATTAATGTTATTTAATAATTATATTAAATAAATTAATTTAAAAATGATTTTATTAATATAAAAATCATTTTAAATAAAAATAAAGTGTTTAAAGATAGTTTAAGTTATAAAATATAACTTTTAATATTTAAAGGATAATTTTATTAATAATTTAATATTAATAATTATTAATTTATTATTAATGATATTAAATTTATTTAATAATTATATTAAATAAATAGTTTAAAAATGGTTTTATTAATTTAAAAATTATTTAAAAAGGATATAAATGTATTAAAAATATTTTAAGTTATACTTAATGACTTTTAATATTTTGATAAATAAAACATTAATAATTAAATATTAATGGGAATTATTTAAAAATGATTTTAAAAATCATTTAAAAATTATTTAAGGTAATATTAATACTTTAAAAATATTTTGAGTTAGTATAAATAACTTTAATATTTTGGAAATGATTTCATTAATAGTTTAATATTAATTAAATATTAATGATAATTGAATTATGTAATATTTAAATCATTTAATAATGATTCCGATGTTTGAAAATTCATGATAAATTATAATAAATGTTTTAAAATTATATTAAGTCATTTAAAAATAATATGACTGATAATTACATATATTGAGCTACAGAATAGAGTCTTAGACTCGATAATTACCCGATAAAGCTGTCGGTACACTGACATATTTTAAAAATTAATCTGGACTTAGATAATTTGATTAGATATGTGTTTATTTGTGATTCAATGGTTGTTAAACATATATGACAATGTGATTAGGTTATGTGCTGACTGCAATAAGCAGTATTATATGTTAAGATATGATATTCTAATCAGTAAAATGATCTTATTACTTATAGGTGGTTATATAAAAGATAAAACTAAGTAGCGAATTGTAAGCAGCGCATCAGGCAAGTATCTTACCTTTACATTTTTTTTATGCAATGGACATGAGTAAGAATATTTATGAATTATATTATTACTGTACAGATTATTAACCTTATAATATATACGCTCATTGATTATCAACATGTTAGTATATGGTAATTCAGATATATATTCTGTTCGTTAATTTCTATAAATGGTTATACAAGTGTCCCCACTTGGATAATCATTGTATTTAATCACATATTGATACACCTTTGTTTAATTATATATATATATATATATTATTGTTGAATTATAGATTATTGTTGAACAAGATAAAACCTTTGATTTGGAACCCGGATAAGTATGAACATCCCTTACACGGGAAAACTTTTATGCACCCAAGGTGGACAGAGTGAACGATACCCTCGTTCTTGCATGTAGTGTTGATCAATACAGGGCATAACAAGCTGATCACCCCCGTGCCCGTAAGTTATGACGGTTTGCAGATGAATTTCTGTTTAACCTCTTCGAAAATGAAAACAATGTTCATAGTATGGCACCTTAACCCTAGTTATAGTCAATATATAGTTTTAAAAAGTTAAAAGAGAGTTGTTATGTTATTATTATCGGTTCAGATTACTTCACAACTATTGACTTGTTGTAGAAGGGTAGTACAAAGAAAACATTTAAATTCTTTCAGCTTATATATATAATTGGTATTACTTGCTGGGCACTCAAATACTCATCCTTGCTTAATTTAAATGTTTTCAGCTAAGTGTGAACAACCAGAGAGCTCTGCTAAGAACAAAGGGAAATGGAAGGTTGCATAATAAGTTGGTGCTATTTTATGTAATAGTTTATCCTTAGTAGGACAATGATATTAATTATCTATCATGGGTTGTAATGAATGTTTAAAGGTTACGTACTTGGGATTCAGACTCTGATGATATGTAAATTAAGTTGATCTTTATATTATTGTTATTATTATTAGTATTATTCCGCTCATAGAAATGGTATCGTGAAGCACCGAGTTCGGGTTTCAAGTACCCGGATTTGGGGGCTTTACAAAATCTAGGTTTTATTAGGTGGTTTTAAATTGGCATTCTGCCCCTTTTCCCCTAATGTAGCTCTTCAATTGGTTTGAGACAGATCACTTCCCTATAGAGATTAGGCATACCGCATTTTCTATCGAAAGTTTTGGGTTGATTTTGTTCCGTTTTATTTTTTGATTTTTAAACTGATATGCCCTTTTTCTAATTTAGGATAAATAGGAAATATTAAGGTGATGTTGATTTGTGAAATGAATGGTATGATAATCTTGATCACACATTAATAATGCAATAGCAGAGTTTTTCTCACCTCTAATTCAGTATCTGTAGCGACTAATGCTTTATATTAGTAGAAAATGTGGTTGGTTTATGCTTCTAAGTATTTTGGGAGGAGTCGTTCTGGTTATTACGAACAACAGAGCTCATGGAGAGGTATTACCATTTTGCTTTTTTTTTTTTAAGTTACTTTTTCACTATAATGATTTTACATGTTTTCAAATTCTAGGCTTATTTCATTAACCAAAAGGTCCAAAAGTATAATTATATTATCACAAAGGAGTATAAATCACTTTTTCTTTCTTTTTATAAATATTTTGTGGATATAAAACACAAATTTATATTCATTTTCCCAGATTTGTGTTGGATACTATTTAACTAACATATTTTATCACTTTGATGATGATGCAGAATGTTATGGAGCTTGTTAATTATCTTCATTTTGGACTGTGGTGGTTGGCCCTTGGTGTAGCATCGTCAATTGGTCTTGGTGAGTTAAATCAGATGGCAAGTATGGGTCTAGTGGCCATGATAAATTGATAATATTATAGCACTCTGGAGATATTTTGTTCAGTACCCTCATGTGCATGTATTATGCTTGAAAGAGGTGATATGAATCTAGATTTATTTATAATTTTCCATTAGGAACCTTTCTTACCTTTCATCCATAAGTCGCTGTATCGTTAGTTTGTTATTGCTTAAGGAGATATATGTGTCAATAATGGGATCTGAAAGCTAGTGATGTACTATGCCTATTACCTAACTAGTGTGAGCTGTAGGTTGAACTCTTCATATACCACTAGAGTTCCGCTCTTCTCACAAGTTATGAAGCATTGTACTGCTGTTTTAACTAGTACTACATATTCTCAGTACTAAATATATGATCTTTTTCTTTGTTATGGCTCTTAATGTGTAAATCATGCTCCTTTTGATACAGTTCATTAATCACTCCGGTTCAATTTCTCTTGGTATGGATTTGATAATTTTTGGTCTTGTAATGTGTTTCTTTGCATTCATCCTTATAGATTTTGTCAATTGGATTTCAGGATGTGATTGAAAGAATGAGTTATTTTGTTTGCTGACTTGTTCTCTATCGCGAACTGGGATTTGGTGGAATTTGCATCGGCGCATTGACAGTAATTTCAGGCAAGGATTCCGAAGTCGTCAATATTGTTTAGTGGAGTGCTCTGACATATGTAACTTGATAAAAGATGGAAAAGATGGATTCTGACTAATATTTTGATTTTGTTGGCGTCGCTTCTTAGAATTTTCAGCAAGTCTGTAATAGCTTTTTGGAGAATTATTCACTTTGTACTTCTTATAAATTTTTGGAGAATTTATATATTTGGCTTGCGTTGAAAAAAGTATCTCCATTTACCATGACATGGGTAGCAATTACTTACTTGCACCAAAAAATAAGGTAGCAATTACTTACTCAAACATTAATCATAAACAACTTCAGGACATGGGTAACAATTTCTTTTCATTAGTATTATATGGAAATGTGACTTAGCACCAAATATACCCAGGACACCACATGCTCTAGAAACTACTACCTCATTTCAAGCAAACAATTTGCGGAAACAATTGACAACAATTTTCATACTAGTTGACGATGGCCTCACATATTAATGATTGAAACTTAATATATACACAATTAGATAGAAAAATTAATATATACAACAAGTAAATGAAACAGGTAAGTAAACTAAAATGATCCCTCAACCACCTTACTTGGTCATTAGAATTTACAAAGACATGAAAGTTTGAGTTTTTATCCTAACTATTCCATCTCCCAAATTTTAATTACAATTCATTCCTATTTAGGCATCTTCTTGCATAGAGATCGTCTCAAAGAAAATACAGCACATAGATAGCCTAAATGTTAAATCATTTAGGCTTTCTAGAAATGATTAATGGCTCTGCAGAAAATACAGCTCGTTTCAAGGGAACAGGGTTTCCAAATTGCCAAAAATTGGATCTCTATTGAATTCGGGTTTCTTAAGATATACATCACCAATAGATCTCAAAACCTGGAAAAAGAAAAAAGATTTAAAACATCATCTCAAACATATATATTTGTTAAATGTAAAAGTCAAAAGAGGGAAAGTACTGAAGCTAGTCAAAGGCATACATTAGCTCTGGTCCATATTAAAAACATATGCATCGCCTCTCCAAAGTGTGTAGAAGGGGTAAACAACTAAAATTATAGCCATCAATGTCTTCTGGCTGACTAAGATGTAAAAGGTAAGGTAAATATTCACAAGAATCACAAAATGTCCCAAATGAATGAAAAGAAGAGAAGAATCTTAACTAACACCACATACATGTATATAACAATAAATCCAAACACGTAAACACCACTTGATTTAACATATTTTCATTACCAACCTATTTTATAGCTCTTGAAATTTCAATATTTCAACATTAGCATGTTGCAATTATTCAATACCAATACTTTTCAGTTTTCAAAGTTCAAATGTGATATTAACCCAATAAAGTAAAATAATAGCTTTAAAGTACTAAAGTTCCAACAGATATTAAGCTCACCTATACCAAACACAAATGTGAGTTATCTCAAATATACCACAAAAGCATAAGAATTCAATTTTCATTACCACTTGACTACTTAAGTTACAGGAGCATTAGTGCATTACCGTTTGATTTGTAATGTAAGGTATTAGTTATGATTTGTTCTTGACCTATATATAATATATTCACTTCACTTGTACTTGTTAAAATTTAAATGAAAAGGAGAAAAGTGTAAATAATAGATGACAATAAAGCAAACTGATCATTCATTAAGAAATTTACCAGATTTGCACATATACTATAATTTAATTCATGACTAGTATACAGATTTTAAAGATCTTTGGAGTTCATCCAAGTAATTTCTTAAACTAAAAAAATCACTTTTTTCAATGTTCAAAACATATTGAAACAACATAAAAGAGATTCTATGCCACCACATTGGCATTCTCCTCCAAAATTCGTAACTCAATTTTCACCTCATTCATTTATTTTTACTAATAAAATTAATCACCACATTCTTTTAGCATATTACCAAAGAAAACTACAATTGCATGAGTTCATACAAAGAAAAAAATGTTTAAGCTTCAATCAACACCCAAATTACTCATTTTAATAAGCTTACATCACTTACAATGTTGCCCAATGAGGATGCGTGCGCATTGACGCGCGCCACCATGACACTATGGGCACCACCCTTCATTGCCGCTGTCATAGACTCCACTGCCATTGGGCTCTGGGTTTTTATTTTGATTTCGGCTCCAATTGCGGCATTGATTGCGTTTCTGGTGGTTTTGCCTCTGCTTGATTCTTTAATGCTAGAGTTAGCAACTTCGACTGTTATTGCTATGGAGAATTAGATGTGAAGATTCTAGGGCTTTCGATTTGTGAAGATTTGATTTGTTTTTGGCTCTAGGGCTTCGTTCGTTCTAAAATTTGGAGAAGGAAGTGCCTAAAATTGAAGAAGGAAGTCTGAGGAGAGAGAATGTTATCTGTGTTTTTTATTTTAAGGTTTTATAAGTGGGAGAGTTGTGAGATCATTCCTTCTTTTTTTAAGTCCGTTCTTAAGACCGCTAAATGAATCCGTCTAAGAATCGGACTCTCTCTCTCTCTCTATATATATATATATAAGTATTTATATATATATAAGCGATGCAACTCGAATATGATATTCTCGCACAATCGAAGCATAATTTGATAATAGCACATATATATATATATATATATATATATATATATATATATATATATATATATATATAAGCAAGAAAAAGCCACGGATCGACGATCCGGGCATACCCATACAACACGACTCTCAACGTGAGTAGATATATCTGTATAGAAATAATAAAAAGTTTAAAAATCTGAAATGTCTTACAGTGGGCTGCCAAGAAGACTTCAGATAGCTTTTGATGCTTGAAAACTCGATTTCCACCGGTTAAATTTCAGTATGTTGTAAAACACAAGCTTACAAGTGTTTAGCAAAAAGAAGCACTTAGTTTGGATCACTATAAAAGTGTGTATGGAGTGAAATGGAAAGGGTTTCCTCACTTTTTTCTCCTTAAAATGGCCACCCCAAGCCCTCTATTTATAGAGGGGGGAGTCGTGGGTCTAACCGCGGTAGCTGCGGGTCCACCTGTGGCTGCCCGGGATGCTCCGGGCTCTGCGGGCCCTGCCATCTCGAAGAACGTGCACTTGTGCAACATGTTATCCGCTCGAACCTTCATAACTTTCAATCCGGACATCCGATGGAGCTGTGCTATACCTTTTCGGAATGTTGTTGTCGAGAGCTACACAATGACATATGATAAGAGGTTGTACGAAGTCGGGAAGATGGGTTTATAACCAGATCTTCAAGTCTTCAAATTCTATCCAGTGTGATGTCTTGTGTAGTAGTCACTCGAGATTTTGAGCTATGGTTCTTGTGGGACACTTCTGTGTAGAATATGTGATGAAATGATGTTGAGATGACATGAATATAGTATCGAGGTGGCACAATGATAAATTTGCCCCTCATCGGGGTTATCTCCAGTTCTGTGCAAAGATAGAAGTCGTTGCTCAGGGTTATCTCTGAGATTGGGTTGCTATGAGTACTGGATGTCCTCAGAGTTATCTCTGAGGTGCGTTTAACCTCCATGGGTTATCTCTGATGTTAGAACTGAGTGTCTCGAGGCTGTTTCTGAGATTAAAACTGACTATTCAGGGGTTATCTCTGGAACTGCTTCCCTCAGGGTTATCTCCGAGGTTGGAACTGAAACTCCCGAGGCTGTCTCCGGAACTGAAACTGAGTATCTCGGGGTTGTCTCCGAGAATGAGCTGACTTTGACTTCCAGGGTTATCTCTGGAAGACTATTTTGCCCTCCTGCAGGGTTAGTAACAGGAATACAAAATTTTGAGTGTCTACACAAGTATCCAAAATCTATTTTATATTGAGAATGTATTTGAACCTTTGAATTCATGCAAGTTCTCAAATTCTATTTATTCATTGTTTACCAGTTTGTTATTACTGTCTTCATTTGATCCATATATGATCAAAATTTATTCTGTTCTTTATGAGCTAAGTTTGATTATATAAGTGTCTTCACTTGGATAATGGTTGTATTTGAACAAGTGTTGATACAAAATATTGAATTTTGGTATGTATACATGATTAAAAGTTGTCTAAGCTATTTGACTCGGCTAGACATAGTTTGAAATATTTCGTTGAACATGATTATTTATGATAGAGTCGTCCAACTAAATTGTTTTGGTTCGGACTCCAGACTGAGTATGAACATCCCAAAATTGGGAAACTTTTATGCGCCAAAGGCGGTTATGATGAACATAAATATCATTGTAGCATGTAGTGATGATCAATACAGGGCATACTGGCTGATCACCCAATGTGTCCGTAAGTCATGACGGTTTGTAGATGAATTTTTGTACAAACCTTTTCAAAATTGAAAATGAAAGTTCATGCTCTATTGACCGCTCAACATTCATAGTCAGTACGTAGTTTCAAAAATGTAAATAATTTGATATGTTGTCCAGTATTGTTTCAGTTTACTTCAGAACTATTGATTTGTTGTAGAAGTATAATTCAAAGAAAACATTTAATTCTTTCAGCTAATGTTTATTAATTGATATTACTTGCTGGGCAATTAAATGCTCATTCTTGCCTTAAATTTAAATGTTTTTAGCTAAGCTTGATCGACCAGAAGGTTCTGGGAAGGATAAAGAAAAGAGAAAGTTGAAGGAATAGTTATCAAGTGTTATTTGTAATAACTGTAACTAGGTATTATGATAATTTACTGTTTATCATGTAATGAAGTACTTAAAGGTTATCGTAACTGGGAAGTAGACAACTTTGATATATTATTTTTACTTAATTAATATATTAAGTAGTTTGAATGAATGTTATCGTGGAACACCAAGTACGGGTTTCAAGTACCCGGATTTGGGGGTGTCACAACATGGTATCAAAGCTTTAGGTTAGAAACCTTAGGTGGGGATACCTTAGGCTATAACCTTATGATAAGGGGAAGCATCGAAAACACGAATAACTCAAATAGAGTTTAAAGGAGGTGAATTAAATAAATTCATCGTAAAATAAAATAAAAAAGTAACTTATATAAAACTATTATTTGTTGTGTGTATATAATATGTATTATGTACTAATCAAGACAATTTGTGTATAGATGTCAGGCGGAAAAGGATTAGGATACTCTCAAATTGTGAAGAAGGAACAAATCACTCCAATCGAGCTAATATCTAAGTCAACAGCTGAAATAGAGGCTTATATTGAAAGCAACCTTGATGAGATGATTATATTGGAGAATGTAGTACCGGAAACAGAAACGGTGGTACTGACAGATAGTGATTCGAACACGGAAGTTGGAGCTGACCAAGCATCAAATAAAGTGCAGAATCTGCGGAACAAGGTTTCTTCTCTAGAAAGGCTATGGGAAATAGAAAAACTATTAAATAGTGAATTGCAAAAGGCGTTAATCAAAACAGTGGAAGAATAAGATAAACTGAAAATCCAAATTGATCAAATGGGAGCCAAGTGCCGCATATCATGTGCAACTCCAAGCCAGAAGGGGAAAAGAAAGATGAATGACCATGATATAGGAAATCCTGATTATAACCAGGGGAATTTTAAAAGAATAGGAAAATGTTCAAACTATAAAAGGATACATGAAGGCTTATTCAGGAAGGGGGAAAATGTATACTATAATTGCGGACATGAGGGACATATCTCTCCTCATTGTCCCAAATCGAAGTAAGGTGCATGTTTTATTTGTGGGATGGTAGGTCATCAGGCGAAAAGTTATACAGGATCAAAGGAGGGTGTAGGAAATAAGTAGGATCAGTATTTCCCGAATATGTATGTTCGATGATGTGTATATGATATGTATATGTGTGTAATGTAATACTCTCAACTTTTGTATAAGTTGTAGCAGTGATTCCTGACTTTTTTGGCCACAAAGGGATAGCGAATGTTTATAGTGATATGTGCTATATGATGTAAAGTACTATAAATTAGTTGATTGAATATGAATATATGTTTGGTTAAGGAAATAAGTTTTGTATTAAGATAGTAAGTATCTATCTGATAATTGGTTAATAAAGTAAACCGAGTTTATTTTTTCAAAATCAAATATTTTGAGTACATGATTGTTTGAGTTTGAAATTACGCGTTATATGTTATACGATGAGGCATAAGATGTAAAACAATAAAGAATAATGTATGGTTTTATTTAACCAGATAATGCCGCCAAGAAGACAAAATCAAATAGCAGAAGAATCTATTAACAATGCTGGAGGACAACCAGACCCAATGCAGAATTTTTCTAATATGTTAGCGCAAGCTATGCCGAATGGAATACCAGCCGCAGGTAATCAGCCATAAAATCGATTAGCAAACTTTAAAGACTTCAAGGCAGTAGGACTGCCAGATTTTAGAGGGACAACTGACTCTATAGAAGCCCAAACTTGGGTGAAGGAGATAGAAAAGGCTTTTGTTATTGATAGGGTAACGGAGGAGCAAAAGACGACTTTTACTACCTATATGATGAAAGGGGAGGCAAATTTCTGGTGGGAGGCAAATCAAACTAGGGATGGAGAAGGAGTGTTAACATGGAATGTTCTTCGAGAATTATTTCTCGTCCAATATGCAGGCTAGGATGGAGGTTAGGTTTTTTGAATTAAAGCAGAAAAATATGACAGTTTCGAAGTACGCTGCAAAATTTAATGAGTTAGCTAGATTCGCTCCACACCAAATGGATACGAAAGCAAGGAAGGCAAGAAGGTTTAAGCTTGGCGTAAAACCCTGGCTCTATAATAAGGTGACAGTTGTGATGCCCCCAAAATAGGTATACATAACCTATTCTGAGTCACCAAATACATGATACATAATTTAAATACAAACTTAATTTATACAACTGTCGTGCAAAATATGACAAAACATAAGCTGAGAGTTTTAACACGAATATTATCTCATAGATAATATCCAAACTCAAATGGAGTTCTCATTATAATTATTATCAAACTATTTTATAGAATAGTGATGACTACTATAGCCACCATCTTAGACCATCACTCTATTCCCCGACTAGTCCCAGCTATATTCTCATTTCCTGAAGAGAACAATGAAAGAAAAGGGTGAGCTCAACTTTCCCAGTAAAGAATATTATGACTAAGATAATGTAGACTAAATTATCCTTAGCCTTTAACATTGTAAAAACTGATAGAATACAATAGACAACACGTTTAACTGCAGCAGAACACACAATCCATTAGAAGAGTCAAGTAGAGTATGATGTCTACTATCTTCTATGATTTAAAAGTTCATCATCAATATTTTAATTCTGTAACACAACTCAATAAATAATCCACATCATCGAATTATCCATGCACTACGGGCCAATGATATTCGTTAGTATCACATCCACGAATTATCCATACACTACAGGCCAAGGATATTCATTATTATCACCAATGGTCATGATCATGCCAACAACTATCCATCAATGCACTACGGGCCAATGAGGACTTTTACCACATCATTTGTATCATTACAGGTCATGATTATACCGATACATAACTCCATGTCATAATCATACCAATCAACAGTCCATCTATGCACTACGAGCCAAAGATGACTTTCATCACAATATAAGCATGGGGATGATGAAAATGATATAAGAATTCAAGTAAGTGCGATCAATGATTAATTTTAAAGATTTATAATTCAATTTATCCAGAGTTTAAGAATGTCCAAATTATCAACATGATAACTTCTTTGTGGAGTAAAATTCAAGAATAAATATTTATGTATCAAAAATAATTTAGTCATAAAAGAAATCATTTTTTTTCGTGAATAGTACCCAGGGTGATACTTCGTGAATAGTACCCCGTGAATAATACCGTATGCATGAATAGTACCGTATGAATAGTACCATATATATGAATAGTGTTATATGTATAAATAGTATTGTATGAATAGTATTGTATGTATGAATAGTGCCGTATGTATGAATAATACCCATGAATAGTACTCTGACATGAAAATATTAAAATTTAACAAGAATGTTCAGAAAAATATTTTAGTGAAACGATACTGGATGAAGCGCTAATTTCAAGGATATTCTACTAATTTCAAGGAGTATAGAAGTAATACTTATAAAAATAAGTGTAGAATTAGGAATATAAAACAAAATAATATTACTTACATACTACTGAGTATGAAAGAAAATATTATTTCTTACGAATATTGAACAAAAATAATATCCCTTACGAATATTGAACGAAAATAATATTGCTCGCGAATATTGAACGAAGATAATATCCCTTACGGATATTGAACGAAAATAATATTCCTTACAAATATTGAACGAAAATAATATTCCTTACGAATACGAAAAATAATATCGCTTACGAATATGAAATAAATAATACCCCTTACCTTAAAAGGAGAGTACTTCTGACTGGTATAGCGGGGATATTCTTGAAGAAAACTTGCACTATTTGCTACACTCAAAGTTTCCTTAAAATCAAAAGAAATACGCTCAATATTATAAAAGAATAATTCTCTGATTCTGGTGTGATTTCATTTCTAAACTAAGCATCCTATTTATAGGAGAATGATAGGATACTATTTACGAAAAATCATGGACTGCACAGTAACTTTCTTCATGGGCGCCGAATTCGGCTGAAATTTTCTAATTTTTACTATGTAGTACTATGCAACACTATACAGTACTATGCAATATAAAACAAAAACCGAGATAACTTTCTATCGACGATTTTGAAAAATGAGTAAGTGGGGGTCCATGTAATAAGCCAAATTTATAATAAATACTTCATGACAACCCCTTTTATTTATCATAATTCACTTGACTAATCACATTTTTAATCTTTCAACATTTATTCATCATTAATATTATAACTCAAAATATTAAAATCCAGATCATTCCTAGGAAAGAGGGGGCTTTCCGATAAGGACTTCTCCTTATTGGCTCACAATTAGATGACCAAACCCCTTTCCTCGATAGAACTTTATAGAAATTGTCAATAATACAAATAATAATATGAATAACTGTGTCGTCTCATTTATTGATTTAATAATATAAAATATTATACAAATGATATTGTGACAATAATTGAATCAATAATATGAGATACTATGCATCAACTACTGTTGCAATAATTGAATAAAACTGATTTACTTCTCATGTAAGCATCAATAATCAAAGATATTGTACAATACCGTGTGCTACTGTGCAACCACTCGTATTACTGTACTTTTATCACCGGGTATTTCAACAGTTAATCGTAAAAGTTTTGGCGTTATTTTAAAAAAAGGTTATTTCTGTCGCTTTCTATATCCGACGGTAATTCTGTTGTGAGGTCCACCAATGATTGTGTCGTCGTACGGATATTCCCCGACAAAAAGAATATTCCCCAACCAAATGAATATTTTATGACAACTTACTTACTTTGAAAAATTTGTAAACATTACCCACAACTATAACATTAAATTAAATCCACACCTTATTATTCAAAATAATATTTAGAGAAAATTAAATCTTTATTCATAAAAGTTGGGGTCTTACAACCTTCCCTTCTTATGAAATTTTGTCCTCGAAATTGGTGTGCGTACCTGGTATATCGAAGAGGTGATGATACCTTGTTTTCATTTCAGATTCTAACTCCCAGGTCATTTCCTCAATATCGTGGTTTCTCCACAAAACTTTGACTTGAGGTATAACCTTTGAGCATAGAATATGTTCCTTCTTATCCAAGATTTTAACATGTACCTCTTCATACGTTAAATCTTCTGCTATCTCGTCTGGTTATAATTCAATAATATGGTTTGGGTTTTCCACATATTTACGTAACATAGATATGTGAAAAACGTTATGAACACGAGACATACTTGGCGGTAAGGCGAGTCTATAGGCCACAACTATAACTTTATGGATTAAAGTCGGTTCTACTCGTATATTTGACATCATCACGTGGGTCCCTGAAGTCTTTAACTCTATCTTCATCCTTTGTAAGTCATACAAAATGGGCCTTTGCGTTGCTAATATCGCACTCGTACCCACATATGATCTTCTACTCAACGCGTAAGTTACCACGTTCGCTTTTCTACGATGGTATTGAATGGTATGATCGTAATCTTTTAATAGCTCGAGCCAACGTCTTTAACGCATGTTACATTCATTTTAGGTGAAGAAATATTTGAGGGTTTTGTATCGGGTTCAAGGGCAATACAAAATTTGATTTCACATTCTGGGGGTAGGTGATAAGTAGATTTTATACCTACTTATCTGGTATTTATTACTTGAATTAGTTGCTTAAACTCAGGTTTCTTAGTTACTTTTCAAGCATTTTGTGTTCATTTTGTAGATTATATGCTTGGGAGCTGTGTGAGCGACTATTGGTATGAAATCGCAAAGAATTGATATGAAATTGCAAAGAAAAGAAATTTGGACATCGTTTGGGCTTTACTGTTTATTTCATGTTCTTGGCTTGGAACTTGAATTATATTGTAGATGTTCTTCTTAGCTTTCCGGAATATCTTGAATCATTCCAATCGGAGTTCGGATGCAAGAGTTATGACCTTTGTACCAATAAACGTTAAACTTCACTTTTTTGGGTGGCCATTTGCATAACAGTCACTTCCAACCCAATTTTGACCTTTATCCATCCATTATTTCTCAATCCTCAAAAAATACAAGTTGTAGATCTCGTCGAAATCTTCGATTTGATAGGTGGAAGGCCTCGTAACTCCTCCCAGACCAATAGTTATGACCATTTTATTAGAGGACACTACATCAAAAAAAGGACCCCCATCGGGGCGGGCATTTACTATGCAAAACCCCCGCCGGGGCAGGGGTAAAAGTTGAAAAATATTAGTATAGCCAGCTGGGGTGGTCCTATCAGTGCAAAAAAGCCCGCCGAGGCGGGGGTATTCACAGAAAAAGCAGTTTTTATCCGAATTTGAGTTCAAGAAGGATTGGTTCTAGCTGATTGACTCAAAGACTTCCAGGAGGACTTAAAGACATATAAAGAGGCATATAAAAGGAGGAGAATAACAAGGATTAGGGAGGGAGGATTTCCATTAAATTAGATTAAAGTAGATTAGGACAAAAACCCTAGTTCTAATGAGTTTTGGAGAATGAAGCCACATGGAGACCATTGAAGATTCAAAGTAGGAGCAAGGAGGGAGCATAAAATCTGTAGAGAACATATTCTATCTTTTTCTCTTCTTCTATTTTTGTCTTTTAATGTTTATTCAATTATGGATTCTTTGTTTTAATTCAATGAACTAATTCCTTGTTTGTGGTTAAAATGGATCTCTTCGCTATCAATTATTATGTTCTATCGTGAGAATTGTCTATTGTGATTTGGACTTAATTATTTAATTGATTGGCCATCAATTACCGTGATAATCTATATGAAATCAGAAGAGGAGTATAAATTTAGATCTGATCATGATAACATGTGTTTGTGATTTCTGCATAGATGAAACTCATGATTCGTGTTTAGGATAGAGATATGCATTTACGCCATATGAAATCTTATAGAGAACTTGTGCTTTAAATCTTTTTTAATTGTAATTCACATAGAGATATAGTGGATTAGTTAATTAGGGTATTTTGCTTAATTCTATCATTTGTAGATTTAAGTGAGTATGAGTATTATGCACCGAGAGGTGGTTTTATATGCTTTAGTGTTCTTGATTAACAATTCAGAATAGTGAGCTTAATTGATAAGAAGTATATTAATTTAAATGAAGCAATAAGTGAAGTTGTGATCTTAAATCTTCATAATCTGATTTTTAATTAGTGGTAATTAGAATTAGTTTAATTAAATAATTTAATTTACAACATTAAATTAATTGTTTAAATAAAATTAGTTTGGTTAAGAGTTAGTATTTGGTAATTTTTATTAACAATTCCTCGTGGGAACGATACTCTACTTTCACTTTATTACTTGTTGACCACGTATACTTGCATGTTGTGCGTAACTAGATTTTACCCAACAAGTTTTTGGCACCGTTGCCAGGGAATTAATTTAATAATTATTTACCAATAATAATTTCAATCAAATTAGTCTTAATTTAAATATTTTATTTATTTATTTAATTCCCTTCATATTTTACTCTTTTTTTTCCAGGTACCATGGATGACTTTGCGTATCAATGGTCATACATAAACATGACTCAACCAAGGGAAATAGGGATTGATGGACTTAATACATCTTCCGTAATATTAGCACATATTGAAGAGCTTTCGAAGACGTTAATTGGAGGTTATCGCAGCCCAACAGAGTCGAAGGATGGCAGTTACGTGTGATTATTGTGTTGGCAATCATGCGAGTCATCAATGCACTATTAGTTTTGAACTGGTACCATATAGTGGTGATTACCTCAACAACTATGCTGAGCCTAACTATCACCAAGATTGGGGGTATCACCTGGATTCTTCAGGGAGCTACATTTATGATGACCAATATTACGATCCAAATCCATTATACACACCGGAATTTTCATGTCCACCTCCATTGCCACAAGAAGAAAAGCCAAATTCGATGGATGTAATATTGAAAGGCATAGCAGACCTAGAGGAGATGAGGATTTGCCAAGAGATGTCAATCCAAAATTTTAATAATCATATGGAACAACTCGTCACTACCTCAACCAATGGTCCTCAATACATGGCTTCCGGGACTGAAACAAAAAATTCAAGGCTGGGGGAATTATTGTCCAAGTTCATAGAAAATGTGGAGAAGATAAGTAATCAAGCGAGGTCAATTAAAAATCTTACGGATCACATAGTGCAAATGACCAAAGTCGTAAGCAACCTTCCTCTAAACACTTGGCTTTATGATATGGATGACGAAACTTACGGAGAACCTGAACCAAAACTACGACTGAATGAGCTACAAGATATCAAAAGTGTAGAGATAATTATGGATAATGAAATAGAGGTCGACGAAGATCTAAATGGGTCTCCACCAAAGATCAAAGAGTCGGTCAGATTAGCAAAATCATGCCAACTTGGTAGTCATGTCATCGGTGAAGCTCTTGATGACATAAGAGCGAGTACAATTTTGAATCCATGGTGGGACGAGATGTAACAGTCCAGAATTTTAATTGTAATTTTTAAATATTTATTGAATTATATAAATATTTAATGGATGTGTTTATTATTGAATAAATATTTGTTTAAATTGATTTGTATAATTATTTATTAAATAAATAATTAAGGAGTTAAGGAAATCAATTATTATGAGATAACATTCTAATTTAAATTAATAAATTAAGTTAAAGAGTATATAATGATTAAATGAATTATTATAATGATATTTTAATTTGATGTGGTAATTAAAAGGATGTGTTAATTTATTAATTAGAATTATAATTATAAAGAAAATTATAATTTTGTTGTATTGATTTATATGGTAAATTTATTCAATAAATTGTTATTAGAATTAATTAAATTAAGTGTGACCATAAACTATTTTATAAATGGTTTATTAAAATAAATTAAAGGAGTTTAATTTAGTTTTTGCCAAACGAGGCTTAAATATATTAAGTTTGTAATTTTTAAAGAGTTTTGCCAAACAAAGTCCTATGGCTTTTGGATTTTGAATTATAATTAAAATAAATAAAACAAATAAAATATAAAATAAATTTATAACCTGTACGTTATATTTTTGTAACTGATGTTATTTAGTAGGGGTATTATTATCTATCAGTTTTATTTTACGTTGGCTAGCCTATCATTTTAGTTTACACTTACTGTTGTTAGTAGCCTAGTCTAATACTGAGAGAAGAAAGAAAAGAAGGGTGCAAAGAAGTTGAGAGAGAATTGGGAGAATTTGAGAGAAACTTGTGAGAATTGTCTGCGATTAGCAAGGATTTTCAAAAGCAACAAAAGGTATTTTTCCCATAACCTTAATGTTATGTGTTAATATGTTTTACGACATAGTTTAAAGTCTCCGTGTTCTTGAATTTGACTGTTGTATAAAGTCTTTATAAAATTTCTGTAATCCGTGCTTTTATATTTAGTTATGAAATTATGTATACATGTAATTGTTAAAACTAGCATATATGTGTGTGTGTGTGTGTGTGTGATTGTATGCTAAAGTACGTATGCAAGAAAGAAATTGGTTTTTACAGTGAATACATGTATGAACATGGTTTGAATATAGGTATGAAAATATATATGATTGTATGCTAATTGTAAAATTGAACTGTGAATATGTTAATTAGTTTGTTGATAAATTCATAGAATGTAGTTCAAAGGAATCAATTTGATGTATAATTGTAGTTACAGTGTTTACAGTGTTAGTTTTGTAAAAAATGGAGTTTTGGTTTTAAAATATGCCATTCAAGGATTTAATCTTTCTAAAATTATTGTTTAATTGTTTAAATTGGTATATGTATGATGGGTAAAGGTTATGTGTAATTTACTTAAGTTATACATGATAAATTAGTGTTAAGAATTAAGATATAGGTAGAATTTAGCTTTGTTCTATTCTTTGTGGTCGGCTCTGTAAGTTTTGGTGCCTCAGCGCCAAAGTCAATGCCGAAGCCCAAAACCTCGCACCGCAAACATCGAAGTCGATGCCACAAATACCAACTTCGCACCAATCGCCTAGCTTAGATAATCAATCGCCGTAGCCATAATTAACATTACAAATCGTATACCGCAACGCCGGTTAATAGAATGTCCAGAAATGACTTTTGTTTTGCACAAAGTCTGTAATTGTTGATATAATGCAATACTATGACTGTTAAAATGTAATTGTGTTATTGTGGTATTATAGTGCTATGAATGAGCATGTTATTAATACCCTAATGAGTGTTATTATTATTTATTGATATACCTTGATTATATGGTTAAACATCAAACCATACATGAAATAGATACTTGTTATTGGTAGTGGCTAATTGTGTCCTAATGGCATATGATTAGGATATTGAGAATCGAATTGTTACGGTTTAGCCTACACGCAAGGCAAGTTTTCTAACTCTATATTTTCGTTGAGCAAGTTTCTTACTCTACCTTGGTTACAATTATGCATGTTTTCTAAATCTTATATCATGATAGTTAGCAAGTTTCTTTAAATCTTTAACTTATTATTTAGCATGCAAGTTTCTACATTCTGATATACTAGTGTTGAACAAGTTTTATCGTTCAATTTATTATTGTTATGCATACTTAGTACTCAATTCTAAATAACCTTAGCTTAATATTGTTCAAGCAAGGTATGTTATAATTATTCAATGTTTTATGCTCTTAGATTATTCCTAAAACATGACCTTAGTATACAATGTTGATTCTGTTATGATTTATTCCATAACATAATGTTGTTACCTTTTTATTCAACTACTCCGTAGTTGATGATCGTTGAATTCCAAATTACCTTGAAACTTATCCAAACCAAACTTACTTTGGTGCGGACTTAGTATTCTAAATGCTGAGATGAACAACCCTATTATTAGGGGATAATTTACGCATAACATTGAAATGTTTGTGCACAATACATTGTACGAAGGGTTGATCCCCCTAATTACAAGGAGTCCCTATAGTCTTATGATTGTTAAAGTTTAAGTTGAAAGATTACTTATAACTATGAACATAGTTCGTGGTCTTATGACCCTCAGATATATGATTCAGATTTTGATTATTATTAATAGAGCATATTGTTCAGTTCTACTGAGCCTATTATTTGGCAAATATTGTAAAGTTTTATTCATTGTTATTTCAAGTGAGCCTTGTTTGCTCACTCTTGCTTATATAAATATTACAGCTAAAGTTGAGAAGGTCGATGTACCTAGCACCAGTAAAGGAAAAGGAAAGATGAACAAGTATTGAAGACTTGTAATATATTGACATTTTTATTGTCAGACTTTATTTGAATTATTGTAATGAAGTTATTTAATTTTTTGCATATGAATGTTTAAAGGTTAGATAACCTGAGAGATTTTTATTAATGTAATACTTTAATGGGAAGATTTATTATTCAATTTTATTAGGATTGGGTAGTTAGACATGAATGTTTTTATTATATGATCACCAAATCTTGAGGTAATTAAGTACCTTGATTTGGGGGTGTCACACAAGAAAGAGAAGATAGACGAAGAGCCCATTGTGTGTGACATGCTTCCATGCCCCAAAGTGATCACATATACAATGGAGAAAACACCTAACTGTGGGATGTTCTTAATTGAGATCATACCAAATCAGAGCATGTTAGGTGACTTTGATGCATTGGCCATCACAAATGGAAACCTACCAAAAGTTACATTACTTCCGATGGCTGGAGGGTTCCTCAACTATCGAAGAGGAATTGGATAGCGTTGACCAGACAAAGTAAGGCTGAAAGACTATAATTCAAGCGCTAACTGGGAGGCCACCCATGGATTTTTATATTTATATGCTTTACTAATTTATTTAGTAGATAGGAATTAATTTGCTTATTAAGTTATCTAACCAATCCAAAGTAATATTTTAATCCATGTTGTCTTTCTTCATTGCAGGTATTGGAGGTTCAATGGACAGGCAAAAGATTATGAAAATGTTATTCAAGTCAAATTCAAGTGTGGTGCCCAATTTGTTTCATGTGCCTAACCTATTCTCCAAACTTAGCGGACAAGGAGGAGGATTGTTATATTTTCAGGGAAGTCCTCTGCTTTACTTTTTTCTATTTCAGCTATTAAGGACAATGTCTAGGTTAAGTTTGGGGGCATTTTAGTGTCATATTGCATATAGTTAGTTATTTACGTTATAGTTCATATAGTTACATTTAGTTTTTGCATTCAGTTTCTTAAAAAAATTTTGAAAATTTGAAAATTTTCAAAAATAGTAGTTAGTTTACTATGTTTATATAGCATTTAGTAAATCTTGAATGAGTCCAGCTGTTTGATATTTACAGTTTGTTTTAACCAATGATGAGATTGGAATTGGGTAGACAAGTATAGTACTGACTATTAGAGCTTTGATGTGATTTCTTGTTATGAATTGAGTCATTTTCTGTTTAAAACTGGTATAATAAGGATAACACAATAAAAATAACTTGTTGATTGATTGAGTTTAAATTGATACATAATGAGACTCTAAAGGATAATGCTAGTTTGAATGAAAGAATAACAAGAATAAGTAGTGATGGCTAAAGTTAGACAAGAACCTAAGTTTGAGAGAATATTTGGGGTATATAAGTTATATATATATATATATATAAATATAAAGTACGAATAAACACCGTGGTGTGCTTTTCTAGTTTTGTGGCCTTTGTTACTTGAGTAAGTAAGCCCGAGGGGATTGTCTTTACACCTAGCACCCTATGGTCTTAATGGTCTGGGAGTCATTGATCGAAAGCTCGTTAAGGTAGCATTGAAAAGCGTAAGGGAATAAGACATTGCATAGCTATGTGTATATAAACAAAAAAAAGAAATTTTTTTTGAATAAAATAGGAAATAAGGGCAAAAAGCCCCCGTAGATGAAAAATAAAGCATAAATATCCTATATTGACCCTCGATATTGGTAAATGTTTGATTTTAGTTGGATCTAGTTTATTTTGGATTTCTTGAGTTTACACTGTATGATGCCTTCGAAGATACTTGTTATGTGTTAAATTTGATTTTATATTAGTTAACATTGTGAGGGCCCCGAATCCGAGGTCCCGAATCACCGCGGATCCGGTTCGATCATTCTAACACTATTATTATTTTTACGGAAGATATAAACATAAATTGTTTATACAATACATTACACACTATTCCCCAAGGTCGAGTAACCTTAACTTAATACACATTTCATAACTTACTTGACTTACAATAACATTATATACATTACTATTACAATTCTAACTACAAACGTAAACTAAAGCTTGAACTGTCTTGGAGCTTTCCTTGTATCCGACGCATTCGCCTTAATCTGCAATGTTTTATCATGATATAGCAAGGGTGAGCATAAAAATTGCCCAGCAAGTTTAAGTTCAATAATATAACGATATATCATGATTGAAAGAGTCTGAATAATAAGCTGGCTATAATTCAACAATATAATTGTGAATTAGCAGGAACAAATTTATGACTGAACAAGTATTATACATGAAAAAATATATCTGAACCAACTGGTAATGAAGGTGATCAGCCTTTCATACTTGACTTATACATGCAATATGTACAGAGTACAATTCATGGCAACCAACAATGATTAACCATAAGCTTATTCGAATGAAACAACTCTTCGTAGAGTTAAGTAAAACAAACTTGCCTGAACCATTGATTACCGTTACGCAATTTATATCGCTTTATCCGAAGACCTAATATTAGTAATATAGATCTCCAATATTAGAATAATATCATCACAATATAATACTATAATATATATATATATATATATATATATATATATATATATATACATAGAATAACCTAAACACATAACCCTATCAGTCTATCACACACATAAGGATCAATATCAGGTGAAACTATTTCAGTTTGACTTGAATCCGACAAAATTCTAACGCCCCGACGGACTAGTCGAAAAATTCACGAGTTTAAGTTCAATTAAACTCTAACTTAATAGTTAACAATAATCTCAGATAATTTTAGTATCAGTCAAATTATTTTTCGTAAGCTCGTAATAATTTTTAAATAATTATTACTATTTATCATGAATTTTCAATCATTAATATCATATTGAAATGAATTAAATACCACATAATTCCTTTATCATTAATATTTATTTATTATTAAATATTAATGAAAATCATCACATATTATTATAATATAATTATAATATATCAAAGTATTTTTAATACCTTAAAAATCATATTTATATAATTTTAAACACTTAAATTCATTATCCGATAATTGCTATTAATATTAAAATATTAATATTTTCATGACAAAATTTCAAAAGTTATATTTTATAACTTAAAATATTTTTATATCACTTAAATCATTTTTATATGATTTTTAAATCATAAATTCTATTTTTTCTTAATTTAATTAATATATTCATTAAATAAACTAATTACCATTAATATTGATTAATTAATGAAATTCATCACAAAATATTAAAAGTCACCGAAAATAACTTAAAATATTTTATTATACCATAATATTATTTTTCATGAATTAAAATTATTTTTAAATAATTTATTTAATATTATAATTAAATAAATTAAATACCATTTATATTCCAAAAATATTAAATATTTATGAAATATACTCAAAATAATTAAAAACTATTTTTCAGACTTTAAAATAATTTTTCAAAATTTATTTAGTATTTTTAATAATAAAAATCTATTTTTATCAATTTTTAAATTAATTTCCGGAATATTCAGAAAATAAAATAAATAAAACCGTCGCTAATGGCCTATAGCGACATTTAGCGTCGCTGTTGGTGTTCTTGAGCCTCAAGAACACTGACAGCTTCGTGTTCAAGGTGCTCGGTTTGACCATCGTTATCTATCAATCCATGCATGTTATGGTCTTGTTTAAACATTGATTATGTAGTATCTATGTAACACTACATGCATCAATCATCATATATATCACACAATCATAAACCATGAAGATCCAGCTCCTAAAACTTACTGTCAGACATCACCTGGGTTTTCCAGAAACCCAGGCAGTTCGAGTGGCCCATTTCGAGCTCAATTAGCTAAGTGTTCTGGTCATTAAATGGTCGATCTCAAGGTTTAAACAGGTAGTTCACATGTCAAATAACACGTATACATTAACATATCAGTCCAAATACAACAGGATCACATGATATGATCCGGTCAAAGGCTGTCAGAACTATGTTCTTACGGTTTCTGGGTTTTTCCCAGAAACTCATCCGTGACCGAGTGGCCTTGTTTGACCACTCATTAAGACAATTAGGTTTTTTTGGTTAAGACGTCTAGAGGCATAGATCTATAGTCTAACTAACAGTCTACAAACGGGTTACCATAACATTAACATATAATCTATCGTCTGACAGATAAAGGCCCTAGAAAATATTGTCAGACGCTGCCTTAACACTTTCTGGGTTACCAAGAAAGTTCCGGTCATGCCCGGTCAACGGTTTTTGACTGGTTATAACTCACAACCTGGACATCCCATAGCTACGATTCAAGTTCCAGATTAAAGCACTAATGTCAGACTACACATTCAAAGCTTAAACCAACAAAACTAATAAACAAGGAAGGATCTATGGTCTCTGACTTTTGCTTGTCAGACCATAAAAATTGTTCTTGGACAGTTTTGAAAATCTCTACTTTTAAAGCATTTTGATGTTATGGATCTATGATGGATCATCATAGATCATCATAAAACACCTTCTAGCAAACATCTAAACACATAATCAAAAAAAAATTCTTAGCATTTAGGATCAAATTAGGTTAGGGCTTTTATACCTTCTTGATTTAAATCTTTGATTTAGCTCTCCAATCTGATCTTATGGTTGCTAGGGGCTGTTTTAGGGACTGAGAAACTTAGCAAAATTCGGAGGTCTTGTGTGAGAGAGTTGGTGAGAATAAGAGAGAAAATAAGCCAAAATGAGTATACTTTCGCTTTCCTAATCTATATATATTATGATATAGAGCTCTAGATCTGATGTTGCTGGCTGATATTGCTGGATTTTAGCTTACCAAGTCAACATGTTAGGTCACCAACTAAAGGTTTTGTAATTTTCTACAAGTTACAAATTAAAGAAAGTAAAAAGGGCATAATGGTCATTTGAATTTTATATTTAATGGCATTCTTGTCAATTAGCCAAACTAAGGTTTGGGTTAGGGTTTAGGGTTTGAACCATTTTAGGATTTAGGGTTTAACCCTTAACTTGCAATTTAATTTTCTAAAATTTCCAATTTAGGTTTTAAAAATAGAAATTTAATATTTCTAAATTATAATTAGGATTTACTAATTATATTAAAATTTCTTAATCATAATTGAAATATTGCTAATTAGGATTAGTATTTCCTAATTAAAATTGCTAATTTAGCAATTAGGGTCAAATCACGAATTAGGGTTTACAACCCAAAAATTAGGGTTTCTAATAGAAAAAACAATTTTTTAAATTAGAAACTAGATTTTGTAATTAGATTAGGGTTTTCTAATTACTTAACTTGAAAATTAGAATTAATATATCCTAATTAACATTAAAATTATTAAATTAACACTTAGGTTTTCCCTAATTATCAATTAGGGTTTCTTCTCACAAAATTAGGGTTTTCAAAATGTGAAATTAGGGTGTACTAAATAATTAAGCTTTACCCTAATTAAGATTATAATTAATATCACTTAAGAATTATAATTATCCTTTAAGTTCCCAGATTAGGGTTTTAAATTCCCGAATTAGGGTTTCGGATTCCCGGAACTGAAATTAGGGTTTCCAGAACCGGTTTTAGGGTTTCTTGTTAAACGCTAGGGTTTTCTAACCGAACGTTGACGTTCTTAATATATACTTAGGGTTTGTTACAGATATAGTTTATCTGGTCAACCCTTGACCCTTAACCACATCATGCACACATATACTCAGAACATATTCACGTATTCCTTAATCCTGAATAATCACCTAAATCCTTAACAGAATTTTGAAATCCTCAAAATTCTATCTTAAAAATATCAAACGCATACACTTATTTTCTGTCTAGCTTCTTACTTTGAACCTTAAATAAATTAATAAAAATTTTAAAAATATTCAAAATTCTCGGTTTGTTACAAACATTGTTGTGGAGCACACACACACACACACACACACACACACTATATTAGTGATAACAGTCTAAGATTTGATGATTGATTGAGAAATTACTGATGAGTTTGATATGATGTATTATCATGTTTACTTGATTTCTCTCAGGCCGGTTAAATAGACATGTTTATGTCATTACTGCGGGATTCGTAGGCATGTAGATTAGTTGCATTGTATTGCATTATTGTTTTGTGTTTTTGCTTGAGGACAAGCAAAGGTTTAAGTTTGGGGGTATTTGATAAATATATTTTATACCTTCTTATCTGGTATCTATTACTTATATTAGTTGCTTAAACTCATGTTTCTTAGTTACTTTTTATGCATTTTGTGTTCATTTTGTAGATTATATGCTTGGGAGCTGTGTGAGCGATTATTTGTATGAAATCGCAAAGAATTGGTATGAAATCGCAAAGAAAAGAAATCTAGACATCGTTTGGGCTTTCATGTTTATTTCATGTTCTTGGCTTGGGGATTATATTGTAGAGCTTCTTCTTAGCTTTCTGGAACATCTTGAATCATTCCAATCGGAGTTCGGATGCAAGAGTTATGACCTTTGTACCAACGGACGTTGAACTTCACTTTTTTGGGTGGCCATTTGCATAGCAGTCACTTCCAACCCAATTTCGACATTCATCCGTTCGTTATTTCTCAATTCTCAAAGAATAAAAGTTGTAAAGCTTGTCGAGATATTCAATTTGATAGGTGGAAGGCTTCGTAATTCTTCACGGATCAAAAGTTATGGCTGTTTTACCAGAGGACACTGCAGCGGGAAAAGGACCCTCGCCGGGGCGGGCATACTAAGCGAAACCCTCGTCGGGGTAGGGGTACGCGCAGAAAAAGCAATTTTTGTCCGAATTTGAGTTCAAGAAGGATTGGTTCAAGCTGATTGACTCAAAGACTTCCAGGAGGACTTAAAGACATATAAAGAGGCATATAAAAGGAGGAGAATAACAAGGATTAGGGAGGGAGGATTTCCATTAAATTAGATTAAAGTAGATTAGGACAAAAACCCTAGTGAGTTTTGGAGAATGAAGCAACATGGAGACCATTAAAGATTAAATGTAAGAGCAAGGAGGGAGCATCAAATCTGCAGATAACAGATTCTATCTTTTTCTCTTCTTCTAGTTTTGTCTTTTATTGTTTATTCAATTATGGATTTTTAGTTTTAATTCAATGAACTAATTCTTTGTTTGAGGTTACAATGGATCTTATTGTGTAGTTTATTTTAATATGCTTCGCTATCAATTATTATGTTCTATCGTGAGGATTGTCTATTATGATTTGTAATTAAATGTTTAATTGATTGGCCATCAATTACCGTGATAATCTATATGAAATCGTAAGAGGAAGGCTGAAAGACTATAATTCAAGCGCTAACTGGGAGGCAACCCAGGAATTTTTATATTTATATGTTTTACTCGTTTATTTAGTAGATAGGAATTAATTTTCTTATTAAGTTCGATCTCTTACCAATCCAAAGTGCTATTCTAATCCATGTTGTCTCTCTTCAGTGCAGGTATTGGAGGTTCAATTGACAGGCAAAAGATTATGAAAATGTTATTCAAGTCCAATTCAAGTGTGGTGCCCAATTTGTTCCATGTGCCTAACCTATTCTCCAATTCAGGTATTGGAGGATTGCTATATTTTCAGGGAAGTCCTTTGCTTTACTTTTTTCTATTTCAACCATTGAGGACAATGTCTAGTTTAAGTTTGGGGGCATTTTAGTGTCGCATTGCATATAGTTAGTTATTTACATTGTAGTTCGTATAGTTACATTTAGTTTTTGCATTCAATTTCTTGAAATAAAAAAAATTAAAAATTTTCAAAAATAGTAGTTAGTTTTCTATGTTTATATAGCATTTAGTACATCTTGTATGAGTCCAGCTGTTTGATATTTATAGTTTGTTTTTGCTAATGATGAGAGTAAAATTGGGTAGACAAGTATAGTACTGACTATTAGAGCTTTGATGTGATTTCTTGTTATGAATTGAGTCTTTTTCTGTTTGAAACTGGTATAATAAAGATAACATAGTAAAAATAACTTGTTGATTGATTGAGTTTAAATTGATACATAATGGGACTCTAAAGGATAATGCTAGTTTGAATGAAAGAATGACAAGAATAAGTAGTGATGGCGAAAGTTAGACAAGAACCTAAGTTTGAGGGAATATTTGGGGTATATAAGCTATAAAAAAAAGAGAAAACAAAAGAATGAATAAACACCATGGCGTGCTTGTCTAGTTTTGTGGCTTTTGTTACTTGAGTAAGTAAGCCCGATGGGATTGTCTTTACACCTAGCGCCCTAAGGTCATAATGGTCTGGGAGTCGTTGGTCGAAAGCTCGTTAAGGTAGCATTGAAAAGCCTAAGGGAATAAGACATTGCATAGCTATGTGTATATAAAAAAAAGAAAAAAAATGAATAAAATGGTAAATAAGAGCAAAAAGCCCCCGTAGATGAAAAATAAAGCATAAGTATCCAATGTTGACCCTCGATATTGGTAATTATTTGATTTTAGTCGGATCTAGCTCATTTGTGGATTTCTTGAGTATCCAATGTTTACCCTCGATATTAGCATTGTTGTTAAGCACACATGCACTATATTAGTGATAAAAGTCTAAGATTTGATGATTGATTGGGAAATTACTGATGAGTTTTGATATAATGTATTATCATGTTTACTTGATTTCTCTAAGGCCAGTTGAATAGACTTGTTTCTGTCATTACTGCTGGATTCGCAGGCATGTAGATTAGTTGCATTGCATAACATTGTTGTTTTGTGTTTGTGCTTGAGGACAAAAAAATGTTTAATTTTCAGGTAGCTCTGAATAGCCTAAGGTAATTAAGCACTGTCCGAGTCAGATTTTACTGTCTTCATGCTAGAGCCTTTTGATCCTTTCTTGTATTTGCGTCTTGTTCTTAATGCTTGTTGATTGTTCTAGTTGCAGGGTGAGCATATTGGTATTCACAATCGACTGTGTGAAATGATTATTCGAATTAGTATAATAACTATTTTATTATATGAATTTATTTTAGATTAATCAAGTTAATTATTTTAACTTAATTAATAATGGTATATATTAAAGATAAATCAGATATGGAATCCAAACCCTAATTCTGGATTTTGACTAAAGAATGAGAATAATAATATTATTTTAATTATATTTCAGTGCTATATATATGTACTATATGTATAGACTGATAATGATTGGTCAATTATGGTGTATCATGACAAACCTAGTATTACGGTAATAAACCCTAATTTGAAACTCAAACTGGAGTTTACGATTGGTAAGAAATTGTGATATGTGATTAATGACAATTATTATAAATATTAATACTAATTAGGTAAACCCTAATTATTGACTTGAAACCCTAATCGTGAAATTAGAAACCCTAATTTGCTAATTGAAAACCCTAATTACTAAATTAAGAATCCTAATTGTTAAATTGGAAACCCTAATTGCTAAATTAGAACGCTTAATGTTAATTAGTGAATACCTAAACCTAATTTTCAAGTCTATGTAATTAAGAAACCTAAACTAATTTAGAAGCCCTAATGTATAATTTAGGAAACTAAAAATTGTACATTTTAAACCCCAATTAGAAATCCTACAAAATCTATATGCCAAACCTTAGGGTCAAACCCTAAGGGTTTGTCAAGATTACAATTTGGCCATTAAAATTAGATGGCAAATAACCTAAATGCCCTTTACACATTCTTTAATTGGTAACTTGTAGATCTTGACAGGTATTGGAGTTGGTGACCAACCCTAGACTTTTCATTTGACTTAAAACTCCAGCAATCAACCATATCTCAGCTACATGCATTGCACCACATTATATATATAGAATTATAGAGAGAAAAATCAATTTTCAAGCTCATTTGTGCTAATCCTCACAACCAAAGCTCTCTCTCTTAAAACCCACTGATGTTAGATTTTTTCCAAATCAATTTTCAAGCTCATTTGTATAACACCTAATTTAGAAATCTGATCTTTGATCCTATGTTAGATGTTAGATTTTTATGTTTAAACATGTTGTATAAGGTGTAAATAGATGATCTAGGTTGCTAGATGTTAGATCCATAACATCTATAGGCTCAGATTTGATGTTTTTCAAAATCCAAATTAAAAATTTATGTTGTCTGACAAAGAATGTCAGACCTCATAGATCAGTGATCGTTAATAATATTTGTGTTTTTAAAGTTTGTAGTTGTAGTCTGCTATGAGATATCTATTCTGGAACTTGATTCAGTGTCATATTGTGTACAGATTGAAAGTTATGGATGGTCAAACCTCATTGACAGACCATGACTTTCGATTTTCTAGGTAACCCAGATTTTTCCAGAAGCGTTTGACAACATATTTGTAGCCTCTGATCTTGCAAGGGTTTTGTGTTATGTGTTTGTTGTTGCAACCATCTTATAGTATGGTAGTTATACTACAGATTAATGCTTTTAGATCATTTATATTACAAATAGATTAGATTTGAGGGATGGTCAAACCAAGCAGAAAGATCACGAATTGAGTTTTCTAGGTAACCCAGAAAACTCAAGATCGTGGTTTCTGACATGGTTTGACCGGACAAGATCTGGCAATTCTGTTGTTTTTATATGTGTTTTATGTGATGGATCTAGACCTTGACATGTTGGGTACACACTGAAACTCTTAAATCACATAACCATTGTAAGATCAGGAAGTTGTGGAAGCCCAAAGTAGGACCAGTCGATCTGTTTTTCATTTTTGGGTAACCCAGAAAATGAAGAACAGGTTTGACAGCTACTTTAGGCCTTTAGATCTTGCATTTGGGGCATATTATGATCTTGTTTGTTATTGGATCTTGTAGTGTTACATTAGTACTACAACCTATAACCATTAGCTTGCCCAGAAACATCACTGATTAAAAATTATTGTTGGTCAAACATGGCATCTCGAAACTGGCGTATGAATGTTCTTGAGTCTCAAGAACACCTAAGGTGACACTTACTGTCGCTAAAGGCTTTAGCAACAGACTTTTTAGTTTTAATTAAATTAATTTTCAAAAATTATTTAAAAATAGTAAATAATTTCTGAAAATTACAAAAATAATTTTTAAAATAATTTGAAGTTATAAAAATTAACTTTTAATATTTTGACATATTTTTCATAAATATTAGTATTTATTTAAATATTAATAATATTTAATTTATTTAATAAATGAATTAAATAAATTAATAAAAAATGATTTCATTATATTAAAAATCATTTTAAATGATAATAAAGTATTTAAAAATATTTTAAGTTATAAAACATAACTTTTAATATTTTAAGATAAATTTCATTAATTATTTAATATTAATGATATTAGATTTATTTAATAATTATATTAAATAAATTAGTTTAAAAATGATTTTAATATTATAAAATAATTTTAAATGAAAATAAAGTGTTTAAAAATATTTTAACTTATAAAATATAACTTTTAATATTTAAAGGTAAATTTCATTAATAATTTACTATTAATGATATTAAAATTATTTAAGAATTATATTAAATAAATAGTTTAAAATGATTTTATTAATTTAAAAATAATTTAAAAGCGATATAAATGTTTTAAAAATATTTTAAGTTATAATTAATGACTTTTAATATTTTGATAAATAATGCATTAATATTTAAATATTAATGGTAATTATTTAGAAATGATTTTAAATGTTTTAATAATCATTTATGGGTATTATTCATACTTAAAAATATTTTTAAGGTATGATAATTTAATATTAATGATAATTGAATTGTTTAATATTTAAATCATTTTATAATGATTCTAGTGTTTGAAAAATCATGATAAATTATTATAATTGTTTAAAAAGTATTATAAGTCATGGAAAAATAATATGACTGATATTTAAATTATCTAATCGAATATTGAACTACAGACTAGAGTTTTAGACTCGATAATTATCCGATAAAACCGTCGGTACACCGAAATGTTTTAGAAATTGATCTGGACTTAGATAGTTTGACTAGATACGTGTTTGCTTATGATCCAATGATTGCTAAACCTATGTGACAATTATATTAGGTTATGTACTGACTGCAAATATCAGTACTATGTGCTATGATATATTATTCTCTAATCGAACGAATAATCTTATGAATGATAGGTCTCAGTATAAAAGATAAAACTAAGTTGTGTAATTGTAAGCAGTAGCTCAGACAAGTATCTTATCTTGCATTTACTTTATGCAATGGACATGAGTAAGAAAGTTTCAGAATTATATTATCGTTATGCCAGATTATTAACTCTATTATTATTGATTATGTATCCAAACATTTTATTCATACAAGTTCTTAAATTATCCAATCATTGTTTATAAATGCAGTATTATTGTACAATCCTGATATATATTCTGTTCGTTAATTTCTAATATTGGTTATACAAGTGTCCTCACTTGGATAACTGTTGTACATGTTGATACATACCTACTGATTTTCGGTATGTATACATTAATTAAAAGTCGTCTAAGCTATTTGACCCAGCTAGACACAAATTTAAAAATATCTTTGAACATGCTAGAAATTTATCGTATCCAATCAAATTATTTTGGTTCGAATTCCTGAAAAAGTATGAACATCCCAAATATGGGAAACTTTTGTGCGCCTAAGGCAGATAATATGAACAAAAATATCGTTCTTGTATGTAGTATTGATCAATATAGGGCATAACGGGCTGATCACCCCCCCGGTGCCTGTAAGTTATGACGGTTTACGGATGAAGTTCTGTTAAACCTTATCGAAAATTAAAAATATAGTTCATAGTCTGTCGACTGCTCTCCATTTATAGTCAGTATGTAGTTTCAAAATTTGAGATAAAATTGATATGTTGTTTAGAATTATTTCAGCTTACTTCACAACTGTTGATTCGTTGTAGAAGTGTCGTTCAAGTAAAACATATATATCTTTCAGCTAATATTTATTGTTTGCTATTACTTGCTGGGCAATCAAATGCTCATCCTTGCTTTAAATTAAAATGTTTTTAGCTAAGCGTGATCAACCAGAAGGTTCAGGCAAGAACAAAGGAAAGGAAAGTTTGAATAAATAAGTTTATATTATCTTATGTAATAGATAGACTTAATTAAGATGGTAATAATTATTATCTATCATGTAATGAATATATTAAAGGTTGCGTACTTGGGATTAGAAAACTCTGTTGTATGTAAATTAAGTTTAACGTTATATTATTATTATTGTTATTATTATTCCGCTCAAAGAAATGATATCCTGAAGCACCGAATTTGGCTTTCAAGTACCTAAATTTGGGGGCGTCACAGGTTGGTATCAGAGCTTTAGGTTAGAAACCTTAGGTGTGGTATACCTTAGGATGTAACCTTTAGGACAGAGGGAAACGTTAAAAATATAAATAACTCATATAGAGTTTAAAAAGAGATGAATTGAATAAATTCATTGTCAAACCAAATAAAAGATAACTTATATAAAACTATTATTTGTTGTGTGTATAAACTATATGCTAATCAAGATAATTTGTGTGTGTAGATGTCAGGTGGAAAAGGATTAGGATACCCTGAGATCATAAAGAAGGAGCCAATCTTCATGACCGAGTCAATATCAAAGCCAATAGCTAAAATAGAGACTCACATTGAAAGCAACCCAAATGAGGTGGTTATTTTGGAAAATATCGTACCAGATTCAGAAACAATAGAACTGACAGATAGTGATTCAGACACTAAAGTTGGAGCTGATCAAGCATCAACGGAGGTGCAGAATCTGAAGAACAAGGTTTCTTCTTTAGAAAAGCTATAGGAAATAGAAAAGCTACTAAATAGTCAATTGCGAAAAGCGTTAATAGAAACAATGGAAGAACAAGATAAGCTTAAAATCCTAATTGATCAGATGGGAGATAAAAGCAACAAATCATGTACAGCTTCGAGCAAGAAGGAGAAAAGAAAGATAAAAGACCGCGATATAGGAAATTCTGATTCTAACCAAGGGAACTCTAGCAAAATAGAAAAGTGTACAAAATGTAACAAGAAACATGAAGGCTTATGCAGAAAAAGGAAAAACATTTGGTATAATTGCAGATATGAGGGACATATCTCTCCTTATTGTCCCAATCCGAAGAAAGGTGTCTATTTTATTTATGGGATAGAAGGTCATCAGGCGAAGGTTGTCCAAGATCCAGAAAAAGGCGTAGTGAACAAGTAGTATAAGTACTGTTAGATTATGCGTGTTCAATGTGTGTTCTATGATAAGTATGTCTGTATAATATAATATTCTCAACTTTTGTATAAGTTGTAACAGTAAATCTCGACTTTTAAGGGATAGCAGTATGTGCTATATTATGTAAAGTACTATGACTTAGTTGAATGAATGTGAATCTAGGTTTGATTAATGAAATAAGTTTTGTATAAAACTTCGCGTTATATGTTAAATCTATACGATAAGGTTTAGAATGTAAGTTAAATTTATGAATTTATTTAATTAGATAATGCCTCCAAGACGTCGAAACCGAATCCAAAGGGCAGAGGAATCTGTCAACAATGATGGGGGACAACCAGACCCAATGTAAAACTTTGCGAACATGGTAGCTCAAGTTGTTGCCTCTTTTGTAGTCTTAACAAAAAGAGCTCTAACTCATGCAAGCATATATGCGTCAACAAGTAATACAGAGCAAGTAAAGTATCGATCCCACAGAGAAAGTTGTTTAACTTAAACTACTATTCAGTAATTAAATCACTATATTTATATGCTCAAACTAATGATTAAACTTGGTTTGTTCTCGAATTACAAATAACAACTAAAACAATAATAACGATAGAATAAATAATATTGGAACTAATGGGATTCTAACTTCATTTAATACATCATTCAATCACCACTATCATGCACGCCTTGCTCACATATCACAGGAAAGTAGCCAAGAGCACTAAAAGAGTACTAGCCATTTTTCAATGCACTAAGACCTACTTACACAGCATCCACAGATGATAGACTCTATGTAATCATCGATATAACCAAAATCACTATATGTCTATGTGAAGTTGCAATTATATTGATTTTAAGTTCAAGCCCTAATTCTGACTTATACGGTGAAACAATATATGTCTATCTGGTTCACGTAAATACATAAGCCAAATAACACAAATTTCTATATACGTATACTATCATGATTATAAATTTCATATTTGCATGTTCATTGTCAATTCCATACAAATACTGAAACGAATGGTGATCAAGCATTCATACATGCAAAACAATCATGATAGACATCCCATATGATATGCAAAACAATCCAGCGTTTAAACATGCAATCAAGCTACATATTAAAATCCGTTAGAATCCCATAATGGAGTTTAGTTCATGACTGAACCAAAAGCCATTATGGGATCAAATCTAAACATGGTCAACAAACGACAATTGAAAGATGAAAGATAAAACTATCAAACCCAATTGCTGAATATAAATCAATATTCAGATCCTCATAAGATTCCAGCAAAAACTAATAATAATAATCCCACTCTGGTAGAAAATCCCAAGAAGGAGTAGAAAGATAGAGTTGTGGCCTCCTTCTACTTTGGAATCTCTCCATAGAGTAAAACCCTAATTCCGACGTAAAGATACGTGAAAAAACTAATAAAGTGTTAAGTGATACACCTGACACCAGTCAGGAATCGTTTTAAATCAATTACAACCTTTAAAAATTGGAAATAAAATAAAACAAGTCGGCGATTTAGGCCTCGGCTCATGGCCACAAGGCCTCCTCCAGCTTGATATTCTCGCGGCCGCGAGACTTGCAGTAGATTTGTATGTTTGGCGATCTCCATGGCAAGGCCAAGGCTAGCGCCTCCTAAACTTGTCCTTCTCGCGGCCATGCAACTTGCA
This sequence comes from Panax ginseng, assembly GCA_020205605.1. Classification (NCBI taxonomy): domain Eukaryota; kingdom Viridiplantae; phylum Streptophyta; class Magnoliopsida; order Apiales; family Araliaceae; genus Panax; species Panax ginseng. The sequence continues at coordinate 46,171,869 of CM035141.1, forward strand.
GTAGGCTCCAAGATCTGGCTGAGTAATCGTGCGGACGCGAGCTCTCAAGGCTATTCTGCCACGCGGCCGCGCGGCTTGAAATCTGCAGATCCTGGCTCCTATTATGCTATTGCTGCTGCTACTTGTGTAGTTATGCTTTATCTCCATGCTCCATTGCACCTTCATGCCATGCATATCCCATCTTTTGCCTCGTCTCAAGCATCCATTCGCCTTGTGCTCAATAACACCACCAAAATAGGCTGATTCCTGCACTTATTCACCAAAAGGAGTTTTAAGTATGCGAAATGCAAATTATCATGAAATGCAGCTAAAACCTACTGAAATGTACTTGAGATGGGCATAGTTCGCATGAATTGGTACTCCATAAGTAGGTGTAAATCCTACTTATCAAATACCCCCAAACTTGAACCATTGCTTGCCCTCAAGCAATGCATACTAATGATCAATAAAAATGCAACTATGTTACTATGCAACTAATTCTCACATTGTCCCAACCATCATAAAAATTCAGTCCAATTTGCCTCAGCGAAGTTTTTTCTAGATTCAAGAATACATATTCAAATCAAACTGCAAGCATAATGTCATATACTAATATAATTCAAAAATGCTATACAGATGCTGTGTGTGTGTGTGTTGTGTTCGTCCAATACTTGATTTAGGTGTAGAATGCTCATGCTATCTTGCTCAAACCAGAAAAATTATAGCTTAAATCAAGACTTATGTATATATATGTGACTCGAATTATTTCAACATCTTAAAATAAACTAAGGTTCAACAATGGGCTTAACTGCTCTATTCTACTAACAAGGGCGAATTTCGTACTTTCTCCCGGTGTTTATTGCTATTTTTCTTTTCTTTTCTTTTTCTTTCTTTTTCACATGACTGTGCAATGTCTTACTCCATTAGGCACACTGCTACCCCTTAGCGAGCTTTCAACCAACGACTCCCAGACCATGAAAGACCTTAGGGCGCTAGGTGTAGAGACAATCCCCTCGGGCGTACTTACTTAAGTAGCTAGGGCCCCGAAATAAGACTAGCCATGTTATTTCTACTTTTCTTTCTTCTTCTTTCTTTTTTTAATATACACAGATACCCATGTTTTCCCAAAGTTTAAAAATCAATGTTTTATATAGTCCAAAAGCCACTTTTCACATATTTCTCTTCTTAAGACTACATTTTTCTATCGAGCAAGGCATAACGTACTTCTTATACCTACAAGTGCTTGTGAACACATTTGTGCAAACCGAAAGCATTTAAATAGCATTATGAATTTCATTGTATAAAATGTTACATCTCAGCTCATGTTATCCAAAATATTCAGAAATCATTTAAAACATTTAAAAACTTCACTCTCATCATTGGCTAGACAAAATTTTTCTATACGGTAAGAACTGTGAGGTATGCTAATCTAAACATGCAAATAAAAATTAAACTAATCATGCAAAACTATATGCAAAACTAAAAATACTAACTACTATGCAAAACTAAAAATACTAACTACTACCCAATACCCCCAAACTTAAAATATTCAATGTCCCAATTGAATGAAGGTAAAGGGAACGAAAACTCCCCTAATTATCGGTGGTGCCACCCTCCTCGGGTGGTGAATCCGGTGGTGGATATGGTGCTGCGGTTCCAAATTGAGGCCATTCTTGTGTTGTTCCTTGTTGCGCAAACGCTTCGGCTAAAGCCCTTGTGAGTTCCGTCGCAAATGTGCCCAAATTGTCATACATGGCATCGACCTTGCGCTCTAACCTTCGGAGCTGGCGATTGCCATTGGTGGCACGTGCGTGCGTGGATGGACCCGCCTCGTCTGTTTGCGGGGGTTGTTGTGGTGGTTCTGGAAAAATGGGCTGAAGGATGAATCCTAGTCCGCGTGGGTGTGGTACACCCCCTGTCCACTCCTTGAAATTCTCAATAGCAGCATGAGTGATGGCATGGTGTGGGTACTGCAGCTGCTCATTATGCCATTGGACTCCTTGTTGAGTACAGGGCATGACTATCTCCGATGCATGTAGAATAGTCCCATTTCTATTCCCACGCATATAACTCAGTATGTTTCTATGGATTAAAAGGCCGATATCAATGTACTTTCATTTGATAATTCCCCACAAAATAATCGCACGCTCAGTGGTTATGGCATTGTAATGAGCCGACGGAACTAGCTTGGCACAAAGAAACAGGTTCTAGTCTTGGGCATATCGATTCAATGCTGACGACGGAAACGATTTTGGTTCGGTTGTTCCTGTCTTGTACTTCCATTTGGTGCCCGAAATACAGAGATCAGTAATCACAACTGCGAGATCTGTCTCCAAATAGTCGTCTTCTAACCAATTGTCAGACCCGGTGGGTGGTGGATCACATATGTTGAATACTTCTCTGATCGCGGAAGGGCGATAATTTACCTGTTCGGCTCGAACTATCGTTATGCCTCTTGTTATCAACTCCACAACATTAGCATAAAATTCTCTAACAATCCCCATGGGGATAGGCATAGGAGATGCAGTTAAGCCAACCCAGTCTCGTTCGCGTATCATATTCCAAAGTTGTCCATCCTGTTTTGCAGGTAGAAGTCCCCTTTCCTTCACAACATATTTGGCCACACTCCGATAATAGTCTTGCTGGGCTTCCAAACTGACAAATCTACTCTCATCCAAGACCTCCTCTTCGTGGTGATCGGAAGAAAATTCGGATGAAGAGGAGAGTGATACAAGTGTCCTCACTTGGATAACTGTTGTACATGTTGACACATACCTATTGATTTCTGGTATGTATACATTAATTAAAAGTCGTCTAAGCTATTTGACCCAGCTAGACACAAATTTAAAAATATCATTGAGCATGCTAGAAATTTATCGTATCCAATCAAATTATTTTAGTTCGGATTCCTGACAAAGTATGAACATCCCGAATATGGGAAACTTTTGTGCGCCTAAGGCGGATAAGATGAACGAAAATATCGTTTTTGTATGTAGTATTGATCAATATAGGGCATAACGGGCTGATCACCCCCCCGGTGCCTGTAAGTTATGACGGTTTGCGGATGAAGTTCTGTTAAACCTTATCGAAAATTAAAAATATAGTTCATAGTCTGTCGACTGCTCTCCATTTATAGTCAGTATGTAGTTTCAAAATTTGAGATAAAATTGATATGTTGTTTAGAATTATTTCAGCTTACTTCACAACTGTTGATTCGTTGTAGAAGTGTCGTTCAAGTAAAACATATATATCTTTCAGCTAATATTTATTGTTTGCTATTACTTGCTGGGCAATCAAATGCTCATCCTTGCTTTAAATTAAAATGTTTTTAGCTAAGCGTGATCAACCAGAAGGTTCAGGCAAGAACAAAGGGAAAGGAAAGCTGACCGAATAAGTTTATATTATCTTATGTAATAGATAGACTTAATTAAGATGGTAATAATTATTATCTATCATGTAATGAATGTATTAAAGGTTGCGTACTTGGGATTAGAAAACTTTGTTGTATGTAAATTAAGTTTAATGTTATATTATTATTATTATTATTATTATTATTATTATTATTATTATTATTATTATTATTATTATTACGCTCAAAGAAATGATATCCTGAAGCACCGAATTTGGCTTTCAAGTACCTAAATTTGGGGCGTCACAAAGTTAATATCGAAGCTTTAGGTTAGAAACCTTAGGTGTGGTATACCTTAGGCTATAACCTTTAGGACAGAGGGAAACGTTGAAAATACAAATAACTCATATAGAGTTTAAAAAGAGATGAATTGAATAAATTCATCGTCAAACCAAATAAAAGATAACTTATATAAAACTTTTATTTGTTGTGTGTATAAACTATATGCTAATCAAGATAATTTGTGTGTGTAGATGTCAGGTGGAAAAGGATTAGGATACCCTGAGATCATAAAGAAGGAGCCAATCTTTATGACCGAGTCAATATCAAAGCCAATAGCTGAAATAGAGACTCACATTGAAAGCAACTCAAATGAGGTGGTTATTTTGGAAAATATTGTACCAGATTTAGAAACAATAGAACTGACAGATAGTGATTCAGACACTAAAGTTGGAGCTGATCAAGCATCAACGGAGGTTGTTGGTTGATTTTGCAATCAAAGAATACGTGCAAGTATACACGGTCAACAAGTAATAAAGTGATAAGAAAAGTATCGCTCCCACAGAGAATCTTAATTAATAAATTCCAACTACTAGCACTATATCAATCCAATTTTATTTAAACAATGATAAATTATGATTTTCTGAAATATTAAAACTAAATTAAACAATTAAAGATATTATTCTAAAATAAACAAATAAATAAACGCAGATTTGAATGATTGATTTCCGATAAATAAGGATTAAGACTTTAATATCCCCAATTATGAACTATAACTCAATTACCCAATTATCCCAATTATTATGTCTACTGAATTGTTAACAGGAATTCTCAAATATCAAAAGTCCTTTTCCAAGTAATCAACTGACTTCTATTTAATCCAGATTAATCTTGCTATATTCCTATGCAAAACAAGTGAATTAAACTCTTTCAATTCCAATTCCTTATGTGTTACATGCGGTGAAAAGATATTTCCATTCAATTCACAAACCTAATTATTAACATGAAAATAAATATGTCACACATTATCAAACCCGCTTCTAACCCTAGAATTCCTCTTTCAATTCCTTCTAGTAACACGATAATTATTGGCCAAATAATTAATCAATAGATGCAAGGCATGATAAACAATTCACTTCAACATAAATAATTGGAATAAATCAATAACTAATTTATAGTCATAAAAGGTTCAATTGAAATCTTAATAAAAGAATTAGTTCATAACGAAATAAAAATCAATAATCATTTGCAAATCATCCTTAAAGAATTACAAATTGAAAATAAAGAAAGAAGAAGAAAACTCTATAGCCAATCCTTAGTCTTCAAGTAATCCTTGTGTAGCCTCCAATGAATGAATGAATAGATGAATGATTACATGATTCCCTAATTTCAAACTTAATTTCTTTTTATATCTTTCCCCACACTCCTAATCCAATTAGGCTTTAAATAACCTTCAATTGAGTGGGTCACGAAAAAAAGTCAACGCTCGCATCCCTAGTCAACATCAAACGACCCCCAGCGCCCGTTTGACTGATTTGAACTGAGTTAGAGCGCCCGTATTTGAGGTTGAAAATTTACCATTTTGCCATTTTAAGCTTAAAATCTCGTTTGCGCTCCTATCAATTCCCGATTACAAAATATCACATAAACACAGTAAAGATAGTCCTAAACGACTCGAAGATACAACAATTTAAACCCAAGTATATCCGATTTATGGGTATATTACCCAATCATCAAATACCCCCAAACTTAAATCGTTGCATGTCCTCAAGCAACAAACACAAAATAATACTAACAATATGAAAACGATAACTCATGCAAATGCAACTAGCTAAATGAACGTAATTCCAGCAATCCAATAGCTCACGTATATCCATAGGCCTCAGAAAAATCACAAAAACATGCTGATACATCATGTGAACATAGATCAATGATATCCCAACAATCAACAAATCAATCATATTATCGATATTGTGAGTGTGTGTTCAACAACCATGCTAACCCATGAAAGGCAAAAATATGAAAGATAATAAATTTCTTAGTAAGCATCATACGATTGTAAACTCGAGAACTCATCAAATATACTTGTTTCAACTAATCTCAAACAATCACCCAAATTCAAGAGTCAAAATGGAATACTTATGCTTTTCTTTTTTTTTTTTTTTATTTTTTTTATAACTGGGGCTTTTGCACTTTTCCCATTGTATTTGTATTTATATTTTTTTCTAAATATACATAAATGATCGTTCAATGTCTCATCCCATTAGGCTAATAAGTGTTACCCCTAGCGAGCTTTCACCAAGCGACTCCTCGGACCATAAAAGACCTTAGGGTGCTAGGTGTAAAGACAATCCCCTCGGTATTTTGCTCAAGTAACAAAGGCCCCAAACAAGACTAGTCACCATGTATATATATATATTTTATATATATCCAAATATTTTTCCCCAAACTCGAAGTTTATGTATAAATTCAGGTCTTCTCTAGCTATTCAAATTGTCCTTTCATTTCACTAGCAATCATCCTTTAGAACTCTATTATCTAACCATTTAAACTATCATAGCCAACATGGTCGTTTTTCAAAGTGCTTTCCTATAATATCAGTGTCAAACAGATAAAGATTCAATTCATGTCAAGAAAATCATATCACTGACTCAACAATCCTTACTAGACTTGTTCATGCAATTCTAAATTCATCATTTACCCCCCAAATAAACGCACTATCAAATGCTGGAATCATCATGCAATCCTAAATGCAAAGTTTAACTAACAATCACAATCCACAACCACAAACGAATAACAAACTACAACTTAGAAATAAAAACTAACTACCCCCAAACTAATCCAGAGCAATGTCCTCATGCGAATAATATAACAAAAGAATATAACAGAGGACTTCCCTGACGAGCTTATTCCTCGGGTGGAGCATCCTCATCCTCACTCATCTCTTGATCGGAAGGGGGAAATACAGGGAGAACATGAGCAGTTAGGAAATGGCTAAGTTGAACGCCCGAATGTGATTGGACGGTCAGTACATTCTGTGCAGCAAATTGGTCAACTAAAAATTTGAAAATCACGTCTTGACGTTCTGACAAGTGCACATTCTGGGACTCCATATTGTAAAACCAAATGCCTATCTCCCATTGGATGCGACTTGGGGACCACACTACGATGAGCTGCTGTAGATGGGCCATAAGTAGGTGGAGCTTGAGGTGGTGGGGCTTGTGTGGGTGCAACTTGGGGAATTATGAAACCCAATCCCCTAGGGTGATTTGCCCCACCTGTCCACACTTTATACCTGCTGATCAACTTGTGGTCCAAAACTGGCATAGGCGTTTGGATCATCTCATCCAATTTCCATTTGACTCGAACTTAGCACACAAAACACATATCAGAGAAGGATGGGGTAAACCTCCTGTGGTCCCACCTCGAGATGCTCGAGAGAATGGATCACTTTGATCACGTGGTGACATCTATTTGCAAGCCTTGAATAATTGAATATAGCAGCACCGCTCTTTCTTTTGTGACATGGCTCACATGTGTGCATGGCATGAGTTTGGCACAGATGAAGGCATACCACGCCTTCCCATATAGACTGAGGTTAGAATGGGGGAAGGTCATGCTGCCACGCTCATGCACTGTCCATGTGGTGCCCGGTTGACACAGCTCTCGGATTATTTTCTCATAGTCTGGACCTTGGCTCAGCAGACCGGCATATTCATCGTTGACCTCTTCTAAATTCAGTTTGTAACACCCATTGATGTCCTCTTCACCGATTTCCACATTTTTTTCCCCCGCACAAACACTGCATAGTGATCGTGTTCTGAAACGTTGGCATATAATTCTTTCACGATCGCGATCACTGTAAAGTCAAAGTTGTTCGATGAGGGAGAACCAATTTCTTTCAGCAATCATTACCGCTATTTCCCCATCTTTGGTTTGGTCGGGCCTCAAACCACATTCGGGGACTAGTGAGCGGGTAGCCATACGGTTATAGCGTTCTTGAGCCATGACACTAACAAAACGGCTGGCTATCAAATGGATGAGAGAGCCAAGGCGGTTCGAACCTTCGCCACGTTATCGTTTGGAAGTCATTGAGAAATTTCTGCAAGAAGTCGCATTCCCCAGTATTAGTATTGAATATAACTCGAATATGTATACATAGATTACGACAACAACCCCCAAACTTCAAGTTAAGTGTGCATAGCGAACATGATTGGGGGTGTTTCACAACACCTTAACCCATCTGTGTTAACAAGTAGATGATGCAATTTGTAAAGAAGTACACTATGTAACAACATATTATAGCAAATTATTAAAAATTTCAATTAGGTGAATGAAAGTCCGACAACATATTAATCCCATAGAAAGTGTGATTCGACATATATATCAATATAGTTCTACCCCTCATACTAATGATCTCTCCTTTTTCCTACGGTATTGGAGGGGTTAACATGTAAGTGCATTCAATTTCGGATATGATTTTATTCATGAACTTGGGTCCGGCAAAATAACAAACACCTTGTGGGCATATGCTCATTTGCTTGGACTCACCCATGGTTTCCTAGCAATTACAAACCCATAGCCGATATCAATTACCCAGATCTTATAACTCAATCAAAATTAACGCCCCCTCACTTGATTCATATGCATGCCATAGGCGATACTCAAAATCATATAAACGAAAATTTGCACCAGAGAAGAAGAGAGGATGAAACAAATCGGAAATTACTTTACCATGCATGCAAATAATAGATTAATCGCCGCTCAAATGGTAATACAATTCTATACATACCTGGGAACTATCGATAGTATAAACAGTTCTTTGAAATTTGAAGTACCGAATGGAGATGTGAATTTGCGTTAGTCAGGCAAGATATATATAAAAGTGTTGATAGCCGTTACCGTGTGAACGTATGTGGGAGTAGTAGTGGAGACGTGAAGATGAAAGAAAGGAAAGATGTGAACTGTTCAATTGTGTGAAACAAGTTGGACTTTAAATCTCGCTTCAATGGCCAAGGCCGGGACATAAGTTTTAGTAGCCTTAGGGGCTCTGGCATCTGATTGGTGTGAAATGCCTCAAAGACTGTATTGTGGTTACATAGGGTTAGAGCGCCGGTATTTGGTAGGCAGAGGATGATGGTTGAGCCTAGCGTCGAAGGTACCGTGGTCATGAGCTTTATTGGTATGCCGGGCGCTTAGGGCTATCTTCAAGTTGCTATCCTCGAGCGCTGGGGCGCTGAAATCCTGTGTATTGGGAGCGCCGGGGAACTGTGATGTGGCAGCACTTATTGTGTTCAAGCTGCTGGGCACCATTCGCTCATGGTAGTTGCTTAATTTTAATCCTCCTTGAAAACAAGAATTCCCTGAAGAATGTTATGCTCGAATAAATGCTAGCAACTCAAATAAAAATGAAATACAATATGAGAACGAAAATTGTGAAAAATAAAATAAACTAAAACTTTGGGTTGCCTCCCTATAGCGCTTGGTTTATAGTCGTCAGCCCGACTTTTCGGTGTTGCTCAGTTGGTCGTTGGATCGGCGAGGTACATGACCGTAACTTGATGTTCGATGGGTCCACTCCAATAATGTTTCAAACGTTGGCCGTTAACCTTGAATGTATGTTTTGAATTCGGTTCCTCAACTTCAATGTTTCCGTGTGGAGCGACAGATATAATCACAAATGGTCCGGACCACCGAGATTTCAATTTTCCAGGAAATAGATGCAAGCGGGAGTTGAACAGTAATACTTGTTGGCCCGGTTCAAATGTCCAATCGAGAATTTTCTTATCATGCCAGGCTTTCACCTTCTCCTTGTAGAGTTTCTCGTTTTCATACGCATTAAACCGAATTCGTCCATCTCGTTCAACTGCAGTAACCTTTTCTCACCGGCTGCTTGTAGATCGAAGTTAAGTTTCCGTATAGCCCAGTGTGCACTGTGTTTTAACTCCACCGGGAGGTGGCACGCCTTTTCGTATACCATCCGATAAGGTGACATACCGATTGGATTCTTATATGTTGTTCGATACGCCCATAAAGCATCGTCAAGACGCAATGACCAATCTTTTCGTGACGGATTGACCACTTTTTCCAGGATCCGCTTGACCTCCCTATTTGAAACCTCCGCTTGACCATTGGTTTGGGGATGATATCTTTGCAGAGAATTTTATGATTTAACCCCATACTTTACAAGTAATTTTGTGAACTGCTTGTTACAGAAGTGAGATCCTTCATCACTTATTATCGCTCTCGGTGTCCCAAATCGTGTGAAGATGTTTTTCTTTAAAAATCAGAGAACAACGTTGGCATCATTCATGGGTAACAACATGGCTTCTACCCATTTGGAAACATAATCAACCGCCAAAAAAATATATTGATTATTGAAAGATGATGGGAAAGGTACCATAAAATTAATTCCCCATACGTCGAACAGTTCAACCTCTAAGATTGTGTTGAGTGGCATTTCATTGAGCTTGGAAATATTGCCCACGCGTTGGCATCGATCACACTTCAGCACAAATAGGTAATCGTCCTTGAAAAGAGAAGGCCAGAAAAATCCCGCTTGTAGCACTTTTGCTGCTGTTCGATCGCCGAAATAATGACCTCCGTAATCTGAGGAGTGACAATGGCCTAATATGCTATCCATTTCCTCATGAGGCACACAACGCGTGTATCATTTGATCTCGCATGAGCCTTAAACAGAAACGGTTCGTCCCAATAGTATTGCTTCACGTCGTGGAGGAACTTCTTTCGTTGTTGTGAGGTCAAATCCGGTGGTAATACTTTGGCAACCACGTAATTCACATAGTCAGCATACCAAGGCAATATTGTGGTTACTCGGAATAGTTGCTCATCCGGAAATTTTTCATTAATCAATATGCTGTCTTCCTTCTGTACTTCCGCGTTTTCCAACCGAGAAAGATGATCCGCCACTTGATTTTCTGTACCTTTTCTGTCCCGGATCTCTAGATCAAATTCTTGTAACAACAGTACCCACCGTATTAATCACGGTTTTGTATCCTTCTTCTCAATCGATATTTAATGGCGTAATGATCGGTGTAGACAATTACCTTGGTGCCAATAAGATAAGCTCTAATTTGTCGAAGGCAAATACCACCGCAAGTAACTCTTTTTCGAGGTTGTGTAGTTTAAACTGGCATCCATCAACGCCTTACTAGAGTAGTAGAGAGTGTGTGAAAAATCTTGTCGTGACGTTGTCCCAACACTTTGCTCCCATCACAGTAGTCACCAAGGTCGCACATCAATTCGAATGGTAAAGACCAATTGGGCGCCACAATAATTGGAGCAGAGACCAATTTCTTCTTTAGTACCTCAAATGCTTTGATACATGACTGATCCATTTTGAACTGTACATCTTTCTCTAAGAGGGAACATAAAGGCTTTGAGATTTTGGAGAAGTCCTTAATAAATCGTCTGTAGAAACCCGCATATCCCAAGAAGCTCTGAATTCCTTTTACAGATGATGGAGGAGGCAGTTTCTCAATTGTCTCAATCTTTGCTCTATCCACCTCTAATCCGGATGCAGAGACCTTATGCCCAAGAATAATCCTTTCTTGCACCATAAAATGGCATTTTTCCCAGTTAAGCACCAGGTTAGTCTCTACGCACCGCTTTAACACTAAAATCAGATTTGTCAAACATAAATCAAAGATATCCCCGAACACAGAAAAGTCAACCATGAATACCTCCAAATTATGTTCGACCATGTTGGAGAAGATTGCCATCATACATCGTTGGAAGGTCGCCGGCGCATTACATAAACCAAAAGACATGTGCCGGAATGTAAACGTACCGTATGGACATGTGAACGTGGTCTTTTCTTGATCTTCCAGAGCTATGGCAATTTGATTATACCCGGAATATCCATCCAGCAGACAGTAGAATTGATGTCCCGCTAATCTGTCCAACATCTGATCAATAAACGGCAAAGGGAAGTGATCCTTGCGTGTGGCTTTATTCAACTTGCGATAATCCATACATACTCTCTAGCCTGTAATAGTTCTAGTTGGGATGAGCTCATTAGCGTCGTTCTTCACAATCGTCATACCCCCTTTCTTGGGTACGCACTGTACAGGACTTACCCATGAACTGTTTGAGATTGGGTAAATAATTTCGGCATCCAACCATTTTATAATCTCCTTTTTCACCACATCTTTCATAATGGGGTTTAGCCTTCTTTGCATCTCAATGGTTGGTTTTGACCCCTCTTCCATTAAAATCTTATGCATACAGAAAGATGGGCTGATACCTCGAATATCCGCTATAGTCCACCCAATCGCTGTTTTGAATTCTCGCAAAACCAGTAGCAGCTTCTTCTTTTGCATGTCAGTTAACTTAGTAGAAACAATAACGGATAGAGTCGAATCCTTCCCCAGATAAGCATACTCAAGATGAGAGGGAAGTGACTTTAATTCCAACACCGGTGGCTCTCCTATCGAGGCTTTGCACTTTTTACCTTCCGTTTCGGGCCTATCAAGGGTGTCGAATGGTTGATTATTTTTCCGGTAGAACGATGTTATATCTAGCCATTTGATCTGCTCAATGTCCTCATCAATACCATAGTCGTCTATTCCAAACAACATGGATTCTATCGGGTCCTCTGAATAATTACCGCAAATCTTGTGATTAACTAACTCATCCATTAAATCCACCCGCAAACACTCACCTTTTTCCTTCGGATAAGACATTGATTTAAACACATTAAAAGTGACATGTTGATCTTCAACTCGCATCGTCAATTCTCCTTTCTGTACGTCGATCAAAGTTCTCCCCGTTGCTAAGAATGGTCGCCCGAGAATGATGGGAATTTCCTTATCTGCTTCACAATCCAAGATAACAAAATCTGCTAGGAAGATGAATTTATGCACCCTTACTAATACGTCTTTAACGATACCTTGTGGATATGTAACTGATCGGTCCGCCAGCAATAAACTGATATTTATTGGTTTTAGTGCCTTGAGCCCGAACTGACTGTAGACTGATAATGGCATCAAATTAATATTGGCCCCCAAATCACACAAAGGTTTCTCCCCAAAAATTGATTACCAATGTTGCACGGAATAGTAAAACTACCTGGATCTTTCAACTTTGGAGGCAACTTGTTCTGGATAATTGCACCGCATTCTTCTAAGAATATTCTTGCTTCAAAATCACCCAGCTTCCTTTTTTTGACAACACATCCTTCATGAACTTAGTGTAGCTCGGCATTTGTTCTAAAGCTTCTCACAAATGGGATGTTGATATGCAATTTCTTGAAAATATCCAAAAATCTTGAAAACCCGCTTATCTAACTTGGATTTCAAACCTCTCATGATATGGTATGGGCGGCATTGTTATAGTTGGTTCGGTGCATTCTCTTTCTACGATTTCCTCTTTATCTTTCCCGCTTCCACCACTTCTTCTATTTCATTTGTTGCGTTGTCCCCTTTTCCTTATCCTTAATCGCTTCTTGCAAATCCTTCCCATCGCAGTAAAGTTACTGTTTTTGCAATGCTCATTTCACCTTGAATTTATTTTTGTATCACTCGGGAGCGCGTTCTAGTGGATTCGTTATTCAATGCATGTGCTATTTGCCCCACTTGATTTTCCAGATTCTTTAACGATGCCCCATGGCTTTGCAAAGTCAGCTCTACTTGATTCATTTTCTTGTCTTGTTCCTCGTTCCTTTTATCAGATGCTCTAATGAATTTTTCTAATGCTTCTTCCCAACTTGGTTTCCTTTCTAGTTGTTGTTGAGTCTGATTTTGGAATCCGGAGGTGTTTTGCTATCTAGGTGCTTGAGCTGCACCTTGATTATTACTTCATGAAAACCCCGGATGATTTTTCCAACCTGGATTATAAGCATTTTGAGTCGGATACGGTTGAGTTGATCGATTATAATTTCCTACGAATGTCTTTGATTCAAAATTTATGGCACATTGATCCGTAGCATGACCCAAAGACACAACTCACAAACCATCGCTACTTCTTTGTGTGGCTTGTGGATGCCATATTTCAATATGGTTAGCTATTGCGGTCACTTGTCTTATTAATCTTCGCCATCGCGCCCACTTCATACTTTCTCGATGCTTTGGGATGATTAGACCTCGTCATGGGCCACTTTGATAGTTGTTGGTGGCCATTGTCTCTAACAATTGATATGCCTCATCAAAACTCTTGGACATGATCGCTCCTCCTCTCTTCTCACATCATCAATACTAGACCTCGTGGACGCATGCAAACCATCACAAAATATCCCTAATTGCATCCATCATGAATTCCATGGTGAGGGCACTTACGGAGCATATCCTTGAACCTTTCCCACGCCTCATATAACGACTCTGAATCAAATTGTGCGAAAGTATGAATATCGTTCCGTAGTTTTGCCGAACTTCGCTAGTGGGAAGAACTTAGCTAAAAAATTTGAGCTAAGTCATCCCAAGTGGTGATTGAGCCAGGAGGCAAAGAGTGTAACCAGCTTCCTACTTTATCTTTTAAAGTAAACGGGAACATCCTCAACCTTGTAGCATCTTCCGATACATTGTTAAATTTAAAGGTATCGCAAACTTCCAAGAAACTCAAGATATGCTCATTAGGATCATCTATCAATTACCCCAAATTGACATGTATTCAGAAGCATCCGAATTGTTCCCGATTTTATCTCGAAACTGTTCGCATTGATTGCTTGGCCTCTTAATACTTTCATTGTAGAATCCATGACATTCGGCATGGCGTAATCCCTAAGTGATTTATGTTCGTTCTCTGCCATGTTCACGGGTATTTCTGTCCGCCAGCTTCTTCTTCCAAATGTATAACCTCACTATTCAAACGCACTTTCCTAACTTCTTTTCGATGTCGCCTCAGATACTGAAAAAGTTCCTCTTTAGCCTTCGATCTAGTGTGCATACATACACAAGAATTCCTCGCCAATCCAAGAAGAAAAATAAGTAACGTTTAAATTAAGACCGAATTGATTATAACTAATATGAAATTAATATTAATAAAATTCAAAGAATTTGCGCCTAAAACTTGTTGGTTGATTTCGTGAATCAAAGAATACGTGCAAAGTATACACTAACAACAAGTAATAAAGTGATAAGAAAAGTATCGTTCCCACAGAGAATCTTAATTAATAAATTCAACTACTAGCACTATATCAACCCAATTTTATTTAAACAATGATAAATTATGATTTTTTGAAATATTAAAACTAAATTAAATAATTAAAGATATTATTCTAAAATAAACAAATAAATAAACGCAGATTTGAATGATTGATTTTTGATAAATAAGAATTAAGACTTCAATATTTCCAATTATGAACTATAACTCAATTACCCAATTATCCCAATTATTATGTCTACTGAATTGTTAACAGAAATTCTCAAATGTCAAAAGTTCTTTTCCAAGTAATCAACTGACTTCTATTTAATCCAGATTAATCTTGCTATATTCCTATGCAAAACAAGTGAATTAAACTCTTTCAATTCCAATTTCTTATGTGTTACATGCGGTGAAAAGATATTTCCATTCAATTCACAAACCTAATTATTCACTGTGCAAATAAATAAGTCACACGTTATCAAACCCAGTTCTAACCCTAGAATTCATCTTTCAATTCCTTCTAGAGTAACACGGTAATTATTAGCCAAATAATTAATCAATAGATGCAAGGCATGATAAACAATTCACTTCAACATAAATAATTGGAATAAACTAAATAACTAATTTATAGCCATAAAAGGTTCAATTGAAATCTTAATAAAAGAATTAGTTCATAACGGAAATAAAAACCAATAATCGTTTGCAAATCATCCTTAAAGAATTAAAAATTGAAAATAAAGAGAAGAAGAAGAAAACTCTGTAGCCAATCCTTAGTCTTCAAGTAATCCTTGTGTAGCCTCCAATGAATGAATGAATATATGAATGATTAGATGATTAAATGATAGCCCTAATTTCAGCACTTAATTTCTTTTTATATCTTTCACACTCCTAATCCAATTAGGCTTTAAATAACCTTCAATAGTCAAGTCTCCACGAAGTCAACGATTGCATCTCTTGGCCAATCTATCATTTCGACCAGAATACTCCCGTGCCACCGGAATTAACATGATGAAGAGCGCCCAAGACTTTGGATGTTGAAATATTTACCATTTTGCCATTTTTAGCTTAAAGTCCCCAAACGCTCCTCAGCTCCTAAATCGCAAAATAACACATAAACACAAAGAAAATAGTCCTAAACGACTCAAGATACAACAATTTAAACCTAAGTATATCCGATTTATGGGTATATTACCCAATCATCAACGCGATATAGGAAATTCTGATTCTAACCAAGGGAACTCTAGCAAAATAGAAAAGTGTACAAAATGTAACAAGAAACATGAAGGCTTATGCAGAAAAAGGGAAAACGTTTGCTATAATTGCAGACATAAGGGACATATCTCTCCTTATTATCTGAAGTAATGTGTCAATTTTATTTATGGGATAGAAGGTCATCAGGCGAAGGTTGTCCAAGATCCAGAAAAAGGCGTAGTGAACAAGTAGTATAATTACTGTTAGATTATGCGTGTTCAATGTGTGTTCTATGATAAGTATGTCTGTATAATATAATATTCTCAACTTTTGTATAAGTTGTAACAGTAAATCTCGACTTTTGTTGTCACAAAGGGATAGCAGTATGTGCTATGTTATGTAAAGTACTATGACTTAGTTGAATGAATGTGAATCTATGTTTGATTAATGAAATAAGGTTTGTATAAAACATCACGTTATATGTTAAATCTATACGATAAGGTTTAGAATGTAAGTTAAATTTATTTATTTAATCAGATAATGCCGCCAAGACGTCGAACTAGAAACCAAAGGGCAGAGGAATCTGTCAACAATGCTGGGGGACAACCAGACCCAATGTAAAACTTTGCGAACATAGTAGCTCAAGTTGTTGCCTCTTTTGTAGTCTTAACAAAAAGAGCTCTAACTCATGCAAGCATACATGCGTCAACAAGTAATACAGAGCAAGTAAAGTATCGATCCCACAGAGAAAGTTGTTTAACTTAAACTACTATTCATTAATTAAATCACTATATTTATATGCTCAAACTAATGATTAAACTTGGTTTGTTCTCGAATTGCAAATAACAACTAAAACAATAATAACGATAGAATAAATAATATTCGAACTAATGGGATTCTAACTTCATTTAATACATCATTCAATCACCACTATCATACACGCCTTGCTCACATATCATAGGAAAGTAGCCAAGAGCACTAAAAGAGTATTAGCCATTTTTCAATGCACTAAGACCTACTTACACATCATCCACAGATGATAGACTCTATGTAATCATCAATATAACCAAAATCACTATATGTCTATGTGAAGTTGCAATTATATTGATTTTAAGTTCAAGCCCTAATTCTGACTTATACGGTGAAACAGTATATGTCTATCTGGTTCACGAAATACATAAGCCACATAACGCATCCCTATATATGTATACTATCATGATTACAGTCCATATTTGCATGTTCATTGTCAATTCCATACAAATACTGAAACGAATGGTGATCAAGCATTCATACATGCAAAACAATCATGATAGACATCCCATATGATATTCAAAACAATCCAGCATTTAAATATGCAATCAAACTACATATTAAAATCCGTTAGAATCCCATAATGGAGTTTAGTTCATGACTGAACCAAAAGCCATTATGGGATCAAATCTAAACATGGTCAACAAACGACAATTGAAAGATGAAAGATAAAACTATCAAACCCAATTGCTGAATATAAATCAATATTCAGATCCTCATAAGATTCCAGTAAAAACTAATAATAATAATCCAACTCTGGTAGAAAATCCCAAGAAGGAGTAGAAAGATAGCGTTGTGGCCTCCTTCTACTTTGGAATCTCTCCAGAGAGTAAAACCCTAATTTCAATGTAAAGATACGTGAACAAACTAATAAAGTGTTAAGTGATATGCCTGACACCAGTCAGGAATCATTTTAAATCAATTACAACCTTTAAAAATTGGAAATAAAATAAAACAAGTCAAGAATCTTGGGTTCTCACATGGTAGCACTTCTCCTCCGACTTTGATATTCTCGTACGGCATGCCAGACTTGCAATAGAGTTTGTATGTTTGGCCATCTCGCGTCGCGGTAGCGCCAAGGCCCCTAGGCTTGTCCTTCTCGTGGCCGTGCAACTTGCAGTAGGCTCTAAGATCTGGCTGAGTAATCGTGCGGTGCGCCTTCACAGCTATTATTCGCTGCTTGCGGTCACATGCGACTTGCAACTGCTGCAGATCCCGGCTCTGTTATGCTATTCATTGCTATCTTGTCTTTGTCCATGTTTTATCTCCTTGCTCCATCAGACCTTCATGCCATGCATATCCCATCTTTTGCCTCGTCTCAAGCATCCATTCGCCTTGTGCTCAATAACACCACCAAAATAGGCCGATTCCTGCACTTATTCACCAAAAGGAGTTTTAAGTATGCGAAATGCAAATTATCATGAAATGCATCTAAAACCTACTGAAATGTACTTGAGATGGGTATAGTTTGCATGAATTGGTACTCCATAAGTAGGTGTAAATCCTACTTATCAAATACCCCCAAGCTTGAACCATTGCTTACCCTCAAGCAATGCATACTAATGATCAATAAAAATGCAACTATGTTACTATGCAACTAATTCTCACATTGTCCCAACCATCATAAAAATTCAGTCCAATTTGCCTCAGCGAAGTTTTTTCTAGATTCGAGAATACATATTCAAATCAAACTGCAGGCATAATGTCATATACAAATATAATTCAAAAATGCTATACAGATGTTGTGTGTGTGTGTTGTGTTCGTCCAATACTTGATTTAGGTGTAGAATGCTCATGCTATCTTGCTCAAACCAGAAAAATTATAGCTTAAATCAAGACTTATGTATATATATGTGACTCGAATTATTTCAACATCTTAAAATAAACTAAGGTTCAACAATGGGCTTAACTGCTCTATTCTACTAACATGGGCGAATTTCGCACTTTCTCTCGGTGTTTATTGCTATTTTTCTTTTCTTTTCTTTTCTTTTCTTTTTTCACATGACTGCAATGTCTTACTCCATTAGGCACACTTTACCCCTTAGCGAGCTTTCAACCAACGACTCCTGCACCATGAAAGACCTTAGGGCGCTAGTGTGTAGAGACAATCCCCATGTATTTACTTAAGTAGCTAGGGCCCCAAATAAGACTAGCCATGTTATTTCTACTTTTCTTTCTTCTTCTTTCTTTTTTTAATATACACAGATACCCATGTTTTCCCAAAGTTTAAAAATCAATGTTTTATATAGTCCAAAAGCCACTTTTCACATATTTCTCTTCTTAAAACTACATTTTTATATCGAGCAAGGCACAATGTACTTCTTATACCTACAAGTGCTTGTGAACACATTTGTGCAAACCGAAAGCATTTAAACAGCATTATAAATTTCATTGTATAAAACGTTACATCTCTCAAATTATCATGTTATCCAAAATATTCGTAAATCATTTAAAACATTTAAAAACTTCACTCTCATCATCATTAGACAAAATTTTCTCTATACTGGTAAGAAGCATGAGGTATGCTAATCTAAACATGCAAATAAAAATTAAACTAATCATGCAAAACTATATGCAAAACTAAAAATACTAACTACTATGCAAAACTAAAAATACTAACTACTACCCAATACCCCCAAACTTAAAATATTCAATGTCCCAATTGAATGAAGGTAAAGGGTACGAAAACTCCCCTAATTATCGGTGGTAACACCCTCCTCGGGTGGTGAATTCGGTGGTGAATATGGTGCTGCGGTTCCAAACTGAGGCCATTCTTGTGTTGTTCCTTGTTGCACAAACTTTTCGGCTAAAGCCCTTGTGAGTTCCGTTGGAAATGTGCCCAAATTGTTGTACATGACATCGACCTTGCGCTTCAACCTTCGGAGCTGACAATTGCTATTGGTGGCACGTGCGTGCGTGGACGGACCCTCCTCGTCTGTTTGCGGGGGTTGTTGTGGTGGTTCTAGAAAAATGGGCTGAAGGATGAATCCTAGTCCGCGTGGGTGTGGTACACCCCCTGTCCACTCCTTGAAATTTGCAATAGCGGCATGAGTGATGGCATGGTGTGGGTACTGCAGCTGCTTATTATGCCATCGGACTCCTTGTTGAGTACAGGGCATTGCTATCACCGATGCATGCGGAATAGTCCCATTTCTATTCCCACACATATAACTCAGCATGTTTCTATGGATTAAAAGGCCGATATCAATGTACTTTCATTTGATAATTCCCCACAAAATAATCGCACACTCAGTGGTTATGGCATTGTAATGAGCCGACGGAACTAGCTTGGCACAAAGAAACAGGTTCCAGGCTTGGGCATATCGATTCAATGCTGACGACGGAAACAATTTTGGTTCGGTTGTTCCTGTCTTGTACTTCCATTTGGTGCCCACAATATAGAGATTTGTAATCACAACTGCAAGATCTGTCTCCAAATAGTCGCCTTCTAACCAATTGTCAGACTCGGTGGGTGGCAGATCACATATGTTGAATACTTCTCTGATCGCGAAAGGGCGATAATTTACCTGTTCGGCTCGAACTATCGTTATGTCTCTTGTTATCAAGTCCGCAGCATTAGCATAAAATTCTCTAACAATCCCCATGGGGATAGGCATAGGAGATGCAGTTAAGCCAACCCAATCTCGTTCGCGTATCATATGCCAAAGTTGTCCATCTTGTTTTGCAGGTAGAAGTCCCCTTTCCTTCACAACATATTTGGCCACACTCCGATAATAGTCTTGCTGGGCTTCCAAACTGACAAATCTACTCTCATCCGAGACCTCCTCTTCGTGGTGATCGGAAGAAAATTCAGATGAAGAGGAGAGTGATATTGCACGTGCTCGTTTTGGGCTCATGTAGGGTTCATAGAAAGAATGTGGAGGAATTGTTGATGATTGTTCCCCAAAACTTATTGGTGCACAACCCAAGTAGAACCCTAAAATTATGCCAGGAACGTGATGTGTGGTTATGAACTTTGATGAGAGTTGATTAGCCTTCTGAATATAGGAGACAGAATAATACGCTGCTATTCATATTAAGGGAAAGACCCAATCAGACCGCAACTCAGATTTTTAACATATAAAATTTTTTTCCACGTCTGCGAGAACGCGCGGCCACGCGGCTTGATAATGGAGTACAGGCGCGAGCGCGCGAGTGGCTATAATGGTCTGATTCGTAGTGGCGCCGGTAGCGCGATCAGTATGTTGTGTATGCTGTCACAAGCGGCGTTATCCCGCGATTCTCCTGATCTTTATTCAATTGTAGGTGCAGCAAGATAGAAATGTGTGCTATCCATTGCACCTGCAATTCATCAATAGACATCATCAAGATAGAGTTTACCACATACTATCATTTTATACAATGCAGATACACGCTCCCCTATACTATCAGCTATTATGTGATTGTGTTAACTTAGGAAGAAATAACTTAATGAAATAAACAAAGAGTGAAAGAGAGATTTTTGAGAAGAAAAATATTGGGTTGCCTCCCATCCAGCGCTAAGTTATAGTCAATTAGCTTGACTGTCTCTGATGTTCATGTTGAAGAAAGAATTGAGGCGACTATCTATCTGTCTACCTCACCACCAAAGTAATGTTTTAAGTGTTGTCCATTCACCTTAAAAGGCTTGTCGGGCGACGTATCGAATATTTCGATTGCACCATGCGGAAAAACAGTTTTCACTGTGAATGGTCCTGACCACCTCGATTTCAGCTTTCCAGGAAAAAGTTTAAGTCTGGAGTTATAAAGCAAAACCCTTTGTCCTGGTTTAAATTCTCTCTCACTGATTTTTTGATCATGCCATTTCTTCACTTTCTCCTTATAAAGCTTCGAATTCTCGTATGCATGCAGTCTGAATTCATCCAACTCATTGACTTAGTATAGGCGTTTCTCCCCGATAGCTGTCAAATCAAAATTTAGCTTTCGAATGGCCCAATATGCTTTATGCTCTAGCTCCATGGGAAGGTGGCAGGCATTTCCATATACGAGCTGAAAAGGTGACATACCTAACGGTGTTTTATACGCTGTCCTATAAGCCCATACTGCATCATCTAACTTCAACGACCAGTCCTTCCTTGTAGGATTTACAACTTTCTCCAGAATTCTCTTGACTTCTCGATTTGACACTTAAGCTTGGCCATTCGTTTGTGGGTGATATGCTGTAGCGATGTGATGCTTCACCCCATATTTAGCCAACAAAGTCAGAATCGCTTGTTGCAAAAAGTGGCGCTTAAATCACGATGATAGCCCTTGGAGTCCCAAACCTCATGAAGATACTTCTATGTAAAAATCTGAGGACAACCTTGGCATCATTTATCGGAAGAGCTGCCACTTCTACCCATTTCGAGACATAATCAACAGCAAGCAGAATGTAGAGATTTCTGCAAGAAGAAACGAAAGGTCCCATGAAATCAATTCCCCATACATCAAAAATTTTAACTTCCAAGATTGTATTCAATGGCATTTCATTCTTGCAGTATCCTTGAAAATCACATCGCTGGACAAAATTGTACGCATCCTTGAAAATTGTTGGCCAGTAGAATCCCGCTTGTAGTATTCTCGTCGCTGTTCTTGCACCACCATAGTGTCCACCATACACAATAGAGTGACAATCCTGCAGAATCCTCTCGGTCACGCTATATGGAACACACCTTCGTATAACTTGATCAGAGCATTGTTTGAACAAATAAGGCTCATCCCATATGTACCATTTGACATCATGCAGAAATTTATTCTTTTGATAGCCCACCAAATCGGAAGGTAGCATCTTACTTACCAAATAGTTCGCATAATCTGCAAACCATGGCACTTCCCCTTTCACCACAAAAAACTGTTCATCTGGAACCCTTTCTGGATTCTCAAGTCGAGATAAGTGGTCCGCCATTTGGTTTTCAGTGCCCTTCCTGTCCTTGATTTCCAAATCAAATTCCTGCAGTAATAAAATCAATCTGATCAACCTAGGCTTTGCATCCTTTTTTGCTACTAAATGTAGAATAGCAGCATGATCCGTATACACTATCACCTTTGTGCCAATCAAATAAGCTCGAAATTTATCAAAGGCGTACACTACTGCTAATAATTCTTTCTCCGTGGTGGTGTAGTTCAACCGTAGGCCCTGTAAAGGGTCTTCTTTGGCATAGTAAATAACATGAAACATCTTCTCATTCCTCTTCCCTAAAGTAGCCCCTCTACGGCGTAATCAACGGCATCACACATCACTCAAATGGCAATTCCCAACTGGAGCAAAGAATAATTGGTGTTGATGTTAATTTCCCTTTTAGATGCTCAAATGCCGATCACGCAAAATGTGCATCCTCATCGAAGATAAAATTTTGCGCATCCTTCTCCAATAAACCGCATAATGGTTTAGTTATCTTGGAGAAGTCTTTGATAAAACATTCGGAGAAACTTCTTCGATATGGCCCAATTTTGTAAGACCCCAACTTCTTGAATAAAGATTAAATTTTCTCAAATATATTTTTTGAATATTATGGTGTGGATTTGATATAATGTTATAGTTGTGGGTAATATTTACAAATTTTGCAAAGTACGCAAGTTGTTATATAATATTCGATTGGTCTGGGAATATTCGCTTTAACAGGGAATATTCATACAACTGGCACAATCATTGGTGGACCCCATTAACGGAATTATTGTCGGATTGAGAAAACGACAAAAATACTTTTTATGAAAATAACGGCGGAAGTTTTACCGTTAACTCGTTGAAACACCCGGTTTTAAAAGTACAAAGAATACGCGTGGTTGCATAGTATCACTCAGTATTGATTATTGATGCTTACGTGAGAAGTCACCGCTTATACTCAATTATTGCTACGATGAATTGATGCATCATATCTATCATATTATGGATTCAATTATGGTCGATTATCATCGCACAAAATGTTTTTATTAAATCAATACTTGAGATGACAAAGTTATTCATATTATAAACCGCAATATTTACAATGTCTAGAAGTTCATCAAGGAGAGGTTTGGTCACCTAATTGCGCGCCAATAGGGAGAAATCCTTATTGGAAAGCCCCCTATTTCCTGGGAACGACCTGGTTGATAAATATTGTGAGTTATAATATTAATGATGAATGTTGTTCAGAGTTGAATTTGGAGACGCGGACGTGATATTTGAGTCCAAAACGACGAAATTAGTAAAAATAGTCTATAAACACAAAATTTTTCGGGATTCACTATTTGGTCAAAAAGTCAACAGTTGACTTTTTTGGGAAAAGTCAAACTTTGAAATTTCAAAATTTATATTTTGATAAAAATAGTTTCATTATGTTGGAATTGTTTATGTTAGTGAAAATCGACATTTATTCCGATGATAATTGATGTCTAGGGGTTATATTGATAAATCGGGTAATTTATCGGATAAATGAGCAATTAATTGCTACTAATTCACATGCTTATATAACTATTTGTTCACATATGTATACTATTGAATCATATTATTTACTATTAGGGGAGTTGGTGCAAGATTGATAATACTTGCATGACTAAGTTAAAAATTAAGGTATAGATGGAGGTACTATACTGTAATTCATATTTTTTCACATGATTATACTATTGATTCACATGATTGAACTATTGATTCAAATTATTTACTATTAGGGGAGTTGGTGCAAGATTGATAATACTTGCAGGACTAAATTAAAAATGAAAGAAAAGTTGGAGGTATTGTACTGTAATTTTTGAGCCCCAAAACTTGCAATTATCGAAACTATATTTTTCTATAAATAGAAGCTCATTCTTCCTTCATTTCTCACAAATTCACAAAAGCTTTAGAGCGATTATTATAGAGAGAAATTATAGAGAGAAAGAAGAAGAGAATCTGCTACTCACTATTCCAAAGATCCCGCTTTTTTCCAAGGTAGGGAGTATTATTTCTTTCTTATCTATGAAGAGAACTTCATTATTCCATTCTTATTATTCTGTTGGAATAACCTGTATACGTGGGCTACCCTATACTTGGTGAAATTCTTCTGTTTTTCCATTCTTTATCATTCTGTTGGAACATCATGTTCATGCGTTCTCTACGCACGGACCGGTTCCATCTTTTATTATTCTCGTTGGAATATCCTGTCATGCGCTTTTACGCCGGGACGATTCCGCCTTTTTATTATTCTGTTGGAATATCCATGCTCATGCGTTTCACTGCCGGACCGATTCCGCCTTTTATTATTCATTGAATATCCCGTCTGCATGCGTTTTTGCGGGACTGATTCTGTTATTTATTATTCTGTTGGAATAACCTGCCTGTGCGGTCTATCGCATGCCTGGTGATTTCTTTTGTTATTCCATTCCTTATTATACTCAGTTGGTTAAAGTTTTGACTTCTATACTCCATGAAATTAGTGGAATATCCTTGATAGTTGCGCTTCATCCAGTATCTTTTTATGGAAATATTCTTCTGAGCATTCTTGAATTGTACTCTACAAAGCAGTATCATATTGAAAATTTGGACGTTATTAGTTCCTGGATAAAATAATTCTTGAACTTGTTTTATTGAATTCTCATTGTCATCATCCTCATATTTATATTTTGTTGAAAGTCATCTGTGGCCTATAGTGCATAGATGGACTTGGTATGATTATGACCAGGGATTATTCGGTGTAATCATGACCGTAATGTTACAAATGATGTGGTAAAAGTCCTCATTAGCCCGTAGTGCATTGATGGATAGTTATTGGCATGATCATGACAATTAATGAATACACAAATATTCTTGGCCCGTAGCGCATGAATAATTGTGGTCGTGATACTAATGAATATCCTTGGTCGTAGTGCAGGGGTGATTCGATGATGTGGATTATTTATTAGGTTGAGTCCCAGCGATAAAAGTGATGAAAATCCTTCTAAATCATAAAAGATAGTAGATTTTATTCTTTACTTGACTCTTTTAATGGATTGTTTGTTCCGCTGCAGTTAAACTTGATGGTTGTTATATTGTATCGCTTTTAACACTCATTTGAAGGCTAACGATAATATATTCTCGCATTATCTTAGTCATAATATTTCCCACTTTGGGGTAGTTGAGCTCACCCTTTTACTTTTATTGTTCTCTTGAGAAATGAGAACGTAAGCGAGGACTAGTTGGGGAACGGGTGTGACGGACGGATGATAACATTAGTAGTCCTCACTATTCTGTGAAATAGTGTAATAATAATTGTAATAAGGACTCCTTTTGAGTTTGTATAATATCTAGTATACAATATTTGTATTCAAACTCACAGTTATGTTTTGTCGTATTGTACACAACAGTTGTATTATTAAGTTGTATTTGAATTTTATACCATGTAAGTGGCGACCCAAGATGGGTGACGTATACCTAATTTTGGGGGCGTCACACCAGAAAGCTGCGAACACCTTTTACCGAAGTAGGTGGTGGCAATTTCTCTATAGTTTCCAACTTTGCCCTATCTACCTCGAGTCCCTTCTTCGAGACTTTGTGTCCAAGTATGATTCCTTCCTGTACAATAAAATGGAATTTTTCCCAATTTAGTACCAGATTTGTTTCAACACATCGCTTCAAAACCATCACCAAATTCTCGAGGCATAGATCAAACGAGTCTCCAAAAACTGAGAAGTCATCCATAAATACTTCCACATTCTGCTCTACCATATCTGAAAATATAGCCATCATGCATCTCTGAAAAGTGGTTGGAGCATTGCACAACCCAAAAGACATCCTTTTGAAGGAAAATGTGCCGTATGGACATGTGAAAGTTGTCTTTTCTTGGTCTTCTAGAGCTATCATTATTTGATTATAGCCCGAATATCCGTCCAGTAGGCAATATTATTCATGACCTACTAATCTATCCAACATCTGATCAATGAATGGTAGTGGAAAATGATCTTTCCTTGTAGCTTTATTAAGCCTGCGGTAGTCCATGCAAACTCTCCATCCTGTCACTGTTCATGTTGGAATAAACTCGTTGTTCTCATTAGTCACTACTGTCATGCCACCCTTTTTCGGTACACACTGCACTGGGCTCACCCATGAGCTATCTGAGATTGGATAGATTATTCCCGCATCCAACCATTTTAGAACCTCTTTCTTAACTACTTCTTTCATTATCGGATTAAGTCTCATTTGTTGCTCAACCGATTGTTTACTTTCATCTTCCATCACGATTTTATGCATACAAAATGAAGGGCTGATCCCTTTGATATCCGCTATGGTCCATCCAATCGCTGATTTGAACTTTCAAAGCACTCGTAGCAGTTTTTCTTCCTGAAAGGATGTTAATGCAGAAGAAATAATCACAGGCAGCTTCGAATCTGTATTTAAAAATGCATACCTGAGATGATCTGGAAGTGGTTTCAATTCAAGTTTTGGAGGTGTCTCCAAAGATGGTTTTAATTTTACGAAGGTTTCTCCTGCTTTTGTCAATAGCTCAATAGGTATCCTGAATTTCCTGACTTGTGGAGTGGTATCCAGATATTGCATAAGTTCATCAAATTCCTCGTCCTCCAAATCTAAATTTTCAGCAATTACACTCCTCAAAGGTTTGTCAGCCACCCGACTTTGTACTTCATCATTTATGACCTGTTCCACCAAATCAACCAAGAAACATTCCTCTTCATCTGCTGGAAACTTTATAGCTTTGAAAACATTAAAGGTGACCTCTTGATCATGAACACGCATAGTGAGTTCCCCCTTCTACACATCTATCAGAGTTTTTCCTGTGGCTAAGAATGGTCCCAATATAATTGGTATATTTTTATCTTCCTCGTAGTCTAGGATAATGAAGTCAGCTGGAAAAATAAATTTATCTACCTTAACCAACACATCTTCAACAATTCCTCGTGGATACGTGATCGATCTATCAGCTAGCTCTAATGATATGTTTGTCGGCTTTGGATCTGGCAATCCCAACTGGTTAAATACTGACAAGGGCATCAAATTTATGCTTGCCCCAAGATCACATAAACACTTACTAAAGTTCAACTTTCGAAAGGTATGCATGGAATTGTGAAGTCGCCGGATCCTTCACTTTGGAGGTAGTTTCACTAAAAGCACTACATCGCATTCCTCTGTCAAGGCTACTGTCTCAAACTCATCTAATCTCCTCTTCCTTGACAATATACCCTTCATAAACTTGGCATAGCTTGGCATTTGTTCCAATGCCTTGGCGAACGGTATGTTGATCTGCAGCTTTTTTAATATCTCCAAGAATTTGCTGAACTGTTTATCTTCCCTTTTCTTATTTAATCTCTGCGGATATGGAACTTGAATGTGAATTGGTGGTATTGGACTCTTAAAAGTCTCTTCTGCACCTGCTCTGTCTTTCTCTTCTTGCTGACCCTTAGATTTCTCCAAATTTTCTTTCTCAATAGCTGGCTCCTCTCGCTTCATGCGCCCACGCCGCCCTCCTCACATGCATTCTCGCTATGGCGCGACTTGCGATAAAGAATCGACAGATCTTTCCCAGATCTCAATGTGATCGCTTGACACTGTTCCTTCCCTTCTCTTCTTGGATTTGTCTCCGTATTACTTGGCAATGAACCCTGGGGCCTGTTAGTAAGCATGTTCGCCATCTGCCCCATTTGAGTTTCCAGATTCTTTATAGCCACTGCTTTGCTCTTGATCATAACTTCTGTGTTTGCCATGTATTTCATCATCATCTCTTCCACTTCTGATTTCTTTTCTTGCTGAGGTGCAGCTGGAGTGTGATGTTGCTGTTGTTATTGAGAAAATCATGGCGGAAAGGGTGGTCTAGGATTAAATCTATGACTCTGTTGGTCATACCAAATTAATTATTTTGTTGAAACTGAGTCTGCTGATTCCCTTGATTATTCAACCAACTGAAATTTGGATGATTTCTGTTGTTGGGGTGGTATGTGTTCTGGAATTGACCTTGATCTTTTCTATAGTTGCTCACATACTGCACTGATTCTGAGCTGATAGCACATTGATTCGTCGAGTGTGACCCCGCACAAATTTCACATACGAAAGCAACCGTCTTTACTTTTCCTTCCGCCAAAGTATCTATCTTCTTTGCCATGGTCGCCATCTCATCTTTACAAACCCGAATAATAACATCAACCTCCAACACACCTGCAACTTTGGTTTGTGGCATTCGAGATGTAGGATTCTGAAAATCATTCGATGTCATTGTCTCGATAAGGTCATAGGCTTCCTCATAGTTCTTTGCCCTTAATGCCCCTCTTGCAGCTGCATCTACAATCGGTTATAAAATGTGTTGATTACCATCCAATCTGGCATACCGTGATGTGGACACTTTCTCAGCATTTCTTTGTATATCTCCCATGCTTCGTATAATGACTCGCCCTGTTGTTGCTCAAATTGAGAGATAGCTGTCCTCATTTTAGCAGTCTTTGCCATTGGGAAGAACTTAGCTAAGAACTTATGTGCTAAGTCCTCCTATGTAGTTATAGATCCTGCTGGTAGAGAATGAAGCCAACTTTTCGCTTTATCCCTCAATGAAAATGGGAACAACCATAGTCTAATAGCATCCTCCGTCACACCATTGTATATGAATGTATCACAAATTTTGATGAAACTTAACAGGTGTTCATTCGGATCATCTGTAGCAGCACCCCCAAACTGAACTGTATTCTGTACCATTTGAATAGTGCCAATTTTTATCTCGAATGTATTTGTTGCTATTGCTGGTCAGACTATGCTAGACTGTAGTCCATTAATATTGGGTATGGAATACTCCTTCAGAGCCCTATGTTCCTCTCTTTGCTCTTCTCCTTGTGCCTCGGCTGCCATATTAGCTGTCGTGTTTTCCAACTTCTCTTTTAAATTTCTACGTACACCCGCTTTCCAACCTCTCCCGTTTATGTTATCCTGAACAGGTGTTAAATCGGGGTTGGTTAACCGTGTGCGCATAAAAATTTATCCAAGTTCCTGAAACAAAAACAAAATTTGAAATGAGGTAAGACTAGAATTGTCGAAGTCACACAATATAGCTTAAAACTAATGATAATAATACTAAATTAAACGCCTCTCCCTGGCAATGACGCCAAAAACTTGTTGCCTCTTTTGTAGTCTTAACAAAAAGAGCTCTAACTCATGCAAGCATAAATGCGTCAACAAGTAATACAGAGCAAGTAAAGTATCGATCCCACAGAGAAAGTTGTTTAACTTAAACTACTATTCATTAATTAAATCACTATATTTATATGCTCAAACTAATGATTAAACTTGGTTTGTTCTCAAATTGCAAATAACAACTAAAACAATAGTAACGATAGAATACATAATATTGGAACTAATGGGATTCTAACTTCATTTAATACTTCATTCAATCGCCACTATCATGTACGCCTTGCTCACATATCACAGGAAAGTAGCCAAGAGCACTAAAAGAGTATTAGCCATTTTTCAATGCACTAAGACCTACTTACACAGCATCCACAGATGATAGACTGTATGTAATCATCAATATAACCAAAATCACTATATGTCTATGTGAAGTTGCAATTATTTTGATTTTAAGTTCAAGCCCTAATTCTGACTTATACGGTGAAACAGTATATGTCTATCTGGTTCACGAAATACATAAGCCATATAACACAGCCCTATATACGTATACTATCATGATTACAGTCCATATTTGCATGTTCATTGTCAATTCCATACAAATACTGAAACGAATGGTGATCAAACATTCATACATGCAAAACAATCATGATAGACATCCCATATGATATGCAAAACAATCCAGCGTTTAAACATGCAATCAAACTGCATATTAAAATCCGTTAGAATCCCATAATGGAGTTTAGTTTATGACTGAACCAAAAGCCATTATGGGATCAAATCTAAACATGGTCAACAAACGACAATTGAAAGATGAAAGATAAAACTATCAAACCCAATTGCTGAATATAAATCAATATTCAGATCCTCATAAGATTCCAGTAAAAACTAATAATAATAATCCCACTCTGGTAGAAAATCCCAAGAAGGAGTAGAAAGAAAGAGTTGTGGCCTCCTTCTACTTTGGAATCTCTCCAGAGAGTAAAACCCTAATTTCGATGTAAAGATACGTGAAAAAACTAATAAAGTGTTAAGTGATACGCCTGACACCAGTCATGAATCGTTTTAAATTAATTACAACCTTTAAAAATTGGAAATAAAATAAAACAAGTCAGCAGCTTCTGGCCTCGCGCGTGGCCGCGCGCTCCTCCAGCTTGATATTCTCGCGGCCGCGAGACTTGTAGTAGGTTTGTATGTTTGGCCTGTCTCGCGTGTGGGTGCGCGCTCCCTAGGTTTGTCCTTCTCGCGGCCGCGCAACTTGCAGTAGGCTCCAAGATCTGGCTGAGTAATTGCGCGGGCACGCGCTCTCAAGGTTATTCTGTCGCGCGGCCGCGCGGCTTGCAATCTACAGATCCTGGCTCCTGTTATGCTATTGATGCTACTACTTGTACAGTCATGCTTTATCTCCTTGCTCCATTACACCTTCATGCCATGCATATCCCATCTTTTTCCTCGTCTCAAGCATCCATTCGCCTTGTGCTCAATAACACCACCAAAATAGGCCGATTCCTGCACTTATTCACCAAAAGGAGTTTTAAGTATGCGAAATGCAAATTATCATGAAATGCAGCTAAAACCTACTAAAATGTACTTGAGATGGGCATAGTTCACATGAATTGGTACTCCATAAGTAGGTGTAAATCCTACTTATCACAAGCCATACAGACTGGAATGTCAGCCACAGGGAATCAGCCAGACAATCGATTGGCAAACTTTAAAGACTTCAAGGCAGTAGGACTGTCAGAATTTAGAGGGACAACTGACCCTGGAGAAGCCCAAACTTGGGTTAAGGAGATAGAAAAGGTGTTTGTGATTGTTAGGGTAGATGAGGGGCAGAAGACGGCTTTTGCCACGAATATGATGAAAGGAGAGGCTAATTTTTGGTGGAAAGCAAATTAAGCGAGGGCTGGAGAAGGTGTGGTAACTTGGGCTAAGTTTAAGACATTGTTTTTCAAAAACTATCTCTCAGCTAGTATGCAGGAAAAGATGGAGGTAAATTTTTTGGAGTTAAAATAAGATAATATGATGGTGTCAAAGTACGCCACAAAGTTCAATGAATTAGCTAGGTTCGCTATGCATCAAGTTGATACGAAGGCTAGGAAGGAAAGGAGGTTCGAGCTGAGATTAAAATCCTGGCTCTACAATAAGGTGGCAGTGTTGCATATTTCTATATTCGCAGCACTCATGGAAAAGGCTATTATAGCCGAAGAGGGGAGTGAGGCTATGAGCCTCTGCAACAAGGAGAAAAGGAACAAAGGTAAGGTTGAAGGAGCTGGAAAGGTGGAAACTAATAGTGGAAATAGGGGTGAGAAAAGAAAAGGGAACAATTTTGGAAGTATTCAGGTCAAGGAGGAAGGTGTTAAGAAACATGTTGTGCAGTGTAAGAATTGTGGGAAGAATCATTCGGGTGAGTGGCTTAAGGGTAAGTTTGTATGCTATAAGTGCGGGCGGGAGGGACATATCTCTCCCAACTGCCCCAATCCAAGGATGAACAGTAGGTGTTTCATGTGTGTGTCAATGGAGCATAAGGTGAAGGATTGTCCAAAAAGGAGAATGGAGGCAGGGAGTGTGACTATGGGGAAAGGCAGTGGGACTCGGGCGATAACTGGACCGACTTCAACAAGCAAACCAACAAAATTAACCGCAAGAGTCTTCAACATGACGGTTCAGGATACTGTGTCATATGGTTATGGAACTTCAGGTATTTTTCAAATATATTATATTTTCTTGTATATGATTTTCCTTTATATAGTAAATTATTTTATATAGAAATTTTGAACTTAATCAGATAGATAAGCTTCGATCGAATATGATCGAGATCTATTTGCAATGACTGTGTATGCTATGTACCCTGGTGTGTATAAGTTTTAAAATGGCGATTCCGGGAACAGAATCTTTATAAGGGAGGGTGAATGTAATAACCCGATATTTTCTATATAATTAAATAAGAAATTTTACGTATAATTTTATTTATTTATTTTAAAGGTGGGAATTTTTGCAAGGTAAGCGTGTGTATTTATGTGATAAATAAAAATTATTTATTACAGGAATAATTTTAAATAAGTTTTTTTGGAATTATTGATCATTATAAATTATATTCTTATAATAAGTTAATTTTGTAGTAGAAATATTTTTATTATTTATTTTCCATGAAAATATGATTATAATATTATTTAAATAATATATGAAATGATTATTCAATTAGTATAATAATTATTTTATTATATGAATTTATTTTAGATTAATTAAGTTAATTATTTTAACTTAATTAATAATGGTATATATGAAAGTTAAATCAGATATGGAATCCAAACCCTTATTCTGGATTTTGACTAAAGAATGAGAATAATAATATTATATTAATTATATTTTTAATGCTATAAATATGTACTGTATGAAAGTAGTATGCACACAAGTCAATCATGTTTGATGATAAAGCATATACTTTGTAACAATCTTTTTCATTTAGTAATAAAAAGTATTAATTTATTAAAGGCTTTTAAATATCTACATGATGCTGTTTTATAATATGAGATAAACCTATAGTTTTAAGCAATGCTTTTAGAATAATGATGAATGATGATGATCATTCTAATGAGATCTAAATTCTTAAAAAGCTTAAAACTAAAATAGTTCCCAATCGTTGGATTACTAAATTGGGGATTAGTGAATTCAGATAGATTGGTACATACGTTGCTTGCTCATTGGATGACGATGATTGATCTCATGATCATTTGTGTGGAGATACTAAAGCAAGTATATAGGTGTTTATTAGAGAATAAGTTCACTGAACGTGGCTCGCTAAGGAATACCTAATGAAGTTTTACTTGTCTGTCAATAGGAATTCCTATAGTGATAGTAGTACAAGTGATCCTTGGACTTGAGATCATCATAGTATCTTGTGTATGGCGAGTTATACTTTGACTTATTCCTTAAGACCCTTAGGGTATATCAAAGGGTATGCTTGGGTATAATAAGTTGTACATGGAGATAATGTATGATCAATAAAGAATCTACCTCTTCTAGTAAAAGAAGAAAAATGTCATATGTGATTCGATAAATGACAACCCAGTAGTTCTCGGCTAAGGTAGAATGAAATTAGAAAGGAGTTTCTAATTTGCATTATATGGTGTTGTGCATTTAAGAGTCGAAATACATATAATTAAATAAAATAAGACTTGACAGTAATTCTATGTCTTATATTTAATTGGGACATTGTATAGTGGAAGGATTGAATTGTACGGTAACTATTTACTCAAAGATTCTTTTATGATTAATGTTGAAATCTACATTATCTGGAAAGTCGTTAATCGATAGGGAGGCTTATCCCTATTGTAGAATAAATATTATTTATCTAAATAAATTAATTGTATAATTTATATATTTAAATAAGATTAGAACTGTTTTAATTGATTTATTCACAACCGGTTTAATATGGAGAACCTAAATGGTCACACCATAAAAGAAAGAATAATTATTTAAGAAGTTAATGACATAATCGTAATAATAAGTTAAGTATATTTAATTTAATCTATGGTGATAGAATAAATTAAATAGCTTTATATTTATTATTTAATATTTTGGAAATATTAAATATAAAATAATAAGAGGAGTCTTATTATTATTACTAGTATTATTATTATTTAATTCCTAAAGGAGTTTGAGAATTAATTAATAAAAGTACTCTCATATATTCCTAATAAGATTAGGAGGTTAAATTAATTAAAAGAGTTTAATTAATTATCCCTAATAAGATTAGGGAGCTTAGTTAATTAAAAGAATTTAATTAATTAAATAATACCCTATTTTCTATTTAGATTAGAAGGGTTAACTGATATCTTTATAAGAGCAGTCTTATATCAGATATCAATAGATGTGATTCCAATTGTTGGAGAGTACGCTCTTTTTCAATGAGAGATTGAAAAACAAGGGTTTTGCCAAACACTCATCTTCTTGAATCTTTCTTTTTCCTTGGTGGATCACCCCTAGAGGCCAAACATTTGGGTGGCTAACATTGATCAAAGGAAGGAACCAAACCCGGTGGATTCAAGTTGAACGCGGAAGGATTTGGAGGTGAACTTTTACCTGAGGAAGCTCGAATCTTCAAGGGTATGATTCTTCTTCTTTATCTTTTGTTTAATTATTAATTATCCATAAAGGATGATCCGGGTATATGATTTGTAAAATTTTTAAAACTCTGATTTTCCACGTTTCCGCTTATTTTATGCAATTTGATTGTGTTCATGAATATTATAAACCTAACAGTGGCATCAGAGCCAAACCTTTATGCGAATTATTAATTGTTTGATTTGATATGTGTTTAGAACAATTTAATTGGGCATAATTTGTTGTATAAAATTTTAAAAAAATCGTAATCAGTTCGAATATTTACTTTTGGAATTGTTTACGTGTATTGTATTTCGTTTCATATTGTTAACGGAATATATATATATATTATATATAAGAATCATGTTAATATGTATATATATAAGGGATTTCAAGGGATTTTGATTCATGATTCTGATTCACGTGGATTCATGATTTCAATAATATATGTGACGCCCCCAAAATAGGTATACATAACCCATTCTGAGTCGCCAAATACATGGTACAGAAATAAATACAACTTCAGTAATACAATTGTCGTGCAAAATACTACAACACATATACTATGAGTTTGAATACAAATATTGTCTAATAGACAGTATACAAACTCAAAAGGAGTTCTCATTACAATTATTGATACACTATTTTACAAAATAGTGAGGACTACTAAAATAACTATCATGAACCATCACTCCAAACCCTATTAGTTTACGCTATGTTTCTCACCTCCCGAGAAGAAAAATGGAACAAAAAGGAAAAGGGGTGAGCTCAACTTGCCCAATAAAGAATATTATGACTAAGATAATATACAACAATTTATCATTAGTCTTCAACAGGGAAAAATCTGATAAAATATAATAGACAACAAGTTTTAGATCAATAACTGCAGCGGAAACATCCATCCATTAGAAGAGTCAAGTAGAGAAAGAATTCTACTATCTTTCAAGATTTAAAAGTCCATCATCAATATTTTATCCATGTAACATCAATCAATATACATCTTGAATCAAATATTCATCTTTGCACTACAGGCCAAAGATATTCATTTGTATCACCAATTTGGTCATGTTCATCTCAACACTGCTTCATCTTTGCACTATGGGCCAAAGATATTCATTAGATAATCATTCATCTTTCCACTACAGAATGAAGATATTCAATAATATCATCATTTAGGGACCGAGGATGATGAAAAATATTTTAAAGAAAAGCGAATCTAGTGAGATAAAAGATCAAAGATTAGGGATTAAGTACTTTTAGTTTATCCAAGTTCAAAAATACCTTATAATAATCAATTGTGGAGAAAAATTCAAGAATAAAGATCAAAACATGGATACAATCAAAGATAGTAACAATAATAGACAACTTGAACAAAGAAAAGAAAATTTTATTTTTTTTCTACGAATAGTGCCATATTCGTGAATAATAGTCTTGATATCGTGAATAGTAACCCCAAATACGTAAAGGTAGAAATTCCACAATAAAATTCATACCAATATTTTAGTATAATGATATTGAAAGAATAACATCATTATGAAGAAAATAACACCCCTTACCTCAAAAGAACAAAGATTTTCGACTAAAATATCGTATAAAATTTGAAGGAAACTTGCACTGATCAATAACAACTCACAAAGTATCTAAATACTCACAAAATACGCTCGATAATATAGAGAGAGAAAGAGAGAAAACTTGTTTCTGGTGTGATTTTCAATTCTAACTAAGGACCCTATTTATAGGAAAATGCTTAGAACGCCAAAGCAGAATAACCTGTTACCTGATGGCTTTACCTGCTACTATTTACGCCCATCACTTTTGAAAATAAATTCCAGCACATTTCATTTCTCACCAACCAAAAGTGGGGCCCATCATATTTTTAATAAAAATATTTGTTTTCG
The DNA here is from genome assembly GCA_020205605.1 of Panax ginseng. Taxonomy (NCBI): domain Eukaryota; kingdom Viridiplantae; phylum Streptophyta; class Magnoliopsida; order Apiales; family Araliaceae; genus Panax; species Panax ginseng. The sequence continues at coordinate 46,208,611 of CM035141.1, forward strand.
AAACTTCAATAATTCATAATAAATAGCCCTTTTATCAGAAAAATACGAATTTTATGTCCATTACATAGGAAATTAAATTCTCTACAACTTTGTAGACTTAAGTTTTTCCAAATTCCAAACGAAAAATGACTGAAATCCACATATGGACGATTTTCAAAACCTCCATTCCAACAAAATACTGATAAAACACCTCAGCATTAATTCCTTTATTTATGTGCACATAAAATATATCCATCATTTATATCCATATAAAATAAATATTTCCTCACAATATAAGTCAATAATTAATTATTCACAAATAATATTACAGAATCACAATTATGACAACCTGGTAGTTCCCTGGAAATAGGGGGCTTTCCGATAAAGATTTCTCCTTATTGGCGCACAATTAGGTGATCAAACCCCTTTTCTAGACAGAACTTCCTTAGACATTGCCAATAATGCTATCTAACAATATTATTCAAATAATATGAATTATTGATAATGGAGATACTGTGCAGTGATAATTATTGAAACAACAATAATATAAAATATCAACGTAGCAATTATTGAAACAATAAAATAAAATATTGAACAGTAATTACTGTAACAATTATTGAGTAGTGCCTTTTTACGTAAGAATCAATAATTCAAAAATATTGTGCAATACTGGTGTATTTCTCTTTGCAACCACAGCGTAGACATCGTATTTTAACCACCGGGTATTTCAACGATGTGACAACCTCCCTCCTTATGAATTTTGAATTTTAAAATTTTTATTAATTGATTTAAGGTTCAAAAATTAGAACCTAGATATGATCTTTCCTATCCAAGAAAATAAGTGTATCGTTTGATATTTTTATAGAATATGGAATTTTGAGGATTTCAAAATTTTGTGAAAGAATTTAAGTGAATTATTCAAGGATTAGGGAAAATAAGCGTTTATGTTTTTGAGGATTTCAAAATTTTGTAAAGAATTTAAGTATATTATTCAGATTGATGTGGTTAAGGGTCAAGGGTTGACTTGATAAATGATATATGTAACAAACCCTAATTATATATTAAGAACATCAACGTTCGGTTAGAAAACCCTGGTGATTAATAAGAAATCCTAGAAACCGGTTCTGAAAATCCTTATTTCAGTTTTGGGAATTCGAAACCCTAATTCGGTGTATAAAACCCTAAATTGGGAACTTAATGGCGTAAGTGTAAATAATTATAAGATTAATTAGGGTAAAGCTTAAGTAATTAGCAAACCCTAATCTAATTACGAAATCTAATTTCTAAATTAGGAAGTTATTTTTCTATTAGAAACCCTAATTTTTGGGTTGTAAACCCTAATGAGCAATTTTGATCCTAATTGCTAAATTATCATTTTAATTAGGAAATGTTATCCTAATTAGCAAGATTAAAATTATAATTAAGAAATTTTAATATAATTAAAAAATCCTAATTATAATTTAGAAAAGTTAATTTTCTATTTTTAAAACCTAAATTGGAAAATTTAGAAAATTAAATCGCAAACCCTAAGGGTTTCAAACCCTAAACCCTAAGGTTTTCCAAACTATAAAACCCTAACCCAAACTCCAAACCCTTAGGGTTTGGCCAATTACTAGTATGCCATTAAATTAAAAGGAAAAAGACTAAAATGCCCTTTTCTTAAAACCTAAGCAAAAGATTTTGCAATCTTGGTTAGTCATCACTCTATGTTTATCCCATGTGCTTATTATCTTAAAAGATCAGATATGTGTGCCACCTAGCAACATTAGATTCAATGAATCAAAACATAAGAGATTTAAAAGTAAGAAAATACTTACTTTACTTTTCATTTTTGCCAAGACCATTCTCTCTCTTCAATTTCGAAATCTAGAGTGAGAGAGAGAGAGAGAATCCAAGCTAAGATCAGTTCATAACCTTTCAATAACAAGATCAAAGGTCAGATGTCAAGATCAAGCACTAGAAAGGTATAAACCTTCAAAATTCGAAATCTTTAGATCTTATGTTATTTGTTATGATTTGTTGTTTTAAGTTGTGTTAGAAGGTGTCACTTAATGATCTGGGTTTCTCTATAGTGAATCCATAACATCAAAGTGCTCGAAATAATCATTTTAAGAAATCTGGGAAAAAGTTTAAAAAGTGGCACGACATACGTATGTCGAACCCTTAGATCTTTGTGTGTTATTATTTTTGTGGTGTTTTATGTTTTGAATCGTTTTACATGACATGAGGACTTTGATCTAAAATCGAAGCGGTTAGATCTAGTCTAGATCATCGATTATGCTCGGTCAAACCACGTTGGCGATTCACGAAAAAGTTTCTCAGGTTACCCGAAGTTTCCCGTAATTCTCGACAACTTTTTTGCAAGCCTTTGATCTTGCAATCGTTTGATCTTTTAATCGTGTTGTTAGTTTGTGGTTGTAGAAGAGTATATTAACTACACATGTATGCTACTAGATCACTTAGATCACAAACTAGAATGAAATATAATCACTGGTCAAAGTAGGTTGACTAAATCGCCTCATGAAGGTTTTCTAGAAAACCCGAGATCTTCATCACCTTCTTGATTCACTAGAGGTTGACCGGCCTTAATCTCTTAGATTCAATGTTGTTATGATGTTCGATTTTATGTCGTTGTACCGACACATGGTCTACCTTATGGAACCAATAGTTCACCCAAACAAAATACCGGAATACCGATTATAAGGATCGAAAACTAATACCTCGATCGTTTTTCATTTTTTTGAAAACCCGTAAATGAAGAAACGACGTTGTCGATTTTTTCTAGAGCTTAGATCTCTCGATGTGTTGTTGTATGATCATAAACTTTGGAATTGTAGTTGTAGTATAACACTTATACTATAACGTTAACACCATACTACAACCCGTATGGAACTCTTAGATCATAGATTAATTACTGGTCAAACCACCCACCTCGTTAACTGACGATGAAGCTCAAGAACACTCAAGAACAGCTGAAGAACACCTATAGCGACGGGTCTGTCGCTATAGGCCCCTTTAGCGACAGTTTCTATTTATTTTATTTTCTGATTTTGCGGAAATTATTTAAAAATAGATAAAAAAAATGGTTTTTAATTATTAAAAATACATAATAAATTCTGAAAAATTATTTTAAAGTCTGAAAAATAGTTTTTAATTATTTTGAGTATATTTCATAAATATTTAATATTTTTGGAATATAAATAGTATTTAATTTATTTAATTATAATATTAAATAAATGATTTAAAAATGATTTTAATTACATGAAAAATCATGAAAAATAATATTATGGTATAAGAAAATATTTAAAGATATTTTAAGTGACTTTTAATATTTTAGGATGAATTTCATTAATTAATTAATATTAATGATAATTAGTTTATTTAATAAATATATTAAATAAATTATGGAAAAATAAAATTAATGATTTATAAATCATATAAAAATGATTTAAGTGTTATAAAAATATTTTAAGTTATAAAATATAACTTTTGATATTTTGTCATGAAAATATTAATATTTTAATATTAATAGTAATTATCGGATAATGAATTTAAGTGTTTTAAAATCATATAAATATGATTTTAAAGTATTAAAAATACTTAATGATATTATAAATATATTATAATATTATGACATGTATTTCATTAATATTTGATAATAAATAAATATTAATGATAAAAAAAATTATGTGGTATTTAATTCATTTAAATACGATTTTAATGATTGAAAATTCATGATAAATAGTAATAATTATTTAAAAATTATTACGAACTTATGAAAAATATTTTGACTAATATTAAAATTATCTGAGATAATTGTTAAGTGTTTAGTCGAGTTTAATTGAACTTAGACTCGATAAAAGTCCCACTGTAACCGAATCGGGATGATAGAATTTGTGTCGATTTCAACTCGGACTTAAATAGTTTGACTTGATACTAAGTCATATGTGTGTTGTAGACTAATAGGGTTATGTGTTATTATGTGTTTAGGTTATTTATATATATTATATATATATATATATATATATATATATATATATTATATTGTGATGATATTATTCTAATATTGGAGATCTATATTATTAATATTAGGTCTTGGATAAAGCGATATAAATTGCGTAGCGGTAATCAACGGTTCAAGCAAGTTTATTTTTACTTAACTCTACTAAGAGTTGTTTCATTTGGATATGCTTATGGTTAATCATTGTTGATTGCCATGTATAATTGTACTCTGTACATATTGCATGTATAAGTCAGGTATGAAAGGTTGATCACCTTCATTACCCTTCGGTTCATATATAATTGTTCATGTAAAATACTTGTTCACCAAAATTTTGTTCTGCTTAGTTCACAATTATATTGTTGAATTATAGCCACCAATTATTCAAATCATTTCAATCATGATATATCATTATATTATTGAACTTAAACTTGCTTGGGCAATCCTTATGCTCACCACCTTGCTATATCATGATAAAACATTGCGATTAAGATTAACGCGTCGGATATAAGGAAAAAGATTAAAGAAAGTTCCACTTTAGTTTATGTATGCGATTAAATTGTATAAGTAGTGTATGTATATAATAAATTTATGTGTTAGAAAAGTTATGAAATGTGTATTAAGTTAAGGTTACTCGACCTTGGGGAATAGTGTATAATGTTATTGTATAAACAATTTATGTTTATATCTTCCAAAAAATAGTAATAGTTGTATAGAATGATCGAACCGGGATCCGAGGTGATTTAGGACCTCGGATTCGGGGCCCTCACGGATTGGTATCAAAGTCATTGGGTTATGAACCTTAGGTAGGAATACCTGAGACAAATAACCGCAGTGATTAGAATAAGATCTAACTCACATAGAGTTAGTTGGTCGGTAAGATTCAAAGATGAATCTCGGCGAGTTATAAGATACAGAGTTCCCTAACTCTGATAATAAAGTTGAACATTAGTGAGAAATAGATAGAGTCTAAAAGACTAAAAGTGCATTGATAGAAGATCGTAAAACAAAACGATCAAGACATAGAAATGAATCATAATATATATGATGAGATCACCCCTTGATCTTATAAGGTTATAGTATGGAGGAGGAATCAATCTAATGATTGAAAAGTTTACTGACAAGATTGATGTGTGTTTGTTGTACTAAATTGGTACAGATTCATGAAAGGATTATGAATACGAGTTAAATGAAATTACATATTGAAAAAAGGGTTAGGTTAGTGTTAGGTGGGGATTCAATTGAGGATTCATGTCGGTTGGTGAGTTGTATGATTCCTTGTGTGGGCGGGAATTGTACTTGGTGTAAAACTACTTAGTTCTCGATGATGATAATCATTGAAATGTTTGTGTCGCGCTATTTGATATATATGCATGTTAAGAGGGTGATTCCTTTCTCATGTGTATAATGAGATAGATAGGTTATAGGTAGAGGATATAAGGTTAAGTACGAGTTCTTAAAACTCATACTTATGTGACATTCTTGATTCATAGTTATATGAAATGTTTATGAACCCCTCAGCGAATGGACGCCAAAGGTTTGACTAGGACAAGTTCTTAAACTCATATGATTGTGGCAAGTAAATGAACTCATAAGTGTGGTTTTACAAAACTGGGTATAGTTATTTGTGTAAATGGAGTATTGAGGATAATAGGAATGATAGATTGTTAAGAAAATGATTATTAGTGAAGAATTAAGTTTTCCAAAACTCCTAGCTATGCTAGACTTGAAATGTTGACATCAAGCTAAATACGCACTATGTGCTTTTGAAAAAAATATATGTAGACTCGTAATCATTTTTGAAACGGTTTAAAGTATAGTCTATGCTACTTATTTCAAACTAGACGAAATGATTTGAAATATCAAAATATATTTTATTTATCACTCATGTACCATACGTACTTTGGTGCGAGATGATAAAAAAATTTGATGGAGTTGTAAATACAGGAATACTTAGTGTGAATTTGATCTAAAATTGTTGTTCCACTAGTGTATGATGTGTTATGACAAAGTCATACAATGACGGCATCCTCAAACGGACTGTTAATACAGTATGGCATCATGATGTCATTCTCGAAAATATTTTCAAAAATTTTATTTTGCCAACGAGGTTTGGCTACACTTAAATAATTCGATTGAATTGAATTATTGATATGAGTCTATGCTATTCGATTCATCTAGACTAATGTTATGAAAACTCTAAAGTGTCCATTGAAAGAAATTTCTCGAACCAAATTATTTTGGTGCGGAATCCGATAAGTCTGAGGTGAACAACCCTGAAAATGGGGATATACTAATTGGATAAAATATTCCAATCTAAGAACGCATATAGTCGTTCCGATTACAAAGGTACAATAGATTGATCATCTAAAGTACCATGCACTTGTAGTAGTTTACCTTCTTTGTGATTGTAAACATACTATTAACCTTTATGCGGGGTAGAGTACCTTTTTCTTAATTGAAATAGGTAGCGGTAGTAATACCTATAAACCTCGATGAGTTCATGGTCTATATGACTCCTCAAAGACAATTTCAAAATTTTAACTCTTGTGAGAGATGTATTAGATAGCATGTGATGTGTGTGTATGGTGTATAGGTGTAAGGTGTAAGGTAAATTTTTTTTGGGACGAAATTTTTAGAAGAAGGGGTGAATGTGACAACCCGAGAATTTTGAATTTTTAAAATTTTTATTAATTGATTTAAGGTTCAAAATTAGAACCTAGACAGAAAATAAGTGTATGCGTTTGATATTTTTGAGAAGGAATTTTGAGGATTTCAAAATTTTGTAAAGAATTTAAGTGAATTATTCAGGATTAGGGAATAAGCGTTTATGTTTTGTGTATATGTGTGCATGATGTGGTTAAGGGTCAAGGGTTGACCAGATAAACGATATCTGTAACAAACCCTAATTATATATTAAGAACGTCAACGTTCGGTTAGAAAACCCTAGTGATTAATAAGAAATCCTAGAAACCGGTTCTAGAAACCCTAATTTCAGTTTTGGGAATTCGAAACCCTAATTCGGTGTATAAAACCCTAAATTGAGAACTTAATGGCATAAGTGTAAATAATTATAAGATTAATTAGGGTAAAGCTTAAGTAATTAGCAAACCCTAATCTAATTACGAAATCTAATTTCTAAATTAGGAAGTTATTTTTCTATTAGAAACCCTAATTTTTGGGTTGTAAACCCTAATGAGCAATTTTGATCCTAATTGCTAAATTATCATTTTAATTAGGAAATGTTATCCTAACTAGCAAGATTAAAATTATAATTAAGAAATTTTAATATAATTAAAAAATCCTAATTATAATTTAGAAAAGTTAATTTTCTATTTTTAAAACCTAAATTGGAAAATTTAGAAAATTAAATCGCAAACCCTAAACCCTAACCCAAACCCTAAACCCTAAGGGTTTGGCCAATTACTAGTATGTCATTAAATGAAATGGAAAAAGACTAAAATGCCCTTTTCTTAAAACCTAAGCAAAAGATTTTGCGATTTTGGTGAGTCATCACTCTATGTTTATCCCATGTGCTTATTATCTTAAAAGATCAGATATGTGTGCTACCTAGCAACATTAGATTCAATGAATCAAAACATAAGAGATTTAAAAGTAAGAAAATACTTACTTTACTTTTCATTTTTGCCAAGACCATTCTCTCTCTTCAATTTCGAAATCTAGAGTGAGAGAGAGAGAATCCAAGCTAAGATCAGTTCATAGCCTTTCAATAACAAGATCAAAGGTCGGGATGTCAAGATCAAGCACTAGAAAGGTATAAACCTTCAAAATTTTGAAATCTTGTGATCTTATGTTATTTGTTATGATTTGTTGTTTTAAGTTGTGTTAGAAGGTGTCACTTAATGATCCGGGTTGCTCAGATAGTGAATCCATAACATCAAAGTGCTCGAAATAATCATTTTAAGAAATGGGAAAAAGTTTAAAAAGTGGCATGACGATCGTATGTCGAAGGCCTTAGATCTTTGTGTGTTTGATTTTTTGTGTGTTTTATGTTTTGAATCGTTCTATGACATGAGGGACTTTGATCTGAAATCAGAAGGTGGTTAAATCTAGTCTAGATCATCGATTATGCTCGGTCGAACCACGTTGACCGCTCACGAATCTGCTTCAGGTTACCCGAAATTTCCCAGTAGCTCTTCGACAAGCTTTTTTGAGCTTCGATCTTGCAAATGTTTTGATCTTTTGGTCGTGTTGTTAGTTTGTGGTTGTTGTAGAGTATATTAACTACACATCCCATGCTACTAGAAGAACTAGATCCAAACTAGAATGAAATATAATCACGGTCAAACCCACGTTGACTAACTAATGGGAAGGTTTTTTGGTAACCCGAGATCTTCATCACCCGAGTTCTTGACCACTAGGTTGACCGGCCTTGATCTCTTAGATTCATGTTGTTATGATGTTACGAGGTTTATGTCGTTGTACTTTCGACATGAGTACTACCTTATGGAACCAATAGTTCACCCAAATAATATTAAAGAATACCATGATAAGGATCGTAAAACTAATACCCTCGATCGTCTTCATTTTTTTGAAAACCGAAATGAAGAACAACTTGTCGATTTTTCTTTTAGATCTCTCGGATGTGTGTTGTTGTATGATCTAAATTGGTACATGTAACGTTTTACATTTCACTCGATATTGATAATTAACAGTATAACCAACCTTAAAACTTTTAGATCATAAAATAATTCTCGGTCAAACCACCCACCTCGTTAATCGACGATGAAGCTCAAGAACACTTGAAGAACAATTTGAAGAACACCTATAGCGACGGTGTCTGCCATTATATAGCCCCTTTAGCTGACATTTTAATTTATTTTATTTTTATTTTAAAAATTATTTAAAAATAGATAAAATGGTTTTAATTATTAAAAATACATAATAAATTCAAAAATTATTTTAAAGTCTGAAAAATAGTTTTTAATTATTTTGAGTATATTTCATAAATATTTAATATTTTTGGAATATAAATGGTATTTAATTTATTTAATTATAATATTAAATAAATGATTTAAAAATGATTTAAATCATGAAAATCATAAAAATATATTATGGTATAAGAAAATATTTAAAGATATTTTAAAGTGACTTTTAATATTTTAGGATGAATTTCATTAATTAATTAATATTAATGATAATTAGTTTATTTAATAAATATATTAAATAAATTATGGAAAAATAGAATTAATGATTTATAAATCATATAAAAATGATTTAAGTGTTATAAAAATATTTTAAGTTATAAAATATAACTTTTGATATTTTGTCATGAAAATATTAATATTTTAATATTAATAAGCAATTATCGGATAATGAATTTAAGTGTTTAAAAATCATATAAATATGATTTTAAAATATTAAAATACTTAATGATATTATAAATATATTATAATATTATGATATGTATTTCATTAATATTTGATAATAAATAAATATTAATGATAAAAGTATTTAATTTTATTTAAATACGATTTAATGATTGAAAATTAATGATAAATAGTAATAATTATTTAAAAATTATTACGAACTTATGAAAATTATTTTGACTAATATTAAAATTATCTGAGATAATTGTTAAGTGTTAGTCAAAGTTTAATTGAACTTAGACTCGATAAAATTGTCCACTAGGCCGAGTCGGGATGATAGAATTAATGTCGGTTTCAACTCGGACTTAAATAGTTTGATTTGATGCTAAGTTTTATGTGTTTTGTTAGTAGATAGGATTATGTGTTAATGTGTTTAGGTTATTCCATGTATATATATATATATATATATATATATATATATATTATATATTATGATGATATTATTCTAATATTGGAGATCTATATTATTAATATTAGGTCTTCGGATAAGGCGATATAAATTGCGTAGCGGTAATCAACGGTTCAGACAAGTTTATTTTTACTTAACTCTACTAAGAGTTGTTTCATTTGGATATGCTTATGGTTAATCATTGTTGATTGCCATGTATAATTGTACTTTGTACATATTGCATGTATAAGTCAGGTATGAAAGGCTGATCACCTTCATTACCCTTCTGTTCAGATATAATTATTCATGTAAAATACTTGTTCAGTCAAAATTTTGTTCCTTCTAGTTCACAATTATATTGTTGAATTATAGCCAGCTAATTATTCAAATCATTTCAATCATGATATATCATTATATTATTGAACTTAAACTTGTTGGGCAATCCTTATGCTCACCCTTGCTATATCATGATAAAACATTACAGATTAAGACGAACACGTCGGATACAAGGAAAGGTTAAAGACGGTTCCAGCTTTAGTTTACGTATGCGATTAGATTTGTATTAGTAATGTATGTATATAATAATATTATATGTTAGATAAGTTATGAAATGTGTATTAAGTTAAGGTTACTCGACCTTGGGGAATAGTGTGTAAAGTTATTGTATAAACAATTTATGTTTATATCTTCCACAAATAGAAATAGTTGTATAGAATGATCGAACCGGATCCGCCGTGATTCGGGACCTCGGATTCGGGGCCCTCACATATAGACCACATTTCCTATTCGGTCAAAAATCTCAAATGGACCAACAAATCTTGGATTGAGCTTTCCCCTCTTCCCAAATCTTGTAACTCCATTCCATGGAGCAATACGTAACAATACATGATCCCTAATATTAAATTTCACGTCCTTTCGATGAAGATTCACATAACTCTTTTGTCGATCATGTGTCGTTTGTATACGTTGTCGAATCGTTTGGATCTTTTCTGTAGTTATGCGTACCAATTATGGTCCCAACAATGTTGTTTCTCCCACCTCATCCCATCATATTGGAGAGCGACACTTTTGTCCATTTAATGCTTCAAATGGAGCCACACCTATACTTGCCTGATAACTGTTGTTATAGCAGAATTCCACCAATAGTAGGTACTTAGCCTAACTCCCTTTGAAATCTAGGACACGGAGTCTTAATAGATCTTCAAGAGTTTGAATAGTCCTCTCTGATTGCCCGTCTGTTTGAGGATAGTATGCCGAACTTGTAAGACCCCGAATTTTATGAAATAAAAGTATTCAATTTTTCTTATAATTACAATTCAGTAAATGGTTAAATTGATAAAAAGTTAAAGTTAAGGGTGATATATGAAATTTTTTCAAAAATACGCAAGTGGTTATAAAATATTCATTGTTGTTTGAGAATATTAGTTTGGTCGTGGAATATTAAATGCTTTGTCGGGAATATTATTAAATGCACGGGCCTTAGATCTTTTATGGGCCCCATAACGGAAGCGATTGGAGGAAGAAAACGAGCGAGAATAAGTTGTTTATAAATAACTAGGCGTAGTTATTCTGGTCCAATCTTGTTGGAATACCGGTTGGGTAAAGTAAAGTAATACATGTTGTTGCCTGAGATGGGACCGCGGTATTGCACCAATTATTGATTTTTACGTAAGAAGGAACTACTCAATAATTATTTACGATGAATTCTTGCTTCAATATTTTATTTTTGATACAATAATTGCTGCGTTGATATTTTATAATTGTCACTACAACGTTATTTTTATTAATTATCAGATCAATAATTTATATTATTTGAATAATATTATTAGATAGAATTATTGGCAATGTCTAGAAAGTTACATCTAAGGAGAGGTTTGGTCACCTAATTGCTTGCATGATAAGGAGAAATTCTTATTGAAAGCCCCTCTTTCTGGGAATTGCACAGTTTGGCAATAATGTGTTTCTGTAATATTATTTGTGAATAATTAATTATTGATTTTTATGATGAGGAAAATATTCATTTTATGTGGATATAGATGGAGAAAATTTTTAATGTGAAAATTATTGAAAATTGAAATTTTATCTTTTACGATAAAATAATTCATTTAAATATATTATTATATTTTAATAATATAATAATGGTGATATTTTTACAACGAATGTGGGATATATGAGTATCTGAGGAGGAAGAGTATTTTTGTTGCAATAAATGTTTAAAACATGTTAAATATGTTTGGTGGACCCCATTTCTTGGTTGAAATTTGATTATAGCACAGAAATCGCTTGCTTTGTGGATTTAGTTCAATTTTTGTTTGGAATTTGGAATAACTTTCTTACGCAAAGTTGTAGAAAATTGAATTTCCTATAAAAACTCACGAGATTCAATTTTTACGATAAAAGGCTATTTATTATGAATTATTGAAGTTACGAAGCTCAAAATAATTGATTTTTGGAAGTTTAAAATATTTTATTTACAAAACGTTTTTTTTCATTTGGTTCCCTCATTTAGCATGTGCAAGATGGTTGAGTTCAGATTTTAGGATGTGTGCGTAGAAATTTATATAATATATTAATATTATATTAAATTTTACCTTTTGATGTTCTAAGCATTTTCCTATAAATAGGGTGCTTAGGTTAGAATTAAAAATCACACGAGAAGCTGAAGTTTTCTCTCTCTATATTATCGAGCGTATTCTTGTGAGTATTTTGAGTATACTTTGAGTATTGCTATACTGGTGCAAGTTAGATTCAGCGTTATTCGGTCGTAAATCTTTTCTTTTGAGGTAAGGGATAATAAGAGATTTTAAGGGTTATTATTTTGAAATTCTTCTGAACCTTCAAAAATTCTGGAAAAATTTGAAATGATAATTTGATGAGTTTTGTTGATTGTGTCCAAAAATGGCGATTTTTGGATTTATAGATTAAGAGTTGTGAATTTTATGAGGAAAGACTATTTTAAAAGAAAACCCTTATAACTCCTTGTGGTTAATTCCAAAATTAATGAAATTTTTATTGTGAGTACATCTATATAATATCAGTATACCGTGTAAATTTCAGAATTTTTGGATAAAAGTACAATTTATGATAAATGTCTGAATATTCGGTGGTATTGGCCATGTGAAAAATAGTAAATGAATTTTAAAAATTTTGAGAAAAATATATATTCAATATGGGACTATATTCTTCTAAATCCCAGAAAAGAAATATTTTTAAAACTGATTTGATATTTTTCATGAAAATGTTCTAGTTATGAGTAAATGAATTAAATATGTTATGTGAATTAAGAAAATTGGAAAATATGATTTTATGACTTGAGAATTATATATGAGATATATGCAGATTTTTGATGAGGGTTTTGGCTATTGGTGATGAGATCTTATGAGGTTGGCATTTTAAGATGATTAAATGCATTTATTAGTAAAGTGTAAACAATTAAAATAAATTGTTTATAAGTTTAAGAAATTATTAAAATATTGTGGTAGTATTAATAATATTAGATTATGAGATTATTAAGTGATTTATAACATTTTGATTAAGTTGTTATGAAATCATTGATTTATGAATCTTACTATTGAGATTAAATCTATATGTTGATTATATTGTTTTTATATAACATTTTTATAACCCTGATGTTGAAATTCTCTTTCACTGGAGTGTAAAGAGTGGTAAATTATTGGTATGATCATGACTAGGGTTCTCTTTGGCCAGTAGTGAAAAGTTGAATTGTGACTGGTATGATCATGACCATTGAATTTATAATTGAATATCTTTAGCTTAAGTGCAAAGGTGAATTGATCAACATGGTTATAATTATTGTTTATATAAATTACGAAATGATTATATATTTCTTTGAGATATTAATATATTTGGCACCATAATGCAAATATGAGCTGTTGAGGAATATCTTTGGCACATAGTGCAAAGATGAATTGTTGATGAATATCTTTGGGTCGTAGTGCAAAGATAACTTTGTTGTTGAATATCTTTGGCACAGTAGTGCAAAGATGAGCTGTTGATGAATATCTTTGGCCCGTGGTGCAAAGATGAATTTATTAGTATGATTATGAGCAGAATCGTGATTTGGTATAACCATGATCTTTGATATTTCGGGTAAAGACAAGTGATGAAAATTATCTTAGATCACGAATGAGAAAAGGAATTTAGAACAAAATTACGATTATGAGTTATACATGTGATTGTGGACAGGAATTGTTGATTGATGTTACAGGGATAAAACATTGTTGATGGACTTTTAACATGGAGAAGATAATAGACTTTATGGTTTATTTGACTCTTCTAATGGATTGCTCGTTCATTATGAACTATGGTTGAAATTTTTTATCATCTACCATATGTTCTAAATCTACGATTTATTATTGATGAAGGCTATTGATAATTTAATTATCTTTAGTCATGATTTTTTTTTTATCTTGAAGCTAGTTGTGCTCACCCTTTTGCTTCACAATTCCTTTCAGGTAATAAAAGTGTAGCTGGGTCGAGCGGGGGAATAACAAGGGAATAGAACGGTGGTCTATAGATGTTGAGGGTGAGGTGAATTTAACTTGGAAGGGTGTTTTGCCACTATCATACAAGATGTCTAATGACATACAACCTCGTGTCATCATCAGACACGGTTGTGCTTATCCACTTGCTGAGTATATCTACCAGCACTACCTATATGATCTTGGAGTCTATTTGAAATTTAACTCTCAATTAGAGATAGTAGAGATAATGATATGTCAAGAGAAAACTCACCATTGGGAAGAATATGATAGCAATCTTCTCGTTTTTCTTTGGGGTCTATTGGATTCAACCAAGGATAATTACGTGGCCATATGATATCTATCATAACCTATCGCATGGCCTCCCATGTACGAAGGTTTCCTTGAGCACTTCCCAAAGATTCTAATTTTTAAAAAGCAGTTTTCGACTATACCTTTATGTAAGGTGTCATTATGAAATTTCTTGTCCACGGTTGGGACATGAGTCACAGTTGATATATATTTGTATCCAAACTCACAACATATGTGTTGTTGTATTTTGCAAGACAATTGTTGTAATAAAGTTGTAGTTGTTTTCTATACCATGTATTTGGCAACTCAAAATGGGTTGGATGGAATGGACCTATTTTGGGGTCGTTACAGAACTGAATCATAAATCCGTGCCCATAGCTTTCTGTAAGCTAACCCAAAATTGTGAAGTGAATCTTGGGTCACGATCTGAAACTATGGATACTGGAATTCCATGCAATCTCACAATCTCATTTATGTACATACTAGCAAGACGTTCAAGGGAATAAGTCTCCCGTATAGGCAAGAAATGGGCAGACTTGGTTAATCTATCAACAATAACCCAAATCGCATTTATGCCTTGAGAAACCTTGGGAAGACCCGTAACGAAATCCATAGTAATGTGTTCCCACTTCCATGTCAGAATCTCAAGTGGTTACAATGGACCCTTTGGCACTTGATGCTCTGCCTTTACACGTTAACAAGTTAAACACCTCGAGATAAACTCCGCGATCTCTTTCTTCATATTGTTCCACCAAAATGTATGTCGAAGATCATGATACATTTTGGTACTACCAAGATGGATTGCAAACGGTGTGTTGTGTGCCTCCATCATGATTCTATGCTTCAAGTCAGAAACGTTAGGAACACAAATTCTGGAGTTGACTCGAAGTATTCCTTCTTCATCGATTCTTGCTTCTGGAATAACACCTTTTTCTTTATACGCATCAGCTCCATGTCCATATCTTGAGCAACATTAACTTTATCTATTAAAGTCGGTTTTACTCGTATGTTTGATATCATCACGTGGGTACTTGGAACCTTTACCTCTATCTCCATCCTATGCAAGTCATACAAAATAGGCCTTTGTGTTAACAACATTGTACTCGTACCCGCGTATAATCTTCTACTCAATGCGTCAGCTACCACGTTTGCTTTTCCAGGATGATATTGGATGGTATGGTCATAATCTTTCAACAACTCTAGCCAACGTCATTGCCGCATGTTGAGTTCCTTTTGGGTGAAGAAATATTTGAGGCTTTTATGATTCCTCTCATATTTTTTGAGTTGTCGCGAGGCATAGGCTATGACTTTCCCATGTTGCATGAGAACACATCATAACCCTTTGCCTGAAGCATCGCTGTAGATAAAAAATCCATCTGAACCAGATGGTATTGTCAGAACAGGTGCCGAAATGAGTCTCCTCTTGAATTCTTAAAAACTCTTCTCATAATCTTCACTCGAACCGAATTTTGTATCTTTACGAGTCAACTGAGTTAACGGAGTAGTAATTCTAGAAAATCCTTCCACGAATCTCCGATAATAACCAGTTAAGCCCAGAAAGCTACGTACTCCGGTCACCAACTTTGGTTGCTCCCAACTTTGTATTGTTTCAATCTTCGCCGGGTCGACAGATACTCCATGTTTTGACACCACGTGCCCAAGGAATGCTACTTCCTTAAGCCAGAACTCGCATTTCTTTAGCTTGGCATATAGCTTGTTATCGCAAAGCCTTTGTAGTACCAGCTTTAAATGGTGCTCATGATCTTCACAGCTTTTGGAATAGATGAGGATGTCATCAATAAAGACAACAACAAACTGATCCAAATATTCTTTTAACACATGGTTCATCATATCCATAAAAGCAGCAGGAGCATTAGTTAATCCAAAAGACATGACTAATAATTCATAATGCTCGTACCAAGTTCTGAAGGCAGTCTTTGGAATATCCTTAGTTTTAATCTTCAGCTGATGATATCCAGAACAAAGATCGATCTTTAAAAAGAATTGTGTTCCTTGCAACTGGTCGAACAGGTCATCAATGCGAGGTAGCGGATACCTATTCTTGATGGTGACATGGTTCAACTCCCGGTAATCAATACAAAGTCGCATACTCCCATCTTTCTTCTTTACGAATAAAATAGTAGCACCCCAAGGAGATGTACTAGAACGAATGAAACCGATGTCCAACAACTCCTGTAGTTGGACCTTTAACTCCTGAAGTTCAATAGGAGCCATTCGATATGGGGTTTTAGAAATGGGCTTTGTACTAGGTTCAAGGTCAATAAAGAATTCAACTTCACCTTCTGGGGGTAGACCGAGAAGTTCTTCAGGAAATACATCAGGAAATTCAGTAACAACAAAAATTTTATTCAAATCTGACGTGTTTTTGTTCAAGTCCGTGATATGGGCTAAGAAAGCTTGACATCTATTTTTTTAATAAACGAATAGCTTTATGGCTTGATATGACAGTGATTGATTTTAGGGGTTTGGTTATTTGAATTCGCATAACAGGTTGGTTAGGAATATGAAAACTAAAAAACTTACAAAAATAATCAATTTTAGCATTATGAGTGGTTAACCAATCAATCCCTAAAATCACATCAAATGCAAGTATTTTCAACGAAATAAGATCAGCAGGTAATGTGATGGTACCAACTTGGATCAAACAAGATTTATAAATAGTAGATGTAATGAAAGTTTCTCCTAACAGAGTCTCAACAGATAAGTCAAGGTCTAATTTCTCCGGAGTCAAGTTCAAACGTTGAGCACAAGTAGGAGAGATAAAATAATGGGTAAAATCGGTATCTAATAAGGTATAAACTTCGCAAGAGTTTATGATTAGCTTACCCGTAATCACCTCGTTTGGGTTCCTCGCATTTTGGGCAGTCACGACAAACGCCCTTCCAAGAACCACCGACTTTGACTTGTCCGGGACAGCCTTTGGAGTCACCATCCCCGGTGAACTTGGTTTCGTTACAAGACAATCTCTAGCTATATGACCTTCCTTTACACAGTTATAACACACTTTGGATTGTTGTGGGAAGTTTAGGCTGATGTGTCCCTCTTTCCCGCATTTGTAACATACAACCGGTGCTCGTTCTCCTCCCCTAGAAACAGCTGATGTTTGTGCTGACGTCACGTTATCAATTTTGTACCTTCTCTTTTTGAAATATCCCCCGACTCGCTTCTTCTTCCATCATGGGCACGATTTCCACCCGAGTGGTTACCGCTTTTGTCAGAATGTTTTCCTTCCCGCTGGTTGTCATTGCTCCGATGACCGCTGCCACCGGTATGACCCTGGTTGTGGTCCCTCGATTGAACATACTCATTATCTTGCTCTAATAATTGAGCCCTGTTTACAACATCTGAATATAAAGAAAATTTATGAGAGATAAGATATTGCCGAATCTCGGGTTTTAGACCTCTCAGAAACATCTGCGTCATTCGTTCCTCATTCTCTACCAAATGAGGTGCAAACCTGGATAACTATGAAAACTTTGCCTCGTACCGGGACACCATCATGTTGTTTTGTTGTAGTCTATTAAACTCTACCTCCTTCATATGACGAATACTTTTAGGAAAGTACTTGTTATTAAACGATTTTTGAAATGTTTCCCAAGACATGTTGAGTGCGGCAGGCTGGGTACGCTCCACAGACTCCCACAAGTAGTCTGCCTCACCACGGAACCTAAAGGTGGCGAATGGAACCTTTTGTTCCTCCGTGCATCCCAAGACATCAAATATCTTCGTAATTTATTTAACCCACGTCTCCGCCTTGATCGAATCCAGCTTTCCCACAAATCCTGGTGGTCCCAACTCTTTGAACTGCTTGGTTGTGACAAGCCGCGCATTGCTATCATTTCCACCCGTATTATGTACACGAGTCTCCCTCGTCTGATTTTGCATGAACTGCAAAAAGCTTCTAAACATCCCATCATTCATCATTTGTTTGGTAGTGTTATTTATAGGAGGAATATTGCCTTCCTGTTGCACGTTCCTCTGGGTGGTGATTAAAGGTGTCTCTACAGTCTCATTAACTCCATTGTTAATATTTTTGGCTACCATTCTCAAATACTGCCACAAAACAAGGGTTAATTAACAAATTAATATATCACATATTAACCATATGCTCCGACTGACCAACCAAATAAGCTTAGGTATGACACACTAGCGAAGGATTACTCGTCTCTCCCATCCTAGTTCTATCCCCCGATCTCCGCCAGAGACCATATCTCTAAGCTTTGATACCAACTGTGACGCCCCCAAGATAGGTATACATCACCCATTCTGAGTCGCCAAATACATGGTACAGAAACAAATACAACTTCAGTAATACAATTTTCGTGCAAAATACGACAACACATATACTATGAGTTTGAATACAAATATTGTCTAATACACAGTATACAAACTCAAAAGGAGTCCTCATTACAATTATTGATACACTATTTTACAAAATAGTGAGGACTACTAAAACAACTATCCTGAACCATCACTCCAAACCCCGGCTAGTTCCTGCTATGTTCTCACCTCCTGAGAAGAAAAATGGAACAAAAAGGAAAAGGGTGAGCTCAACTAGCCCAGTAAAGAATATTATGACTACGATAATATACAACAATTTATCACTAGTCTTCAACATGGAAAAATTTGATAAAATATAATAGATAATAAGTTTTAGATCAACAACTACAACGAAAACAACAATCTATTAGAAGAGTGAAGTAGAAAAAGAATTCTACTATCTTCTATGATTTAAAAGTCCATCATCATTATTTTTCCCCTGTAACATCAATCAATATACATCTTGAATCAAATATTCATCTTTGCACTACAGGCCAAAGATATTCATTTGTATCACCAGTTGGTCATGTTGATCTCAACACCTGTTCATCTTTGCACTACGGGCCAAACATATTCATTAGGTAATCATTCATCTTTGCACTACAGGCCAAAGATATTCAGTAATATCATCATTTAGGACTCAAGATGATGAAAAATATCTTAAAAAAAATGAATCCAGTGAGATAAAAGATCAAAGATTAGGGATTCGTACTTTAGTTTATCCAAGTTCAAAAATACCTTATAATAATCAATTGTGGAGCAAAATTCAAGAATAAAGATCAAAACATGGATACAATCAAAGATAGTAACCACTGTGATGCCCCCAAATCCAGGTATCTTCCAACCTGACAGGTGGTGCTCCACGATACTACAATTTATACAGTCATTCCATTGAGATAACAACAAAATGAGTGTAATTACTATATTTTTATTACATTAGTAATAAATCCTTTCCCAGGTTCATTAACCGAATACATTCTTTATTCTTCATAAGTATATTACATATAAATACACTAATCTATTACAGGACGGTTAATTGTCCATCTTAGACTTGCCTTTATCTCTCTTAGAACTCTTAGTTCATTCGGCTTTAGCTGTAATCATATGGTTCAAGCAAGAATGAGCATAACTAGCTCAGCAAGTCTAACAAGTAATCATATGAGTATCACATTGAGAATTATATGCTCAGCTTATATTAAAGAACAATTAACTACGAAGCACTATGAAACATTTGAATAGTACTTCTCATTTCACAACAACGATTCCAAAGTATATATAATAGCTTAGGAATTCTGAACCGGTCTAAAGACCATGATCATACTCTTTCCGTTTTCATACTTAAAAAGGACATCCGGAACTAAGGCCATCCATCCGTCTTTACTTACGAGCACTTCTAGGTGATCAACCTATTGTACTCTATGTTGATCAACACTCTTCTGTTAAACGTATTTACGTTCAACATTTGGGAAACTCGCGTGCCCATCGAATAATCGATGAAAATACTTTTGTTTGTTCATAGACAGACTTACCTTTACATCCCTACCAAATACTTGGCATAGGATAGTGTTAACAGTCTATATTGAATGACTTGTACACAAATCAATCGATTCTTCAAGACTTGTCTAGCCGAGTAAAACAGGCATCGACTATTTCTTTAAAACCACTCATGCATCTTATAACATGAATCATAGAAAACTTGGCTAACACGGAGGTTAGACAAGCGTTAAGAAAGACTTGCCTTCAAGCGTCTTCGAATATACAATTCAATCAGTTCTCAGTCTTTACAGGATCTACATGATATATTCACATAGCACACTGTAATCAGTTAACAAACAACTAACTTTATCGTTCAAACCAACTTCTTTCTCTTCTATGTCTTACATGAATTTATCTCGTTAATAAAGTCCATTCGTATTTCTATGCTTCGTTACGGCTTGTTAACGTTCTTACATTATTAACCGATATTCGATCACCATTGGTGAAATACCAACATTTACCATCATTCACGGTTCCCTTATTACCTTCTTGCGTTCTTCGTTTAATTCTTATTTAAACCATAACTAATCTTCTAACGTTATCACTTCATAAGTGATTTAAGGTTAGTCTTATCATGTATATTAAGTACATTCATTGTCTTCCTATTAGTTTAACTTCAAGTGAAACTAAAATCTAACTTGATCAACTCTTTTACACTGCTGGCGCTACGGCGCGGCATCCTTAGTAATAACTCGGCGTTGCGGCGTCACTCTCCAGGGGTTTTGCCCGGACTCGGCGCTACGGCGCGAGTCTATGCATTAATTATCGTGCTGCGATGCGAGTCTCCAGACATTTTTGGTTCCTCTCTGCCATACTTGGCACCGTGGCGTGACACATTTACACTGGTGTGGCGCTACGGCGCCGCCCCTGTGCATCAGATAGGCAGGACAGTTTGCCTTTCTAACGAAACTCCCGGCTTCACAACTTATTCATTCCACATCCGAATTGGCTCATTCGAAAGTCCACAACTCACAAATTATATCCTCTAAGTGTTCATATAAGAATTTTATACTTTCGAATTCGTTAACTCGGAATTCACCTTTTAGTTCATTTTGAGTGTTCGTTTATCATTTTTGACCGTTCAATACTCGTTTTCTTCGTTATAAGTTGGAATTAGACGATTCTTGCATCCACGACTCTTAAATACCTTATCTCATGTGTTGACATTGGAAACCAACATTTTCAAGTCACACGACAACTTTTGACCCTTAATCTGAGATTTCTACATTTTTGACGTTTAACGTCTATTTTCACAAAATTCGCTATAACTTCGTTACTCGTGCTCTATAAGCCAAATAAAATGGAACACTCCATTGATTCATCATCTATATCCTAACCAATCAATATGCACATACCTTAGCTATAATGGTTTTCAATTTGTCCTATCATAACTAAGTTCACGTCATGCCTTTCTTCAGTTTTTTTTAACTTATGTAAACACTTACGATTTAGATTCAACCATGACCTATCAATGTTTTCATTATTAATGGTCATCCTTAATCTTCCGCACAAAACATGCTCCACCAATCTACGATTCTCTACGAGAAAGAAATCGAAAAAGATGAAGACTACGGTTCATGAGAATTTTCCTTTGTCGTTCTTCACGTTCTTATAAAACGTCTTACGGTTTACTTGAAAGTAACTTGATTACTTGTTTCTAACTTTTCTCTCTCTCAATATAAGTTGGACAATGTTTACAAAACATCTAAATAACCAACACAAGCCTTGTATTTATAGGAAACTAATTGGAGGGCAAAAGGGTCCAAAAGGTCACCTCCTTACTATTCAATACTTTATCACCAAGTAAACTACTTGGTGATCAAGTAGTTCACTTTACTTGGCCATCAAGTGGCTGGCCCACCTCCCTCTTGGGTCATCCCATGGGTTACCCCATGGGTTTTACCCATCCCGTGACCCGCCGATTCGACCCGCGGTTTAACTTTTTGGTTTGGGCTTATCTTTAATTAATATTGGGCCTTGACTTGGGCTTGCTTACTTAATTCGTTGGGCTTGCTGTTAATCCAAGTCCAATTGAATTCTACCAAATCCTTAACTCAAAATCCATTAGAACTTCTCGTATTCTATACTTATAACTCCCGTATTCTCTTCGTCTAGTACTCATACAATATTCGTATTATATGTCGTACTATTCTTCATACCATATTCATATTCGAGCTAGTATAATACTCGTATCTCATACGTATAATAACCTAAATGATTATCTGCATTACATTTCCCTTTCAGAAATCACTTTTATCAACCCTTAGGTTTTAAGTTCGCAAGCGAAAACTTCGTTTGCCATAACGAAAATATTATTGGATATTCCATAATATCTTCATATTCTATCATTATGCGTTTCTCAAAATTTTGAACCTAAACTCCGAACGAAAATCGGATGAATAGTGTTTTTACGGGAAAAATTCTCGTAAAACATTTCTTTTTGTCTTGATAATTCAAAACAATTAATCCTAGCACATAGCCACAATACTAATCACATTCACACATTCTAGGTCATAAAACAACCTTCAAACATCTTACTCACATAATTAATCAATTAAATTCATTTAATCCACATAATCAAATAAAAATTTAATTCATTAAAAATCCGAAATTCTCGGGCGTTACATTCTTCCCTCCTTATAAGGATTCTGTCCCCAGAATCTCGCTATTCTTACATAAACAAACGAGGAAACTTTTCCTTCATTTTATTTTTGAGCTCCCATGTTGCTTCTTCAGCATCGTGGTTACTCCATATTACATTTACTGAAGGTATTACTTTATTTCTCAAGACTTGTTCCTTCCTATCAATAATTTGAATCGGAAGTTCTTCATACATTAAGTCTTTTTCTACTTGAATAGACTCATATTTTATTACGTGCTTGTAGTTCGGTTTATACGGACACAATACTGACACGTGAAACACATTGTGTATTCTTTCCATCTCTGGAGGTAAAGCTACTTCATAAGCTACCTCTCCTACCCTTCTTAAAATTTCAAAAGGTCCTACAAACCTTGGACTTAACTTCCCTTTCTTCCCAAAACGTATCTTCCCTTTCCAAGGTGACACCCTTAGAAAGACATACGATCCTACTTCAAATTCCCTCTTCTCTCGATGAGGATCTGCATACTTTCTTTGTCTATCTTGAGCCGCTACAAATCGGGTTCTTATTAACTCAACCATATTTGCCGTTTGTTGTACCATCTCAGGTCCCAACATTCGACGTTCACCTACTTCATCCCAGCAAAGTGGTGTTCTGCACTTCATACCATACAATGCTTTGTAAGGCGGCATGCCTATACTAGCGTGAAAACTATTGTTGTAAGTGAATTCCACCAAAGGTAGATGTTCATCCTAACTCCCCTTTAAATCCATAACACACGATCTTAACATATCTTCCAGCGTTTGAATTGTCCGTTCACTTTGTCCATCTGTCTGTGGATGATATGCCGTACTCAATCTCAGATGCGTTCCCATTTGCTCTTGCAAACTCCTCCAAAAGTTAGATGTGAATCGTGGATCACGATCGGACACAATCAAAATAGGTACTCCATGTCTAGAAATAATTTCCTTGGCATAAAGTTTAGCTAGTTGCTCTAGGTTATACCTAATTCCTATTGGTAGAAAATGAGCTAATTTGGTTAACCGATCCACTATTACCCAAATAGCATCGTATCCTTTTCACATTGTTGGAAGTCCCACCACAAAGTCCATGGTGATATGCTCCCATTTCCACTCCGGAATCTCTAGTGGATGCAACAACCCACTCGGTCTTTGGTGTTCAGCCTTAACTTTCTGACAAGTTAAGCACTTACTAACATATTATGCGATCTCCCTCTTCATGTTCGGCCACCTAAAGTTCTGACGAAGGTCTTGATACATCTTAGTACTACCCGGATGTATCGAGTACCTCGAACTATGGGCCTCCCACATAATCTCTCCTTTCAACTCGGAATTATTTGGAACCTAAATTCTTCCTTCAAAACGAAGTAAACCTTCTTTATCAAGGTTGTACTTAGTCTTCACATCATCCTTTATTATCTTTTTCATTCGCTCACATTCTTCAATACTTATTTGTACTTCCTTAACCCGTTCCACTATCATTGGTCGAGTCTCTATTAAGAATAACATCTCCACCGTTTCACTTGGTAACTTAACTTCTAACTCCATCCTTGCCATCTTCGTTATTAACTCATTCTGAGTCCTTAACATTCACAGTTTTTCCCTACACTTCTGACTTAACGCGTCGGCTACTACATTCGCCTTCCCTGGATGATACAGGATATCACAATCGTAATCCTTTATCAACTATAACCACCTTCTCTGCCTCATATTCAACTCCTTCTGTGTGAAGTTATATTTCAGACTTTTATGATCTGTGTATATCTCACACTTTTCGTCGTATAAATAATGTCTCCATATTTTTATGGCAAAGACTACAGCTGCCAATTCCAGGTCATGAGTAGGATAGACCTTCTCATAATCCTTTAACTAGCGTGACGCATACGCAATGACCTTGACATGCTGCATGAGCACGTAACCAAGTCCTTTGTGCGAAGCATCGCTATAAATTACAAAATTCCCCGTATCATCTGGTAAGGATAATACATGTGCCTCACTCAACCTCCTTTTTAGTTCTTGAAAACTATTTTCACACTTTTTGTGTCCACTCATACTTCACCGACTTTCTCGTCAGATTCGTCAATGGAGTAACTAATTTAGAAAAGTCCTGAATGAACCTTCTATAGTATCCCGCTAACCCCAGAAAAACTCCGAACCTCGGTTGGCGTTTTCGATTGCTCCCACTCATTTACTGCTTCCACCTTCGCTGAATCTATGGATATGCCATCTTTATCTATAACATGTCCTAGAAATTGCACTCGTTCAAGCCAAAATTCACACTTAGTGAATTTCGCATATAAGTTTTCTCTCCATAGTGTTTCTAACACTATTCTTAAATGTTCAGCATGATCTTCTGGCGTCTTAGCATAGACTAGAATATCATCAATGGACACT
Source organism: Panax ginseng (assembly GCA_020205605.1). Classification (NCBI taxonomy): domain Eukaryota; kingdom Viridiplantae; phylum Streptophyta; class Magnoliopsida; order Apiales; family Araliaceae; genus Panax; species Panax ginseng. The sequence goes on from CM035141.1 coordinate 46,234,052, forward strand.
ACAACGAACTTGTCCAAATACTGTTTGAACATTCTGTTCATCATATCCATGAATGCGGCTGGCGCATTCGTCAACCCAAACGACATAACCAGAAACTCGTAGTGCCCATAACGAGTTCTGAACGTCGTCTTAGGTACATCCTCCTTCCTTACTTTCAGCTGATGATACCCCATACGCAAATCTATCTTAGAAAAATACTTTGCCCGTTTCAACTAATCAAATAGATCATCGATCCTGGGCAACGGGTATTTATTCTTGATCGTTAACTTATTCAACTCTCAATAGTCGATACAAAGTCGTAGCGACCCATCCTTCTTCTTTATAAAAATATCAGGGCTCCCCACGGAGACACACTCGGTTGAATGTACTTTCTATCTAATAGTTCCTATAATTGAACCATAACTCCTTCATCTCTACTGGCGCTATTCTATATAGTGCCTTTGACACTGGTGCCGTACCTGGTAGCAAATCAATCACAAATTCTACATCCCTATCTGGCGGAATATCGGGTAACTCCTCTGTTAACACATCCGTGAACTCTTGAACTACCGCTATCTGTTCCAATGATGCTCCCACTCTTTGGGTATCCACCACATGACACAGATAACCCTTACACCCCTTCTTCAACATTCTTCTAGCTTGTGTCATAGTTAGACAACAAGAACGTCCCGGTTATTTATTTCCATAAAACACCACCTCAGGTTTCTTAGAAAGCCTTAGGTTTACACTGTTTCTATGACAAACTAATATTGCTCTATGGTTGATTAACCAATCCATCCCTAGAATTACATCAAATTCTCTTAACCTTATCGGTAAAAGATCTACCGATAATCTGTTGCCCCTAATATCTACGAAATAATTCCTATGAATGTGTTCAATGGAAATTATCTCTTCGTTTGCTACCTTAACGTTTAAAGGTATTTCTAACTTTTTAAGGTTTAATCCCAGTTGCTTAGCAAATCCATATGCTATAAAAGAAGAAGTAGCACCCGAGTCAAATAACATATAAGCATTTATTTCGTTGACTGGAATGATACCGGCTACTACATCCGATGATGCAACCGCATCTTGGACAGTCATATTAAACGTTCAGGCTGAGGGCCTACCCAATGATGGTGTTGCTCCAGTAATGGCTAAATTACCACTACTAGAACCCTTACTGACCTCCGTCCCCTTCTTCGGGCAATTTCTTGCCATGTGGTCCATTGACCCACAAACAAAACAGCCTCAGCGTTTCTTAGGATTAGGACAGTTGGGTGATATGTGACCCTCCTGCCCACAATTATAATAACCCATTTTCCCTTTTAGATAGACTCCCAGATGAGTCTTGTCACATGTCTTGCATGCCTCCATCCTACATTTAGGATCTCTTTGTTTCACCCCCAGTATTCTCAGGGTTAAAATTCTTCCTTTTAGGCATGTTGCCACTACCACTGGCAATCTTTGCCTTATTTCCTCCGTCTCCCTTACTCTTATTCTTTCTTTCCTTGTGGTATTGGGTCAACGCCTCACTACCACCCTCTGCTATAATTGCTTTTTCCAGAATGGTCCCATAGGACGCACTCTGAAAAACTGAAATCCTGCTATAGAGCCAGGGTTTTAGGCCCTGCTCAAACTTACGAGTCTTTCTCTCCTCTGTGTCCACTTGGTGTGGAGAAAACCTTGCCAATTCATTGAATTTGGCCGTATATTGGGGAACCATCATGTCCCCCTGTTTAAGTTCTAGGAACTTAATCTCCATTCTCCCTTGCATGCTAGTAGGGAAGTAGTTCTCAAAGAGTACCTTCTTGAACTGTTCCCATGTAACCACCTCCGTTTTAGCCCCACCCTGGTGAGCCTCCCACCAGTAGCTGGCTTCCCCCTTCATCATGTAGGTCGCAAAAGAAGTCTTTTGCGCCTCTGCTACGTTTGTAATTATAAACGCCTTTTCTATTTCCTTGACCCATGTCTTCCCTTGAACTCAGGTGGACCTACACTTTTAAATTCTTTAAAGGTAGTTGTTTGGGCTACCCTAGGTCATGCGGGTGCTCTACCCCCGGCTTGGTTAAATGCAGCCGTTAATAAATTAACGAACTCTTGCATAGGGTTATTAAGACCCCCCTGATTATCGTTATGCGATTCCGTCTCTTGATTACGTTGTCTTCTTCTTGGCGGCATTTCTGATTAAATAAATAAAGTTCCATTATTACTTATTTTCTTACTTAGTTACTAGTCATTGAACAACTGAACAATAACTCATACACAACAAAGCACATTAAGAGAAAAACTTCCTTATATTAATATGCTTCTTTATAGTTCAAGACTATTTACAACTTGCTTTCCATAGCCAAAAGCTATTACATTTATATCCCACGATTAACTTTCACAAAAATTGGGATTTACAAAAAGACTACCATTTAATTATACAAAAGAGGGTTTTACGTCACTTCACAAAAGTATTTACCATTCTACTTCTAATAATGTCTAACATCATTCTCATGCTTCTCGTTCACTAGAATTGACACAATATCTCGACTTATAATATGTCGAGTCTGTCCTGACTCAATAGAATAACAAGCTATTTTAAGCTTGAAATCCTTATGCGCACTGTCATTTATATATGACATTCGTGCTATCTTCTGGTCTTTCTCAGCCAATTTTTTACGAAGTTATATGACCTCGTTCTTATAGTCCCTAGCCTTGTCAATCATGAGTACTTTCTCATCATGCTCTATCTCATAGTCTGACTCTGCAGACTCCTTGGCACCATAGAGATAACTGATCTCCTCTTTCTGGTGTTGCACCATATTGTGCGCTTGCATTCTGATCGGCAAGCTTTGAGGTACATTGCCCTCATTGTCTCTCGTAGCTTGTTGACTCTAAAGCGAGCATCATTTGTATTAATCGATGTTACCTCCATATCATCCTCCACATCTATCATCATATTCAGATATGATGTTATTCCCATGGTCTCCTCTGAATAGTCCTTCTCTGAGAAATACTCCTCGGGCTTTGATTCTTCTAGAATCACTAAAGGTATGTCCGCTACAGGCATAGGTACTGGCTCTATTCTATTCCCGGACTCCTTGCTTACCACATGTATATCCCTATACATCAAGCTATCGATTGACATCTACAATAACAAGTTGATTAGTACATAATACACAATAATATAAGTACAAATCACATTTAATCCATTTATGGTTACTTTTCATCTTTTAAATCTTTTGGTACTGAGTTTCCTCAATACCTTATTAACTCATTTGACTCAAGTTAACTTTCTTTGGACTTTTCCTTTCCTAACGAGGTTATTATCCTAAGGTTCTTCCCCCCATAAGTTTTATAACCTAATGCTTTGATACCAACCTGTGACACCCCCAAATCAGGGTATCTTCCAACCCGACAGGTGGTGCTCCACGATACTACAATTCATACAGTCATTCCATTGAGATAACAACAAAATGAGTGTAATTACTATACTTTTAATATATTAGTAATAAATCCTTTCCCAGATTCATTAACCTAATATAGTCTTTGTTCTTCATATGTATATTACATACAAATACACTAATCTATTACAGGACTGTTAATTTTCCAACTTAGCCTTGCCTTTATCTCTCTTAGAACTCTCAGTTCGTTTGGCTTTAACTGCAATCATATGGTTCTAGCAAGAATGAGCATAACTAGCTCAGCAAGTCTAACAAGTAATTATATGAGTATCACATTGAGAATTATATGCTAAACTTATATAACATAATAATTAACTACGAAGCACTATAAAACATTTGAATAGTACTTCTCATTTCACAACAACGATTCCAAAGTATATATAATAGTTTAAGAATTCTGAACCGGTCTAAAGACCATGAACATACTCTTTCCATTTTCATACTTGAAAAGGACATCCGCACTAAGGCCATCCATCCATCTTTACTTATGAGCACTTCTAGGTGATCAGCCTATTGTACTCTATGTTGATCAACACTCTTCCGTTAAATGTATTTACGTTCAACATTTGGCAACCTCGCGTGCCCATCGAATAATCGATGAAAATACTTTTGTTTGTTCATAGACAAACTTACCTTTATATCTGTACCAAATACTTGGCATATGATAGCGTTAATAGTTCTATATTGAAAGACTTGTACACAAATCAATCAATTCTTCAAGACTTGTCCAGCCGAGTAAAACATGCATCGACTCTTTCTTTAAAACCACTCATGCATCTTATAACATGAATCATAGAAAACTTGGCTAACACGGAGGTTAGACAAGCGTTAAGAAAGACTTGCCTTTAAGCGTCTTCAAATATACAATTCAATCAGTTCTCAGTATTTACAAGATCTACATGATATATTTACATAACACACTGTAATCAGTTAACAAACAACTAACTTTATCGTTCTAACCAACTTCTTTATCTTCTATGTCTTACTTGAATTTATCTCGTTAATAAAGTCAATTCATCTTTCTATGCTTCGTTACGTCTTGTTAATGTTCTTACATTATTAACCAACATTCGATCATCGTTGGTGAAATACCAACGTTGAACGTCATTCACGGTTCCCTTATTACCTTCTTGCGTTCTTCGTTTAATTCTTATTTAAACCATACCTAATCTTCTAACGTTATCAATTCATAAGTGATTTAAGGTTAGTCTTATCATGTACATTAAGTACATTCATTGTCTTCCTATTAGTTTAACTTCAAGTGAAACTAAAATCTAACTTGATCAACTTTTTACCTTATCGCTTATTGTATGGCACTCTCTCTAAGCGTTTTGCGGGACTTGACTCAACGTCTATGCATGCTAATTCTCATGACTAATTGCTCGGCGTCATGCGAGTCTCCAGACATTTCTGGTTCCTCTCGACCATACGTGGCGCAGCGGCGTGACACATTTACACTAGGTTGGCGTTGCGGCGCCGCCCCTGTGCATCAGATAGGAAGGACAGTTTGTCTTTCTAACGAAACTCCCGGCTTCACAACTTATTCGATTTACATCCGAATTGGCTCATTCGAAAGCCCACAACTCACAAATTAGATCCTCTAATTTTTCATATAAGAATTTTATACTTTCGAATTCGTTAACTCAGAATTCACCTTTTCATTCACTTTGAGCGTTCGTTTATCGTTTTCGACCGTTCAATACTCGTTTTCTTCGTTATAAGTCAGAATTAGATGATTCTTGCTTCCACGACTCTTAAATACCTTATCTCACGTGTTGACATTGGAAACCAACATTTTCAAGTCACACGACAACGTTTGACCCTTAATCCAAGATTTCTATATTTTCGACGTTTAACGTCTATTTTTGCAAAATTCGCCATAACTTCGTTACTCGTGTTCTATAAGCCAAATCCAATGGAACACTCCATTGATTCATCATCTATATCCTAACCAATCAATATGCACATACCTTAGCTATAATGGTTTTCAATTCGTCCTATCATAACTAAGTTCACGTTCATGCCTTTCTTCGGTTTTTTTTAACTTATGTAAACACTTACGATTTAGATTCAACCATAACCTATCAATGTTTTCATTATTAATGGTCATCCTTATTCCTCCGCACAAAACATGCTCCACCAATCTACGATTCTCTACGAGAAAGAAATCGAAAAAGATGAAGACTACGGTTCATGAGAATTTACCTTTGTCTTTCTTCACGTTCTTATAAAACGTCTTACGGTTTACTTGAAAGTAACTTGATTACTTGTTTCTAACTTTTCTCTCTCTCAATATAAGTTGGACAATGTTTACAAAACATCTAAATAACCAACACAAGCCTTGTATTTATAGGAAACCAATTGGAGGGAAAAAGGGTCCAAAAGGTCACCTCCTTACTATTCAATACTTTATCACCAAGTAAACTACTTGGTGATCAAGTAGTTCACTTTACTTGGCCATCAAGTGGCTGGCCCACCTCCCTCTTGGGTCATCCCATGGGTTACCCCATGGGTTTTACCCATCCCGTGACCCATCGGTTCGACTCGCGGTTTAACTTCTTGGTTTGGGCTTATCTTTAATTAATATTGGGCCTTGACTTGGGCTTGCTTTGGGCTTGCTATTAATCCAAGTCCAATTAAATTCTACCAAAACCTTAACTCAAAATCCATTAGAACTTCTCGTATTCTATACTTATAACTCCCGTATTCTCTTCATCTAGTACTCATATAATTTTCATATTATACATCGTACTATTCTTCATACCATATTCGTATTCGAGCTAGTATAATACTCGTATCTCATACGTATAATAACCTAAATGATTATCTGCATTACATTTCCCTTTCAGAAATCACTTTTATCAACCCTTAGGTTTTAAGTCCGCAAGCGAAAACTTCGTTTACTATAACGAAAATATTATTGGATATTCCATAATATCTTCATATTCTATCATTATGCGTTTCTCAAAATTTTGAACCTAAACTCCGAACGAAATCGGATGAATAGTGTTTTTACGGGAAAAATTCTCGTAAAACATTTCTTTTTGTCTTGATAATTCAAAACAATTAATCCTAGCACATAGGCACAATACTAATCACATTCGCACATTCTAAGTCATAAAACAACCTTCAAACATCTTACTCACATAATTAATCAATTAAATTCATTTAATCCACATAATCAAATAAAAATTTAATTCATTAAAAATCCGAAATTCTCAGGCGTTACAACCATAATAGACAACTTGGACAAAGAAAAGAAAATTTCATTTTTTTCTGTGAATAATGTCGTATTCGTGAATAGTATCGTATGCGTGTATAGTTCCGTATACGTAAATAGTAACTCTGACACAAAAATATAGAAATTCCACAATAAAATCCATACCAATATTTTGGTATAATGATATTGAAAGAAGAACATCATTATGAAGAAAATATCATCCCTTACCTCAAAAGAACAGTACTTTCGGCTGAAATATCAGGTATAAGGCTGAAGAAAACTTGCACTAATGAATAGCAACTCACAAAGTATCTAAATACTCACAAAATACGCCTCGATATAGAGAGAAAGAGAGAAAAAACTTGTTTACGGTGTGATTTTCAATTCTAACTAAGCACCCTATTTATAGAAAAATGCTTAGAACGCGTATAGCATTAACTTCACACACTGATGATGGCTTTACCTGCAACTATTCACGCCCACCACTTTTGAAAATAAATTCCAACACATTTCATTTCTCACCAACCAAAAGTGGGGCCCACCATATTTTTAATAAAAATATTTATTTTCAAAACTTCAATAATTCATAATAAATAGATAGCTCTTTTATCAAAAGAATACGAATTTTATGTCCATTCCATAGGAAATTAAATTCTCTACAACTTTGCAGACTTAAGTTTTTCCAAATTCCAAACGAAAAATGACCGAAATCCACATACGGACGATTTTCAAAACTTTCATTCCGACAAAATACTGATAAAACACCTCAGCATTAATTCCTTCATTTATGTCCACATAAAATATATCCATCATTTATATCCATATAAAATAAATATTTCCTCATCATATAAATCAATAATTAATTATTCACAAATAATATTATAGAATCACAATTATGACAACCAGGTCGTTCCTAAGAAATTAGAGGGGGCTTTCTGATAAAGATTTTTTCTTATTGGCGCGCAATTAGGTGACCAAACCCCTTTCCTAAACAGAACTTCCTTAGACATTGCCAATAATGCTATCTAACAATATTATTCAAATAATATGAATTATTGATCTGATAATGGAGATACTGTTCAGTGACAATTATTAAAATAACAATAATATAAAATATCAACGTAGCAATTATTGAATCAATAAAATAAAATATTGAGTAGTAATTACTGTAACAATTATTGAGTAGTGCCTTCTTACGTAAGAATCAATAATTCAAAAATATTGTGCAATACCGTGTGTTACTGTGCAACCATGCGTATTATTGTATTTTAACCACCGGGTATTCCAACAGTATTAACGGTAACCATTACACCGTTATTAATAAAAACTCAACTTGTCATTTTCTTCATCCGATCGTTTTCCGTTATGGGGCCCACAAATGGTTGCGTCGTCATACGAATATTCCCCGATAGAAAGAATATTTCACGACCAAACGAATATTCCTTGACAACAATGAATATTATATAACAAGTTGCTTATTTTGCAAAATTTGCACATTTCACCCATAATCAAAGCATTATATCAAATTAATACCTTATTATTCTCAATAATAATTAGAGAAAATTCGATTTTATTTATAAAAAGTTAGGGTCTTACAATATATATTATATATATAATAATATTAAAAACTATTTTATAATTAAAATAAAAAATTTATTTTAATCTTAAAATAAAAAGTTTATTTTAATCTTAAAATAAAAGTTTATTTTAATCTTAAAATAAAAATTTTATTTTAATCTTAAAATTAGATTTCATGCTAACTAATTATAGTTGGAATTGGATTCCATGATAACTAATTAGAGTTGAAATTGGATTCCATGTTTCCTTAAATAAAGGAGTTTTTTTAGATATGAAATAAGATTTCATATTATTCAAAATAAAAGGAGTTTATTTGTGAATAGGAAGGAGAATCCATATTTTCTTAAATAAAGGAGTTTATTTAGATATGGAATAAGATTTCATATTATTCAAAATAAAGGAGTTTATTTGTGAATAGGAAAGAGAAACCATGTTTCTTTTAAATAAAGGAGTTTTTTTCACTTGGAATTGGATTCCATAATTAATTAAAATAAATAAGTTTATTTTGATTAAAGAATTTGATTAAAATAAAATAGATTATTTTATTCAAAATTAGATAAATTAAAATAAAATAAGTTTATTTTGATTTAAATTTGGATTAAAATAAAGGAGTTTATTTTGATTCAAAATTAGATTTTATGCTAACTAAATTTGCCCATTAAATGATATCAATATATATATTGAATGTTTATTATTCATGAGATGAATGTTATTTATTGATGCATATAGTGATGTGTATGATATTAAATGAGATTGATTATGGACTATTCACCAATGTGATTAGTTTTAATTTAGTTGGATGCATGAATGTATGAGTTTTATTAAATGGGATATGCGTACCTCGTCTTCTCTAATTTTTCTTAATATAATTCTATTTCTCTCCTATGTACTTCCCCTTGACAGCTGATCAAGGTTTCTATTTATTTTAAATAGTTTTGTAATAGGAATAGTTAGAATTAATTTTGAAGAATTGGAGATCAAGTGTGACGTCCCCCGAAATCCGAGTCCCAAATCACCGCGGATCCGGTACAATCATTTCTACAACTATTACTATTTTTGCGAAAGATATAAACATAAATTGTTTATACAATAACTTTACATACTGTAAGACCCCAACTTATTAGAAATGAAATTTAATTTCCTCTATTTATTATTTTGAAATAGTAAGGGTTGATTTGATTAATGTGGATAGTTATGGGTAAAATACGCAAATATTTCAAATAAGCAAGTGGTTATAGAATATTCTTTTGGTCGTGGAATATTCGTATTGTCGGGGAATATTCGTACGACAGCGCAACCATGTGTGGGCCCCATAACGGAAAACGATTGGATGAAGAAAACAACAAATATAAGTTGTTTAAAAATAACGGTGTAGTTGTTATCGTGAATACTGTTAAAATATTCGGTGGTTAAAACACAATAGCACACGGTATTGCACCAATTATTGATTCTTACGTAAGAAGGCACTACTCAATAATGGTTACGATAATTACTTATTCAAAGATTTTATTTTATTGATTTAATAATTGTTTGCGTTGATATTTTATATTCATTGTTGTTTCAATAATTGTCATTACAAGATTTTTTCATTATCGAAGCAATAATTCATATTATCTCGAATAATATTATTAGATAACATTATTGGCAATGTTCTAGGCTTTACATCTAAGGAGAGGTTTGGTCACCTAATTGCATTGCGCCAAGATGGAGAGAAATTCTTATTGAAAACTCTATCTTTCCCAGGAACCTGCTTTGTTGTCAATATTGTGATTCTCATAATATTATTTGTGAATAATTAATTATTGATTCATATGATGAGGAAAATATTGATTTTATGTGGATATAGATGGAGAAAATTTTTAATGTGAATTGTTGAAAATTGAAATTTTATCTTTTTCCGATAAAATAATTCATTTAAATATATTATTATATTTTAATAATATAATAATGATGATATTTTTACGATGAATGTGGGATATATGAGTATATGTGGAGGAGGAGTATTTTGTTACCAAAATATTTAAAGCATGTTTTATGTGTTCGGTGGACCCCATTTCTTGACTAAAATTTGATTATAAACAGTAAAATCTCCCATTTATGGATTTCTGCAATTTACATTTGGAATTTGGAAAAACTTTCTTACAGAAAGTTCTAGAGAATTGAATTTCCTATAAAAACACGCTGAGATTCAATTTTCCGATAAAAGGCTATTTATTATGAATTATTGAAGTTCAAACTCAAAATAATTAATTTTGGAAGTTTAAAATATTTTAAGTAACAAAAATGTTTTTTTTATTTTGGTGTGTTTCACATGTGTGTGGAAGGAGTTGAATTCAGATTCTTGGTGCGTAGGAAGTTGTGGAAAAAATAATAATATTATTAAATTAAATTTTCTACTTTGGTGTTCTAAGCATTTTCCTATAAATAGGTGCTTAGGTTAGAATTGAAAATCACACCGTAAACTCAAGTTTTCTCTCTATATTATCGAAATATTCTTGTGAGTATTTTGAGTATATTTTGAATATTGCTATATGGTGCAAGTTCAAGTCAAAACCCATATCTGATGTTTCAGCTAGAAGTACTGATCTTTCGAGGTAAGGGATATTATTTTTTTTCGTAATGATATTATTTCTTCAATATCATTATGCTAAAATATTGATCCGAAGTTTTTATCAAATTTGGAACTTTTGGTGTCGAGTTACTTATTCACGTATCTGACTATCCACGATATCTGACACTTATTCATCGAAAAATGAAAATTTTCCCTTTTCGTCTAAAATATCTATTGTGGATACTAGCTTTAATTGTATCCATGTTTTGATCATTCTTGAATTTTACACCACTATGATTATTTTTGAGGTATTTTTGGACATGGATAAAACAAAGTACGAATCCTTAATCCTTAATCCTTGTCATTTTGTTTCAATTGGATTCGCTTTCTTTAAAAATATTTTCATCATCCTCGCCTTAAATGATAATATTTTTATTGAATATCTTCTACTGTAGAAAGTGCAGATGAATGATTTACGATGAATATTTTTGGCTCGTAGTGCAAAGATGAATAGGTGTTTAGATGAACATGACCAACTGATGAATATCTTTGGCCTGTAGTGCAACGATGAATATTTGATTCTAGATATATATTGATTGATGTTACAGGGATAAAAGATAGACGATGAACTTTTAAATTCATACATAGAAGATAGTAGTTTGCATTCTCTACTTAACTCTTCTAATGAATTATTATTTCCGCTGCGAATATTGATTTAAAACTTGTTGTCTATTGTATTCTATTAGATTTTTTCCCTGTTGAAGACTAATGATAATTTGTTGTATATTTTCTTAGTCATAATATTCTTTACTTGGCTAGTTTAGCTCACCCTTTTCCTTTTTGTTCCATTTTTTCTTCTCAGGAGGCGAGAATATAGTGAGTACGAGTCGGGGTATGGAATGAAGGTTTTAGAGAGAGTTGTTTAGTAGTCCTCACCATTTTTGTAAAATAATGTATCAATAAATGTGATGAGAATTTATTTGAGTATAGGTATTGTCTAGAAGATAATATTTGTATTCAAACTCACGCTTTCTTGTTGTAATAATGAAGTTGTAGTTGTTTACATGCCATGTATTGACAACTCGAGAATGGGTGATGTATACCTATTTTGGGGGCGCCACAGTGGTATCGTAGCTTAGGATATGATCTCTGGCGAGATCTAGGGAATAGAACTAGGAGGAGAGACCCAGAAATCCTTCGCTAGTGTGTCCTACCTAAGCTTATTTGTTAGTTGGTCAAGATATAGGGATATTATGTGATATATTAATTTCCTTAATTAACCCTTATTTTATGACAAGATTTGAGAATGTCAATCGAGAATATTAATGGGGAAATGAGACCGTGGAGACGCTTTGTGCTTACCAACGAGGAGAACGTGCAGACAGTGGCAATGTTCCTCCCATGAACAACACCACCGAAAGATGATGAACGAGGGGATGTTTAGAAGCTTTTTGCGCTTCATGCAAAATCGGATGAGGGAGACTCGTGTTCAAAATACAGGGAGGAAATGATAGCAATTCATGGGTTGTCACGTGGAGCGATTCAAAGAGTTGGGACCACCAGAATTTAAGGGAAAGCCGATCCGATCATGGCGGAAACATGGGTCAAGCAAATGACCAAGATATTCGATGTCTTGGGATGCACGGAGAGAACAGAAGGTTCCATTCGCCACCTTTTATGTTTCGTGGCGAGACAGACATCTTGGTGGGAGTCTCGTAGGCGTACACATCCAAACCGCACTCTTCGATATGTCTTGGGAGACGTTTGAAACTATTTAATGACAAATACTTTCCGAAAGTGTTACGTCATATACGAAGGAAGTGGAGTTCATCGATTAGAACAAAACAACATGACGGTGTCTCAAAATGAAGGAAAAGTTTGCGAGAGTTATCCAAAGTTTGCACCTCACTTGGTGGAGAATGAGGAACGTATGACACGGATGTTTCTGAGAGGTTTAAAACCCGGCATACGACAATATCTCATTTCTCATAAATTTTCTCTCTATTCAGATGTTGTAAATATGCCTCAATTATTAGAGTGAGATAACGAGTACGGTCAACCGAGGGACCACAATCAGGATCATACCGGAGATAGCAGTCAACAAAACAACGATAACCAAACGGAGAAAGAAAAGATCGGACAAAAATGGTAACCACTCTGGTGGTAATCATGGCCATGAAAATAGAAGAAGCGAGTCGAGGAGATTTTAAAAGAGGAGATTTAACAACGACCATGTGAAGACAACAAAGATTTATCGGCGATGGCGGTTCTAAGGGATGAGAACGACCACCGGTCATATGCTATAAATGCGGGAAAGAGGGACATATCAGTCAAAACTGCCCACAACAGTTCAAGGTATGCTATAATTATGGAAAGGAAGGACATATCGCTCGGGATTGTTATGCAGTGGCGAAACCTAGTTCAATGGGACAAAGTGACTCAAAAGATTGTCCCGAAAAAGTCAAAGTCAACGATTCTGGAAGAGCGTTTGTTGTGGTCGTCAAAATGCGAGAACCCAAACGAGGTGATCACGGGTAAGCTATTTATAAATTCTTGCGAAGTTTATACCTTACTTGATACCGGTGCTACCCATTCATTTATCTTTCCTGCTTGTGCTCAACGTTTAAACTTGACTCCGGAGAAATTAGACTTTGACCTATCTGTGGAAACTCCGTTAGGAGAAACTTTCATCACATCCACTGTTTATAAATCTTGTTTGATTCAAGTTGGCACAATCACCTTACCTGTTGATCTTATCTCTTTAAAGATACTTTCTTTTGATGTGATTTTAGGGATTGATTGGTTAACTACTCATCATGCCAAAATTGATTGTTTTCGTAAGGTTGTTAGCTTTCATATTCCTAAACAACCTGTTATACGAATTCAAGTAACTAAACCATTAAAATCAATCACTGTCATATCTAATCATAAAGCTATTCGTTTATTGAAAAACGGATGTCAAGCTTTCTTAGCCCATGTTATGGATTTGAATAAAGACACGTCAAATTTGAATAATAATCCTGTTGTTATTGACTTTCCTGACGTATTTCCTGAAGAACTTCCCGGTCTACCCTCAGAACGTGAAGTTGAATTCTTTATTGATCTTGAACCTGGTACAAAGCTCATTTCTAAAATCTCATATCGAATGGCTCCTATTGAACTTCAGGAGTTAAAGGTCCAACTACAGGAGTTGTTGGACATCGGTTTCATTCGTCTTAGTACATCTCCTTGGGGTGCTCCTGTTTTATTCGTAAAGAAGAAAGACGGGAGTATGCGACTTTGTATTGACTATCGGGAATTGAACCATGTCACTATCAAGAATAAGTATCCTCCACCTTGTATTAATGACTTGTTTGACCAGTTGCAAGGGGCACAATTTTTTTCAAAGATCGATCTTCGTTCTGGATATCATCAGCTGAAGATTAGAACTGAGGATATTCCAAAGACTTCCTTTAGAACTCGGTACGGGCATTATGAATTCTTAGTCATGTCTTTTGGATTGACTAATGCTCCTGCGGCTTTCATGGATATGATGAATCGAGTATTCAAGGAATATTTGGATCAATTCGTTGTTATCTTTATTGATGACATCCTCATATATTCCAAAAGTCATGAAGATCATGAGCACCATTTGAAGCTGGTACTCCAAAGGCTTCGTGAAAACAAGCTTTATGCCAAGTTAAAGAAATGCGAGTTCTGGCTTGAGGAAGTAGCATTCCTTGGGCACGTGGTGTCGAAAACATGGAGTATCTGTTGATCCGTGAAGATTGAAGCAATACAAAGTTGGGAGCAACCAAGTCGGGATCAAGTACGTAGCTTTTTGGGCTTAGTGGGTTATTATCGAGATTCGTGGAAGGGTTTTCTCGAATCGCTACTCCATTAACCCAAATTTTAACTCGGAAGGATACAAAATTCGTTTGGAGCGAAGAATGCGAGAAGAAGTTCCAAGAGCTCAAGAGGAGACTCATTTCTAAGACTGTTCTAACAATACCATCCGTACGGATGGATTTGTTATCTCTGACAAATGATGCTTCGTGCAAAGGGTTAGGATGTGTTCTCATGCAACATAGGAAAGTCATAGCCTATGCCATGACAACTTAAAAGAGTATGAGAGGAATTATCCTACTCATGATCTAGAGTTGGCGTGCCGAATGTTTCGCGCTTAAAGATATGGAGGCACTATCTATATGGGGAGAAAGTGGAGATATATTCGGACCATAAAAGCCTTAAATATTTCTTCACTCAAAAGAACTCAACATGCGGCGGTGGCGTTGGCTCGAGCTATTAAAAGACTACGACCACACTATTCAATACCATCCTAAAAAGTTTAACGTGGTAGCTGACGCGTTGAGTAGAAGATCATATGCAGGAATGAGTGTGATGATGTCAAGTATACGCATAGAGCCAACTTTAATAGAAAAAGTTAAGGTTGTTCAAGCCACCGACCCGAAGCTAATGCGTATGAAGAAGAAAGTACAAGAAGGTGCTATTCCGGAAGCGAGAATTGATGAAGAAGGAATACTTCCGAGTCCACTCCAGACTTTGTGTTCCTAATGACTCTATTTTAAAGTACAAGATTATGATGGAGGCACACAATACACCATTTACAATCCATCCTGGAAGTACTAAAATGTATTGTGATCTTCGACATACATTTTGGTGGAACAATATAAAGAGAGAGATCGCAAAGTTTATCTCGATGTGTTTAACTTGTCAACGTGTAAAGGCGGAGCATCTAGTACCTAAGGGTCCGTTGTAACCACTTGAGATTCCGAAATGGAAGTGGGAACACATTACCATGGATTTTGTTACGGGTCTTCCTACGATTTCTCAAGGCATCAATGCCATTTGGGTTATTGTTGATAGATTAACCAAGTCTGTTCATTTCTTGCCGATACGGGAGACTTATTCCCTTGAACGTCTTGCTAGTATATATGTAGATGATTGTGAGGTTGCATGGCATGTCAGTATCAATAGTTTCGGATCGTGACCCAAGATTCACTTCAAGATTTTGGGTTAGCTTGCAAAAAGCTATGGGCACGCATTTCTGATTCGATTGACATACCATCCTCAAACCAGACGGATAATTAGAGAGGACTATTCAAACTCTTGAAGATTTATTAAGACTCTATGTCCTAGACTTCAAGGGCGCTTGGGATAAGTATTTACCATTGGTGGAATTCTCCTACAACAACAACAGATTATCGTGCAAGTATAGGTGTGGCTCCATTTGAAGCATTATATGGACGAAAAGTGTCGCTCTCCAATATGTTGGGACGAGGTGGGTGAAGCAACATTGTTGGGACCCGAAAGTTAGTACGATATGACTACCGAAAAGATCCAAATGATTCGACAAACGATACAAACGGCACAAGATCGACAAAAGAGTTATCACGGATCTTCATTGAAAGGACGTGGAATTTAGTATGAGGGGATCATGTATTGTTGCGAGTTGCTCCATGGAAGGGAGTTACAAGATTTGGGAAGAGAGGAAAGCTCAATCCACGATTTATTGGTCCATTTCAAATTCTTGACCGAAAGTAGGAAATGTAGCCTATAGACTCGCGTTACCTCCGAGTATGTCTCGTGTTCATAATGTGTTTCACATATCATGCTTCAGAATATATTAAAGACTCGAACCACGTTATAGAGTTAGAACCGGACGAGATAGCCAAGAACTTAACGTCTGAAGAGGTACTGTCAAGATCTTGGATAGGAAAGAGCATGTCCCACGACGAAGGTCATACCACAAGTTAAAGTTTTGTGGAGAAACCATGCTATTAAAGAAATGACCTGGAGTTGGAAACGGAAATGAAAGCGAGGTATCCTCACCTTTTTGAAACACCAGGTACGTACGTTAATTTCGAGGATGAAATTTCATAAGGAGGGGAGGTTGTAAGACCCCAACTTATTATAAATGAAATTTAATTTCCTCTATTTATTATTTTGAAATAGTAAGGGTTGATTTGATTAATGTGGATAGTTATGGGTAAAATACGCAAATATTTCAAATAAGCAAGTGGTTATAGAATATTCGTTTGGTCGTGGAATATTAAATGCTTTCGTGAAAATTCGTAGGACCAGTAGCAACATGTGTGGGCCCCATAACGAAAGCGATTGGATGAAGAAAACGACAAATATAAGTTGTTTAAAAATAACTACGTGGTTATTCACCAGTTAATCTGTTAGAATACTCTGTGGTTAAAACACAAGAAGACATGGTATTGCACCAATTATTGATTCTTACGTGAAAGGCACTACTCAATAATGGTTCACGATAATTACTTATTCAAAGATTTTATTTTATTGATTTAATAATTCTTTGCGTTGATATTTTATATTGTTGTTGTTTCAATAATTGTCATTACACAAGATTTTCATTATCGATGCAATAATTCATATTATCCTGAATAATATTATTAGATAACATTATTGGCAATGTCTAGAAAGTTCTACATCTAAGGAGAGGTTTGGTCACCTAATTGCGGCGCCAAGATGGAGAAATTCTTATTGGAAAGCCCATCTTTCCCAGGAACCGCACAGTTGTCAATATTGTGATTCTGTAATATTATTTGTGAAGAATTAATTATTGATTCATATGATGAGGAAAATATTGATTTTATGTGGATATAGATGGAAAAAATTTTTAATGTGACAATTGTTGAAAATTGAAATTTTATCTTTTTCTGATAAAATAATTCATTTAAATATATTATTATATTTTAATAATATAATAATGATGATATTTTTACGATGAATGTGGGATATATGAGTATATGTGGAGGAGGAGTATTTTTGTTACCAAAAATATTTAAAGCATGTTTTATGTGTCGGTGGACCCCATTTCTTGACTGAAATTTGATTATAGCCTGTAAAATCTCCCATTTATGGATTTCGGGCAATTTCTGTTCGGAATTTGGAAAAACATTCTTCTGCAAAGTTCTAGAGAATTGAATTTCCTATAAAAACACGCGAGATTCAAATTTTCTGATAAAAGGGCTATTTATTATGAATTATTGAAGTTCCGAAGCTCCGAAATAATTAATTTTGAAAGTTTAAAATATTTTAAGTAACAAAAACGTTTTTTTTATTTTGGTGTGTTTCACATGTGTGTGGAAGGAGCTGAATTCAGATTCTTGGTGCGTAAGAAGTTGTGGAAAAAAATAATAATATTATTAAATTAAATTTTCGCTTTGGTGTTCTAAGCATTTTTCTATAAATAGGGTGCTTAGGTTAGAATTGAAAATCACACGAAATCAAGTTTTCTCTCTATATTATCGGCGTATTCTTGTGAGTATTTTGAGTATAATTTGAGTATTGCTATACTGATGCAAGTTCAAGTCATAGCCCATATCCTGGTTTTAAATTTGAAATCTTGATCTTTCGAGGTAAGGGATATTATTATTTTTCATAATGATATTATTTCTTCAATATCATTATCTTTGAAATATTGATCTGAAGTTTTATCAAATTTGGAACTTTTGGTGTCTGAGTTACTATTCACGCATATCTGGCACTATCCACGATATCGACACTTATTCACGTATCATCTAAGACTATTCATCGAAAAATGAAAATTTTCCTTTCGCTCTAAAATATCTATTGTGGATACTAGCTTTGATTGTATCCATATTTTGATCATTCTTGAATTTTACACCACTATGATTATTTTTGAGGTATTTTTGACATGGATAAAACAAAGTATGAATCCTTAATCCTTAATCCTTGTCATTTTGTTTCATTGGATTCGTTTCTTTAAAAATATTTTTCATCATCCTCGGTCTTAAATGATGATATTATTGAATATCTTTGGCCTATAGTGCAAAGATGAATGCTTTCTGATGAATATCTTTGGCCCGTAGTGCAAAGATGAGCAGTGTTTAGATGAACATGACCCGGTCGATGAATATCTTTGGCCTATAGTGCAAAGATGAATATTTGATTCTAGATATATATTGATTGATGTTACAGGGATAAAAGATAGACGATGAACTTTTAAATTCATACATAGAAGATAGTAGTTTGCATTCTCTACTTAACTCTTCTAATGAATTATTATTTCAGCTGCTAACGAATATTGATTTAAAACTTGTTGTCTATTGTATTCTATTAGATTTTTCCCCTGTTGAAGACTAATGATAATTTGTTGTATATTATCTTAGTCATAATATTCTTTACTGGGCTAGTTGAGCTCACCCTTTTCCTTTTTGTTCCATTTTCTTCTCAAGAGGTGAGAATATAGCGAGTACAAGTCGGGGTATGGAATGAAGGTTCTAGAGAGAGTTGTTTAGTAGTCCTCACCATTTTTGTAAAATAATATATCAATAAATGTGATGAGGATTTATTTGAGTATAGATATTGTCTAGAAGATAATATTTGTATTCAAACTCACAGTTTTACTGTTGTAATAATAAAGTTGTAGTTGTTTCTGTACCATGTATTGATAACTCAGAATGGGTGATGTATACCTATTTTGGGGGCGTCACACATACTATTTCCCAAAGTCGAGTAACCTTAACTTATACACAATACATAACTTATTTAACTTACAATAACATTAATATCATACAGTACTATTACAAATCTAATCGCACACATTAACGTTACGCTGGAACTGTCTTTAACCTTTCCTTGTATCCGACGTATTCGCCTTAATCTGCAATGTTTATCATGATATAACAAGGGTGAGCATAAGATTGCCCAGCAAGTTTAGGTTCAATAATTTAACGATATATCATGATTGAAAAGATTTGAATTATAAACCGGCTATAATTCAACAATATAATTATGAATTAGCACGAACAAACTTTTGACTGAACATGTATTAAACATAAACAAAATATATCTTAACCGAATGGTAATGAAGGTGATCAGCCTTTCATACCTGACTTATACATGCAATATGCACATAGTACAATTCTACAATGGCAATCAGCAATGATTATCCATAAGCATAATCGAATGAAACAACTCTTAATAGAGTTAAGTAAAAACAAACTTGCCGCTTGCACATTTGATTACTGCTTCTGCTTAATTTATAACGCTTTTATCCAAAGACCTAATACTAGTAATATAGATCTCCAATATTAAAATAATATCATCACAATATAATACTATTATATATATAGATATACATAGAATAACCTAAACATATAACACATAACCTTATCAGTCTATAACACATATAAGACTCGGTATCATGTCAAACTATTTCAGTCTGACTTGAGTTTGACAAAGTTCTAACGTCCCGACGCTCTAGTCGGACAATTTCTTCGAGTTTAAGTTCAATTAAACTCTGCCTAACACTTAACACTTATCTCAGATAATTTATTAACAGTCAAAATATTTTTCGTAAGTTCGTAATAATTTTCACATAATTATTATCATTTATCGTGAATTTTCCATTATTAATATCGTATGTTAATGAATTAAATACCACATAATTCTTTTATCATTAATATTTATTTATTATCAAATATTAATGAAATATATGTCATAATATTATTATATATTTATAATATCACAAAGTATTTTAATACTTTAAAATCAACTTTATATGATTTTTAAATGCTTAAATTCATTATACGATAATTGCTTTTAATATTAACATTTTATGACAAAATATCAAAAGTTATATTTTATAACTTAAAAATATTTTTCTAACACTTAAAACATTTTTATATGATTTTTAAATAAATAATTTATTTTTCTATAATTTATTTAATATATTTATTAAATAAATTAATTATCATTAATATTAATTCATTAGTGAAATTCATCACAAAATATTAAAAGTCACTAAAATATCTTTAAATATTTTCTTATACCATAATATTATTTTCATGAATTAAAATCACTTTTAAATAATTTATTTAATATTATAATTAAATAAATTAAATACCATTTATTTTCCAAAAATATTAAATATTTATGAAATATACTCAAAATAATTAAAAACTATTTTTCAGACTTTAAAATAATTTTTCGGAATTTATTTAGTATTTTTAATAATTAAAAACTATTTAATTCGATTCTTTTAATAAAATAATTAATTTTAATAATTATTTGTCGCTAAAGGGCCCTATAGCGACAGACCCATCGCTATAGGTGTTCTTGAGCTGCCCAGAAATTCATAGGCAGTATGTAGGGTAGCTAGTTTGACCAGTAATAGATCTAGGTTCTTGTTGCTCCTAGGTTGATAATTTGTATTAAGATTGTAGTATAAGTGTAGCACTACAACTAGAATCAAGTTTCATGGCAATCCTACATCACAACATAAAGATATAGTCCTCTAAAACTCATGTCAGGCATGTTCTTCATTTTCTGTGTTACCCAGAAATGAAGAACAGTGCAGGGTCCCTTCTTTATGTATTTGTGATGTTAGAACTAGCATTTAGACAAGAATTAGTGTGCTAATTACGTTTAAAAAGGAAGAAAATTATTTATAGTGCATGTTTATATATATGGCTTGTGAAAGTACCAAATTTGGTAGTTAATTTGTAAACTAATCTGTAAATTGAGCCTTGGATATGTTATTTCGGTAAGAAATGAAGAGAACGTAGTTTGAATGAGTTAAATTGGTGTAGAATTGTGATCACAATGTTAATTTTTGTCAAGGATGTTAAAAATGGAGTTTTTGGTATAAAACATGGAATTCAAGGATTTAAATTTTCTTAAATTGTTGTTTAATTGTTCTAAGTTAGTATATATGTGAGGAATCATGTTTGTATGAGTTATATATCAATTGGGTGTGCTTAATTTACTGTTTTGTTGGTGAAATTCGTGATAGTTAGGCTAAAATAGAGTATCATTACAGATCGCGTAGTTTCGTACATGGCACCAAACAGAAATTGATTGGTGTCAAAGCGGTATGGCAAATTGCCACGGCCCTGAAAGCTTAAGTATGGTGCAAATTTGCACCATACCACTCGCTCGTGAGGCAATGATGTCTCATTATTTCACAGACCTTGAAAACCTATTGTAACTTAGTCTAATAATATGTTAATGTGAGAAACATATAATGAAGAGGTTAAAACAGAATTATATCATGTAATTAGTAATTACAAAGTTGTAAAAGATTAGTAAGTTATGAAAGCGGTACGTTGTGATTTATTGTAAACATGAATAATGGATAAGTATTTTGAAGTTAATACTTATGATTTCTGAAATGCATATGGTTTATCTAAAAGTGAGTTTTATTTTGAGAAAGTGGATGTTAGTATATCTAATAGATATTGTGATTCTAATACTATGTGTAGGTGAACGTGAGTTGTAAATTTATAGCTTACACACGAGACAAGTTCCTTACCCTAAACTTTAATTGAGCAAGTTCTTTTATTATTAATCTTTATTTGAGCAAGCTTTAACCCTAACATTATTCGAGCAAGTTTTGAATTCTAATCATTGTTGAGTTATTCTAACTTGTTTATAGTTAAGCAAGTTTCTTTAGTTTCAATCTTTTATAGTGAATGCAATTTCTTTAACTCTAATCTCTAATATTGAGCTTTCATATTTCATTTACTTTGCACAAGTTATTATTATGTTGAGCAAACTTTGTTTCCAGCTTGTTATCAGTGAAATGTATGTTCAGTAATTTAATTTCTACTTTGACAAGATCATAGCCTTACCTTAATATTGTTCAAGCAAAGTTTATTGTTTTATTCAATGCTTATGCTTTTAGTTATTTCCGAGCATTAGTTTAATGTATAGTTGGTTCTCCTATGATCCTTAATCATTCAACATTATATTGTTATTGATCATTTATAGTGTTATTGAACTTTGATTGATTCAACTAATCCTTTAGTTGATGATCGTTAAACTCTAAATTACCCTTGAAGCTTATCCAAACCAAACTTTCTTTGGTGCAGACTTGTACTCTAAAACTAATAAGAACAACCCTATTATAGGGGTACGCGATGCGTTTAGATGTTTGTGCACAATACATGGTACGAAGGGCTGATAAGGACTATTGAACATCTACTAGAATTACCAATATTAAATTGATAACCCAAAAATCAAGTACTATAGATGATCAATCTACAATACTCCATGTTATGCATAACACACCAGTAATAATCTACTCATGTGTTGGGGTTTCCAACAACATACATTTCTCTTACAATAAGGGTTGTTCAACTCAGTTTTCAAGATTTCCGCACCAATCAATTGGTTTGGAAAGTTTTACATGCATATAGTCTAGCCGAATAAATTACATAGACCCTTTCACAATATTCAAGAACAATACCAAGTTCAACATGAATAATAATTTTCACAAGAGTTTTAAACATACTAGCTCAATTGAATGAGAAGTAATATAACATAAGGTTTGCTTACGATATCCATTGAATAAAGTAATGCAAGAGTTAGGATACTTGCACACTGTAAAGGATAGTTCAGATACTTGCCTTAAGTGTAGTTTATCGACGTTCAGAAATCAACACTTTTGAATCATATTGATAGTGTATTACAAGTATAGGATGCCCATTAGTTAAACATATTCGATAAACAATCCTGATATATAGGTCAAGTGTACACACATGACTCAATCATGAAACTTAGACATATGTTATTACGTAGCTCGGAACTACGGTTAGACTTCATTATTTTAAAACACTTTGTCAATTCAAGCTAAGGTATGTGTTAACATGCAAGGCTACCTCTGTCAGTGTGTCATGAATAGAAATAAGCATAATGAAGTTATACTAGCATGCTACATAATTCAGAAATCACAGAAGTCACTTTCCAAATCTGCAGAATGGCGCGGCCGCGCCTGATTTGTACTAAAGAGACGCGCGGCCTCGCGGCTCTCAGTTCAAACCAGAGCTGAGCAATCATTTACTTGACCTAGCTTGCCCATTCTTATATACATAATATATAAACATGTCAAGGGTCCTTTCGTATCATTCAAGTTTAATCTAGGTCTCTTCTTGCATAATATGGTTCTAAGTTGGACATCTCAACAATTTAAGGCCATTCAAGGTTATGAAACCACAAAGTCTAACTTCTTGATTCTTAAACATATAAAGTACTCATATAACTCATATTAGATATGCTTGTATGTATTCATATCACATATGTGTAATTAACATCGTTTTTGTTTTAAAAATATGCTTCGTTTATGCTTCAATTGAATTACGATACCTAAGCATTATGATATATATATATTTATGATACATGATTGAGTCTAAGAGTATCATCAAACATGTTCAAAAATATTAGATTCTAATTCTCAAAGTAGTATGTTAATATTCACATTCAGATTTCATATTTTCATTAGTAAAGCTTACTAATAAGTCAATATGATCATGTTCTTCTATATACACATTAGAACATATAAGTATACTCACAAGTTCATATATAATTCATCAAGTTTGTATTTGAAATTATTAGTCTCTTTAGTAAAACTTTTTTAAGCATGCAAGATAAACACACATTGTCTAAATCATACTTTCGTACGCATTTGTGCACATACTCAAGTTATTTACATAAGCTAGAAATATCAGAAATTAAAAACATAATGTTCATCATACTTTTTTTTGCAAATCTTCAAGTTTTCCTTTAGAAATCCTTTAAAACCAAGCTAAAAAACTCTATTATACACCAAACCAGTTCATGCCTTATGTTATACTCATGTACGTGTATACCTAGATTATTTACACATGCTCACAAAAATAGAATATACATTGTTCCAAGTTTACCATTTCTAGTTTTCCAAATCTTAAAGTTTTCTTGAAAACTCAACTCAAATCAAGCTAAAACAACGTACTATGTTCAAAACAATATCTAACCACATGCTAGGGTCATATATATGCATATTCAAACCCATGTAGCATGCTCATCATAACACTGGATCATTATAAGTAGTATCTGAGAAAAATACCATGCGCGAACGCGCGATATTAAGCTACAGAAGTGGCGCGGCCGTGCCACTTCGAGCAGAATCAAAAATCATGGCTCTACTTTTGTAGAACCTTATCACATTCACTTCTAAACTTGCACCCAGACTCACTGCAGCATTTCCAAGCATGCATACTAACTCAAACAACATAGAGACATGCTAATTCATACTACTTAACAGAGATTTCATGAGAATTGCAAGAATTTGACAAAACTCAAACTAATCACAAAAACATACATTATACCTTCTTGAAGTCTAAATGGATTCCTCAAATGCATTAAGTATGCTCCCTCAATTCCCAGCAACTCACACTTCTATATGCAACTTATCAGATAATTTTAAGCAATAAAGAATGAGAAGTGAGTGTTCAATTTATAGGAAACCCATTGACCATGCCAAGACATTACCTAAGAATTCAAACCAAAGGATGGAAGAAGAATTCACTGGATTGAGAGAGTTTGGTGGAAAGATTTCACTAACTCCACCCTCCCCACTTCTCAGTTCATCATCACAGCTAAATCCTAGCAGCTTGAAATCACGCAACTGAGGTTAGGGCACTGTTTGGTTACTATTTTGGTCACTGAATATGGGACAGGGAGTTTTAAATCCCAACAAAGTGATTATAATGCTTAGTTTGTTTCTTTTAATTCCCAAAATGCAATTTTAATGTTTTAATGCTACTACATAATGGAAAGTTAAGGATTATTTATGTACACACATCATATAATTTATGTACATTATTACAGTCTAATTATTATTTATAATATGTATGGACTCCATTTAATTACCCACTAGTAATTAATATCCCCTTAAAACTTTATTATTCCAGTTATACTCACTTATTGGAATAGTTTGAAATTCTTTGACAGAGTACATCCTTTAATGTTTCCACACATACTTAATGTCACATAAACAATTGTTTATGTAACTTATAATTCCCTACACTTTATAGTTTATGTGACACCCCCAAATTCGGGTAGTTCAATTCCCACATGATTTGGTGTTCACTATACAAACATCATATGTCTATCTACCCATAATAAATGAATACATTAATTGATAGAAATAAATCCTTTCCTTAAGGATTTACATCATAAAAATACATAAATCCCAGGTTATATTAACCTTAAATCTTAACTGCGGAAACATAAACAATTAATCATCTTACACATCATTAACACAAGTCTAAAATAGAAATACATCATCACATAAAACAACAAGTCTTCATCACTTGTTAATCTTGCCTTTGCCTTTGCTAGTAGAAGGCATGTCGGACCTTTCGTTCTTAACTGCAATGTTATTATTACGCAAGAGTGAGCATGATTGCCCACAAGTATAAAAATTAACTAACAATATATAATAACATGCGAGTGATTCAAAGACTTCTGGAATAAAACTCAACTTTTGAATCAAGAATGAATAACAAGAAGCAAAAGATTTCTGAGGGTCATAAGACCTTGAACTATGTCCTAGGTTATCAAGGGTTATACTTGAAACCTTTAATAGTCATAAGACTATGGACTCTTCTACTCGTACTTAGGGGGATCATCCCTTAGTATCATATTGTGCACAATATCTTAACCCTAACGCATAAGTAATCCCTATACAGGGTTGTTCATCTAAGTTTGACATTAGAGTCCGCACCAAAGGAAGTTTGGTCCGGATAAATCAATAAGGGTTCTGAATTTAGAACGTCATCAACTATGGACTAGTCGAATCAATAAATGTTCACTAGTCTAACAAGGTTCAATAATAAATGATATTTAAATCGAATAGCATTCTCAAGAGGTATACAATAGAACACGTATTGTATAACGGAATCATACTTTGAAAACATAAATAATCTTTAATATAAAAAATTGAACTTGATTAATAATGATGAGAATTTACTCGACAAAATTTATAAACTTGAATAATGATAACAAGTAGGGTTAGGAAACTTGCCTCGTGCGTAGATTACACGTTAATTATACATGTTCCTTGATTTAATCCTACATATCATTTTCATTCACAATACCAGTCAATTACATCATAACTAGTCTCACAAGTTCATTCTTTTTGTCTAACTTGGATTATGACTTTACTTAGTTAAATTATCACACTTATGGTCACATAATATTACACTACATGAATAATAAGCTAATTATGCGTTCAATAATTCAATTCATACTTAAATGTGTTATTGACATGTTAAGAATCTATTTTAACATCTCATTATACTTCTAACACATTTTTATGTTCATTAGATTAGGTTACTATCACATTCATGGACTTGAACACTTTAAAATTTTCGATTCGATTAACGGAGAGTGGCGATGCGGCGCCACCGATAGAAGTTTATTCTTGGCGTCATGCGCATGGCATACCGCAAACTTTGCTTTAGCGATCTTGTCACATGGCATACCAAGAAGTAGGTGGCACATAAAGCATGGAGTTGAGCCATGCTAAAAACTCCGACTTCAATTTTCCAGTTCGCGAAGAACACAGAGTCAGGCCAATTATTGTTACATAATCATTAAATACATTAAATTAAACCTACCCACATACTAGAATTCATACATAATCATTATCCGACCTTTATAGAGTGATTTTAACAAGTTTAAACACATAATTACTTGAATCAATTTATATAATTTCACTGTTCTTGATGTTCTTGAAAGTTTTGAAAACAAAACATGAAGGTTGGCACTACGGGTTTGTTAGAACACCAAATCTGTCCATTCGAAGTTTGATCTCTTCGTTTTAATATACATAATCATGTACACGTATAAATTTATGATATAACATATGATTGGCGTATCAAATTTGGTATGTAATGCCATATGACCATATTTTTATACTCTGTATTTTGAAGAAGCAATGTACGACATAATTTTTTTTATGAAACTGATGATATGAAAATATACAATATAAAGTAAAACATGTTATAATAACATCTTACCACATATATAACACATAATAACTACCCGTTTCCAATTATAGAGGTTTTAACAAAACTTTAAGCCATTTTCATGAAAACTTTAACAATCGTAAAAATAAAAATTGGGTTGAAGAGATTACCCTTAAAATAATTCTTCTGACTTTCACGTTCTTCTACAATATCACAATAACTCACTTTGTTTCTCTCTAATTCTCTGAAATTCTCTCTGTAAGTTGTCTTCTTTTTCCCAGACTTAGATAATAAAAGAAGAAAACGTATAAAGGTTTAAGAATTGACGCATTGTGGTGGTCAGTTAACCCATTATGGGTTAACTGCTCTCAATCTCCCCTAAGGCCTTGTTTGGCTAATCCTAATAAACTTATTCCCATTTAATTTCATTACTCCTTTATACTATAGTTTAATAATGTCACACCCTTATAAAATAAATCAATATCTTATTTAGTTTAAATAAAATATAATAATTTATCATTAATTCACATAGTCATATAATTAATTTTCTCATTTATTAATTATGTCAAATTATTAATTTTCTCATTAATTATTAATTTAAATAAAATAATATTAGGCTTATTAAATATTTCTTTTAATTCAATAAATTCACATAATTACATACTTTGAATAATAAAATTCTTCCACATTAATTTAATAAATATAACACGATAATTAAATTAATCTATCACAACTTCATCAATTAATTCTTTAATCTAATAATTAAGTCATCGAAAAATATTTATTTAATTTAATAAATATTAAAATTAAATTACAAAATCTCGCTTTATCACAATTTATATATATTACATAGTTATATTAATGTGTCACACCACATTTTCTTTTTAATGTAAGAACTATATAATATCACACACATTAATTGAATAACACCATTCTAATTATGCAATTTACTTTACTCACAATAACAATTAATAATCACATATCATTAATTAATCACCATTAATAATTAATTAATATTCTACAATAACAATTAACAATTAATATTATTTAATTGTTCACTTGATAATTCCTTCGTTGATTAATATTATCATTAATAGTTTCCATCGCCGTGCCACACAGTTCCACACAAGGCTTTCAATGAGTTCAACACCAATTCCATATATTACAAATTATTCAATATAATAGAATTGACTCATCTTATAACACAAAATCATTTATATTCAAATAAATATTTATTTCCATTAATATGTTCATTTAATAAGACGTGGAATTTCTCGGGTATTACAGGCATGGGGGTAGACACTGTAATGACCGTGAATTTTAAACTCCTTATTTAATTAAATATGTGATTTAAATTTTTATGAGTTAGTTTTGTAAGTCTATTTAAACCTTATGTGGTTATGTGAATTTATGAAATGATTAAAGAGATTCATTAATGGTTTATTTAAATTAATGGACTAACCCTAAGACTTTAATATCCAAGAATTTTTAGAATTATAAATAATTAAATATTCAATTTTTTGAATATAATGGCAGAATTTGAACATATTGATGTATTACAATTATGGGTAGTTAATTGATAAGGTGTTGATTAATAATTATTTTGAATAAATAATAATTAATGAGTAAGAGTTTAATAAATATTATATAGTTATATTTACTTGATTAAATTGTGCAAGCATGCAAGATAGTAAACCTTTATTAAAGGGTAGTTGACTATATAATTATATTATATAAGGTGGCACATTAATATGTCTATATGTCATATATATAGACTATATAGTAAGAGGTATTTGCATTCATGTGAGTTGCATAATAATATTGTTATATGATATGCAGTGTGTGGGTAAACATTCATGTATACACTATTGACATATAATAAGATCAATTGTTAAATTAATAATGATTACATTAAGTTATTATGGTAATAACAATCATGGTAATAAAAAAAATAAGCAATGCACAATTGTATTTGGTGGTAATAGAAAATCTACAATGAATTATATGTATGTGCACTACTTGGTACCTTGTTATTAAATTATACATTATATGAAATTATAACCAATGTTATATGAAATTATTGTGTATACATATTATATAACCAAAGTTTATATTATGCGTATATATGGTATAAGCCAATTGTTGCAGTTCATTTTGTGCAAGTGCTGAGATTTTTCCTTTGTCCCATAATGAGAGCCCAATTCATTCTTCCACGTGAAAAAAGCTAGCTAGCCTATCTCCATCTCAAATTCAACAAAGCTAGAGTAATAAGTGGATGGGGAGTGGGATTCATGAGTGAAATCATCAACTCTCATAAATTTCCTCTTATCCATTTTACATCTTTGAATTCCTTTGGTTTGATTTGGGAGGTAATTGCATTGTCTGTGTAAACCATTCTCCTATAAATGAGACCTTCACCTTCCTCATTGCAATTGCTGAAAATTAGTTTGTTAAGGAACTTATAAAGAGTGAGTAGATTGTCATATTTCAGCTGAATTGATTCATAGAGGTATAACTTCCCATCCCTATTTTTCATTTCTTATAAATTGCTTAGTGAATTAATTCTTTGAATTAAGCATGTATTAGTTTATATTTGATTTGGGATATATTGCTTAGTGTTATACAAACTTCTAAATGTGTTGGGTTATGTTAGAAACAATTTTCATAAGGAATTTGTATGATGGGTTGCTGAACTTCAGAACAGAGGCCATATTTTTGTCTCTAGGCAAAGTGGCGCAGCCGCGCCACTTCTATGGTCTTTCACCGTGCGGCCGCGCGGGTAATATATCACAGTTACTCATGTTAGCTCCTTAGGATATGCTGAGCATACTATGATAGTTAGTATATGCATATAAATGACCTGAACATGTGGACTAAGGTGGTTATGTATATAATAAGCCATAATACGTTTGTTTTGACTTGGTTATTCAACGAAGGCTTAAAGATTTGAAAACTAGAAATTGTATACATGGAGTAATATACATTCTGACCTTGTGAACATATGTAAATAACTTGAGTATGTTCACAAATGCATATGAAAGCATAAATTAGACAATATAAACGTATCTTTCATGCTTAAATGAATTTTACTAATGGAGGCTTAAAGTTTTGAAAATGAACTTGATAAACTATATATACATTAAGTTGAGAACTTGTAAGTATGCTTTTGATGTTTAACATGTATATATGAAAGCATGATGTATGATAGGTAAAGTGGCTTGCATGATTGACAAGCATGCTAACTAGTCATGTGGATTATAAAATAGTTGAGCATGAAATACGATACGTCTAAGTGATGACTTCATACTTGAGATACATTATGTAACTAACATAAACATGTATAGTTTAGGCCAAAGGACCATGTAGCATGTTCATAATGACTAGGCATGAACGCCCTTGTTAACTTAACATGTGAAGTCTTGATTAAATGAAAACGAATAATGACCTATGATATGTTTTGATGAAGGGTTAAATTTAGTTATTCACATCACATGTGTGTTGTGTATGATTATTCATATATGTGCAAGATGGGTGTACACTGACCTTCGGTAGAAACATCCATATTTTGGTTTGCACCAGGAGCAGCGCGACCGCGCCAGTCTGCAGTATGGTCTGAGTTTTGTTAATAATTTAAAAGTTGATGCATACTTATATGTTTACTTTAATATGTAATACTTGTCCAATATAGTATTCATGTGATAATAAGAATGATATTGAAAGGGGCCTATGATGAATTAGTGTTTACAACTTTAAAGTCAATGGTGATTTTAACTATGACATAGTGTGTTAGAAACTAATCGGGTAATGTAATGACACATGTATAGAGGCATGCTATGTGATGATTTGGTTCTTGTAAGTGTATACTCATACTAGTTTACACATAGTAATTGAAAAGACCGACTTGTTAATGTTAGGTCATTTCAACGCAAGTTAATTAAAGCTAGAATTATATTGTAGCTGAGTAAACAAGCTAGTTCCCTAACCTTACTTAAATTTATATTGAGCAAGTCTCCAAACTTCACTCTTTGATTGTGCAAGTTGCTAAACTTTACTTGTTTTTGTGAAAGTTTTATATCCTTCTCATATTATATTGAGCAGGTTATTGTTTAATTGAAGGTTATTAATTTAAGCTTGAATTTTTTTTCCAAACATGTTATTAAGTGGGTTAATACCTTACAATTATTCCACATTGATATTATTGATATTCACACTTAGTGCACTCGAGTTCGTATAGTCTTGGACTTGTACATCATTTAAAGTTCTTTAATTCTTGAACTATGTCAGATAGAGTCTAAACCTTTGCTAGGTCATACAAAGTGTATGAAGTTTTATAAAGGCTATCCAAACTACATAATAATAAGGATTCTTAGACTAAAAGAACACCCCTTTTTTATGATAGGGGAGTACCCCAAGTATCTAAATTAAGATACAAAGAGAAGATTTAAATGTTATGCATATACATAGTGTACGCGAGGCTGATCCCCTCAAGTACTTATTCGGTAGCCAGTAACCAAAGGGTCAATTAGCGATTGATTCCATTGGAGTGTTATAGTTCAAAGTCTACTTGACTAGCAGTTATTCTAAAAGCAATCATTATATTTACTTCTAATATTCATATTGTTGAATCCTTCAGATATTCATATTGTTGAATTCATTGTCAGATATTTTCCATTCATCATGATATATTCTTATTGTTGTATTTAAACTTGTTGAGCAAACTTGTTGCTCATCCTTGCTATATCATGAATTATATTGCAGCTAAGCCCGAAACCTCAGAAAAGGACAAGGATAAAGGAAAGCTGTAGGATAGTGGCAAGGGGCTGACTTTACCTTACGCCTAGTTTAAATTATTTTTATGTAATATGAACCCTAATAACTATTCTAGGGTATATTTGTAAGATTGTATTAAGGTTATCGAATCTTGGGACTAGTAATACCTTTAGAATGAACGACGTACGTTTATTATATTCTGCATTTTAGTTATCATGTGTTGGTTAAAGGTGGATGTTTGTATTTTATCGTGATAACCGAACCGGGGTTAGAGGACTCGGTTTGTGGGGTGTCACAGACACAACCCCTACCCAGCACCTCTCTCGTATCATTTCCCATAACTGTCTGTCTTATTTTCCAGGATTAAACACTATTCTGTAATACTCTATTTGAGCATCTAGGCTGACGAATTTGGTGAGGTTGACTATGTCCTCACTTTGGCTGCTTGAAGATAATGACTCTGGAGTGTGGGAACGTGCTCTCTTTAGTTCCATAGAAATTGATACAAAGAGCCCTAACCAAAGAAAGAACTTGATTGAAGAAGATATGCTCTGTATACTACTACCCCCAAACTTGTTAATTTGACAAACCCTGAAGAAACCATAATTATTTGAAAGAGGATATGTAGAAGAGATTGAGTGTGGGAAGAAAACCGAATGCTTAGGAATTGGTTGGGTGAGGAGTTAATATTTTGAAAAGAAATCGTTCGGAAGAGATGAAGAGATAGAGGCGTCGGTTTTGAAAATAAAGTGGGGAGACGCATGTTAGAAGAATGATAACTGATAAAAGATGTAGAGTGGGGCACATTTTAAAATCGTTTAAAATTTTTCACGCATCAATGCTTCAGGCAGCGATCACGCCGAAGTTTAAACTCTTGATATTACGCAGACGCAGCTGCCATGGTGCGGGCGCATTGTGGATAAACATGTAAATGGCACGGGCCCGCTGTGTTCTAGAATTCATAGAAGCATGCCATGCAAGCTATTAAATATGAACTACCAAGTTGTCTTTCAACAGACCGCCTATACCTCAAGAGTCTTGATCGCACTTGAAGTAGAAATAGGTAACCAATATCACTCTTCAACTAACCTGCATATAAAGCATTTATAATTATGAGATATACCAATTCCCCAAATCAACATATGTACTAAATGACATGTATGCATGAATATATCCAAAAGAATTCTCTAAATGCTATTCGTAACCAAAATGATATGTGCAGTCAATTCCAATAAAACTTGTGTCAAAATTTTTATAATTTTTAGAATTAAACATGAAGATGAGAAATAGACATGATTCACCAAGAATTAAACAAGAAGAGAGAAGAGAAATAATGGGGTGCCTCCCATTGACCGCCAATTTATAGCCAATTAGCTTGATTATATCTGCTCTGATCATGTAGTATAAAGAATTAAGGTGACCTTCTTCCTGACAACCTCACCACCAAAATAGTGCTTAAGTCGCTGTCCATGGACCTTGAATGGCTTGTTTGGGAACTTATCAAAAATCTCGATCACCCCATGTGGATATACCTTCTTTATAGTAAATGACACTGACCATCTTGACTTGAGTTTCCCTTGGAAGAGTTTGAGTCTAGAATTAAACAATAAAACTCTTTGCCCCGGTTCAAACACCCTTTTCCAAAATCTTGCAGTCATGCCATCTCTTCACCTTTTCCTTGTACAATTTGGAGTTCTCATAGGTCTGCAATCTGAATTTGTCCAACTCATTGAGTTGGAGTAGACGTTTCTGTCCTACAGCCTTCAAGTCGAAATTCAGCTTCCTTATTGCCTATATGCCTTGTGTTCGAGCTCCATGGGAAGGTGACAAGCCTTTCCATATACAAGCTGAAATGGTAACATACCCAACGGTGTCTTATAAACGGTCGTGAAAGCCCATACTGCATCATCTAGCTTCAATGACCAGTCCTTCCTTGTGGGTCTCACGATATTTTCAAGAATTCTCTTCACTTCACGATTTGATACCTCTGCTTGGCCATTAGAATGGGGGTGATAAGTTATAGCAAATCGATGACTCACCCCATACTTAGCCAAAGAGCTGTGAACTGACGATTACAAAAGTGGCTGCCCTCATAACTAATGATTGCCCTCGGAGTCCCAAACCTCGTAAAAATGCTCTTTTGTAAAAAAATTAGAACCACCCGAGCATCATTTGTTGGAACAGCTGCCACTTCCACCCAATTGGATACGTAGTCGACTGCCAATAAGATGTACAAATTCTCACATGATGAGACGAAAGGCCCCATGAAATTTATCCCCAAAACATCAAAAATCTCAACCTTGAGGATTGTATTCAAGGGCATTTCATTCCTCTTAGATATGTTCCCGACTCTCTGACATCTGTCACATTTCTGAACAAAACTATATGCATCCTTAAAAATTGTCGGCCAGTAAAATCCTACTTGTAAAACTCTAGCCGTTGTCCGTTCACCTCCATAGTGACCTCCATATATGGATGCATGGTAATCCTGCAGAATACCCTCTATCTCATTGTATGAAATTCACCTTCTTATCATCTGATCCAAACATTGCTTAAACAAATACGGTTCATCCCAAATATACCATTTCACGTCATGTAGAAACTTCTTCTTTTGATACCCAATCAAGTTAGAAGGAATTATCTTGCTTACTAGGAAGTTAGCAAAGTCTGTGAACCATGTCACTTCAGCTTTCAACACGAACAATTGCTCATCTGGGAAGGACTCATTGATCAAAACTCTATCATTTACATCCCTTCCCGGATTTTCCAATCTAGATAAGTGGTCTGCCACTTTATTCTAAGTCCCTTTCATGTCCTTGATTTCTAAATTAAACTCTTGGAAAAGAAGTATCCACCTTATCAAATGAGGTTTTACATCTTTCTTTGCCACCAAATACCAAATTGATGTATGATATGTTTACACTATCACCCTAGTCCCAATCAAATATGCACGAAACTTATCAAAAGCAAACACAACTGCTAAAAGTTCCTTCTATGTGGTTGTGTAGTTTAACTGAGCATCAGTGAGGGTCTTGCTCGCATAATAAATCACATGAAAGATCTTATCCCTTCGCTGGCCCAAAACAGCCCCCATAGCAAAGTCATTTGCATCACACATCAATTCAAATGGAAGGTCCCAATTTGGTGTTGTGATCACAAGTGTTGTAGTTAACTTTTTCTTCAAATGTTCAAATGCAACTAGGCATTCTTCATCAAACTTAAACCGCACATCCTTCTCTAGCAAATTACAAAGTGGCTTCGTGATCTTTAAGAAGTCCTTAATGAATCTACCGTAGAAGCCTGCATGCCCTGAAAATCTATGCACACCTTTAATAGACGTCGGTGGAGGTAAATTCTCAATGGTCTCTAAATTAGCTTGATCCACCTCTAATCCTTTCTTAGAAACTTTTTGTCCCAATATTATCCCTTCTTGTACCATAAAATGGCACTTCTCCCAATTCAGAACCTAATTTATTTTAACACATCTCTTTAACACCATCACTAAATTTTCTAAACACAGATCAAATGAATCTCCAAAAACTGAGAAGTCATCCATGAAGACTTCTACATTGGCTGCACCATATCAAAAAAAATTGCCATCATACACCTCTGAAATGTGGCCGGAGCATTGCACAACCCAAAAGACATCCTTCTGAACGTGAATGTTCCGTATGTACATGATAAAGTTGCCTTTTCCAGGTCTTCTGGAGCTATCACAATCTTATTATAACCTGAGTACCCATCTAAAAGGCAATAATATTCATGACATGCTAGCCTTTCCAACATCTGATCAATAAACGGAAGTGGAAAGTGGTCTTTCCTTGTAGCCTTATTCAGTCTGTGGTAATCCATATAGACTCTCCACCCCGTCACTGTCTTGGTCGGTATCAGCTCATTGTTCTCGTTAGAGACTAGGGGCATTCCCCCTTTCTTCGGCACCCACTGTACCGGGCTCACCCAAGAGCTGTCTGATAACAGATATATTATTCCTGCGTCTAGCCACTTCAGAACCTCTTTCTTGACCACTTCTTTCATAATCGAGTTCAATCTATGTTGTTGGTGCACTAAAGGTTTACTATCATCTTCCAGCAGGATCTTGTGCATACAGAATGATGAACTGAACCCTTTTATAACTTCTATGGTCCATCCTATCGCTGATTTGAACTCTCTTAGGACTCGTAGCAGCTTATCTTCCTGACAAGATGTTAGTGCAAAAGATATAATAACAGGCAACCTTGAACAATCATTTAAAAATGCATACCTCAAGTGACCAGGAAGGGGTTTTAGTTCAAGATCCGAAGGCATCTCAAGAAAAGGCTTGAGTTTCACTGATGTCGCTCCAGCATTTTTCAGTGGCTCGATAAGAGTCTTGAATCTATGAAATTGTGGCGATGTATCAAGTATCAGCACAAATTCAGCAACTTAATCATATTCCATCTCTGAATCCCCCAATATTGCATACTTCAAAGGTTCATTATCCATCAGCTTTCCAACTTCTTCATTCAACATTCTGTCTACCAAATCTACCCGAAAACATTCTTCCTCATCGGTAGGAAACTTCATAGCCTTAAACACATTGAAGGTGACTTCTTGATCATAAACTCTCATTGTCAACTCACCTTTCTGAACAGCTATCAAAGTTCTTCCTGTGACTAAGAAAGGTCTCCCCAAAATGATTGGTATAATTCTGTCTTCTTCGTAATCCACGATGATGAAGTCAGCTGGGAAGATAAATTTATCCACCTTGACCAGTACATCTTCCACAATACCCCATGGATAGGTAATGGATCTATTAGCAAGTTGTAGTGAAATATTTGTCGGCATTGGAGTCGGCAATCCCAACTAAGTAAAAACTGAAAAAGGCATCAAGTTGATGCTCGCCCCTAAATCACATAAGCATCTGTTGAAACACATCTTTCTCTTGGATTTCTGATAGTTGAGTGAAAAATTGCCTTGTTTCCTGATGTTGGCGCACTATCAGCTTAGCCAACAGGTTCACTTGATTCTGGATCGCATCCAATTTTTGCATTATTCGCATACCCTCCTCCGAGTTTTCCCACTCTAGGACATTTGTTATGTGCTTTTGGGGGTATTCCTCCATCCTTCGTATGTACTTTCACAATTGGATACATTTCAAAGACTTCCTCGACCCGATAATGTTTACTTTTTCAGATCATGTCGCAATGTAAGGTTGGTGTTGACATTTTGTTGGTCGTGTTGTTCGACCACAATCATCGCCACTTTCGATCGATTTTGAATCTTATGTTTTAAGGACCAACAATCCTGTGTATCGTGTCCTGGAGACCCTGACTGGTAAGCATATCTCTGGCTTGGATTGTATCTTTTGCTTCCTGGTTCCAGAGGTTGAGCTAGTTCGGTAATTTTCTTGTGATCCATTAATATCGCCAATACATGTTCAAGGGAATCGCCTAGTGGAGTGAACACCCGTTATCCGATCTTTCAAATTTTCTTTTTCTATCCTGGCATTGGTTGAATGTGGCCTGTTGTTGAGATGGCAGATTGTCTTGCATTTTCCAAATAGGGGGACTGTAGTTTGGTCTCCTAGCTTGCCCCTGTACAACAAGGGATACATCTTTATTGCCTTTATCGGGTACCCCCTTAGGATCATTCGCATACCTACCAGTCTGTATATGTTTGGCAACTGCTTCCAAGGTAGTGAAGTCTTTAATCTTACCTGCCTTCAGGCCCATCTCTGCCATTTTGTCGTGTTTGATCATTTCCGCAAATAGCTTTCCTATGCCTGCTAGGATCCTTTCATAGTAAGGAGCCTCTTGGATATCAATAAATGTCATTACAATCTCAGTTTCTGTCATTGATGGAATGACTTGCGCTGCTAGATGTCTCTACCTTTGGGCATATTCTCGAAAAGATTCAGTACTTTGCCTTTTCACTTTAGTTACTTGATATCGATTCGGTGCCATTTGTGACTGAAAACTGTACTGATTTAGAAAGGTGTGGGCCAATTCTTCCCAGTTGTGGATTTTGGCATTGTCAAGTCAGGCATACCAAGCTTTAGCTTCTCCAGTGAGACTCTTTTGAAAAAGTTGCATTCTGAGGCTTTCATTTTCAGCATAAGACCCCAGTTCACCAATGTACACTTTTAGGTGCATATAGGAAATATACAGAGATCTGAATAGGTGACACTCCCATAATTTCCAGTCCCTTTAATTGACAGAATGGTATCCTCCATTTGTTGGAATTTCTTTCTTATATCCCCAGTTTCTCGATCATCCCTGATATTTGTGATTTCTTTATTGGAATGAGGTTTAGGTATCTGGGTTTCCATCTTTTTACCAATGCCCTGACTGCCCCTAGTGTGAAGGACTTTGGTTGAATAGGCATTGTTTGGCCCTGCGTATTTTTACTTTGTTCTTTTAGAAAGACAACCAATTCTGTTATCTGATTCCTTAATCCTTCAAACTCCTCTCTCGAGAAACAGGGGTAGGATCGAGTTGGCAGTCGGTGTAGCCATGCCTAACGGTGGGATCAGTGCCTTCTTGGACTTTAAACGGGTAATAGGACCGATTGCTTCCCTGCAAAAGACTTGCATAGTTTAGTCCTTAGGGAATGTAAATTAACATGCTATGTGATGTGTCCATTTTAAGAATTTTATCCTTCAAAATGGATGTCAGCTGTTTGTAGCATGTTAATATGTATGTGTACACATTTCTTCATATTTCTCATTACATGGAGATGGATATTGAATGTAAGTACAAGTATTTTGAAATGAGAGAATGAAGAGACTTTCCTCCATTTTGGGTTTATCAGAGGCTGACCTATCTTAGGTTACTCTCGCGGCTTTTTGGCGCGAAGGTTCCCAAATCATCGCAATCTACTAGACGGGAAGTTAATCTTGTCTTTCAACTGGAGCGAATTTGGGTGGTGCCTTTCCTGAGCCTCCTGGTGGAGGGACCACACAACATACATTCACACACATCGCGTCTCACCGTATGAAAATGATGATATGTGCGAAGCACTAATATCACAAGCAAATATGGTGCGAAACACTAATATCACAGGCAGTTATAGTGCGAAGCACTATCATCACAAGCAGTTATGGTGCGAAGCACTAAGTGCAATAAGGAAATGCATTCGTACACATTCATCAAAAATGTAAATGCAACATCCACACACAAGCAGATAACAGTTTTGAAAAGATTGTAATAGCAGCTTAAGTCATCTTACTGGAGTCCCCAGTAGAGTCGCCACCTGTCGACGTCGGGATTTTTGGGTGTCCCTTTCTGTTACTTGTTCTTTCGTGTCCTCATTTTAGGTGAGATTTATTTGAAAAAGCAAGTGAAAAAGGTCCGACATGTATAATGTCGACGATGGACAGTTAAGAGTCTTCAGTTGGTTTTTTAAATGGATGTACCAACACAACCGAGAAAAGGTTTGCACATTGACCTAGTGATGTGACACTGATATACGGGTCGGCGAAACCGAGATTCGTTTAAGGTTCGGGGACTTGGTTATGCAGGGGGAAGGTGTTAGGCACCCCCCGACATCCGTGTTACCACGGTGACCGCCTCTTTTCAAGAAACTATTATCTGAGTGTGTGTGTGTGTGTGTCAATGTGATGTCTTTTATATGGAAGTTGTACGAGGCCTCGTTCGAACCTATATACATAGGGTTTGAATTTATGTAAAAATTCAGTTTTTAACAAGATATGGCAGTGATGTTTTATAAAATAGGTTTTTCAAACCCTGATGCGCAATAGGAATTGAGACCTTTTACACTCCCATTTTTATTATGTGAGCGGCTGAATTGATTTTATTTGAAGGATGCGAGGCATCCGTATGAAAATAATATACAAAAATAATGCCGACTTCCTCATAGGTATGAAAACCATCTGAGGAAATTCAGACACCAGAGTATAATTTACAAGCTGCTTACAGCTGAAAATGTCCATCACAGGAACTAAATCTATATCCAATGGAATGAATCTGTGATCACATGATTCCTAGGCGCACGGAATGCTGCAATTTGTATGAAAGAAGTAAGCAGGTATATATATAAAAGAGATAAATATATATATACAGACATGATCACCAACCACGAAGCACCTCCATGGGGGATCAAAATGTAAATAAAGTCATTAAAAAGTCAGAATACGGTCAATCGCCACGTAAGTAAACTCCAGCGAGATGAAATGTAAAGAAAGTCAGTAAAAGCAATCAACCACCACGAAGTAAACTTAAGGTGGGACAATATATATATATATATATATATATATATATATATATATAAGCGAGTAAACGCACCAAACCGAAGTTTAGGCTCATCGAACAAAGTCTAACACACAGTTGATATATATATATATATATATATATATATATATATATAAATGGGTAAACGCACTGCATCAAGTTCAGGCTCAATCGAGGCATAACTCGATAATGTTAGTCAATATATATGTAAATATATATATATATATATATATATATATATATCTGATCGAAATGAAACCACTTGATCAAGTATGGGCAAAAGCAAGCAACACGACTCTCAACGTGTAGAAGGGTGTGTGCGAAGATGAAGAGAAAGACTCTAAAGTGTGTGAGAAGGCTTACAGCTGACTGC
This sequence comes from Panax ginseng, assembly GCA_020205605.1. Taxonomy (NCBI): domain Eukaryota; kingdom Viridiplantae; phylum Streptophyta; class Magnoliopsida; order Apiales; family Araliaceae; genus Panax; species Panax ginseng. The sequence continues at coordinate 46,274,987 of CM035141.1, forward strand.
TAAAAAAGGCTTCTATATCTTTAGTGGGTAAACACTGGGCTTTTGTGGGTACAAAAGAGGCTATATATGAGCTCACAGGTGTTTAAAAGTGGGAAAATACACTGTATGGCGAGTGCAGAGCAAATTGTGCAGGGTTTCCCCGTTTTTTTCTCTTAGAAAATCTGCACCCCAAGCCCTATATTTATAGAGGGAGGAGCCATAGGTCTACCTACGACACCTAGTAGCAGTGTACTGTGGTCGCCGGAGAGTGCCCCGGCAAAGTCATGGTCCCGCTGTGTCGTCAAATCGTGACGCTGCTGCTCGCTTTGGCCGCTCATAACTTTCAATCCGGGAGTCCGATGGAAGCGTGCCATACCATTCCAAAAAGATCTTTCTGAGAGCTACATAATGATATATGATTTGACCTTTTTTGATTCCAAGAAGATGGGTCCATGACCGAAATGGCATTCCTGGGTTTCCGTCAGGCAATCCGGTGAGCTATTTTGTGTAGTTTGCGCTTCGGAGTTAAGATATCACTCTTGTGGGACTTCTATTGAAGTATTTTGAGTTGACATGAGTTGATTTGATGTGAGTTGAAGTTAATTTGGCAAAATGACCATTTTTCCCCTCCCGGGGTTATCTCCTGCCATTCTTGTGATTAGTAAATTGTTTCTTAGGTTATCTCCGAGGTTGGCTTCTTTGTTGACTTTGACTATCCTCGTGGTCATCTCTCGAGGTTGGATTGACCTATTCCCATGGTTGGGATTGAGATCGGATACCTCTGGGGTCATCTCCTAGATTATTCCGGTCTTCTCCAAAGGTGTGGTCCTATTGTATGTGCGAGCCTCCTCGGGTTATCTTCGAGGTTGGATTTGGTTACTCCTAGATTGCGATCCGTGGTTTGATGATGAACTTTCTGGTAGTATCCCAGATGGATTTGGATTGTCTTTCGTGGTTCCCTCTTAAAAGAAGAATCATCCTCCCGCAATGTTAAGAATGATGAAGAAAATTTCGAGTGTCTATAACGATTTATGGCACCATTCTATTTTGCCGAGGTCCTCAGATTCCTGAGGGCTTCGCTCAACGCCAGTATCAAAATGAGTTGTTGACGGCTTACGCCATCACATGGCTTCCCTACTTAGGGGATCATTTGACCATCGATTTTGCGGATGGACACCTTACTAGAGTAGAGTATTTGATTTCCACCCGGAGATTTCCTCTCTTCACAGATGGAGGCTGGGAGCTCTATTTAGGAGAGCGTGCTATTAGGAGCACCATAGGGAAGATCCGTATACCGATCTTGCCTCCTTCCAGGCGTCATTGGCCTGTATCACAGTCACCTATCACTGATATTCCATTGTTGGGAGTTGATGGTTTTGATTTATCCAAGGGTCCATGTACTCAGGAGATATTCCAGCGTTGGTAGTTCCCTCGCACTATTGGGGCCCAGTCCCGTGCCACACAATTTATGGGGGACATGGTTCCAGGATCTTTGATGATGACGGATTGGGTGGCTTGTGTCCGAGCTCCGACTCATCTGACCCAGATTGATAGTTTGACCCGGTAGTTAGACCAGACACATGTATTTATTTGGCATTTGGGTAGAGATCCAGCAGAGGCAGAGTCATTTGTTCCTTCTAGCTCAGGTGCTTGCCCCTCAGACGACCCATTTGGTTTTGCCGGCGCAGATCCTCCTCTTTATAGGCATGACATCCCTGTTGATAGAGATTCAGTGACTTGGGAGGAGTTACATCAGGTGGACAGGATTGAGGATGTGTACATCGAGACCTTGGTCTTCTTCTGATGTATATTCTCGTTATATCTTTTGATAGGCCTCTGTTAGATATTGGGTGGTTGTTCCCCATTCTCGCTATATCTTTTGATAGGCCTCTTTTAGTAATAGGGCGTCTGTGCCCCATTTTTATGTATTTGTAGCTGTATAGAGCTGATGTATTAGATGATGTTATATTTAGGAATGTATGCACCGTTTTTTCATTCCCTATATCATATTGCCATCCATTATCTGTTATGTATGTATCATGTTATGCATATGTATGTATGACTAGAGATATTCGACATTGACCCCTGGATGGTCTTATGACATGGCCCGCATAGATGTCTTCTTCGACAGTTAGCCATATAGATCATACCCCACCATCAGTGGTGGCATTGGGTATGCGATCGTGGTATGATAGCATGTCACCGCTTGAATAAGGGTGATCAGAGATCTGTTACTCTACAAAGATACCATGATCCTTTTGGCATTTCAGGTTCCTGAAGGATTCGTGGACGGGATGATAGAGCATTGGCTACCAGATAGGCAGGTATTCTAATTTGGCACCCATGAGTTGACTCCTACCCTAGAAGAGTATGCATGATTAACAATGCTGCCTTTAGACAGACCTTGCGTGCACATGGATTTGGGAGACATTGTAGCGTCCCCCGAATCCCAAAACCCCAAATCGCCATGATTCTCGGTTTACTAATCATTCTATTATCGTTTATGGAAGATATAAACATAAATTGTTTATACATTACATTACACACTATTCCCCAAGGTCGAGTAACCTTAACTTATACACATTTCATAAACTATTTATTACATAACAATATTTATCACAATACGCTTATTACAAACTAGTTTGCACTTTATAACCCAAGTTTAACTTGGCTTTAATCGCTTCCTCGTGATCCTAACGCTTTACGTCTTATCTCGCAATGTTTTATCATGATATAGCAAGGGTGAGCATGAAAGGTTCTCAAAGAAGTTTAAATACAACAATATAAGGATATATCATGATTGAAGAGTATGAATAATGGGCTTGCTATAATTCATCAATATAATTGAGAACTAGCACGAACAAATTTTTGATCAACAAGTTTCAAACATGAACAAACATTTCAAACCAACTGGTAATGAAGGTGATCGACCTTTTTCATACCGACTTATATATGCAAGATGTACAAAGTACAATTTTCATGGCAATCAACAATGATTTAACCATAAGCTTGAATAAAAACTCTTATTAGAGTTAAGTAAGAACAAACTTGCTCGAACCAGTTGATTATTCAAGTAACGCAATTTATATCGCTTTACCCGAAGACCTAATATTAATAATATAGATCTCCAATATTAGAATAATATCATCACAGTATAATACTGTTATATTTATATACACAGAATAACCTAAACACATAACACGTAACCCTATTAGTCTATACAGCACATAAGACTTAATTTCAGGTCAAACTATTTTAGTCTGACTTAAAACTGACACCATTCTATCATTCCGACGATCTAGTCGGACGAATATCGAGTTTAAGTTCAATTAAACTCTGCCTAAACACTTAACAATTATCACAGATAATTTTCTTAGCAGTCAAAACATTTTTCCTAGGCTCGTAATAATTTTTCAGATAATTATTACCATTTATCATGATTTTCCAATCATTAATATCGTATTTAAATGAATTAAATACCACATAATTCCTTAATCATTAATATTCATTTAATATAAACTATTAATGAAAATCATTACATAATATTATAATGTAATTATAATATTTCAAAATATTTTAATACCTTAAAATCATAATTATTTGATTTTTAAACACTTAAATCCATTATCCGATAATTAATATTAATATTAAAATATTAATATTTCCATGCCAAAATATCAAAAGTTATATTTTATAACTTAAAATATTTTATAACACTTAAATCATTTTATATGATTTTAAATCATTAATACTATTTTTCCTTAATTTATTTATTATATTTATTAAATAAACTAATTACCATTAATAATAAATTATTAATGAAATTTATCATAAAATATTAAAATTCATCAAAAATAACTTAAAATATTTTCTTTTACCATAATATTATTTTTTCATGATTTTTAATGAATTAAAACTATTTTTAAATAATTTATTTAATATTATAATTAAATAAATAAATACCTTTTATATTCCCAAAAATATTAAATATTTTTGAAATATATCCAAAATAATTAAAAACTATTTTTCAAGCTTTAAAATAATTTTTCATAATTTAATATGTATTTTTAATAATTAAAAATCATTTTTTCTAATTTTAATTAATTTTCCTAAAATAGAAAATAAAAACTCACTAAAGGGTCCTATAGCGACAAAAAAGGTGTCGCTAATTGTGTTCTTGGTGTTCTTGGCCAATTTCCAGATCTTCATGTACCACCATCGAGGGACATGGTTTGACCACAAATGATTCTGGGTTCCGGTCGATTTCTGGTCTACTAATGTTTCTGGTTATGTAGTATAACTGTAATACTACAATTCTAACTCGAGTTCATAGCTAAACAACATAACAACATAGAGATCTAAGCCCTGATAAATCGTGTCAGACATGTTCTTCATTTTCTGGGTTACCCAGAAATGAAGAACAGACCAAGTGACTACCTTTCGATCCTTATACCTTGCATTCTCAGTAGCTTGTTAAATAAAACTAAAGGTTCTATTTTGAAGAAATCATGTCGTAGTACAACTACATAACCTCATATCGCCTAATAAACATCATATGCGAGAGAATAAAGCCGGTCAAACAAGGGGTCAAGAACGGTTCTTGAAGATCCGGTTTTCCTGAATCTTCATCGAAGTCATACTGGCCAACTATTGTTTGACCATGCATTTCTACGATCCTGGTACATATCTGGGTGATCTAATAGCATTACTTTGTAGTTCACATACCCTTCTACAACCTTCAATCAACAACATAGCCAAAACACTAACATACTGCAAGATCTAAGGTACAGAAAATATTGTCAGGCGAGATCTGGGTTTCTGGGTTGCCCAGAAACCCATTTTTATGACTGGTCAACGCGGTTTGACCGCTTATATCTTTCGATCTACACTTGATCCGACCATGATTCCAGTTTTAGATCACAGTGCTCATGACATAGAACACATCAAGAACATAAAACAACACTAACCCTTAACAGACACGGATTTAAAGGCCCTGACATTCGACTGTCAGACCACTTTTTTGAAAAATTTCCAGATTTGCAAAATTGCTAGATTCGAGCACTTTGATGTTATGGATATGGGATTTTACAACCCAGATCACTAATAGACACCTTAATACACAACTTTGACCGTTCAATTTTAACATATAACATAAGATCAAGAGATTTTGAAATTTAGGGTTCTTTACCATTTTGAGCTTTTGATCTACAATCCGATCCTCGTTGCGATATTTGACGATTGTGGGTCGATCTAAGCTTATTATCTAACCCTCTTTACTCCCATCCACGAAATTTAAGAGAGAGAATGGTCTTGGTTGTTTTGGGAAATCATGTAGCATTTTCTCTCTTTTAATCTAATATATGTATTAGATACAATGCAATGTATATGGGTCGATTTGGGTCATTGAGATTCTTTGGGTCATATAAGTCACATGCTATGGCTAGATTAGGCTAGGGTTGTTCACCAACCTTGACTTAGCAAGATTTGCAAGTTGTCTAAAAAAATCTAAAAAGGGCATAAATGACATTTCCTTAATTTTCTAGAATTTGCCAAATGATAAAACCCTTAGGGTTTAGTGTTTGAGCAATCTAGGGTTTAGGGTTTGGACAAATTTTGGGTTTAGGTTTTAACCCTCAAATATTTAGCAACTAGGATTTCAAAATTTTCTAATTAAATTTTAAAATAGAAAATTTTTGATTTCTAATTATAATTTGGGCTTCCTAATTACATCATAATTTCATAGTCATGAATCATTATCTGTTAATTAGGACTATTTTATCCTAATTAAAATTGCTAATTACGCAAGTAGGGTCAAAATGGTCATTAGGGTTTATAAACCACTAATTAGGGTTTCTAATAGAAAATAAATTTTCTAAATTAGAAATTAAATATTCGTAATTAGATTAGGGTTTTCTAATTACTTAACTTTAAAAATTAGGATTAATATATCCTAATTAGCATTAAAATATTCAATTAACACTTTCATTTTTCCTAATTATAAATTAGGGTTTTCAAATCCGTCATTAGGGTTCCTGACGAAAAAGTTTAAGTTCGATAATTTGAAATTAGGGTTTGCTAATTAATTAAGCGCTACCCTAATTAATATTATAATAATAGCGAGTAGAGCATTATAATTCTCCATTAATTTCCCGATTAGGGCTTCAATTTATCGTAATCAAACTAGGGTTTTTATCAAGTATTAGGTTTTGATTTGGAATTAGGGTTTTGTAATCAATTAGTTAAGATTAACCCTAATTAATCTTATAAGTATTTACACTTATGCCATTAAGTTCTTTATTTAGGGTTTCATGCACCGAATTAGGGTTTGGATGTCTTAAGGCTAAAACTAGGGTTTCGAACCCATTTCTAGGGTTTCTTATCAGACGTTAGGGTTTTCTAACTAAACGTTGTTGTTCTTAATATATTCTTAGGGTTTGTTACAGATATAATTTATCTGGTCAACCCTTGACCCTTAACCACATTCTGTACATATACATAACCATATTCACAGAACTTAATCACATAAATCCTTAATCATGAATAATTCACCTAAAAGCCTTCACGAAATTTTGAAATCCTCAAAATTCCATCCTAATAACATCAAACGCATACACTTATTTTCTGTCTAGGTCTATTATTTGACCTTAAAACAATCATTTAAGATTTTAATAAATTGTCTAATTTCTCGGGTTGTCACATTCACCCCTCCTTCTAAGAATTTCGTCCTCGAAATTCACCTTACACCTTACACCGTGCACCTTACACCATTCACACATATTACACATGCTACCCAATACACCACTCACAAGGGTAAAAATTTTAAAAGCTGTCTTTGAGGAATCGATATGATCGTTAATTTTTCATTTTCGCAAAGGTTTTATGGAAATTCATCCACAAACCGTCATTACTTACTTTTACACAAAGGGTGATTAGCCCGATATGCCTCAGATTGGCTAATCACTGGTCGGAACAATTTTGTTCTCATATCTCCATATAAAGCACAAAATTTTACCTCAGTCTTATTTGATTCCACAACAAAACAATTTGGTTTGGGAAATTTCTTTCAATAAAAACATTTTTGAGAATGACATCATGATGCCGCATACTGTATTTAACGGTCATTGCTTGAGGATTTCGTCATTTTGTGACTTTGTTATACTACATCATCTCAGAGTGGTCGTTGACGATCTTTAGATCACATCCAACACCAAGTAATTACGATTGATAACTCCATCATTTTTTTTATCATCTCCGCACTCAGTCACATGGTACATAAGTGATAAATAAAAACAAGATTTTTTTTTCTTTTTTTAAAAGGCACATAGTGCGTATTTAGCTTGATGTCAAAAATTGAAGTTTAGTAAAGCTAGGGGTTTAGGAAAACCTAAATCTCCACTAATGATCATATGCTTAACAATCTATCTGTTCCTATAATCCTTAACACTCCATTCACACACAACTATACCCAGTTCATAAAACCACAGTTATGAGTTCATAACTCAGCCACAATTATATGAGTTTACTTAACTTACCTAGTCAGACCTTTGGCGTCCATTCGCTGAGGGGTTCACAAACATTTCATATAACTATAAGTCAAGAATGTCACATAAGTATGAGTTCTACGAACTCGTACTTAACCTATATTCTCTACCTATAACCTATCTATTTGTTATACACATGCGACAGTAATCACCCTCTTAACCTGCATATAGCAAATAGCGCGACACAAACATTTCAATGATTATCAATGCCAGAAACTAAGTGGTTGTCAAAACAAACTCGGCCACTAATCAATATAGTAAGCTAAGCGGCCAATTCCCCGCCCATACAAAGAATTGATCAACCTAACCACTACATCAACCAGGAAGCTAAGTGATTCTAAAACCAAGTACAAATTCCCCGCCCATACAAGGAATCATACAACTCAGCCGCCGACATGAGTCCTCATTGAAATCCCCACCTAATCTTAACCACCATTCACAATAATGAATTTTATTTAATCCAGTATTCATAATCCTTTTCCTCGAATCTGTACCATTCACACACAAGAATCATGCTTTAAACTTTTCAATCATCGATTGATTCTTTCCGGTCATCATAACCTTAACAGAGATCACGGGGTGATCTCATCGTATATATTACGATTCAATTCTATGACTATGATCGTTTTTTTTTACGATCTCCTATCACTGAACTTTTAGTCTTTTAGACTTTATCTATTCACCACTTTTGTACAACCTTATTACCAGAGTTAGGGAACTCTGTATCTTTACAACTTACCGAGATTCGTCTTTGAATCTTTTCGACACACTAACTCGATTTGAGTTAGTACTTAATCCTAATCACTGCGGTTATTGGTCTCAAGTATTACTACCTAAGATTCATAACCAATGACTTTTGATACCAATCAGAAGGCGTCCCTCGATCCCAAATTTCAAATCGCCATGGATTTGGTTTGCTAATCATTCTATTACTGTTTGCGGAAGATATAAACATAAATTGTTTATACATTACATTACACACTATTCCCCAAGGTCGAGTAACCTTAACTTATACACATTTCATTTTTATGTAGTTGTACCCTGACATGATTTCTTCAAAATAGAACCGTTAGTTTACACGAACAAGCTACAGAATGCAAGGTATAAGGATCGAAAGGTAGTCACTTGGTCTGTTCTTCATTTCTGGGTAACCCAGAAAATAAAGAACATGTCTGACACGATTTATCAGGGCTTAGATCTCTATGTTGTTATGTTGTTTAGCTATGAACTCGAGTTAGAATTGTAGTATTACAGTTATACTACATAACCAGAAACATTAGTAGACCAGAAATCGACCGGAACCCATAATCATTTGTGGTCAAACCATGTCCCTCAATGACTGACATGAAGATCTGGAAATTGGCCAAGAACACCAAGAACACAATTAGCGACACTTTTGTCGCTATAGGGCCCTTTAGTGACAGTTTATTTTCTATTTTCCGGAAAATTAATTAAAATTAGAAAAAAATGGTTTTTAATTATTAAAAATACATATTAAATTATGAAAAATTATTTTAAAGCTTGAAAAATAGTTTTTAATTATTTTGGATATATTTCAAAAATATTTAATATTTTTGGGATTATAAAAGGTATTTATTTATTTAATTATAATATTAAATAAATTATTTAAAATAGTTTTAATTCATGAAAAATCATGAAAAATAATATTATGGTAAAAGAAAATATTTTAAGTTATTTTTGATGACTTTTAATATTTTATGATAAATTTCATTAATAATTTATTATTAATGGTAATTAGTTTATTAAATAAATATAATAAATAAATTAAGGAAAAATAGTATTAATGATTTAAAATCATATAAAATGATTTAAGTGTTATAAAAATATTTTAATTTATAAAATATAACTTTTGATATTTTGGCATGGAAATATTAATATTTTAATATTAATATTAATTATCGGATAATGGATTTAAGTGTTTAAAATTAAATAATTATGATTTTTAAGGTATTAAAATATTTTGAAATATTATAATTACATTATAATATTATGTAATGATTTTCATTAATAGTTTATATTAAATGAATATTAATGATTAAGGAATTATGTGATATTTAATTCATTTAAATACTTATATTAATGATTGGAAAATCATGATAAATGGTAATAATTATCTCAAAAATTATTACGAGCCTAGGAAAAATGTTTTGATCGCTAAGAAAATTATCTGTGATAATTGTTAAGTGTTTAAAGCAAGAGTTTAATTGAACTTAAACTCGATATTCAATCCAACTAGATCGTCGGGATGATAGAATGGTGTCGAGTTTTAAGTCGATCAAATAGTTTGACGTGAAATTAAGTCTTATGTCTTTGATAGACTAATAGGGTACGTGTTATGTGTTTAGGTTATTCGTATATATAAATATAACAAAGATATATACCTGTGATGATATTATTCTAATATTGAGATCTATATTATTAATATTAGGTCTTCTGGGTAAAGCGATATAAATTGCGTTGCAGAATCAAATTTCCTGCAAGTTTGTTCTTACTTAACTCTAATAAGAGTGTTTTATTCAAGCTTATGGTTAAATCATTGTCTTTGATTGCCATGAAAATTGTACTCTGTACATCTTGCATGTATAAGTCGATATGAAAGGTCGATCACCTTCATTACCAAATTGGTTCGAAAATGTTTGTTCATGTTTGAAACTTGTTCACCAAAAATTTGTTCGTGCTAGTTCTCAATTATATTGATGAATTATAGCAAGCCCATTATTCATACTCTTCAATCATGATATATCCTTATATTGTTGTATTTAAACTTCTCAAGCAACTTTCATGCTCACCCTTGCTATATCATGAAAAAAATTGCGAGATAAGACGCAAAGCGCGTTCGGATCTGAAAAATGATTAAAGCCAAGTTCAAATTTGGGTTATAAAGTCTTGACTAGTTTGTAATAAGCGTATTGTGATAAATATTGTTATGTAATAAATAGTTTATGAAATGTGTATAAGTTAAGGTTACTCGACCTTGGGGAATAGTGTGTAATGTAATGTATAAACAATTTATGTTTATATCTTCCGCAAACAAAGAATAGAATGATTAGCAAACCTAATCCGGCGATTTGGGGGTGGGATTCGGGGATGCTACTGATAACATGAGCAGAATTTTCATGACTCTCACAAGATTGCGGCGCAGAGTAGTGCAGGATGAACTGACATCTGGCTACGTGATCTCTCAAAGATTTTCTCAGTATGATGATTTGGCGCGGAGGATAGCTACTCACGACATTCTGGGGATTTCACCATGTCGGAGGATCATTGGTGTTTGGCCAGAGTTGATGTACTGATGCTATGTGTACTGTCATACGTGTATATGCCGCGGTATATGGATGAGATAGATATAGGAGTTATCATGGCCGTGAGAGCTCTCAGGGAGGGTCGTACCATTGTACCTATGATCATGGCAGAGACCCTGCGATCAGCATCCTACTACAGTACATACCCGTCAGGAGTGTTCACTGGGAGTTTGGTCATGCTATATGTGTGGTCTATGTCACACTTGCGATCGGTTGGTACCCTTAGACGGCATGGGTATTGCTTTTCCCATGATGTGGCTATGTCATACTCCTTTCAGCCATCGGAGTGTACAGATGCTCAGTCCTGGTCCGTACTTTTGGCAAATATTAGAGATCCATTTAGCATATTGCTGTTCTCGGGGCTTTGCTCACCATACAGCTTCATTACTCATGCTCTGGGCATGGATTTCCTCCCTCTGGCTGGCTTGAGGGGCGTGACTACTTATCATCCACTGGCCGTGATGTCGCAGATTCGACCCGGTTCTCGGATTTTACCTTTTCGAGGCGACGAATCGGCGTTCACTTCTCGATATCTCTCAGCAAAGGACCGATCTCGTGTATACGCTTGTTGGGATCAGCGTGAGATAGCTGCTTTTTCTGTCAGTCATCCCGGTTATTCTGTAGAGTACTCCGCATGTATGGAGATGGAGATTTTATCGGCTACCGCAGATATTTGCGCAAAGATAGGAGATTGAGTTAGACGATGTAGAGCCTACGGAGGACATTGATACCTATATCGAGGAGGAGCCCGCTGCCGGGTTGCCAGCATTTCTTCTGGATTCTCCTAGTACCAGTAATTTTGTGATTCAGCACTCGACACAGTACTTAGAGCAGAGTCTTCATCTGATGACCTTTGAGAGAGATCAGATTCGATTTATGATGTTGATTGCTCTTGATGTAAGGGACGCCGCCCTTTTAGAGAGAGACGAGGCATTGGCTCGTAGAGATGCCGCCGTCGCTGAGCGTGATGAGGCCAGGTCAGCCATAGACACAGTGATAGTTGAGCGGGATATCGCCATATCTACCCGGGATGTGGCTGTCATTGATAGTACTGCAGCGAGGTCCCTTACCACTGGTATGATCGCAGAGATGAGCGCTTATATTGATGAGCATATGGTCATCATGTAGATGGCTACAGATCTATTGGGTCGTGTGGATATTCTCATACAGGAGACCACATCTTCACCTCCATCTTCGAAGAGGGACGCTATGTTGGGCTTATTAGCACGCATATACCCCGACTTGTAGATGAGCCTGTATTTACCTGCACAGACTAGCCTAGCCATTTTGTCATGTACAGTTTACATTGTATATATATAAAACAACATTATATATGACAGGGAAATATATTTTTGGATCATATCCCTTTTAGATATGTCCTGCTATTTGCTTGATATTTTGCCTGCTGCTTCAGGGCTTGTGATCTTGATGTATTCTGAATTCCTCCTGGTTGGATGGACATTGAGTTGTCTATGGATAATTTAGAATGGATCATCGATCTGTGTATCCCTGCCATCTTTGGTGTCTTGGGACCTGTTTCTGAATGGAAATGTGTAGATGAGTGTGGCTTTCCTCTCTGAGATTGACCACACCATAGATGGTCGCCAGTACTTCTATTTAGGAGAAGCCTAGTTAATTCCATCTCTTATGGATTGGTGTTTCTCTTCAAGGTATGACCGCAGCTTAGATGGTCACCGAATCTCCTATTTGGGAGGATTTCAGGTAATTTCATCCCTTTGGTCTGAAGCCAATGAAATGTATTGGATTGAAGGATGATCCATTAACCGATGACGGGTTTGTGTTTTGCTAGGGGTGAGACCGCACTGTGAATGGTCGCCACGTACTCTATTGAAGAGGAGATCAGTTCCGCATAGTTTGAACTCGGTGTAAGAGGTTCAACGTATATATAATGACATGGTGTAGGAATGTTTTTGGTTGTTTTATTTTATGTAAGGGTAGAAATGTTTTTTGTTGTTTTTTTTTTATTACATCGGCCATATGAAATGGTTGCCTACGTACTCCTATTGAAGAGGAGATCAGGTCGACGTAGTTCGCCCCTCAGGGCGAGAAGAAAAGTGTAATCCCATGTGCAGGTTAGAGTGCGGGGAGGAGAAAGTTTAATCATAGGTTGAGGATAAACTGCAGGTGAAAAGTTTAATCCCAGGAATGGGTAGCCAAACTATGAACGTAAGAGGTTCAATCCGCGGTAGGATGACCTAAGTTGTGTGAGCGCAAAGGAGAAAGCCAGGCTGCTGGCTGTGAGAAGTATGTTTCCCTGAGGGGAAAAGTGTAGAAAAGTTGTAGAGTAAAGGGTTAAAGAACCGGAATTACTGGTGACCTGATGATTATGCACCAGGGTGTTTGCTGGTTACTTTAGACATAATACCATTTCACGGTGTCTGAGTTGATGAGTTGTGGAAATTCATCGCCGTCCATTTCTTGCAATCTGAGAGCGCCTCCTGTCAATACTTCCTTGACAATAAATGGGCCTTCCCAGTTGGGAGCGAATTTTCCTTTTGCCTGATCCTGGTTTTCAAGAATCTTCTTCAAAACCAAGTCATGTTGTTTAAACTGCCGTAGCCGGACTTTTTTGTTGTAGGATCGAGCGATCCTTTGCTGATATAACTGACCATGGAAGATAGCCGCGGTTTCGCTTTTTCGCCTATTAGAGACAATTGGTGATACATGTCTTGTACCCATTGGTCTTCATCCAAATGGAAAGTCGATTAACACTCGAGAGAGATTCCATCTCAACTTCTATGGGGAGCACTGATTCCATCCCATAGGCTAAAGCGTAGGGGGTTGCCCCAGTTGAAGTACGCATGGAGCTTCTGTAGGCTAACAGAGTCAGAGGCAATATGTCGTGCCAATCTTTGTGGTTGGCGGACATCTTCTCGCATAATCTTCTTGATGTTTTTGTTAGCGTAGCTTCAATAAAGACCGCTCATCTTCTTGGACGATAGATGTGAGAGTTAAGATGTTTGATGTGGAATTTATTGCATAATTCCTCCATCATTTTGTTGTTGAGGTTTTTGGCATTGTCTGACACAATCACCTCTGGTTGTCCATATCGACAAACGACATTGTTTTTGATGAAAATAATGATGACTTCTTTAGTGACCTTGGGGAAGGAGGCTGTAAAGCCCCCAAATTCGGATACTTGAAACCCAAACTCGGTGCTTCACGATATCATTTCTATGAGCGGAATAATACTAATAATAATAACAATAATATAAATAACAAACTTAGTTTACATATATATCAGAGTCTAATCCCAAGTACGCAACCTTTACTATAATTCCTTACATGATAGATAATATATATCATTGCCTTAATACAGTCTAACTATTACAAAAGATACCATTAAACATATTTTGTTTGCTTTCCCTTTTCACTTGTTCTTGTCTGAACCTTCAGGTTGATCACTCTTAGCTGAAAACATTTAAATTAAGCAAGGATGAGCATTTGAGTGCCCAGCAAGTAATAACAATTATAATTTTATTTGGCTGAAAGAATTAAATATTTTTTTTGTACATCACTTCTACAACGAATTAATAGTTGTGAAGTAAACTGAACCTATAATAATAACATAACAATTCTATCTCAAATTTTTGAAACTACGTATTGACTATATATATAGGGTAGTCGACATACTATGAACATTGTTTTTAGTTTTCGTTAAGGTTTAGCAGAACTTCATCCGCAAACCGTTATGACTTACAGACACGAGGGTGATTTGCCCAATGTGCCCTGTATTGATCAATACTACATTACAAGAACGATATTATCGTTCACTCTATCCGCCTTGGGCGCATAAAAGTTTTCCCGTGATCGGGATGTTCATACTTAGACTGGAAACCGAACAAAAACAATTTGATTGGATACAAAAAGGTTTTTATCATATTCAACGACAATTCTAAATTTGTGTCTAGCTGATCAAATAGCTTAGACGGCTTATATATATATATATCAACATGTGATTAAATACAATGATTATCCAAGTGGGGACACTTGTATAACCATATATAGAAATTAACGAACATAATATATATATCTGAATTATCATATACTAACATGTTGATAAACAATGATCGAATATAGAATATATCACAATAGAGTTAATAATATAGTATAATAATAATATAATTATGAAACTTCTTACTCATGTCCATTGCATAAAGGAAATGCAAAGGTAAGATATCTTGCTTTTGATCTACCGCTTACGATTCAAGAACTTAGTTCTATCTTTTATATCACGACCTATCATTAATCAGATCATTTTACTGATTAGAATAACATATTATAACACATAACACTACTTATTGCAGTCAACACATAACCTAATCACATTGGCACATAGGTTTAACAACCATTGAATCACAAATAATCACATATTTAATTAAATTATCTAAGTCCGGATCAATTTACAAACATGCTTGCAAAACATCTTTATCGAGTAATTATCGAGTCAAAGACTACGTCACAGTAACTTAATATCGGTCATATTATTTTTAAATGACTTAATATAATTTTAAAACATTTTATTATAATTTATCATGAATTTTCAAACACCTAATCATTATTAAATGATTTAAATATTGAATAATTCTATTATCATTAATATTTAATTAATATTAAACTATTAATGAAATCATTTCCAAAATGTTATAGTTATTTATAATAACTTAAACTACCTTTAAAATATTAATATTACCCTTAAATGATTTTTAAAATCATTTTTAAATAATTACCATTAATATTTGAATATCAATGTACTATTTATCAAAATATTAAAAGTCATTAACTATAACTTCAAATATTTTTAATTCATTTGTTTTCTTTTTAAATGATTTTTTTTTAAGTTAATAAAACCATTTTTAAACTATTTATTTAATATAATTATTAAATAAATTTAATATCATTGATAATAAATTAATAATCATTAATATTAAATTATTAATGAAATTATCCTTTAAATATTAAAAGTTATATTTTATAACTTAAAATACCTTTAAACACTTTATTTTCATTTAATATGATTATTGTAATATTAAAATCATTTTTAACTAAATTATTTAATTTAATTATTAAATAACTTCAATATCATTAATAATAATTAATTAATGAAATTTATCTTTAAATATTAAAAGTTTTATTTTATAACTTAAAATATTTTTTAAATATCTTATTATTATTTAAAATGATTTTAATATATTAAAATCATTTTTAATTATTTTATTTAATTCATTTAGTAAATAACTTACCTATTAATATTAAATAATTAATTAAATTTGCTTTAGAATATTAAAAGTTATATTTTATAACTTAAAATATTTTTAAATAACTTATTATCATTTAAAATGATTTTAATATAATAAAATCATTTTTAATTAATTTATTTAATGTATTTAATAAATAAATTAATTATCAATAATATTTAAATAAATACTAATATTTATGAAAAATATTTTAAATTATTAAAAGTTAATTTTTATAATTTAAAAATAATTTTTAAAATAATTTTTGTAATTTTCAGAAATTAATAACTATTTTTAAATGATTTTTCAGAAATAATTAATTAAAATAAATAAAACTGTCGCTATAGCCTTTAGCGACAAAATCTGTCGCCTTAGGTGTTCTTGAGCCCTCAAGAACATTCATAACAGTTAACAAGTGAGCATGTTTGACCAAACATTACTCCCTGATTATTGTGTTTCTGGGCAAGTAAATGAATAGAGGTTGTAGTACTACTATCATACTACACGATCCAACAGCAAACATGGCCAACAAACATAAAACCAGAGAGATCTAGGCTTGCAAAGTGGCTGTCAGAGATGTTCTTCATTTCTGGGTTACCCAGAAATGAAGAACAGTTCGACTATCCACTTTTGGGCTTCCACAACTTGATATCCTATTGATGTTTAAGTGATTTAAGGCTTTCAGGTTCTAGACCACATGTAGTACTATAGATCTATCACAAAACATCAACATAACAACAACACATCAACCAAATATAGATCGGTCAAAGTAGTGGTCAGAAACTGCTTATGAAGGTTTCTGGGTTACCCAGAAACTTCATCCGCCAGTTTCGTCCACACCACTTTGACCACTGATTACTTTGAGTCAAAGAAGGATATAAAGATTCTAAAGGCATGGTCATGTAGCCTACACTTCAGACAACAACATTACCACAATAACAGGGTCTAAAACATAAACACAAGCAAGATTTAAACGCATGAACATGCTGTCAGACTTTCTGGGCACGTTCTCGGTTACTGAAACGTTTCATCATGCTTGGCCAACGTGGTTTGACCACTAATAACTTTCAACCCAACTTTATGATCCGACTTTGATTCCAGTTTCAGATCAAAGATCTCATATCATACTACCAGATCAAACATTAAAAATACAAAAATCATTAACAACCAAAGATTTAGAAGACCTGACATATGGTTGTCAGTTGACAGAAAAGAAAATTTCCAAATTTTGAAAAACACCAAATCCGAGCCTCTAGATGTTATGAATCCAACATCTAGCAACCCAGATCATCATTACACACTACATACAACATATTTAACACAAAAAACTAACATCTAACATAGGATCAAAAGTCAGATTTCATTTTAGGGTTTATACCTTCTATGAGCAATCTTTGATTCTTGGCCACTGATTTGGTTATGGAATTCGTGGGGCTTGATTTAGAGACTGGTCCACTACTATATTTTGTGTTTTTCAGAGAAAGAGGGTCTTGGATGAGTATAGATGCATGAATGAGCAAAAATGTGAACTTTTCTCTCTCTTAACCTATTTATATAACTTAGATTCATTGAATCTAACTTGCAAGGTGTCAACAGAGATAAGCTTGGATGATATATAGAGCATGTTCTATAATCTAGAGTGATGACTTGACAAGATATGGAAAGATTTGCAAGAAACCTATAAAAATAAATCCAAAAAGGGTATTTTAGTAAACTAACAAAACATTTTAAGGGTATTCTTGTCCATGATGCTTGAATCTAGGTTAAAATCAATAGATCTTAAACCTTAAGGTTTTCCAAATAATTTCTAGGGTTTAAAAATTTAAGATTAAAGTTTAATAAAATTTTAATTATAACTTACTAATTAAAATTAGGGGTTTTAATAGAAAATTAGGGTTTTAAAAATACTTAGGGTTTCTTGATCTAATTAGGGTTCCTCTAATTATGAATTAGGGTTTCCTAATGAACATAATTATTTACTACAATAATAATTAGAGTTATCATCTTAGCAATTAGGGTTTCAAATTGGAAATTAGGATTTCTAATTTACAATTAGGGTTTCTAGACAATAATTAGGGTTTACCTAATTAGCATAATATAATAATGGTCTTAAATCACGTACCATAATTTCTTACCAATTGCAAACTCCGGTTTGAGTTTCAAGTTAGGGTTTAACGAATTAATGCCACTGTTTTAACATGCCACAACATAATTGACCAACCATTATCTATACTTACATAAGATATATATTAATAGCAATCGAAAATTCAAATATAATATTATTATATTATTATTCTCATTCCTTGATAAAAATCTAAAATTAGGGTTTGGATTCCATATCCGATTTATTCTTTCATATTTAACCTTAATAATTAAGGTAAAATAATTAACTTATTAATCAGACTAAAAATCGTATAATAAAATAATTATTATAATTATTTTAAAAATCACTCCATATATTATTTAAATAATATATGATTATATTTTCATGGAAAATAATCAAGAAAACATTACTTGCTATAACATAATTATTATAAGAATATACTTTACAAAATCAATAATTCTAAAATACAATTATTTGTAAACATTTATGCAATAAATATATTTTTATTTACCACATAAATACATATACACATTATCTTGTACAAATCCTCATCCTTAAAATAATAATAATAATAAAAAAATTATACGCAAAATTTCTTATTTATTTATATAGAAAATATCGGGTTGTTACAGAGGCTGCTTCTACCCACTTGGTTAAGTAGTTGATCATGGTGAAGATAAATCGGTGACCATTACTGGCTTTAGGCTCGATGGGCCCGATAACGTCCATTCCCCACATTGAGAAGGGCCAAGGCTAACTCATATTGTGGAGTTCCCGTGGAGGGGCGTGTATAGCATTCTCATGAATCTGACACTGATAGCATCTTTTGACGTGGTCGTTGCAATCAGCTTTAAGAGATAGCCAATAATGTCCCTGTCCCCGAGGACTTTCTTGACAAGGAGGGGTCACTTATGTGGGGCCCTGAGACTCCACCATGGATTTCATCCATAAGCCTTTGGGCTTGATCTTTGTCTGAGACACCTAAGGAGACCTATTCTCAGATCTCTTTGTAGAAATGCATCTCCACTCGGATAGAACTTCATAAAGAAGTCGATGGATCCGCCTTTTCTCGGTCCAAAGCTCGCGCCTCGGTGTGTAGATCCATCTCGCAGATATTCCTTGATATGCTGATACCAAGGAGGTTGGATGGGAGGTAGCTCATCCGATACTTCTCCATTGTAATTCCCATAGGCTGGGGCCTTGTTCAAGGAAATTGTGACGCTTGGCAAGTGTTCCTTGTTTGATATGTGAATCAAGGAGGCCAAAGTTGCTAACGCATCTGCGAAATCATTCCTATTACGAGGAACATGTAGAAAATAGATTTCTTCGAACTCCAAAGCCATCTTCAAAACCTGCCGATGGTAAGGCAGCAAATGCAGTTCCTTGGTTTGATAGATTCCAGTGGATTGTCTGATTACCAACTCCGAATTTCCAAGGACAGTTAACCGCCTGATGCCCATTGAATGGGCAAGTTTTAGCCCCATGAGACAGCCTTCATACTCAGCCATATTGTTGGTGTTGACAAATTATAATTTGACAAGAACGGATATCGCTTCCCCAGTATCGGATACTAGAACTGCTCCGGCTCGTAACCTTCCATATTAATACTCCATCAAAATACATCTTCCATGATTGGCGCGTATCGTCTCGATGGTGTTGTTGCCTCCGCATTACCCTTCCTCGTGGAAATATGTTTCTAAGGGTTTGAAATCCCCTGAAGGTGCGACAGCCAGTTGATCCGCGATTCCTTGACCTTTGATGGACTTTTGAGTCACATATACGATGTCAAATTGTTGTAGGATCAACTGCCATCTAGACAGCCGGTAATTTAACATGGGTTTGTTGAACACGTACTTGAGAGGATCCACGCGGGATATGATATGGGTTGTGTGACCATGGAGGTAATGTGTTCATTCTTCAATTTGAAACTTTTAATTGAGGTAATAAATATCTCGCTTCTTGCCTCTATCGCCTTTTCTGTCTCAAAGATGCGATCCATGGCATTGTCACTTACTTTTACTGATATACATGAACATGGGAATATCGTCCCTGGGTGGTACCAAGACAGGAGCTTTGACTAGCTGTTTCTTAATTATAAGGAAGGCATTCTAGCACTCATCATTCCATTTCATGGAGGAGTTCTTCGTTAATAGCTTGAAGATTGGCTCACAGGTTGCTCTGAGTTGGGAGATAAACCTGCTGATGAAGTTAATTCTTCCCAAAAATCCTCGTATTTCCTTCTCTGTCTAAGGAATGGGCATTTCAGTGATGGCTTGGATTTTGGCAGGATCCAACTCTATCCCTTTGTGACTGACTAGAAATCCTAGCAACTTACCTGATTTAACGCCAAAGGCGCACTTAGCTGGATTCAACTTCAAGTTGTACTTACGCAATCTGTTGAACAACTTTCTGAGATGGTCTATATGGTCATCCTCCTTCCAGGACTTGACAATGATGTCATCCACGTAGATCTCAATCTCTTTATGCATTAAGTCGTGGAAAAGAGCCATCATAGCTCGTTGATAGGTAGCTCCGGCATTGATGAGTCCGAATGACAACCGTCTATAGCAAAAAGTTCCCCAAGGAGTGATGAAAGAAGTCTTCTCATGATCTTCCTCGGCAACCATGATCTGATGGTACCCCGCAAAGCAATCAACAAAGGAGTATATGTCGTATTGCGCAGTATTGTCAATGAGAATGTGGATAAATGGCACGGAAAAACTACCTTTTAAGCAAGCTTTATTCAAGTCCCGGTAATCCATGCAAACTCACACCTTCCCTCTAGGTTTAGGTACAAGCATGATGTTGTATATCCACTCAGGATATGCAGATACCATGATGATGCCAGCTTGAAATTGTTTCACAATTTCTTCCTTCACCTTTAAACTCCACTCAGGTTTCAATCGCCTAAGTTTCTGTTTGACTGGCTTAAATCCCTCTTTGATGGGAAGGCGATGAAGGACAATGTCAATGGAAAAACCCACCATGTCTTCATGAGACCATGCAAACACATCCTGGAATTGGGTTAATAGCGTAACCATATTATTCCGTTGGTTTGGGGTAAGGTCTAAACCAATCTGGATTAACTTAGGGCTTTTTAAGGTTCCGAGATTGAAAGAAGTTGTTTGATCAAGGTTGGGTTTGGGTTTGTCTTTGACCCATTCTTGAATTTCTGGAGGCACCTCAATGTCATCCTATATATCCATCAAGGCTGAATTCATCTCTACATCAAAGGTACAATCCCTGTGTAGGAGAGGTATCGTATCCGCAAGTACAGGCACATCTAAATTCATAGTCCTGAAACAAAATATGCTTTCACTTAGTATATATGAAATGTGTTGATCATACACAATGTTAGCATATACTGGCAAAATAAACTGCTAATACTTGTATGCAAAGAAAGTAAGCAAGTTATTATATCTACAGGCGTAAAGAGTTTACGCCGCTTACCTGACGACCCAATGCAAGGAATGCTGTTCCAATTAGAAATAGTAAAGTCCGGGTGGAGCGCAGTGATGGAGGGATTGTCATCATCCTCCCTATCCCGAATGATGGCCATTACATCTGGGAAATCATCATCTGGGGTGTATCTGTTGGTATGTTCATCATGACCGATGATGCGTATACTGGACATCATCCGTATGACGTCTTGTTTGATTCTTCGTTCCTCTTCTTCCACTGCGAGATTTGGAACAAAGACTTCTTTCCCTTTCACCGGTACCGACTTGGGACATAACATAGTCATTACATTGGCTGGCACCTTTACGGGAGGTTGTGCGGACTTAGATTTTAAAGGCGAAGCTAAACGCCACATGGTTGAAGCATAAGGAATCTGCTGATGCTTATGAGGATTCCTATGACTAGAGCTGGCAGAATAGCCTAGTCCAGCAGTTCCAGCTTGCTTGGTGAAGCGAATAGGGTACTTGATACCCTGGCAATCTTTACCCAACCCTTGTCCCAGTTTATGACCTAACGACATCATTTCTTGAGTAGCCGACATTACTTCGGCAGAAATTTTAGGTTCAGGCAATGGTGCTCTAATAGTATGGTATTGGGTGTTGCTTATTTCCAAAGCATGAAAACTGACTGGTTCAATATCCTCATTGGCATTGATGAACGGCTTGTCCCCGTGCTGAGGAATTTCTGGTTCAGCGTTGACTGTGACTAGGCTATTGTTGATGATGTATTTCAACTGTTGATGAAGAGTGGAGGGGACTGCCCCTGCCATGTGAATCCATGGTCGTCCCAGGAGCAGGTTGTATCCTGAGTCTATCTTGAGCACATGGAAAGATACGCTGAATGTGTGAGGACCAATTTCGATTGGTAGCTCAATTACTCCGACCGAGTTACGACGGGCTCCATCAAAAGCTTTGATGATAGTATGGCTACTCCAAATTCTATTGAGATTGATATTCATCTTTACCAAAGTAGCGTATGGGCAGATATTCAGAGAGGAACCTCCATCTATTAAGACTCCAGCTACCATATATCCGGAGGACAAGACAGCAATGTGTAATGGTTTGCAATGACCGGTCCCTTTGGGCGGTATGTCATCATCAGTGAAGGATATCACATTGTTGCTGAAAATGTGATCAACCATATATTGAAATTTTTCCGTATCCACTGATGGCGGGAGATAGGCTTCTTCTAGAACCTTTAACAAGACCTTCCGGTGATTCTCGGAAGTTAGGACCAAGTCTAAAATTGATATTTGTGGTGGAGCTTCCTTCAAGATTAAAACCACCCAGGCTTCGTTATGACCCACAACGCGGAGGAATTTTTCAATCTTCTCCATGGGTATTTTCCCCTTTGATTTGGTGGTGGGCTTCATCACCCGATGGGGGAGATACAGTGGATTTTCCTTCGACCTAATCAGAAAGGTTGTATGTGAGGTGGATCCTTCACCTTCTCCATAATTCCACGGAACCTTGTGCAAGCTAACAATAGGATATTGTGCTCTGCATGGCAAGTTGATTGGCTCGGGAGCGGCCACTTTCAAAGGATCGTTTCCTCCTTTGAGCTGAATTGTCAGTGTTGTGAGTAAGGTATTAATCCCCTCAGCTTCAGTGGATATAACTGCTACCATACTTTTCCACTTAGTAGGACCTGCATTCTCACTTGCACACAACACAGTGTCATTATCTGCCAAGCGCAGTACACCACTGTCGATTAGATTTTGAATAAGGTGGCGGAGTGCCCAGCATTCTTCTGTGTTGTGACCACGAGACTGGGAGTGATATTGACATACTCCATCAGAGTTGTACCATCCCAAACGGTGGTAGATTGGAGGTAGAAGGGAACTGATCCTTCCTTTATTGATTAACATATGAAGAATTTCCTCCATGGGTTGGCCCAAATAGGTGAATTCCCTTTTGTTGGCGAAATCCCGACGGGCTTTAGCATTTGCTCTCTTCGTCACTTTGTCTTCCAGCATTTCATTTTCTGAAAGTGATGAGGGAATATTCATGACAATAGGTAGAAGACTGGCATGCTCCTGGCTAATTAACTGGCGAGTTACTTGATGCTGATAAGTTACTAGTTTCCCCAACTGTTCAATTTGTTTGTAGAGAGCTTTCATTTTTCGTTCCATTGTGAACATGAACTTAGCATAATCCCATCTGTCATCGCCGTCTTTGATGGTCTGGGAGGAATCACAGCTGAAATTGGAACTTTGTCCACTGCTCCAATTAATCATGTTGTCCTCTTCTTCTTTGTGTTGAGGAAGAGGGTTGTCTTGAACATGAGGCTGATCGGGTTTGGTGACTACGATCTCCCCGTTGTCTATTAGGTCCTGAATCTTTTGTTTCAAGGCCCAACAATCCTGAGTATCATGTCCAGGTGCCCCGGCATGATAAACACATTTTCTAGCAGCATTGAAACCCCGTCCATTAGGGCTGGCTAGTGGAAGAAGATGCGTGATTTTCTTCTGGGTTGTCAGAAGATTTAAAATGTTCTCGAGGGTATCCCCTAAGGGTGTAAACACTCGAGGGCGTTTGACTTCTCCACCTCTTGGTACTGGAGGGTTTGCAGACTGTGCTGGAAAAGGAGTGTAGTTTCTCCTTTGAATGGGCATATTTTGATTGCCTTTTTGCCCCTGTAGTATCAGGGAAACATCTTCTTCTTTCTTTTTATGGACCCTTCGGGGGTTGTTCCCATAATTTCCAGATTGGATGGGATCTGCAACAACTTTGAGTGTGGCTAGGTCTTGAATCTTACCTGACTTCAATCCCATCTCAGCCATCTCCCCATGTTTAACCATTTCAGAAAACGGTTTGCCGATGCCGGCTAAAACTCTCTCATAGAAGAGAGCTTCTTGTATGTCTATGAATGTCATGACCATTTCTGATTCCGTCATGGCAGGACTAACTTGGGCAGCCAGGCGTCTCCACCTTTGAGCATACTCTCTGAAAGACTCGTTAGACGGTTTCTTGATCTTGGTAATTTGATAACGATCAGGAGCCATCTGAGTTTGAAAACTGTATTGAGTGAGGAAGGCATATGCTAGCTCTTCCCAGCTATGGATTTTGGAGTTGTCTAATCTTGTGTACCACGAACGGGCTTCTCCAGTTAGACTCTTTTAGAACAATTGCATTCTGAGCTTTTCATCCTCTGCATAGGATCCAAGTTCTCCAATAAATACTTTTAAATGTGTATAAGGATCTCCTAACCCGTCATATTTTTCAAAGTCAGGAGTTTTAAATTTTTTCAGATAGTGAACACTAGGAAAAATACATAGATCATCATATGAAACACTCCCGTGTGTTCCAATTCCTTTGATAGCGCGAAGGGTCTCTTCCATTTGGAGGACTTTTTTTTTGATGTCACCAGTGTCTGGATCTCTAGTGGGATGGGTAGCATCATGAATTTTGTTGGTTGTATCCAACTGTAGTTCAGGTATGGTAATGACCGGGATTCCTCCTTGTGTGGAGGATTCAGTATGTACGGGTATTTTCTGACCCTGTGTAGACTGGTGTAATTCTTTTAATAGAACATCCAAATCTGTAATCTATTTACTTAATCCGTCGAATTCTTTGCAAGAAACTGGATTAAGTTCAGTCTGGTCGGATGACGACATGATTGACTGTGGGCCTGTTGCCTTTTTGGACTTTGACCAGGTGATAGGTCCAATTGATTCCCTGCGAAAGACTTGCATAGTTTTGTCTTTTAGGGGAGGTGTATAATAACATGTTATGTGATGTGTCCGTTTTAGGAATTTTATCCTGCAAAATGGGTGTCAGCTGTTTGTAACATGTATGTGGACACATTGCTTCATATTTCTCATTACATGGAGATATATATGGAATGAAATTACAAGTAATTGGGTTTACAAGTAATTGAAATGAGAGCATGAAGAGACTTTCCTCCATTTTGGGTTTATCACAGGCTGACCTATCTTAGGTTACTCTCGCTATTTTTTTGGCATGAAGGTTCCCAAATCATCGCAATCTACTTGACGGGATGTTAATCCAGTCTTTCAACTAGAGCGAATTTGGGTGGTGCCTTTCCTAAGCCTCGGAGAATTAGTCTTCTCACGAGTCCAGTAATCAAACACCGACGGGATAGCCTCCTGGCGGAGGGACCACACAACATACATTCACATACATCACGTCTCACCGTATGAAATGATGACATGTGCGAAGCACTAATATCATAAGCAGTTTATAGTGAGAAGCACTAACATCACATGTAGATATGATGTGAAGCACTAAGTTCAATGAAGACATGCATTCGTACACATTCATCCAATATAAATGCAACATCCACACACAAGCAGATAACAGTTTTGAAAAGATTGTAATAGCAGCTTAAGTCCTCTTACTGGAGTCCCCAGCAGAGTCGCCACTTGTCGACGTCGGGATTTTTGGATGTCCCTTTCCATTACTTGTTCTTTGGTGTTCTCATTTTAGGTGAGATTTGTTTGAAAAAATAAGTGAAAAAGGTCCGACATGTATGATGTCAACGATGGGACTGTTAAGAGTCGCCAATTGATTTTTTAAATGGTTGTACCAACACAACCGAGAAAAGGTTTGCACATTGACCTAGTGATGTGACACTGATATACGGGTCGGTGAAACCGAGATTCATTTAGGGTCTGGGGACTTGGTTATGCGGGGGGAAGGTGTTAGGCACCCCCCGACATCCGTGTTACCACGGTGACCGCCTCTTTTCAAGAAACTATTATCTGAGTGTGTGTGTGTGTGTTTGGGTCAATGTGCTATTATATGGAAATTGTGCGAGGCCTCGTTCGAACCTATATACCCAGGGTTTGAATTTATGTAAAACATTCAATTTTTAGCAAGATATGGCAGTGATGTTTTATAAAAGAGGTTTTTCAAACCCTGATGCTCAATAGGAATTGAGACCTTTTACACTCCCATTTTTCATTAAGTGATCGGCTTGATTGATTTTATTTGACGGATGCGAGGCATCCGTACGAAGGTAATATATACAAAAATAATGTCGACTTCCTCGTGGGTATGGAAACCATCTGAGGAAATTCAGACACCGCAGAATAATTTACAAGCTGCTTACAGGTGAAAAATGTCCATCACGGGAACCGAATCTAGATCCAATGGGATGAATCAGTGATCACATGATTCCTAAAGCGCATGCAATCTTTGCAATTTGTATGAAAGTAATAAGCAGGTATATATATAAAAGCGGTAGATATATATATATACGGACATGATCACCAACCACGAAGCACCTCCATGGGGGATCAGAAATATAAATAAAGATGTTAAAAGCTATCAACCGCCACGGAGGAAACTCTAGGTGGGACAAAACGTAAATAAAGTCAGTAAGCGATCAATCAACTTAGGATATAAAATCCGGGCTCATCGAATGAGTTCGACCACGCTCATATATATAAGTATATATATATATATATAGCGAGTAAACGCACTAGGATATAAAATCGGGCTCATCGAATGAGCAGTCCACACACGCTTAATATATAAAATGTACATATATATATATATATATATATTAAAAGCAATAAATGCTCGCATCAAGTCTCAGGCTCATCAAACAAAGTTTGACACACGCTTTATATATATATATATATATATATATATATATATATATATATATATATATATATATATATATATATATATATATATATATATATAAAAAAAGTAAATGCTCGCAATCAAGTCTAGGCTCAATTGAGGCGTAACTCGATAATGTTAGTCAATATATATATAAGTATATGTATACATAATATATATATATACAGACTGGAATGAAACCATGGACCGAAGTCCGGGCAAAAGCAAGAAACACGACTCTCAACGTGTAGAAGGGTGTGTGCAAAGATGAAGAGAAAGACTCTAAAGTGTGTGAAAAGGCTTACAGCTGATTGATAAAAAAGGCTTCTATATCTTTAGAGTGGGTAAACACTGGCTTTTATGGGTACAAAAGAGGCTATATATGAGCTCACAAGTGTTGGAAACTGGGAAATACACTGTATGGGCGAGTGCAGAGCGAATTGTGCAGGGTTTCCCTATCTTTTTTTCTTTTAAAAATCAGCACCCCAAGCCCTCTATTTATAGGCATATGAGCCACAGGTGTACTTGCGGTGAGCCGCAGGTGTACCAGAGGCGGGTCGGGTCGGCTTGGGTTTGTCGGTCAGTCGTCTCAAGCACGTGCACTCGAACAATTGTAATGTCTACTCAGATTTTCAGAAGTGCAATTTGGACATCCGTTTGAGGTATACAGGACCTATTTCGGACCGCCGTTGTCGAGAGTTATACGATGGCATGGGATTAGAGTTTGTATGAATTCATTGAAGATGGGACGATGCCCTCCGGTCTTCAAGCTTCAACTTTCATCCGTTACCCCGCATAATAGTCAGTCGGGATTGATTAGCCTTGTGGGACATCGTTGCATAGAGACGTGATATGGCATCGTGTTGGACGAGATGACGATGTTGCCCTCACCGGTGTTATCGCCGAATTTGGCTGATAAAGCAGACGTTGCTCAGACTTCATTGAGATTGGACTGCTGCAATTGTTGAAGGTCCTCATTGTCATCTTTGAGGTGTGCCTATCTTCCCGATGTTATTGTCGGGTTGGTACAGTGTATCTCGTTGGTGAGCGCTGAGATTGAAGCTGGTCACATTTGAAACAAGCATTTTCGGGGTTATTGCCAAAACTGCATTCCTTGGGGTTATCACCAAGGTTGGTGGCTATTCTCATGGTTGGGACTGAGACTGGATACCTCAGGGTTGTCTCCGAGATTAATCGGTCTTCTCCGGTGTGTGTTCCAGTATTGTATATGCAGGTCTCAGAGTTATCTCCAAGGTTTGATTTGTTACTCCCAGATTGCGATCCGGGGTTGATGTTGAACTTCCGGTAGTATCCGGTACGGATTTGGATTATCTTTCAGGGTTCTCTCTTAAAAAACGAATCTGTCCTCCTGTAATGTTAGTAACAGTAGTACAGAAAATTTCGAGTGTCTACACTACCTTTGTCAAACCATCATCAGGTCCATATTCTTCATGGCGCGGCCGCGCGTTATCCCCTTGCATAATTGGCACGGGTGCACCGGCTTGTACCTCTGCCATTTGCTTCCCTGATCGAAGTGTAATGACTTGACACTACTCCTTTTCGTCCCTTCTTGGATTTGTTTCTGTAGTAGTTGGCAAAGCCTCTTGTGGTCTACTATTCAATATATTGGTCATTTGGCCCATCTGAGTCTCCAAATTCTTTATAGCCACTGCCTGGCTCTTGATCATAACCTTAGTATTAGCCATGTACTTCAGTATCATATCCTCTATTTCTGACTTCTTTTCTGTCTGAGGTGCAGGTGGTGGATGATGTTGATGTTATTGTTGAAATCTAGGAGGGTAGGGTGGTTTGGGTGCATATTGTTGGTGAGATGGTTGTGGTCTGTATTGATGTTGAGACTAAAATTATTGATTTTTTTGGTGTTGTTGATTGTTTTGATCGTTGTTCCAGCTGAAATTGGGATGATTACAGTTGTTGGGGTGGTAAGAATTCTAGAACTGATTCTGAGGCTTCTGGTAGTTGCTAACAAACTGCACTGAATCTACACTAATAGCACACTGGTCCGTTTGATGTGACCCCGCATATATCTCGCATATATAAGTAACTGGCTTAACTTTACTCTCCGCCAAAGAATCAATCTTCTTCACCACAGATGCCATCTGAGCTGACAATGCTGTAATGGCATCCACCTCTAACACCCCCGTAACTTTAGGTTGTGACATCCTGGATGTAGGATTCTGAAAATAATTTGCTGCCATTGTCTCGATGAGATCATAAGCCTCTTCATAACTTTTGGCCCATAAGGCTCCTCTTCCTGCAGCATCTACTATCGGCCTTGACTGCCAACCTAATCCAATATAAAAAGTGTTTATTAGCATCCAATCTGGCATTCCATGATGGGGACATTTCCTTAGCATTAATATTCAAAAATATATTTCGAGAAATTAAATCTTTATTCATAAAAGTTGGGGTCTTACAATACGCAACATGCACTAAGTGCGAATCAATAATCAGTATAGATGTGAATAATCAACAATAATTATTCACTAACATGCTTTGAACATACAACTTAAGTTTGAGTTAGGGAAACTTGAATGTACCTTCGATTACTGCTAAGACATCTAATTTAATCTGTCATTAAAGACCTATCATTTATAAGATTGATCTTTCAATTTGCATTATATACATTATCCTATAATACAACTACTCTATCAACAAATTAACTAACACTTAACAACATAATCAAATATTAGTTTACACCTTAAAACATCATTATTATTATCATCATTTGATAATATTTCAATCACTTTATCATATACATTATAATTTAGCACTTTAATATTTCATATTATAAGTTCTTTTCTATAATCCATTAAGCAGAATACTAATATTATAATATGGATTATTCAAACATACCAATCTAGCAGTCTGGATTGACTAATCCAGCAATCTCGATCAATCCAGCAAATTAGATTCAAACTAATATCCAATTTAAAAAATTGTTTTCCAATCCCGCAAACTGGATTCATCTAACTTCCAATCTAGCAAGCCTAGATTCAACTGACTTCCAATCCAACGAGCCTGGATTCATTAATCCTTCAATCCAGCAAACTGGATTCAATCTGAGTTTTAATTCAAGAATCGCTTTTTCAATCCAAAGAAATCGGATTCAATCGACTTTCAATCCAAAGAAGCCCTGAATTCATTAATTCTTTTCACGAAAATAATAAATAAACTTATTATTTTTCTATCCTTTGGCCAAACATATATACATATATTCCATACAAAAAAAATCTATAATTTTTCAACTCCCTTTATAGTATTTTTCAAAAATCATTTTTAGCTCGTAGCTTATGAAATTAGCCCTATCATACTCAAACTATAGAAATTCTCAACTCTTGGCATAATCTTACACATATTAACGTGAACCTCCAGTTTAAATTTCGTGGCCATCAAAGTTATAGAACTCCGGTTATGGACGTTTTCATCAAACAATCCAAAAAATTGAAATGACCATAACTTGGTCAATTTAAGTCGGAATGATGTAATTTTTAGACATGAGCTACTTTATATCATATATTTTCATGTCCCAAAAGTCAAGAATTATTTTAAAAAATTAAATGGCCTAAACTGCCCTTGGAAAGTTTTGGGCAATTTATTTTTTCTCATTTTACAATTTTGCCTAGTTTACCAAAAACAGTCCATACGAAAATCTACAATTCCTTTTTCAGTGATTCAAATTGGGTTTGAATGATAACTCACCATATTATCATCCCAAAGTTTTCAAAAAATTTTGAAGGTCAAAAAAATGTTGAAACTGCCCCTGGCAGTAATTGTAACGCCCCGAAATCCGATCTATCTTCACACCCGGATTCCGTACGTCACGAGTACATCATTCATTCTGCATACATCATTATATACTGAAATATAACAACATACACTCTCAAATCCCAGGTTCTGGAAACCTTATAAACTTTCTCAATACAAATAATGATAATTACATTATTCTTTACATCTTGCAC
Organism: Panax ginseng; assembly: GCA_020205605.1. Taxonomy (NCBI): domain Eukaryota; kingdom Viridiplantae; phylum Streptophyta; class Magnoliopsida; order Apiales; family Araliaceae; genus Panax; species Panax ginseng. Next base: position 46,306,228 of record CM035141.1, read on the forward strand.
GAGTGACTTTTATCCGCCACCAAGGATACATAATCGTTCATTAAACTATTCTATAGTTTAATTTTCATATTTCTACATTACAAGTCTTCACTTGATCTTCTCGCTCATTCACATTCTGAATGGCACTTCATCTGGATACCGTCAGCTTGATCTATACGGGATCCTTAAGTTCTTTCTAACATCGTTCGCTGAAAATGTTTTTCATTTAAAGCAAGTGTGAGCATTCAATTTCCCAGCAAGTCATTACAGTTGAACAAACAACTTCAAGAGTTTAACATTCTTTTCAGACTTTAATAACCGAACAAAGGTTACGAAGCAGCTTGAATAATAGGAATAGTCTTGATTCCTATCATTTTAAAACATTAGTTACATGCACTTTGAAATACTTTCATTCTCTACTCTCTTTCATGCACATTCTGTCTGGCTAGAATCAATAGCACAGACTTAACAATAACGGTTCATGTATAAACAGAACATTCTTTTATTGAACAGTTCAAACATAGAACAGTTCATCTCATAGAAACACCGAAGTGATCATATTTTGGCACAAGGCCTCATACATTCTACCACCTTATACAAATATCACACATTCGCACATAAACAGAACTTCTCAAGTTCAACATCTGAGAAGTTTTAGAAACTAGCATTCATTTAAAAATATGAATGAAGTTAGGAAACTTGCCTTACATGACAAAGAATACTTTACGCCCGAATCGCTCATTCCCATTCCTATGTAGCACATAAGAAAATAACACGTACACCAATTAGTCATATACTTGACTTACACATTGGTTTACTTAACTTTACTTCTTAAGGTTCGCGTTCTTGCAATATAATTTTACGCGAATAACTTTCATTACCGGTTTACGGTTTCATGACATACGGAGATGTCTTACTCGACACGCTCATCATCTTTAATGATTCACATTCTTATCTTCTTCAGACATTCTCTAGGACTCAAAGACACATCGCTTCTCTGCTAGTAGTTCATATGGTACTCGAGTGGTTTCCCACAAATAACCAACAAATAAGTTCCCCGTCTCATCCACACCGCCATCACGTTGAGTTAGATCGGTTGCCGCTTTAAGTATATACCTTCGCTCTCAAGGGAATTATTTAGCCCAAATTTCCCCATATGTCAACCATCAAAGGTTACGATTGTACCACAACCTAACTTTCTCTTAACTTATACGAATTATTAAATTATAATGTTCGTTAAGTCAATTTCTTATTCCTTATGGCTTTGTGGCAACTAAGTGCCATACCTCAGGATTTATTCATCATCGTCTAAGTCATATAGTCTTTTGTATACTCAGAACGATCATTCAATGTCAATACTATGAGAATATAGCATTAAACATTTTATATTAACTTATTCATACCTTACAACGTCTGGTTCTTTCAACTCGGAACGTTATCCAAGTTATACATATTAACTCGGCTTCTTAACGTTATACGTTATTATCTTTAACTTAGTTTCTTCACCGTTCACGGCTAAAACTTAGTCTTCATTACATTATGGTTAAATCATACACGGAGTGTAGGTTCTGCCCGTTTACACTCGCTTACACTCAACCCTTACGTTGGTTAAAGTGTTCAACGCTTACTTCATTCTAACATTCTCTATCCAACTCATACTTGGACTTTCATTAATCTCATTACCGCTCGTTACAGCTTTCTTGATACCAATCGTATCTTACCTACTACCTTTGTAAACGTCTAAGTCATGCAACTAGGGTATACTTAGAACGTTCGTCCAACTCGAATACGATTCACGACGATCGTTTATGTATTCGACATTCACGTTACTCGTCTCTTAATCTTTCATTCTACCTTCACTCAAGGTTTCAATCGTTTTCATCGTTATTCAACCCATGAACCCTATGTTCATTATTATTTCTTTATGTCGAAGACATACCGTTCGTTGTATGCTAAGACCGATCGTTCATCGCAACAACATTGCGTTCACAGCGTCTAAACACTTTACATTTATCTCTAATTACTATGACATAACATCGGAATGTTATTCATTAACTTCATCACTCAACGTCTAAGAAATCACAATCATAGCAATCCCTCACATTCGTTTATCGCGACTACAGTCCCCGGACATCGATTCTGTAACCCGCATCTACATTATTTGTCTTTTAATCTCGTTTAATCTTTTCGTTCAACCTTTATTAAAGGTTTAAAACACTTGATTAAGTGTTACATTAGTTGAACATTATGTTCATATTTCTTTCTTGCACATCCTCCAGTAACTAAGAACTAAAAATCTCATTTTTGGGCATTACTCTGCTGCCGTATTTGCAAGCGCGCGTGCGTTTCCTTCCTCTCGCATGACTGGCACGACCTACTTCTCTCTTCTCTCTAACCGAGCTGGCACTGCGGCGCCAAGTCCTTTGTTATCTCTCTCTCTATGGCGCCACTTTGCAGAAGATTATGGCCGATCTCGCTTTCTTCTGCCTTTCGGCCTCCAAGGCACGACTTCATGGCGGTGCAAGAAGTATGAAACCTAGAAAATTTTTCTAAGTCTTGCATCAAGTTTGAGACGCGTACTTTACGATCTCATAACTTCTTCGTTATAACTCGGAACGAGGACGTTCCAAATCCATTTCCTTCCTTATCTTACGTACTTCAATTACCCACGGACAGAACTTCGTTCTGAATCCGTTAACATTCCATTCGATTGGCTTAATCTTCATTCTTCGTTTATTTTAACGTCTTTAACGTTCTTTATTTGTTCGTCCGTAATTTGGTCATCCGAACTCAGAATTCATTTGTTCTTGAGTCCACGACTCACATTTTATACGTTCTCTTACATTCTTATGAAACCCTACACGTTCGGGTTCATTTACTAACTTTCAAATTTTCGTTCTTCTTTTACGAAATTTTTGCCATAACTTCGTTATAGCTTAGTTTTAATCCGTTCTTCATGAATGTTTCTAACGTTCCTAACCAAGCAATAAGCATCTAACTTATACACGATGGTTTTAAACTTGTCCATCAGCAACAATTACACTACAATGGTTTTAAATTTGTCCATCAACAACGTTCTTCGTGTTCTTCGCGTGTTCTTCGCGTTCTTCATTTTTAATCGATATTTTGGATTACGATTTCACTTTTTCTTGGAATTTGATGTTATAGAACACCATTCCTTACTTAATTAACCTACTCATTCATAATATTCATTCGGATCGCTCAAAATCCTCAATAATCTTATACTTGCTTAAGAAATTTATAAACTAAATTTCTTATTTCTTATTTTCTCATGATTTCAACCATATGAAATCATTACTAATCTCTTTTACTTCTTATTCTCATTAAGTTATGTTTATGAACATAAAACTTAAAGAAAAATTAGAAGAACTAGGGTTTGATTCTTCGTTCTTCTTTAATCTCCTTCCGCTTGACAAAGAGTGCATTCAAGCTAGCTTTTCCTCATTCTCTTTCTCTTCCTCTCCCATCCGAAGTCTCTCTCTCTTTCTCTCTCAAGTGTTGGTTGAATTATCAATCAAACAAATGAGCTTAAGCTTGTTTATATAGAAAACCAAGGCTAGGGGCATTTTAGTCATTTTGCCACCCTAACCTCCTTACTATTCATAACTTAGCCACCAAGTTTACTTGGTGGCCAAGTGGCCACCCCACCTCCTTAGCTAGCTTCCCTTGGAAGCTTCGTGCTTCCGTAATTCAGAATTCGTCCGATAGTTCGGAAACTGCGATTCTCGAAATCCAAATATTTTTGAATATTTCGTCTTTCCTTTACCGATTAACTTTTATGTATTCTTCGGATCATTGAAAAACTGAAAAACACTTTTCCACGTTAAGTGTTTTCCTTCACGTTTTCCCCTAACGTAGCTAAACGAATGAAAAGTACACAGCAGTACTTTTCGTCATTTTTATTTCGTCCGATTTTTGCACGTTTGTCGAAAAAATTTTATCGGCTTAATTAATTTTTCACGATATATTATCGTCAAATCTTTTGACGGAATATCATTTCGACATACCGAACTCTCAGAAAGGCTTAGGTTATTCAAACCCTAACCCTTAGGTTTCATCGGGTGAATAGTGCCTATTTCGTCTTTTTTCCAAAAAAATATTTTGTCTCCTAAAATTTTTATTTTCGTCTTAAAAATTCTTACTCGCTCAATCTAGCTCGTAGCGAATCCTCCTCCAGTTAATAATCATTCTAGGTTATAAAACGATTAATAAACACATAGCACAGAATAGTATTAATAAAAATTCATTTTATTAATTACTAATTCTTTAAATCTTAATCCCTGGACAATTCGGATTTCCGGGTCGTCATAGTAATTGGCCCAAAATAGTTTAATTTCCTTTCTAAAAATGAAACTGTTTTGGCTAGAACAACCACTAGGCTTATGTAATCAATATTTTCGAGTGCTACCACTTGGGTTTAGTAGTTAACTTATATATCTAGTACCCCCTCTTTCACGGATCGCAAAAAGAAGGTGTAGATAAAACCATATAAAACATATAGCAACCCAGATCATCAAATGACACCCTCTAACACATATCTAAACAACAAACAACAACATTAACACAAATTTTTAAGGATTTCTAGAATTAGGGTTTATACCTCTTTAGCCTTTAATTCTAGGATCTGATCTTGATGATCTGATATTGGAAGTCTAAGAGATGATATGTGCTTAACTTATCTCACTTTCTCACTCTATATTCCCGAAATTCTAGAGAGAGAAGGTCTTGGTTGATTTGATAAATAAAGTAAGAGATTTTCTCTTACTTTTTAATTTCTAAGCTTGGATGCAATGTATAAGGATGGTATAAGGGCTGATTGCTGAGATTTGCATCACATTCTAGGGCTAGGGTTGGTTCACCAACTCACCATAGGTCTAGATTTACAAGCAACACTAAATAATGCACAAAAGGGCAAAATAGTCTTTTCCCAATTAATTTTAATGGCATTCTAGTAAATGGTCAAACCCTTAGGGTTTAGAATTTGGGTTAGAGTTTAGGGTTTGAAACCCTTAGGGTTTAGGGTTTAACCCTTAGGTTTTGAAATTTAATTTTCTAAAATTTTCAAATTAGGTTTTCAAAAATAGAAAATTAATATTTCTAAATTATAATTAGTGTTTTCTAATTATATTAAAAATTTCTTAATCACTAATTAAATCTTGCTAATTAGAATTAACATTTTCCTAATTAAAATCGCTAATTTAGCAATTAGGGTCGTAATTGGTCATTAGAGTTTATAACCCACGAATTAGGGTTTTTAATAGAAAATTAATTTTTAATTTATAAATTAGATTTCTTAATTAGATTAGAGTTTTCTAATTACTTATATCTTGAAAAATTAGGATTAATATATCTTAATTAACATTAAAAGTATTAAATTAACATTTAGGTCTTCCCTAATTATAAATTAGGGTTTCTAATCCAGAAATTAGGGTTTTCAAAATGTGAAATTAGGGTTTGCTAATTAATTAAGTTTTACCCTAATTAATATTATAATTATTTACACTTACGCAATTAAGTTCCCAAATTAGGGTTTCATACATCGAATTATGGTTTCGAATTCCCAGAACTGAAATTAGGGTTTCCAGAACCGATTTCTAGGGTTTCTTGTTAATCACTAGGGTTTTCTAACCGAAAGCTGACGTTCTTAATATATACATATGGTTTGTTACAGATATCGTTTATCTGGTCAACCCTTGACCCATAACCATATTCTGAACACATAATTGACCATATACACAGAACATAAACACGTATACACTTAATCCTGAATAATTCACCTAAATCCTTCACAGAATTTTGAAATCCTCAAAATTCTATCCTAAAAATATCAAACGCATACACTAATTTTCTGTTTAGGTTCTAATTTTGAACCTTAAATCAATTAATAAAAACTTTAAAAATATTCAAATTCTCGGGTTGTCACAGCCACCTTGTTATAGAGCCAGGGTTTTAATCCCAGCTCAAACCTTTTCGCTTTCCTAGCCTCCGTATCAACTTGATGCGGAGCGAACCTAGCCAACTCATTAAACTTTGCGGAGTATTCTGACATCGTCATATTGTCCTGCTTTAACTCCAGAAACTTCACCTCCATCCTCGCCTGCATACTAGATGAAAAATAGTTTTCGAAAAATAAAGTTTTAAACCTATCCCAAGCAACTACACCTTCTCATGCCCTCGCTTGATTTGCTTCCCACCAAAAGTTTGCCTCCCCCTTCATCATGTAGGTGGCAAAAGCGGTCTTTTGCCCCTCATCTACCTTAGCAAATTACGTACGCCTTTTCTATCTCCTTAATCCAAGTATGGCCTTCTATGGGATCAGTTGTCCCTCTGAATTCTGGAGGTCCTACAGCCTTGAAATATTTGAAGTTCGCTAAGCGATTATCCGGCTGGTTCCCTACGGTTGGCATTCCTTGTTGCATAGCTTGTGTTTCCATGTTTGCAAAGTGTCGCATCGGGTCTGCTTTTTGTTGTCCCTCAGCGTTGTTGACAGATTATTCTGCCCTTTGATTTCGAGTTTGACATCTTGGCGGCATTATCTGGTTAGATAAGACATAATTTATTCTTTATTAACTTACATTCTAAACCTTATCATACAAGTTTAATATATTAAACTTGTTTCATTACTCAAACTTAGATTCTTATTCATTTAACGAATACTTTAAATAGCATATTACATACTGCTTTAATAATCAATTATCCCTTTGTGACCACAAAAGTCGGGATTTACAACCTTGACCAATATAAAAGTTGAGAATATTACATTACACAGACATACTTATCATATATGTGAGACCCCAAATTTTATGAATAAAGATTTAATTTTCTCGAAATATTTTTTTTAATATTATGGTGTGGATTTGAGATAATATTATATTTGTGGGTAGTATTTATAAATTTTGAAAAGTATGCAAGTTGTTGTATAATATTCTTTTTATTGGAGAATATCCGTACGACGGTACAATCATTGGTGGATCCCACAACGGAATTATTGTCAGATTGAGAAAACGACAAAAATATTTTATAAAAATAACAAATGGAAGTTTTACCGATTATCTTTGTTGAACTACTCTAGTAGTAAAATACAAAGAATACGCGTGGTTGCATAGTAGCACACGGTATTGATTATTGATGTTTACGTGATAAGTCATTCAGTTTTGTTTTATTAGTATTATTAATGTAATAAAATAGAAGAACTTTTTATATAAAATAGAATACTTTTATAAAGTTATTCTATAAATAGAATATATTATATTCTATTATGCATAGTATTTTGCATAGTAAAATCTTTTTATATAAAATAGAATACTTTTATAAAGTTATTCTATAAATGGAATATATTATATTTTATTATGCATAGTGTTGCATAGTGCCTGTATAGTGTTTTGCATAGTAAAATCTTTTTATATAAAACAAAATACTTTTATAAAGTTATTCTTTTTATTAGATTATAAATATAATATATTATATTTTATTTAAAAGATTTTGCTTTAAATATGGACCGTCCGGTTAAAAATAAATCGATCTGGATCGTTCATGAATTATTACTATGCAGTTCATTTTTCTATAAATAGAAGCTCATTCCTTCATTATTTCTTATGAATTCACTGAAACTCTAGAGAGAAACTATAGAGAGAAACTTGTTTGTGCGGTCTATCGCATGCATGGTGATTTCTGTTGTTATTCCACTATTTATCCTGTCTGTGTTAACATCCTGTCTGTGTTTTACGCATGACCTGGTTCCGTTATTTATTATTCTGTTGGAATATTCTTTATGTGTGTTTACGCATGACCTGGTTCCATTCTTTATTATTCTGTAGGAATAACCTGTCTATGTGGATTGCCACATGCATGGTGAATGACCCTTCGTATTCATTTCTTATTAAATTGTGGAAATGAGCTATATACGTGGATTACCGCATGGCGGGTGAAAATCTATTGCAGTTTCATATATTTTATGATACTCTTTTGGTTAAAGTTTTGGCTTCTATACTCTATGAAATTAGTGGAATATCTTTGATATTTGCGTTTCATCCAGTATCTTTTCATAAAAATATTTTTCTGAGCATTCTTGAATTTTACTCCACAAAGAAGTATCATGTTGACAATTTGGACGTTAATAGTTTTTGGATAAATTAATTCTTGAACTTGTTTTATTGAATTCTTATATCATTGTCATCATCCTCATGTTTATATTATGTTGAAAGTCATCTGTGGCCTGTAGTGCATAGATGGACTTTGTATGATTATGACCAGGGATTATTCGGTATAATCATGACTGTACTATTACAAATGATGTGGAAAAAGTTCTCATTTGTCCGTAGTACATTGACGGACAATTTTTGGTATAATTATGGCTATGGATTCTCTTCGGTCAAGGGTGCAATGATGAATTGTTTTATGGCATGATCATGACCATTGATGAATACACGATTATCTTTGGCACGTAGTGCGTGGATAATTTGTGGTCGTGATACTAATGAATATCCTTGCCGTAGTGCAGGGATGATGTTGATTATTTATTAAGTTGAGTCTTAGCGATAAAAGTAATGAAAAACCTTTTAAATCATAGAAGATAAATAGATTTTATTTTCTACTTGACTCTTCTAATGGATTGTTTGTTCCGCTGTAGTTAAACTTGATGTTTGTTATATTTTATCAGTTTAACACTGTTGAAGGATAATGATAATTTATTTTGCATTATCTTAGTCATAATATTTTTTATTGGGCTAGTTGAGCTCACCCCTTTTGCTTTCATTGTTCTCTTCAGGAAATGAGAACGTAGCAGAGACTAGTCGGGGAACGGAGTGACGGTCCAGATGATATCATTAGTAGTCCTCACTATTCTATGAAATAGTGTGATAATAAATGTAATGAGGACCCCATTGAGTTTGTATAGTCTAGAAGACAATATTTGTATTAAAACTCACAGCTCATGTTGTATAATAAAGTTTTTATTTGTATTGTGTACCATGTATTTGGTGACTCAAGATGGGTGATGTATACCTATTTTGGGGGCGTCACAATATATATTACATTAAACACACCTACACAACAGAACCTATACTACCTATTTACTATGCCTTTTTCTTGGACAACCTTTCGCTTGATGACCTTCTAATCCACAAATAAAACATGCACCTGGTTTATAGTTGGGACAATAAAGAGTGGTATGTCCCTCATAACCGCAAATGTAACATATCTTTTTTCATTTCTTCTTATCGTGTTTTCCTAAGTCGTGGTCTTCTAACTTTTTTTCCCCCTTATTGCTCAGAGTTGCACACGATGTGTTACTTTTGGCTCCCATCTGATCAATTTGGATTTTAAGCTTATCTTGTTCTTCCATTGTTTCGATTAAGGCTTTTCGCAATTGACTATTTAATAGCATTTCTATTTCCCACAGCTTTTCCAGAGAAAAAACCTTGTTCCTCAAATTCTGCACCTCCGTTGATGCTTGATCAACTTCAACTTTAGTGTCTGAATCACTATCTGTTAGTTCCACCATTTTTGGATCTGGTACTACGTTTTTCAAAATAACCACCTCATTCGAGTTGTTTTCATTGTGAGCCTCTATTTCAGCTATTGGCTTCGATATTATCTCGGGTGTATGAATTTTATCCTTCTCCATGCTATAAGCATATAACAAGCCTTTTCCACCAGACATCTACACACATAAATTATCCTGATTAACATATAGTATATACACACAACAAATACTAGTTTTATATAAGTTATCTTTTATTTTGTTTGACGATGAATTTATTCAATTCATCTCTTTTTAAACTCTATATAAGTTATTTATATTTTTAACGTTTCCCTCTGTTCTAAGGTTATAGCGTCTATCCCACCTAAGGTTTTTAACCCTAAAGCTCTGATACAGACTTGTAACGCCCCAAATTTAGGTACTTGAAACCCGAACTCGGTTCTTCATGATACCATATCTATGAGCGAAATAATACTAATAATAATAGCAATAATATAAATATCAAACTTAATTTACATATCAGAGTCTATTCCCAAGTACGCAACCTTTAAACGTTCATTACAATACATGATAGATAATATATATCATCCTTATCTTAATAAAACCAAATTATTACATAATATATAGCATAACACTCATTCAACAACTTTCCCTTTTCCTTTGTTCTTGGCAGAGCTCTCTAGTTGTTCACACTTAGTTGAAAATATTTAAATTGAGCAAGGATGAACATTTAAGTGCCCAGTAAGTAGTAGTAATTATAAATATTAGTTGAAAGGATTAAATGTTTTCTTTGTACGACACTTCTACAACGCATCAATAGTTGTGAAGTAAACTTCACCAATAGTAATAATATATTAATTATATATCAATTTTTTTTGAAACTACGTACTGACTATAACTGGGGATTAGTTGACAGAATATGAACATTGTTTTCTATTTTCGAAAAGGTTAAACAGAACTTCATCTGCAAACCGTCATAACTTACATGCACGGGGGGTGATCCGCCTGTTATGCCCTATATTGATCAATACTATATGCAAGAACAATATTATCATTCATCTGATCCGCCTTTGGCGCATAAAAGTTTTTCCATGTACGGGATGTTCATACTTAGTCGGGAATCCAAACCAAAATAATTCGGTTGGATATAAGTAAGGTTTTATCTTGTTCAACAATAATTTATAAGTCAACAATATATATACTGGAAATTAATAAATGTGTATCAACATGTGACTAAATACAATGATTATCCAAGTGGGGACACTTGTATAACCATATATAGAAATTAACGAACAAAATATATATCTAAATTATAATATAATACCATGTTGATAATCAATGTTCGAATATAATATATATAACAATAGGGTTAATAATATGGTATAATAGTAATATAATTCTGAGACTTTTTTACTTATGTCCATTGCATAAAGTAAATGCAAAGGTAGGATACTTGTCTGGTCTGCTGCTTACAATACGAAATTTAGTTTTATCTGTTATATAGCAACCTATCATTAATAAGATCATTTTACTGATTAAAATAACATATCGTATCACATAATACTTCTTATTGCAGTCAGTACATAACCTAATCACATTGTGACACTTGTTTAACAATCATTGGATCACAAACAAACAAATATCGAGTCTAAGACTCTAATCAAATTATCTAAGTTTAAATCAATTTCTGAAACATGTCGGCGTACCGATGACTTTATCGGGTAATTATCGAGTCTAAGACTCTATCCTGTAGTTCAATATAACTTGAACAATGGTCAAATTATTTTAAATGACTTATAATAATTTTTAATTAATTATTATAATTTATCATGATTTTTCAAACACCGAAATCATTATTAAATAATTTAAATATTAAATATCTTTATTATCATTTATATTTAATTAATATTAAACTATTAATGAAACCATTGTCAAAATATTAAAGTTATTTATAATAACTCAAAATATTTTAAAAGTACTAATATTACCCTTAAATGATCTTTAAAACATTTAAAATCATTTTAAAACAATTATCATTAATATTTAAATATTAATGTACTATTTATCAAATATTAAAAGTCATTAATTATAATTTAAAATATTTTAATTCATTTATATCCTTTTAAATAATTTTTAAATATTTAAAACCATTCTAAAATATTTATTTAATATTATTATTAAATAAATGTATTATCATTAATATTAAATTAATATCATTAATATTAAATTATTAATGAAATTATCCTTTAAATATTAAAAGTTATATTTTATAACTTAAAATATCAAATGCATACACTTATTTTCTGTCTAGGTTCTAATATTGAATCTTAAACCAATTAATTAAAATTTTAAAAAATTTCTAAATTTTCGGGTTGTCACATCAAGGAGCAAGGAGCGTTTGAAGACCCGTTTGTAATGAAGCCCGGGTTTAAATGTAATAGTTATATTTAAACATTAGTTCTTGCACCCCTAGGGTTTGACCTTTTGGTTCACTTGGTGGCTCTAGTGAACCAAACTAGAATAAAAGTCCATAATCAATTCGGGTAGAATATTATTCTATATGTGCATGCTTATACAATATATATATATATATATATATATATATATATATATATATATATATATATATTATGCAAATATGCTTCGTATGTTAATTAATATATATGACGCATATTTTATATATATATATGTGCATGCACGCTAAATAAGATGAGACAAATTAATAACAAACCACTCAAATTTTTTATATTAAATCTTAAGCCTTCAAAGATATTTGGAATATCGAACGTCGCCTTCCAGCATGATAAAAATAATAGAGTATCAATTAATTATTATAAGTTTGTTGTGTAACCACAAGGCTTATCTTAATTCTTTGAGATGTTAATTTTATCACATTTGATGTTTATAAAGAAAATTGAACAATATTGTTTTGTTGTGTCACCACAAGGACAATATTTTTCTTTTTTGAATATATGGAGTGCTAGGTTGGACTTAACTTGGATAATTTTGATTAGGATGTGCCACCACTTGTTCAAAATAATTTAAGAGGCAAAATACAAGGAGTTGCATAGTTGATGTAATTGACAAGAGTTGTCTACCTATTTATTTATATATAGTTTGTTATGTCACCACAAGGCTATATACATTTGAAATGGGATCCTTATTCTCACTAGCAAATCTTTAATTAGATTTTTTCGAACTATATAAGTGAGGATAATATAGTTTGATGAAAATAGTGGGAGATACCAATTTAAAACAAGACCTAATTTATTTTGGTAATTAATAAAAGAATGTATGCTAAAATATTGTTCAGAACAAATTCATTTACAGAATTTTACAATGTCTAAATTAATATCACTGCGAAACATATTAGATGTTAATTAATCGAACCGAATTACTCGGATTGGTTAAGAAATTTGAGAATAGTTCTAATGGCTAAAAAGCTATCTTATGTCCTTAATACGTCTTTCCTGCAATGGTTGCAGACAATGCGTCTGAGGAAGAGATTTCTACTTTTAGAAAGTGGCAAGATGATGCACAATTGGCTCAATGCATCATGCTCGCATCCATGAGTAACAACTTTCAGCGTCAGCATGAAACTATGGATGCTCTTACTATATTTCTGCACATCAAGTAGTTGATGGTGAGGAAAGTGGGACTAATAGATATCAAATATCTAAGGAGCTCTTCCGATCTAGAATGACCAACGACACTACAGTACAGACACATGTCCTAAACATGATCAATTTGATTGAACAATTAGGACAACAGGTTTGTCATGGATGGAGAGTTGAGTCAAGATTTGATCTTGCACTCACTCCCGGACTCCTTTCACAAATGTTGTTATTTTTTCATATGAACAAGCTAGATATCAGCTTCACTGATTTGCTTAACATGTTGAAAAATGTTGAGAATCACTTTCCAACCAAGAAAGACCAAGTCTTACTGGTAGGGGCCAAATGATCTTCCGAAAAGAAAAACGATTCAAAGAAGGTAAACAGAAAGGCAAAAACAAAGGATAATAAGAACAAAACTAATACGGATAGCAAAAGAGTTTGTTTCCACTGCAATAAGCTTGGACATTGGAAAGAAACTGCGAGAAGTATCTTGTAGAGGCTAACCAGGAGAAACTTAGTGAAGTTTCGGTTACAAATACAATTTTGTTCATGATTTAAAATAATTTTCTCTTTAGGTTAAGGTTCTACTTGGGTATTGGATACCGACTTTGGTTATCATAAATATAGATTTATGAAGGGACCAAGCAGAAGTAGAAAGCTAAACAAAAATAAGTAATCCTATGTGTGGGAAATGAAGCAAAGGTTGCTACATTAGCCATAGGAACTTATTATTTAGCATTGCCTACGGACAAGTCTATTAAGTCAATAAGTTGTTATTGTATTCCAGTTCTCGTTAGAAACATTATTTCCATTTTATTGTTGGACAATGAAATCATTGGTATTATAATTAAGAATAATTGTTGTTCTATTTATAATAATAATATTTTGTATAGAACTAAAATATTACTTATTGGATTTTGTGTACTTGACTTACGTGAAAATATATTTTACAAATTGAACAAACTATTATAAGAAAAGGAGATGATCATTCAAAGAGTTGAATGTGTGTATTTGCTGAAATACAAGTGTGAATTATTTGAAAGGTTCAAAGAATTCAGAAGTGAAATAAATTGGCAAAGTATTAAGATTCTTTGATTAGATCAAGGAATAAATACTTGTGCAATAAGTTTCTAGATCATCTCAAATGGTTTTTTCATAATGGACGCCTCCTGATACGCATAAATTTATTGATGCATCTGAAAGGAAAAATCGTACCTTGTTGGACATTGTAAGGTCCATAATGATTTTACCGACATTCCAGTATCCTTCTGAGGTAATACTCTAGAAATGGTTGAATATCTACAAAAGATAACCTCAAAATTCGACCCGAGACTCTATAAAAGTTATGGACATGAAGGATTCATAATCTTAAGTATGTTAAGATAAGGGGTTGTCCAGCTTATGTGAAAAAGGTTTCAAAGGATAAGCTTGAGACAAGATTTGACAAGTGCAGAGTTGTGGGACATCCTAAAGTAAGTTTAGGGTATATATTCTATAATTCTACTTGGCAAAAAGGTGTTTGTTGTGAAACACGCTGCCTTCTAAGATAAATGTGTTTATCATTGAAAGGGCTAGTGGGAGGATAATAGATCTTGAAGAGTTCAAGAACCACAAAACACTATAAGTTAAATAAGAGTAACCTGTAGATAGACCTATTGTACCACAACCGAATTGTAAATCTGGAATAGTACTGAAGATACCTAGGAGGTATGGATTCATCATTGATGATGATGATGAGGTACACATCATAGAAGATGATGAACCAGTTAAATACGATGAGGTAAGAGTTGTAGACACTCAGAGAAATGAATTAAAGCAAGCTTCTCAAAAATGGAACATTCATTTTAATGAGATAATCAAAAGTGTTTGATTTTATCAAAAATAAGAATAAACCTAGTGTGTACAAAAAGGTCTGTGGGAGCACCGTGACATTCCTAATATTATATGTTGATATACTATGGATAAGGAATGACATACTAATACTACAATCAGTAAAGATAAAGTTGTCTAAACATTCCTCAAAGAATGATTTGGGAAGAGTATCTTAATTGGGGATTCAAATCTATATAGATAGATTTAAAAGGATGCTCAGCTTAACCCAATTAAGGAACATATATTCATTTGATGCTAAAGTCATTTAACATGGCAAACTCGAAGAGATGTCTCATGTTGATGAGCCATGGAGTGTATCTCTCTTAATAGTCCCCACAAACTCCTGAAAAGAGAAATCGCATGAGGAAAAATCATGTAGACAATGAAATATATTAGACCTGATGTTGATCGGTCATATTCTGGAGAAGATCACTGTAAGATAGTGAAAAACATCTTAAAGTACTTAACCGACACTAAGGATGTTATTAAAATTTATGGTGAGTCTAAATTAAAACTAGAGGGCTTAACAAACTTAAGTTTTTCAAATAGACCAAGACGATAGAAAATGCACTTTAAGGTAAATCGTTACCTTGAACAGTAGTGCGGTGAATTGGAAAAGTTCCAAACAGCAAAGAGTTGTTGGTTTAGTGATAAAGACAAAGTATATAGTTGTAAATGAAGCTGCAAGTTAATTGTTTGGATGAAAAGTTCATTACAGAACTAGGAATAGTTCGTAAGTCTCATATTGGATCTAAACATGTGTTGTGTCACTTTCATTTGATTATAAGAATTATTGAAAGATGAGAAATCACTATAGAGATAGTGGACTCTCAAGAACAACATTACAAATCCATTAACTAAAGCTTATCCAACAACAGGATAATCGTCACTTAGAGAAGAAGAGTATGAGATACCATGACAATTGACTTTAGTGCAAGTGGGAGATTGAAAGTAGTATGCACACAAGCCAATCATGTTTGATAATAAAGCATATACGTACTTTGTAATAATCTTATTCATTTATTAATAAAAAATATTAATTTATTAAAAGCTTTTAATTATCTACATGATGCTGTTTTATAATATGTGATAAAACCATAGTTTTAAGCAATGTTTTTAGAATAATGATGATGATCATTCTAATGAGATCTAAATTCTTAGAAAGCTTAAAACTAAAATAGTTCTTAATCATTGGATTACTAAATTGAGGATTAGTGAATTCGGATAGATTGATACATACGTTGCTTGCTCATTGGATGAGGATGATTGATCTCATGATCATTTGTGTGGAGACACTAAAGCAAGTATGTAGGTGCTTATTAGAGAATAAGTTCACTGAACGTGGCTCGCTAAGGAATACCTAATGAAGTTTTACTTGTCTGTCAATAGGAATTCATGTAGTGATAGTAGTACAAGTGATCCTTGGACTTGAGATCATCATAGTATCTTGTGTATGATGAGTTATACTTTGACTTATTCCTTAAGACCCTTAGGGTATATCAAAGGGTATGCTTGGGTATAATAAGTTGTACATGGAGATAATGTATGATCAATAAAGAATCTACCGCTTCTAGTAAAAGAAGAAAAATGTTCTGTGTGATTCGATAAATGACAACCCAGTAGTCCTTGGCCAAGGTAGAATGAAATTAGAAAGGAGTTTCTAATTTGCATTATATGGTGTTGTGCATTTAAGAGTCGAAATACATATAATTAAATAAAATAAGACTTGACAGTAATTCCATGTCTTATATTTAATTGGGACATTGTATGGTGGAAAGATTGAATTGTACGGTAACTATTTACTCAAAGGTTCTTTTATGATTAATGTTGAAATCTATATTATCTGGAAAGTCGTTAATCGCTAGGGAGGCTTATCCCTATTGTAGAATAAATATTATTTAATTAAATAAATTAATTGTTTAATTTATTTATTTAAATAAGATTAGAACTGTTCTAATTGATTTATTCACAACCGATTTAATATAGAGAACCTAAAGGGTCACACCATAATAAGAAGAATAATTATTTAAGAAGTTAATGACATAATCGTAATAATAAGGTAAGTATATTTAATTTAATCTATGGTGATAGAATAAATTATTAAATTAAATAACAATATTAATTATTTAATATTTTGGAAATATTAAATATAAAATAATAAGAGGAGTCTTATTATTATTACTAGTATTATTATTATTTAATTCCTAAAGGAGTTTGAGAATTAATTAATAAAAGTACTCTCATATATTCCTAATAAGATTAGGAGGTTAAATTAATTAAAAAGTTTAATTAATTATCCCTAATAAGATTAGGGAGCTTAATTAATTAAAAGATTTTAATTAATTAAATAATACTCTATTTTCTATTTAGATTAGAAGGGTTAACTGATATCTTTATAAGAGGAGTCTTGTATCAGATATCAATAGATGTGATTCCAATTGTTGGAGAGTACGCTCTTTTTCTATGAGAGATAGAACAACTAGGGTTTTTCCAAACACCACTACAAAAAAATGCGGCTTCACCAACAACTGATTTTCGTTGCTAAAGGTGCCAAATTTCGTTGCTAAAGGGTTTTGGCAACGACTTTACTGTCGTTGCATCTTTCGTTGCGCAATGAGCGTTGCTAATTGTTCCGCAACGAACGTATTTTTTTCGTTGCCAAAAGTAATATATTTTGCAACGAAATTTGGCTTTCGTACAGAGACGTCGATCCTTTAGCAACAAAATGTATTGTTGTAGAATAATTAAAATGTCATTACTAAAAACCCCATTTCGTTGCAAAAGCCTGCTAATTGGCAACACAATGAACTCTTTTTTTTTGCAACGACCATGCATTTTCGTTGCAATTAACACCGTTTTGCAACGACATTTTTCGTTGCAGTAAATTATGAAAATTGTTGCCTAAGCTTGCTTTCGTTGCGGAATGTAAACTTTTTAGCAATGATTTTCGTTGTTGATTATATTATTTGGTAACGACATTATGCTGAATCAACAACGAAAATGTTTGTTGCTAGTTATTTTTCAATATCAACGAAAGTCGTCGATTAACGACATTATATGTTGTCGTTTCTTTATATGTGCAACGAAAGTTGATACGATTTGCAACAATAAAAAATGTTGCCTTTTATCTTAGTATTAGCAACAATATCCTCTCTGTTGTTATTAGGTTAATTTTTCGTTGCCAAATATTATATTTTTAATGCCATTAACAACGAAAATTTGTTACTAAATGTATAAAAAATTGTTGCTATATTAAAACTTGTTCAATGCTTTGGTAACGAATTATATTGTTGCCACATCAAAATTTGGCATTCTTTTTGTGTACCTGGCTGACTCAATGTCCCCATAGCAAATAATGGAAAAAATAGAAAAAACTAAAATATTATTAACTTAATAAAATTATCCACTACATAATCATTCATTATCTTTACAAATAACCATCTAAAGCTACCACAGTTCTTCAATCAAAGTTTATATCTAAATATATAGAGAGAGTACACTTCATAATTTCGTCCCTTGTCTTCCGTAAACGTAACACAAAAATTTGATACCCAGTATTGTAAGGCAGGTCATAGAAGCAGTCTTTCTGCTCATTTAAAAATAATAGCAAGTTAGAAAAATGAAGTAAATAGGTCACCAAAGACACTTAGTGCCAAAATCAATACTCAAAGACAATAGAGTTGCTACGTGGTATTAATGTACACCGTATTGCTCATAAGCATAAAAAGACAAATGGGCAATCACAATATCATTTAATATAAATCCAAATAGAAAAAGAACTTTCAGTGCGACTATATGATAAATATGTTTACAAGAAAAAATTGGAATCTTAATCGGCCATTTCATGAATTAATTTCAGTAAGCATAATGGTAAACATATTTTCTGGTACAAGACTTGTAGATTATTATTATATGTTGACCTCAAGTTCGAATTCAGTCACATTCAACAACCACAAACATCACACAATCTTAAATACCATCACACAATCTTAAATAACAATGTTTCGATTTCTATATAGAAAGGACAACAATTATGGAAAAGTTGAGGCTATTAGTCAATGTGAAAAAACTTTTCTTGAGACGACAAATTTCCATACAGTATATGCGATGCTAGCTATAATCACAGACATCATAGATTTATTTTGTAATAACCCGAGATTTCCTAAATAAAATAAATAAGAAAATTTGCGTATAATTTTTTTTTATTTAATGACGAGAATAAGTGAACGATAAATACGAATATATTTATTTCTTTAAAAATTAGAAATAATTTTGGAATTATTAATTACTACAAATTATATTTTATGGTAATTAATTTACAGCGAGGTAAATATTTTTATTAATTATTTTCCATGATAACATGATTGGAAATAATATATGAAGTGATAATTGGAATTATATAATAAATATTTTATTATAATTCAGAATAATTAAGTTAACTATTTTAACTTGATTACTGATGTTGTGTAAGAAAGAGAAGTCAGATATGAGATCCAAACCCTGAATTGGGATTGTGATCAAGAGATGAGAATAATAATATTATATTATTGTTATAATGATTTTACAGTACAATAATTATGTACTGTGTATGTGCGGACAGATAATATTGAGCAATGACAGTCAATTAGGTCATAACATATTGCCCTGCTGTGAAACCCTAATTATTAAACTCAGTTACGAGATATGACTGAGTAGTGACTGAATTCTGTTATTTTTTCACCAAATGTCAGAGGCTATAACTCTTTGTTCGATCACGAGTTTTGTTGTTTAAAAGTTGTTATAGGTATCCTGATATGTGGTATTTAATCTCCAAAAGGAATCAAGTTCATATCTATTGTAGATCGGAATTTATAAGCGGTCAAAGTGGGTTGACCGGCATTGACCGGCTGTTCTTCAAACCCAGAAAATATTCCAAGTGTCCAGAAAATATTATTTTGGAAAATGTCAGGCCTTATATCTCGGTTATCTTTAATGTGTTTTGTGTTCTAAAGGTTGTTATGTGTATCTTGTTATGTGGTATTTAACCTCCAAAACGAATCAGTCCATATATATTATGGATTAAGAGTTATTTAAGGTCAAACTGGGTTGACCAAGCATTGATCCGAAAAATTTCAGGCGGACGAAATTTTCTAAGTGTTGTTTTTTTTGATAAGGTTTGACCATACTTTAGATGCTTGATTTATTGTTGTTATGATGATTTTAAGTATTAGAGATGTAGTCCTACATGTTGTCTACACACTGGAATTGATAGATCACGTAAACATTGCACGATTGTCAAGTTATAGAGGTCCAAAATAGGCATCACGAACTGTTCTTCACGAAGAACAGCTCTGACAGCTACTTTGAGGTACGTTTTCTCCCAGATATGATGTTGTTTAGAGGTTATGTTTGTTGAATATTGTAGTCTTGTATTTTCTCTACAAGACCCAATTTATATATTGTCCAAATTCGTTAAGATGAGAGAGTTATTCACGGTCAAAGTAGCCCACTCGGTTCTGCCTTATGAAGATCTGGGTAGGCTCAAGAACACCTATAGCGACAGTTACTGTCACTATAGGGGCCTTTAGCTTACGCTTTTAATTATTTTAATTTCTTATTTTCCTAAAATTAATTTAAAAAATTAGAAAAATTAGTTTTAATTATTAAAATACCAAATAAATTATGAAAAATTATTTTAAAGTCCGAAAAATAGTTTTTAATTATTTTGAGTATATTTCAAAAATATTTAATATTTTTGAAATATAAAAAATTTTATTTATTTAATTATAATATTAAATAAATGATTTAAAATAGTTTTAATTCATGAAAAATCATGAAAATTATTTTATGGTATAAGAAAATATTTTGAGTTATTTTCCATGACTTTTAATATTTTGTGATGAATTTCATTAATTAATTAATATTAATGATATTAAAGTTATTTATTGATTATATTAAATAATTAGTTTAAAAATGATTTTAATATTTCAAAAATCATTTTAAATGAAAATAAAGTATTTAAAGATATTTTGAGTTATAAAATATAACTTTTAATATTTAGAAGATAATTTCATTAATAATTATATATTAATCATATTTAGTTAATGATTTGTGATATTAAGTTTATTTAATATTTATATTAAATAAATAGTTTAAAAATGGTTTTATTTATTTAAAAATCATTTAAAGAGGATATTAAGGATTTAAAAATATTTTAAGTTATAATTAATGACTTTTAATATTTAGATAAATAGTACATTAATATTTAAATATTAATGATAATTATTTAAAAATGATTTTAATTATTTTAAAAATCATTTAAGGGTATTATAAATGTTTTAAAAATAGTTTGAGTTATTATAAATAACTTTTATATTTTAGCAATGGTTTCATTAATACTTTAATATAAATTAATTATTAATGATAATGGAATTGTTTAATGTTTAAGTCATTTAATTATGATTCCGATGTTTGAAAGTTATAATAGCCCAACTAGTGACTAGAGAACCTAAGTTATGAAGTCCGAGATTTGATGAAGAGCACCCATAGTAATATGATTATATCACTATAAGCCCTTGAGTGATGATTTGATTTATTTTAAATTTTTCAATTTACGGAAAATTCAAAAATAATTAAAAGTAAAATGTATGATATTTACGGATGTTGAGGTATAGAATAAGAGTCTTAGACTCAAGATTTTGCAAATAAAAGTCATTTTTTGCACGTCGAACAAATGCCGTACCTATAATAGAAAGAAAAGGCTATTGTAAGAACATGGATGAGATATTTGAAAAATGTATAAAAGTATAGAATAGAAAGTATGATCACTTGCGATTATGTGATGACGTGATTAGACTATGTCTTGAATCAGTAATTGCAATTACTATGTGTTATGATATATTGTTCTAATCGAACGAATGATCTGATTATTGATAGGTTGTGATAAAGAGATAAAACCTAAGTTGAGATTTGTAATCGAAATCGGTGCAAGTATCCTACCTTTGCATTTTCTTTATGCAATGGACATGAGTAAGAAGTTTCAGAATTCTTTTCTATTCTGGTACAGATTATGTACGCTTTGATTATCAACATGTTAGCTCAGATACATATTCTGTTCATTGATTTTTAAATGGTTATACAAGTGTCCCCACTTGGATAATCATGACATTTATTCACATGTTGATACACCTTTGTCAATTACCCGTATATATATATGTTGAATTACATATTATTGTTGAGCAAGATTAAAACCTTCTAAGCTGGAACCGTGCATGTATGAACATCCCGATAATGGGAAAATTTTTATGCGCTTGGCCCGGACAAAGGTGAGCGATGAATTTTGTTCAAGTTATGTAGTATTGATCAATCTGAGGTACAATCTGGGTGATCACCCTCCGTGCGTAAGTTATGATTTCTTATGGATGAATTTCGCTAAACCTTTTCGAAAATGAAAAAACCATGTTCATAGTATGTTTCTTAAACCCTATTCATGGGTGGAGCCTCATTTCAAGAATTTGAAAGAGAGTTGTTATGTGAATCTTTTATCAGTACGGATTACTTCACAACTTTTGCTTCGTTGTTGAAGTGTTATGTAAAGAGAATACTTATATTCTTTCAGCTTATATTTATAATTGCTATTACTTGCTGGGCACTCAAATGCTCATCCTTGCTTAAATTAAATGTTTTCGATTCGTCGACGATCGACTTTGAAGGCTCGAGTACCTAACAAGGGAAAAGAAAAGTCGCTCGAATGAGATTTAGTATGAGTTAATGGTTATAGTTAGTAAGACAATGGAATCTATTGTCGTATTGTAAGGAATGTATTTGAAGGTCACGTACCTGGGGAAGTAAACTTTGATGTATGTAAATTAAGTTCGAATGTATTATTATTTAGTATTATTCAGCTTAAAGAAATGGTATCGTGGAGAACGGAGTTCGGGTTGCAAGTACCCGGATTTGGGGTCGCCACATATTTACCAAGAATTCAACATGTTGCAGCAAATATTGGAAAGACACATTTATTGTTAACTTGGGAATTTTTAAGTGGTAAGGATAGAACATACCCAGGTCAGCGAGATAAGTTCCTCCCCTTCATAATTGGGTCCTACAAGAATAGTCCCCGATGAAGAATAGTCCTTGAGGGTTGGTATGGTCACATCTTAAATGTCGACCATCTCTCATTTTGATCATGAAACCATCAGAACTGCTCTTCACCTCAACTATATTGAAAAACAGATGAAACACATAAATATATTATAAGCAATGGAGTGGAAGC
Source organism: Panax ginseng (assembly GCA_020205605.1). Taxonomy (NCBI): domain Eukaryota; kingdom Viridiplantae; phylum Streptophyta; class Magnoliopsida; order Apiales; family Araliaceae; genus Panax; species Panax ginseng. The sequence goes on from CM035141.1 coordinate 46,329,452, forward strand.
ACATACACTGAGATTATGGATAGGTTTTAAATACCTGCTGAATAATTTGTAAGGCCTACTTCAAGTCCATATTGAGGCAGCTTATGCGAATATGCTGCTGCAAGTACCATATCTCCAACAATGCTAGCAGATACTGTCAGGAATAAGCATGTGAATGATATTCCTATTTATATATGAATTGATTATGATATATATATGAATGAATAATATGAAAGCATGTTTGTATTAAGAAAAGCTATAAAGTCCTTTGATAGATAATAGAAAAATGTGTACAAGGACTTAGAATGAATTGATCAAGTATGTTAGGTTGATCCTACATAAGCAAAACAGCTTTGTAAAGTCCTTAAAAAGAAATGATGTACACGGACTATAAATATAGAAAGATCAAGCATGTTAGGTTGATCTTATGATGTAATAGATAGGCTTTTCTGATCGTCGAGTATTGTACCAGAGATAGTAGTCTGCTAGGAGAGTCAAGGATAACTCGAGAGCTATCGATGCAGAATCGTAGTCTGCAAGATATTAGATCTCGGAGTTCGTAGACTGCCAGGAGAAACGATGAAGGATCGTGGTATATCGAGAAGAGCTTCTTCAGGATCGTAGTGTGCTGAGGAAGTTATGTTCAGAATCGTAGAGACAACCTGCCTACGAGCCGACCAAGCATCTGCCAAAGCCAAGTCAGAAACGTAGACTACACTAGAGATCGTAGAGTCTACTGATGCCGAAGCCATGCCAAGGATCGTAGACTACACTCTGAGTTCGTTGAGTCTATTGATTACATACAGAGATCGTAGTCGAGCAAGATCAGATGAAGAAAACAAGCACAAGGCAGAAACCGTAAAGTGTTAAGATCTGATCTCAAGATCGTAGTGTCTGCACAGCCGAAGCTGAATCGTAGAGTGCATAACTACAACCTCAACAGAAGTGTTCACAATGCATAGGCAGAATCGTAGAGCAAGTACGATTCTCAACTAATGAGCACTCCTAGAATATCCAAAAGAACAAAGTCTCTGGTTGGCAATGCAAAGATACATCCTACCTGAAGGGAATCAGAGAGCACTCAACGAATGACATGCAAGCTAACAGAAGATCTAAGCACCAACCCAATCAGCATCAAGATTGAGTTGTAAAGCCATTCGAGATGAAGTCTTCCACAAGATTATCATAAGAAGACTTCAGTAACTGACTAAGGAAAGTCAGCAAGTGCAGTAGCTGTCAAGTGAACAGAAGACAACGATCTTGGAAGCAACCGAGATTGTAGTGTTTGCCAAACAAAGAAAGAACTAATGGAAAGTGAATCAAGATACTGGTTAGTCTCTGAAGAAGAAGGCTAAAGTGATTAAGCGTAGGGTCAGTCCATTGATGATAAGTGAACGGGAGATCACAAGGAGAAAGTGAGCTGGACGCGCCACAAATTTGAAGTGTCTTGGTATTCAGAGGGGACCAGAGCAAGGAGTTAGGCCATCAGTCTCTAAGAACAGTCGAAGCAAACAGAAGTGTTGAAGCACTGCACAATAGAAGGAAGAGGTGTACTACATTGGAGATCCAATCAACACTCTTCGAGATCGTAGTGTTAACTCTACCAGTCAATGAGCAACACTCAACCAGACACTACGATCAGGTCCTCGAAGACATGCATCAGAATCGTAGAGTTCGAACAACCGAAGATTGAAGCATTGGGAACGGTTCAATCTGAAGGATGGTATTCAGACAAAAGCTTATTGAGAGCATCGATGCAAAAGGACAACCTCTGATCGAGAAATCAGAAGGAGATAATAAAGTCTTCAACCTGCCTAAGACACTAAAGTGACATCTCTGATGGGTAGGTGAAACAATAGACTGCAATGTTAGATAAAGTATGACATGTCACATCAGCAGTCTACCTCTGTCAACTCGAGATCTGTGAAGATATTTGAATAGCCTTCAACGGCTACTTTCCAAACCGAAGGATTGGGAAGGAGTATAAAACAGGAAGAGCTTCAAAGATCGAAAGTTGCTGGAGTTGCCGAGTTTGGAGAGAAGGTGGACTGTACTAAACCATGTAAGATAGTGAGTCCGAAGGCTCACTCTACGATCCACCAAGAACACTCAGATTCATGCAAAGGAAGAAGTAGAAGTGAGAGTTCTACTATGTAGAAGTGAGAGTTCTACTACAAGAAGAGTGTTCTGAATTGCCGAGAGAAAGAAGAGCATCATGTCATCATGGTGTCCATCATGGGAAGACTCTAAGTACAATAGAGAAGAGCTCACATCCATCTTAGCAAGTCCATCATGAGAAGACATCAAGTATCAAGAAGGGAGATCGCAAACGTCATCATGGTAGCAAGCATGAGAAAGTTTCTATATACCAAACATAAGAACTTACAGTCATCTTGGAAACCTATCATGCACATCCATCATGTATCAAAAGAAAGATCTTCAAGGCAGTTCATTAAGGGATCATCCGAAGCGGTTGAGTAACTGAAGAAGCTGAGCATCATGCAACACTCAACTACACTTCAAGGATGATCACGACAAGTTGCTAAGTATAGAAGATGTTCAGAGCATGAAGACATCTTAGCAGCTCAGCACCAACTCCAACAAACCAACGAACAAATAACAAAAGCCAGAGCTTGAGGGGTCCTTGTCCGAAGGGACTAAATGAAGCCAGGGCCGGAAGGGTCCATGTCCGGAGGGACTAAACGAAGTTCCAAGCCTGCTGGTCTTGAAGAGTTCCTAGGGAACTAGTGGAGTCCCAAGGCTGCTGGCCTTGAAGAGTTCTTAGTGAACTGAAGTCCCAAGGCTGCTGGCCTTGAAGGAATCTTAGTGATTCAGGGTGCTGCCCTTCCTTAGTGGAAATCCTTCTAGTTGAAAGCAGAAGAGTTGATTAGGAGTTTGAGTCTCTGAACCACTTAAAACCCCTTGTGTCTTTTACATTATGTCATTTACATTATGTACTATAACTGCTATAACTGCTATGTATATTTTAACTGCTTATAACTAAACTTACTCTACGAACAATGTATGTATAATTATGAATATATCAATGAAGGGGATCTTTTACTTATTCCGCTGTGCTTGAAAAGATTCTTATGTTTGTTATATGCTAATTTAATAGCTATACAAAATAATAGAGAAAAGTATTTGAAATAAAAAAGATCTATTCAACCCCCCCTTCTAGATCTATTGTGCCTACTGGGAACTAACAGATACAATTTGAGTAGTAATATCCTTGTTTGTGTATAACAGATTTAAGGTTGAACTTGTACAATAAAGAGTTAATTGTTCTCACAAACTCAAAAGAATAAAACTTCAATGCGCAAAGCAATTTACATATACAAATTTCAAATTAAAATATCTGAGAATGGAAAGGAGATCATGTGTTATTACGAGTTGCTCTGTGGAAAGGAGTTACGAGATTTGAAAAGAGAGGAAAACTCAATCCTTGATTCATTGGCCCATTTTTAATCCTCGATCGAGTAGGAACTGTGGCCTATAGACTCTCTTTACCGCCAAGTATGTCTCGTGTTCATAACGTTTTTCACATATCCATGTTACATAAATATGTGGAAGACCCGAACCACATTATTGAGTTAGAACCGGACGAAATAGCGGAAGATTTGACGTATGAAGAGGTTCCTGTTCAAATCCTGGATAAGAAGGAACATATTCTACGCTCCAAGGTTATACCTCAAGTAAAAGTTTTGTGGAGAAACCACGATGTTGAGGAAATGACTTGGGAGTTAGAATCTAAAATGAAATCAAGGTATTATCATCTCTTCGATATACCAGGTACGTACCCTAATTTCGAGGGCGAAATTTCATAAGAAGGGGAGGTTGTAAAACCCCAACTTTTTGAATAAAGATGAATTTTCTATAAATATTATTTTTGAATATTATGGAGTGAAATTGATATAATGTTATAGTTTTGGGTAATATTTATAAATTTTGCAAAGTACGCAAGTTGTTATATAATATTCGATTGGTCGGGGAATATTCGCTTTTAACAGGGAATATTCGCATACACAACTACAATAATCATTGGTGGACCTCATAACGGAATTATTGTCCGGATTGAGAAAACGACAAAAATACTTTATGAAAATAACGACGAAAGTTTTACCGTTAACTGTTGAAACACCCGGTGTTAAAAGTACAGTAATACGCGTGGTTGCATAGTAGCACACGGTATTGATTATTGATGCTTACGTGAAAAGTTATCTCAATTTTTTTTCATTATATATATATATATATATGATTGATATTTATTTATATATATATATATATTATATATGTAAAGTTGACATGTGGGGGTAGGGGAAAGAAAAAAAAAAGAAAGAGAGATGTCGGGTGGGGGAATTAAGAAAGTGGTGATTGATATATATTTATATGTTAGTGGGTTTTGGTGGAGCAATGATATGGATGGGGGAAGAAAGTCTAGCCATGGGTGGTGTGAAAAGAGTACAATTATTATATGTTGTTATATATATAATATTGGTGTGGGTGTGTAATTACCATGTGATTAATTATACATATATAACTTGTTTTGTTCTTTACTGATAATGCTTGAAAATTCATGGCCTAGCATTCACACGCCACTGCTTAATATTTCATTTGTGAAAGCATTCGGTGCACACGGACTAAACAGTATGCCTTCAATTCTTCCATAAATAGAAGCTCATTCCTTCATTATTTTCTTACGAATTCACTAAAACTCTGGAGAGAGAAAGAAGAAAAGTATTCTGCTACTTCACTACTTATATATCCAATACTCTTCTTCTTAAGGTAGGGAATATTATTTGTTGTACTCATAAGGGGTGTTATTATTTTGTATTCATGAAGAGAACTTATGTTATTCCATTCTTTATTATTCTGTTGGAATAACCTGTATACGCGGGCTACCCTATACTTGGTGACATTCTTCTATTATTCCGCCTTTTACTATTCTTTTTGGAATATCCCGTTTATACGCTTTATGCCTGGACTGATTCCGCCTTTTATTATTCTCGTTGGAATATCCTGCCTATGCATTTTACGTAGGACCGGTTCTCGTCTTTTTATTATTATTCTGTTGAATATCCATGCATGCGTTTTACTGGCCGGACTGATTCCAATCCATATTAGTATTCCGTTGGAATAACTCGCCTATCTGCAAGTACCGCATGCATGGTGATTTCTGTTGTTATTCCATTCCTTATTATTACATTGGAACATCCTATCGGCAAGTAATTTCGCTTTACACCCGGTTTCTTTATTTAGTATACGTTGGAATAACTTTTAATCTGTCGCGAAGCAATCGCATGCATGGTGATTTCTTTTGTTATTCCATTCTTTATTATACTCAGTTGGTTAAAGTTTTGACTTCTATACTCCATGAAATTATTGGAATATCCTTGATAATTGCGCTTCATCCAGTATCTTTTCATGAAAATATTCTTCTGAGCATTCTTGAATTTTACTCAACAAAACAGTATTATGTTGACAATTTGTACGTTATTGATTCTTGGACAAATTAATTCTTGAACTTGTTTTTATTGAATTCTTATATCATTGTCATCATCCTCATATTTATATTTTTTGAAAGTCATCTGTGTCCTGTAGTGCATAGATGGACTTGGTATGATTATGACCAGGGATTATTCGGTGTAATCATAACCGTAATGTTATAAATGATGTGGTAAAAGTCCTCATTGGCCCGTAGTGCATTGATGGAGAGTTGTTGGCATGATCATGACCATTAATGAATACACAAATATTCTTGGCCCGTAGTGCATGAATAATTGTGGTCGTGATACTAAAGAATATCCTTGGTCAGAAAAGTGTGGGGATGATTCAATGATGTGGATTATTTATTAAAATTTGAGTCCCAAATGATAAAAGTGATGAAAAATCTTTTAAATCATAAAAGATAGTAGATTTTATTCTCTACTTGACTCTTTTAATGAATTGCTTGTTCCGCTGCAATTAAACTTGATGTTTGTTATATTGTATCAGTTTAACACTGTTTAAGGCTAATGATAATTTATTCTGCATTATCTTAGTCATAATATTTCTTACTGGGCTAGTTGAGCTCACCCTTTCTATCACTATTCTCTTCAGAAAATGAAAACGTAGCTGGGACGAGTCGGGGAACAGAGTGATGGTCCTAGATGGTGCATTAGTAGTCCTCACTATCCTGTGAAATAATGTGACAATAATTGTAATGAGGACTCCTTTTGAGTTTGTATACTCTCTAGTAGATAATATTTGTATTCATTCACAGTTTATGTTTTGTCGTATTATACACGACAGTTGTATTATTAAGTTGTATTTGAATTCTGTACCATGTATCTGGCGACTCAAGATGGGTGATGTATACCTAATTTTGGGGGCGTCACAGTTGGTGTCAAAGCTTAGGGATATGATCCCTGGCTAAGATGTGAGACTAGAACTAGGAGGGGAGAGACGGGGAATTCCTTCGCTAGTATGACCTACTTAAATTTATTTTGTATTTAAATTGGTTGGTCAGAGTTTAGAGATAATATGTTACATGTCAACTAACCCTTGTTTTGTGGCAGTATCTGAAATGACATTCGAGAATATTGAGAATAGCAATGGAGCACAAGAGACCGTTGAGTCTTCACATATCAATAATCAGGATAATGTGAATCAGGAAGGCGATAATTCTCGTGCAAACAACAACATAGACCAAATGATGAATGATGGATTGTTCAGAGGCTTTATGCAATTCATGCAACATCAGGCGAGAGCGGATCCTGTCCAAAATATTGGTGGAAACACTGAAAACTCTCGGACGGTCACCGCTAAACAGTTCAAGGAGCTGGGACCATCGGAGTTTATTGGAGAGCCAAAATCACTTAAGGCGGAAGCATGGATAAAGTAGATCACCAAGATATTTGATGTCTTGGGATGCTCCGAAGAGCAAAAGGTTCCCTTCGCCACCTTCATGTTGCGTGAAGAGGCAGATTACTGGTGGGAATCTGTAAAACGTACCCAGCCTGACGCACTTTTCAAATTGGTCACTATTCAACGACAAGTACTTTTCCGAGAGTATTCTTCACATGAAAGAAGTGGAGTTTATCAAATTAGAATAAAACAATATGACCGTGTCGCAATACGAGGCTAAATTTACGGAGTTATCCCGGTTTGCATCCTATTTGGTCGATAATGAGGAACGAATGACACGAATGTTTTTAAGAGGTTTGAAACCGGAGATACGTCAATATCTTATTTTTCATAAACTGTGTTTGTACTCAGATGTTGTAAATAGGGCTCAGTTATTGGAGCGCGGTAACGAGTCAACGCAACCAAGAGAAAGCAGCAGGCAACATGAAAATACCAGTGGTATCAGTCATCGAAACGGTGACAACAAACGTGGAGGGAATCAACATGCCAGAAATGGTAACCACTTCGGTGGTAATCATGGCCAAAATAGTAAAAATGAACATTTCAAGAAAAGGAGATTCAACAATGATGGAAGGACGTCAGCACCAGCACCCGTTGTTAAGGAAGGAGAACGACCACCTATCATATGTTTCAAATGTAGAGAGGGACACATCAGTACAAACTGCGCGATGCCGTCCAAAGCATGTTATAATTGTGGAAGAGAAGGTCACTTAGCCCGATTTTGTCGTTCACCGAAGACAAGTTCAGCCAGGATAGAGGCACCAAAAGCCGTCCCGGAAAAAAGTCAAAGCCAGTCTGCAAGGAGAGCGTTTGTTGTGACCTCCCAGGAAGCAAGGAACCCGAATGAGGTCATCACGGGTAAGCTTATCATAAACTCTAGCGAAGTCTATACCTTATTTGATACCGGTTCTACCCATTCTTTTATTTCTCCTACTTGCGCTCACCATTTAAATTTGACTCCGGAGAAATTAGACTTTGACTTATTTGTTGAAACTCCGTTGGGAGAAACCTTCATTACATCACGGTTTATAAGTCTTGTTTGGTTCAAGTTGGTACCCACACATTACTTGTTGATCTTATTTCATTGAAAATACTTGCATTTGATGTAATTCTAGGGATTGATTGGTTAACTACTAAGCATGCAAAAATTGATTGTTTTCGTAAGGTTGTTAGTTTTCATATTTCTAATCAACCTATTATGCGAATTCAAGCAACCAAACCATTAAAATCAATCACTGTCATCTCAAGCCATAAAGCTATTCGTTTATTGAAAAACGGATGTCAAGCTTTCTTAGCTCATGTCACGGATCTAAACAAAAATCGCCCGATTTTGAATAATATTTCTATTGTTAATGAATTTCCGACGTATTTCCTGAAGAACTTCCTGGCCTACCCCCAGAGCGTGAAATTGAATTTTGTATCGACCTTGAACCCGGTACAAAACCCATTTCCAAAGCCCCATATCGAATGACTCCTATTGAACTTCAGGAGTTAAAGACCCAATTGCAAGAATTGTTAGATATCGGTTTTATTCGTCCTAGTACGTCTCCTTGGGGTGCTCCTGTTCTATTTGTGAAGAAGAAAGATGAGAGTATGCGACTTTGTATTGATTATCGAGAGTTGAATCATGTCACCATAAAAAATTGGTATCCCTTGCCACGTATTGATGACTTGTTTGACCAGTTGCAAGGAGCCAAATTCTTTTCAAAAATTGATCTTCGTTCTGGATATCACCAATTGAAGATTAGAACCGATGACATTCCAAAGACGGCTTTCAGAACTCGGTACGGGCATTATGAATTCCTAGTCATGTCCTTTGGATTGACTAATGCTCCTGCTGCCTTCATGGATATGATGAACCGAGTATTCAAGGAATATTTAGATCACTTTGTGGTCGTTTTTATTGATGACATCCTTATTTATTCCAAAAGCCGTGAAGATCATGAGCAACACTTGAGGCTGATACTCCAAAAGCTTCGTGAATATAAGCTTTATGCCAAGTTAAAGAAATGCGAGTTCTGGCTTGAGAAAGTAGCTTTCCTTGGGCACGTGGTATCAAGTCATGGAATATCTGTTGACCCAGCAAAGATTGAAGCTATTCAAAGCTGGGAGCAACCTAAATCGATGGACCAAGTCGTAGCTTTCTCGGCTTAGCCGGGTTATTATAGGAGATTTGTAGAAGGGTTTTCTCGAATCGCTACTCCACTAACTCAGCTGACTCGGAAAGATACAAAGTTTGGTTGGAGCGATGAATGTGAGAAGAGTTTTCAAGAACTCAAGAGGAGACTCATTTCAGCATATGTTCTGACAATACCATCTGGTTCGGAGGGATTTGTCATCTACAGTGATGCTTCGGGCAAAGGGTTAGGATGTATTCTCATGCAACATGGGAAAGTCATAGCCTATGTCTCACGACAACTCAAAGAATATGAGAGGAATTATCCTACTCATGATCTAGAGTTGGCAGCTGTTGTCTTCGCACTAAAGATTTGGAGGCATTACTTGTATGGGGAGAAATTGGAGATCTTTATGGATCATAAAAGCCTCAAATATTTCTTCACTCAAAAGGAACTCAACATTCGACAACGACGTTGGCTTGAACTGTTGAAAGATTATGATCATACCATCCAATACCATCCTGAAAAAGCGAACGTGGTAGCTGACGCATTGAGTAGAAGATCATATGCGGGTACAAATGCAATATTGACAACACAAAAGCCCATTTTGTGTGACTTGTAAAGGATGGAGAAAGAGTTAAAGACTCCAGGGACCCATGTGATGATGGCGAATATACGAGTAGAACCGACTTTAATTGATAAAGTTAAAGTTGCTCAAGCTACAGACTTGGAGCTGATGCGTATGAGGAAGAAAGTGCAAGAAGGTGCTATGCCGGAAGCAAGAATCGATGAAGAAGGAATATTTTGAGTCAACTCCAGACTTTGTGTTCCTAACGACCCTGAGTTAAAGTATAAAATCATGATGGAGGCGCACAACACACCGTTTGCAATCCATCCTGGGAGTACCAAAATGTATCGTGATCTTCGTCATATATTTTGGTGGAGCAATATGAAGAGATAGATAGCGCTGTTTATCTCAAGGTGTCTAACTTGTCAACGAGTCAAGGCGGAGCATCAAGTACCAAAAGGTCCATTGCAACCACTTGAAATTCCAGAATGGAAGTGGGAGCACATTACCATGGATTTCATTACTGGTCTTCCCAAAGTTTCTCAAGGCATAGATGCAATTTGGTTCATTGTTGATATATTGACCAAGTCTGCTCAATTCTTACCGATGCGAGAAACTTATACACTTGAACGTCTTGCTCGTATGTACATAAACGAGGTTGTAAGATTGCATGGTATGCGGATCCATAGTTTCGATCGAGACCCAAGATTCACTTCACGATTTTGGGTTAGTTTGCGAGAAAGCTATGGGCACAGATTCTGATTTAGCTTCGGCATATCGTCCTCGAATTTTGATTTAATAGTCGGAGAGGACTATTCAAACTCTTGAAGATCTATTAAGACTCGTGTCCTTGATTTCAAGGGAAGTTGTGACAAGTTCTTACCATTGGTGGAGTTTTCCTACAACAACAAGCTTATCAAGCAAGTATTGGCATGGCTCCATTCGAAGCGTTGTATGGAAGAAAGTGTCGTTCTCCAGTATGCTGGGATGAGGTGGGTGAAGCAACATTGTTGGGACCGGAGTTGGTACATATGACTACGGAAAAGATTCAAACGATCCGACAACGTATAAAAACCTCACAAGATCGACAAAAGAGTTATGCTAATCTTCATCGAAAGGACGCGGAATTTGATATAGGAGATCATGTGTTATTACGAGTTGCTCCATGAAAAGGAGTTATGAGATTTGAAAAGAGAGGAAAGCTCAATCCTCGATTCATTGGCCCATTTTTAATCCTCGATCGAGTAGGAACTGTGGCCTATAGACTCGTTTTACCGCCAAGTATGTCTCGTGTTCATAACGTTTTTAATATATCCATGTTACGTAAATATGTAGAAGACCCAAACCACATTATTGAGTTAGAACCGGACGAAATAGCGGAAGATTTGACGTATGAAGAGGTTCTTGTTCAAATCTTGGATAAGAAGGAACATATTCTACGCTCTTAGGTTATACCTCAAGTCAAAGTTTTGTGGAAAAACCACGATGTTGAGGAAATGACTTGGGAGTTAGAATCTGAAATGAAATCAAGGTATCCTTACCTCTTCGATATAACAGGTACGTACCCTAATTTCGAGGGCAAAATTTCATAAGAAGGGGAGGTTGTAAAACCCCAACTTTTTGAATAAAGATGAATTTTCTATAAATATTATTTTTGAATATTATGGAGTGAAATTGATATAATGTTATAGTTGTGGTTAATATTTATAAATTTTGCAAAGTACGTAAGTTGTTATATAATATTCGATTGGTCGGGGAATATTCGTTTTAACAGGGAATATTCGTACAACGGGACAATCATTGGTGGACCCCACTACGGAATTATTGTCGGATTGAGAAAACGACAAAAATACTTTATGAAAATAACGGCGGAAGTTTTACTACCGTTAACTGTTGAAACACCCTTGTTAAAAGTACAATATCTGCGTGGTTGCATAGTAGCACACAAGATTGATTATTGATGCTTCGTGAAAAGTTATCTCGCTTTTTTTCATTATATATATATATATATATGATTGATACTTATATATATTATATATATGTAAAGTTGACATGTGAGGGTAGGGGAAAGAAAAAAAAAAGAAAGAGAGATGTCGGGTGGGGGAATTAAGAAAGTGGTGATTGATATATATTTATATGTTAGTGGGTTTTGGTGGAGCATTGATATGGATGGGGGAAGAAAGTCTAGCCATGGGTGGTGTGAAAAGAGTACAATTATTATATGTTGTTATATATATAATATTGGTGTGGGTGTGTAATTACCATGTGATTAATTATACATATATAACTTGTTTTTTTCTTTATTGATAATGCTTGAAAATTCATTGCCTAGCATTCACACGCCACTGCTAAATAATTCATCTGTGAAAGCATTTGGTTCACACGGACTAAATAGTATCCCTTCTATTTTTCTATAAATAGAAACTCATTCCTTCATTATTTTCTTACGAAGTCACTGCAACTCTAGAGAGATAAACTATAGAGAGAAAGAAGAAAGTATTCTGCTACTTCACTACTTATATATCCAGTACTCTTCTTCTTAATGTAGGGAATATTATTTGTTGTACTCGTAAGGGGTGTTATTCTTTTGTATTCATGAAGAGAACTTATGTTATTCCATTCTTTATTATTACATTGAATAACTCAGATACGCTGCTGCTACCCTATACTTGGTGATATTCTTCTATTATTAAAAGTCTTTACTATTCTGTTGGAATATCCATATCTTCCAACCCGATGATGGTGCTATATATGTACAACATTCATACATTCATTCAATTGAAAAGTCTCAAAGAATCTAACATAACTTCTATATATTTAAAGTAATATTTACATTTCCCAAGTTCTATACCCATTACAAAGGTTCTTTGTCATAATATCGCTTACATTACAACAATAGACCTATACTATTACAAGACAACTTAGTAATCGCCTTTAGCTTTTCCCTTTATCCTTTTCGATCCTTCTGGACGCTCAAATTTTAGTGCATTCATATGGTTCAAGCAAGAGTGAGCATAACTAGCTCAACAAGTATAACAATTTAATAACAACATGCTTGACACATACAAATCAGATATCTTCAATAATCGAATAATAGTTATGAAGTACTATTGATAATTCAAAATAGCACTTCATCTTTTCTTTCAAAATGTTTTACAATAACAACAATATTTAGTAAAACATTCACTCCCACCAAAGACCTCGAGTATTCATTCTTTATTGAAAAGGACAACCCTAAAAAAAGTCCGTAAGTCTGATATCACTTACGAGCACTTCTAGGTGATCACCCTATTGTACTTATGTTGATCAACACTACATCCATTAAACGATGCACGCTTAAGCATTTGGCAACCTCACGCGCGCTGCTGCTTTACCGACAAAACATTTGTTTAACATTTCACTTTCTTTTTTGAAAACCATATCAAGTAGTTGACAAAAGATAGCAACATTTGATAATACATGAATAGATTATCAATACATCAAGTCTAGCCAAAGGAATTGGCTTCAACTTCAACATACCTCAATTCATGCAAAAGAATACATGAACCTCAAAAACTTGTTCAATTGAATCGAGACAAGAGTTAGAATACTTGCCTTTAGCGCCCTGCTACAGTAAATTAACTTTATGTTCAAGTCGCTCAAGTCTCTACAATACATGATCACATAATGCCTTACATTAGGTCACATATAATCAAGTATGTATATGACTATATCATACCCTTCATTTCAATCTAATTGTGTATTAGATTCAAGCTTATTATTCATTCCGCTTTATCATTACCCTTCCATTTATATTCGACTAGGTTATCTCAACCTTTACATTACATTCCTTAAGGTTTAACAAAGTTTAAACAATGTTACATTACCTTCCTTAAGTTATGTTTACTTTTAAATCAATTAGGTTTTCTTTTTTTTTGTACTTAGAAACCTTCATTACTATCTTTGTTCTCGAGATCAATCATGGGCGCCCAAATTTTATACCTACATCTCATCAAGCTACTGCACGCGAGCTCTTAATGTCATTGTCCCGACTTGGCCAAGCACAGCATGAGTCCTTACTTTATTATCATGCCATACACCACCACTCTCTCGAGGTTTTTGGTATCGTTTCATGGCGCTCACACCACCATATGTACTATAGTTCATACTGCAATGAACTCTCACAAAGTGTGCTTTACATCGTTTCACAATCAAGCATGGGTTTTATTTTTTGTTTAGGGGTTGAAATCATGCTACCCAACTCAGGCACCACCGTAAAAAATTTCAGCTTTTAATTTTTGTGAACTTCCTGACGATAACTTCTTCAAGTTATAAGTCCGAATTGGCTCGCTCAAAAGCCTACGGTTCACAAATTACGAATCTATATGATCATGCAAGAATTTTATCTATTTGACTTTGTTTGCTAAAAATTCACCTATTGGTTCATTTTTTAACGAAAACGATAAACGCTCGTGAAACGCTCAACGCTGCTTTTCTTCGCTCTAAGTCTAATCCGATCATTTTCGAGTCCGCAACTCTTAAATGCCAAATATGACTTGTCTCCATTGGAAAACAATGGTTCCGAAGTTCAAACACAAAATTTGACTTCCATTCCGAGAATTTTACTTAATTCGACGATTATCGCCCAATCGCAAATTTCCTAAATTCTTCCTTCTTATGATTTATTCAACATTACAAATGAACTTCATTCATCATGTGAACACACTAACATACTTAATACAACAACTTATATTCATTGTTGATTTTGACTTATTCTTCATGAGCTTATAACTTGTCAAATTATAAACTACTTAAGATTTCATTATTAATGACTTATGACAATTAAAGTTTCTTAAACATCATTTCTTATATGTTCTTAACATATAACTTAACTTAGGTATACATGATACATATGATCATATAAATTCTTTTATATTCATATCATTTCTCTTAATAAACTCCTTACAAGTTCATATTATTTTCACATAAGTTTATAACTTATGCTAGCTTAAATGACTTATTACCAACTTAATTGGCTTAAGTTCACTACTTACTCATTCATGTTTCTTAATCCAACTTTTCTTATCATCCTATCATGGTAGAGATAGAAGATACTTGAGAAGAAATCTTACTTTTTTGAAGTCTTGGTAAGGTAGCTTTCTTCTTCTTCTTACTTATGGAAGTAACTTATTCGTGACTTAAACTCTCTAACACTTAAGCACTTTGTGATGTCTTAGATTATTTGAACAACCAACAAATGGCTTGTAAGCTTCCTCTATTTATAGAAATTGCAAAGCTAGGTAGTTTAGTCATTAAACCATCCCACCTCCTCAAGCCACCTCCTTACTATTCATTACTTGCAAGGCACAAAACCCATCCTTTGCTTGGTCATTACTCATTTAACTTGGTCATTAATTCAAAGTCTTGGTCACCACATTACTTGGTCATTACTTATCTTGATCACCACTTATATTGGTCATCACACACAATAACCATATTAATATGGTTTTGCCCCATGGGTATATTAATTCATGGACTTCTAGCTTGGGCTTGATTAAATAAATCTTGGGCTTTGCATTAATAAACACTAGCTTGTTCATTAATCAATTATCGGGCCTCTTCCTTTAATTCACTTGGACTTATATTAATTTTATCAATCTTTCCAAGTCCATTAACATTTCTTAATACATATACATATAGTTTATATATTATTTTCAGATTCTAATTCATATAGAATTTATATACGATATTTCATCCTTCATATAAACTCGTATAATACTTCAGATTATACTTGCTTTTCATTACTTTTGTACAATACCAAGTATCATACAATTATTACTTATTCCTTAACACTTCGCTTTTACTTAACGCTTATAAATTAAGTCCACAAGTTTAATTATTACATTTTCCATAACTAGATTTTTATTACATAATCCATCTTACCTTGTTATTTCATCATTACGTATTTCTAAACTCAAAATTATATCCCGAGCAAATACCGATGAATAGTGTTTTTCGAAAATTTCTAAAAACTTTTATTTTCGCCTTGAAATTCAAACACTTTAATTCATCCACGTAGCTCAAATACTACTTACATTCTAACATCAATAGGTTATATAATGACAACCGCCTTGATAACACAAGGAATACGATTTTTATTATTATTTAATTTAATAAAATCATTTTACAATAAGATCCAATTTCTCATCGTTACATTCTTCCCCTTATAAAGATTCTGTCCCCGTAATCTCGCCTTTACTTTAATCAAATAGATGAGGAAAATTTTTTTCATCTTTTCTTTCTAGTTCCCACGCTGCTTCTTCAAAGATCGTGGTTCTTCCATAATACCTTTTTACCGATGGTATTACCTTGTTCCTCGTAACTTGTTCCTTTCTATCAATGATCTCGTGATCTACGACTCTTCATATGATAAATCTTTCTCGATATGAATCGCTCATACTGATTACATGCTTATAGTCCGCTTTTATATGGACGTAATACGATACGTGAAACACGTTATGTATTCGTTTCTAGGTCCGGAGGTAATGCTATCATATACGCTACCTCTCCCACCCGCTTTAACACCTCAAAAGGTCCTATAAACCTTGGACTTAACTTTCCTTTCTTTCCAAAGCGATCTTTCCTTTCCAGGAGATACCTTTAGAAACACATACGAGCCCACCTCAAACTCTCGACTTAGTCTATGTGAGTCCGCATACTTCTTCTTCATTCTGTCTCCGAGCCGACGAGACGATCCGAATTAACTTTATCACATCCGCCGCCCGCCGCACCACCTCGTCCTAGCATCCCATGCTTCTCCCACCTCATCCCAACACAAAGGTGTTCTCGCACTTCCTTCCATACAAAGCTTCAGACGGCACAAGATGCCTATGCTTGCATGATAACTCAAGTTATATGCAAACTCTACTAGTGGTAGGTGATCATCCCAACTACCCTTGAAATCCATGACGCAAGACCTCAACATGTCTTCAAGCGCCCTAATTGTTCTTTCGCTCACTCGCCCCATCGGCTTGTGGATGATAAGTCGTGCTTAACCTCACCGTGTTCCCAAATCGCTTCTTGCAACTCCTCCAAAAGTTCGATGTGAATCGTGGATCACGATCCGACACAATCGATACTTTCAGAGATCCATGTCCGAAATGATTTCTTAACATAAAGTTTAGCTAATCGTCTAAGTTATACTTGACCCTAATTGGCAAAAGTGAGCCGACTTCACAACCGGCCCACTATTACCCAAATCGAATCGCACTTTTTTTTTGCATCGTCTAAGTCCCACCACAAAGTCCATCGTGATATGCTCCCACTTCCATTCTCGAATCTCCAATGACCGTAATAAACCATCGGTCGTTGATGTTCTACTTTAACTTTTTGACAAGTTAAGCACCTACCACATACTCTCTATTTCTCTCTCTCATGTTTGGCCACCAAAAAACTCGTCAAGGTCTCTTGATACATCTTAGTGCTACTGTGATGTATCGAGTACCTTTAACTATGAGCTTCTTGTAACACTTGCTCCTTTAATTCCGCCTCATTCGAACCCAAATTCTTCCCTCAAATCTTAATAATCCTCATTATCAAGACTTATACTTAACATCTTCCTTCTCGATAACCGCTTTTCATTTGGTTACACTCATCCGCCTTGAGTTGTACCTCCTCGACTTTTCTACGATGGTAGATTGCATCTCCGTCGCAAAGAGTAACCGCCTCAATCACTCGGCATCTTCACTTCTATTTCCATCCTAGCCATCTCTCGTTATTAACTCATTTTGAGCCGCTAATATAGACAACTTTTCCTAATTCTTCCTACTTAAGGCGCCTAAAGAATTACATCGGCTTTCCAGGTGATACAGATTTCACAATCATAATCCTTTATCAACTCCAACCATCTTCTCTCTGCCTCATATTCAACTCCTTCGAGTGAAGATATACTTTAGACTTTTATGGTCCAGATATATCTCACATTTTTCCCCATAAAGATAATGTCTCCATATCTTTAGGGGCAACACTATCATGCCAGCCTGCATCATCAGTAGTAGGAAACTTTCTCATAATCCTTCAATCGCCGAGATGCATACGCAATGATTTTTTGCCATGCCGCATAAGCACACAACCAAGTCCTCTATGCCAAGCATCACTATACACTACAAAATTTCCCGTGTCATCCGGCAATGACAAAACAGAGCTTCACTTAATCTCTTCTTCAGCTTCTTGAAAACTGCCTTCACATTTATCCGCCCATACGATTTCACCGCCTTCCTTGTTAAATTAGTCAACGAGGTAGCTATCTTCAAAAATCTTGGATAAATCTTCGATAAGACCTCGCTAACCCTAGAAAACTCCGACCTCACGGCTTTTTTTTGTTTGTTCCCAATTCATTACCGCTTCCACCTTCACCGATCCACCGAATCCCTCTCGTCAATGACATGACCTAAAAATCAGACTTTTTCCAAACAAAATTCACATTTGGTGAATTTCGTGATATAACTTCTCCTTCCTTAGTGTCTCCAACACTAATCTTATGTTCAACATGATCTTCCGCGCCTTAGAATAGACTAGAATATCATCGATAAAACACCACTTTATTTAACTTGTCCAAATATAGTTTGAACACTCTGCTCATCATATCCATAAATGCAAAGCAGTGCATTCACAACCCAAATGACATCACCGTAAACTCAGAATGACCATAACGAGTCCCGAATGCGCCTTTTGGTATCTTCCTTCCTAACCTTCAACCGATGATACCCCATCCAAAAATCTATTTTAGAAAAATACTTTGCCCTTTCAATCGATCAAAGAGATCATCGATCCCGGGCAATGGGTATTTATTCTTTATCGTTAACTTGTTCAACTCCCGATAGTCGATACAAAGCCTTAACGATCCGCTCTTTCTTCTTCGACAAACAACACCGGTGCTCCTCCCTACTGGAAAACACTTGGTTGAATGTACTTCTTGTCCAATAGTTCCCAGTAATCAACCATTAGTTCTTTCATTTCCACAGCGCCATACTAAGACAAGGTTTCGAGAGACCGGTGTCGCTCGCCCGCACAAAGGTTCATCACAAATTCGATCTCCTATCCCATGGTAAAACCCTTGAACTCACTTGGAAATACATCCATGAATTCGCTTATATAGGTATTTGTTCCATGGTTGCTCCCACTCTCTCGGTATCAACAACATGGCATAGGTAACCTACACAACCCTTTCTTAAAAGTTTTCTAGTTTGTGTCATCGTAAGGCAACACGGACGTCCCCGGCAATTTACTACCAGAAAATACTACAGAGGTTGCTTCAACGCCCCGATGCTCACACATTTCTTTTGGCAATCTATAATTGCTCCATGGTTAACCAACCAATCCATTCCGAGAATTACGTCAATTCTCCTAACTTTATTTGAGATTAAATCTACCGATAACTTTACAACCACGCATATCTACGCAACAACTCCTATGAATATCTTCAACAGAATTATCTCTTCGCTTGCTACCTTAATGTTCAAAGGTATAGGCAATTTTTCGAAATAATTCTAGTCGCCTAGCAAAATCACATGCTATAAACGAACAAGTAGCACCCATCAAATCAAATAAAGACGATGCATTTATATTGTTGATCGAAATAATACCAAGAACTACATCCCCGATGCCACCGCATCTTGGACCATCATATTAAAAGTGCGGGGCCATTGATTTCCCTACCGAATGGACCACTAATAGCTAACTTCCCGCTATTAGTTCCCTTTATTTCCTTCTATCCCTTCTTCGGGCAGCTTTTTTGCTATGTGGTCACTTGATCCACATACAAAGCATCCGTGATTTTTTTTCTTCTGATTGGGACAAGAAGCTAAATGTGCCCTTCCCCGTCCACAATTATAACATACCGCTTTTCCTTTGAGATGACTCCTAAGTGAGTCTTCCCAGTTTTTTTACAGCCTCCATCCTCCTCTTTAGAGTCCCTTTGTTTTACTCCTAGATTCCCAGAGTTAAAGCCCTTCCTCTTCCTCGACTGCTGCCACTTCCACTGCCCCCTGGGCCTTGGTTCCTCCATCAACCTTACCCTTTTTTTTTTATTATCTTTGTGGTAATCGGGCCGAGAGCCTCATTCCCACCTTCTAAATTATTGCCTTTTCTAGTATGGTTCCAAAGGAAGTACTTTGGAACACAGAGATTCAAATATAGAGCCAGTGGTTTCAAGCCCCGCTCAACCTTCTAGCCTTTCTCACTTCAAAGGTCCACTTGATGTGGAGCAAATCGTGCATACTTCATTAAACTTGGCAAGATACCGGGAACCGCATATCCCCTTGTCTCAATTCCAGAAACCTCATCTCCATCCTCCTCTTGATACTGTGGGAAAATAGTTCTCAAGAAAATCTCCTCAACCTCTCCCACGTTAGATTTCCTATATCGCCCTAGCCCTGGTTTTGCCTCCCACCGTAAGTTGGCCTCTCCTTTCATCAAATAGGTTGCAAAGGCAACCTTTTGACCTCCTCAACATTTGCTATTACAAATGCTTTCAATTTCTTTTACCCATGTCCTGGCTTCTATAGGTCCGTAGTTCCTTGAACTCCCAAGCGACCTACACTTTTGAAATCCTTAAAAGTAGTAGCTCAGATTACTCCGTGAATTACGTACACATTAGCCCCTCGTTTATTAAATGCAAATTAAAAAAGATTAACGAACTCCTCAGATTGATTAACTGACCACCTCCTGCTGGTTAACATTAATACTCGATTTCGTTGTCTCTCTTCATGTATTTTTGTCATTAAGAAAACAACACATCATTATTACTTTATTCTTGTTGGTTTGTTATTATTTGTAATAAAACAACAACTCATACTCATTACTCAACATATTCCATAAAAAGACTTATATTGATTCATAACTTGTAGTATAACACTACATTGTTTACATTACTCAGCCTTAGCTGATTACATTACCATCCCGCAATTACTTTCCAAAAATTGGGATTTACAAAAGACTACCCTTTGTTATACAAAAGAGGGTTTTACGTCACTACTAGATACATAATATTTACATATCTATTCTACTCTAGCTATTGCTAGACTACATCTGTCGTAGGGCATTCTCGAAATCCTTGGCCGCCGCATCGAAGAATTACATCTCTACTATAGTGTGTGTCTGTCCGCGCTCGCTTCTATCCTCGATATCCAACACCGTCATTGAAATCTACGTGAGAACTCCTATGAATATAGGACATCCTCTCCAACTTCCTCTTTTTAGTCTTTAGCTCCTGCTGAGCTCAAAGACTTCACATTTCACCTTCTGACCTTGTCCTTAGCTAAAACTCTATCATCATGCTCCTCTTCCCACATTCCTTCCATATTAGCCTTGTCCTCACTTGACAAATTTTGGAGTTCCTCTTTCAACTCCTTAACTTCTTGGCAATAGAATGGACATTCCTATCCAATACCGATATAAATAATGCTTTCATTGATTCCCCCAGAGACATTTCCTCCGTAGGTGGAACTCGGTCCTCTCAGAGGTGGAACTCCGTCAAAGGACATCACGCCCACCTCCTCCTCTAGCATGCCATCAAATATAGACATGTAGTCTAAATCGCCCGAGTCTCCCAACTCGAGTCACCAACTCGCTCCTACTCACTACGGATTTGGTAGTATCTCTACCCGATTAACTCAATCCTCGCCACTACATGTATATCTCTATACATATCATTTTTTCCCCGATATCTACAATAAAACAATATAGTTTGATTAGTACACGCCAAGAAATAATAAAATACATAACATAATATAATGCATTTTTATAAGGTTACTTTCCATCTTTTACTTTTTTCTTCTTTCTTAAGGTTATGACTTAAGGTTCTACTTTCCCCTTAAGTTTTATAACCTAGGCTTTGATACCAACTTGTAGCGCCTTCCCAAATCCGTATCTTCCAACCCGATGATGGTGCTATATCAGATAACATTCATACATTCATTCAATTGAAAAGTCTCAAAGAACTAACATAACTTCTATATATTTAAAGTAATATTTACATTTCCCAAGTTCTATACCCATTACAAAGGTTCTTTGTCATAATATCGCTTACATTACAACAATAGATCTATACTATTACAAGACAATTTTTAGTAATCATTTTAGCTTTTCCCTTTATCCTTTTCGATCCTTCTGGACGCTCAAATTTTAGTCGCATTCATATGGTTCAAGCAAGAGTGAGCATAACTAGCTCAAAGAAGTATAACAATTTAATAACAACATGCTCGATACATACAAAATCAGATATCTTCAATAATCGAATAATAGTTATGAAGTACTATTGATAATTCAAAATAGCACTTCATCTTTTCTTTCAAAATGTTTTACAATAACAACCATATTTAGTAAAACATTCACTCCTACCAAAGACCTCGAGTATTCATTCTTTATTGAAAAAGGACAACCCGAAAACAAGTCCGTAAGTCTGATATCACTTACGAGCACTTCTAGGTGATCAAATTTATTGTACTTATGTTGATCAACACTACATCCATTAAACGATGCACGCTTAAGCATTTGGCAACCTCACGTGCGTCTCGCTGCTTTACCGACAAAACATTTGTTTAACATTTCACTTTTTTTTGAAAACCATATCAAGTAGTTGATAAAAGATAGCAACATTTGATAATACATGAATAGATTATCAATACATCAAGTCTAGCCAAAGGAATTGGCTTCAACTTCAACATACCTCAATTCATGCGAAAGAATACATGAACCTCAAAAACTTGTTCAGATTGAACTGAGACAAGAGTTAGAATACTTGCCTTTTAGCGCCCGCTACTAGTAAATTAACTTTATGTTCAAGTCGCTCAAGTCTCTACAATACATGATCACATAATGCCTTACATTAGGTCACATATAATCAAGTATGTATATGACTATATCATACCCCTTCATTTCAATCTAATTGTGTATTAGATTCAATTATTATTCGCTTCTTGGTTTATCATTACCCTTCCATTTATATTCGACTAGGTTATCTCAACCTTTACATTACATTCCTTAAGGTTTAACAAAGTTTAAACAATGTTACATTACCTTCCTTAAGTTATGTTTACTTTTTTAAATCAATTAGGTTTTCTTTTTTGTACTTAGAAACCTTCATTACTATCTTTGTTCTCGAGATCTGCACCACATATGCTTAGATTTTATACTACTACATCTCTCATCATGCAGCGCGCTCTCTTAATGTCATTGTCCCCGACTTGGCGCCATGCGCACAGTCCTTCCTTATTATCAATGCACATGCATACCACTCTCCGAGAGGTTTTTGGTATCGTTTCATGAAATAAGCACACCACACATATGTATTATAGTTCATACCGCATGTAAACTCTTGCAAGGTGTTTCTCATCGCTCGCTCCACAATGCACACATGCTCATTTTGTTTAGGGTTGAGCCATGCACAACCAACTCGGCACCGTAAAAAAATTTTCGCTTTTTAATTTTTGTGAACTTCCTGACGACGATAACTTCTTCGTTATATAAGTCCGAATTGGCTCGCTCAAAAGCCTACACGTTCACAAATTACGAATCTACATGATTATGCAAGAATTTTATCTATTTGACTTTGTTTGCTAAAAATTCACCTATTGTTTCATTTTTAACGAAAACGATAAACGCTCGTGAAACGCTCAACGCTGCTTTCTTCGTTCTAAGTCGAATCCGATCATTTTCGAGTCCGCAACTCTTAAATGCCAAATAAGACTTGTCTCCATTGGAAAACAATGGTTCCGAAGTTCAAACACAAAATTTGACTTCCATTCCGAGAATTTTACTTAATTCGACGATTATCGCCCAATCGCAAATTCCTAAATTCTTCCTTCTTATGATTTATTCAACATTACAAATGAACTTCATTTATCATGTGAACACACTAACATACTTAATACAACAACTTATATTCATTGTTGATTTTGACTTATTCTTCATGAGCTTATAACTTGTCAAATTATAAACTACTTAAGATTTCATTATTAATGACTTATGACAATTAAAGTTTCTTAAACATCATTTCTTATATGTTCTTAACATATAACTTAACTTAGGTATACATGATACATATGATCATATAAATTCTTTTATATTCATATCATTTCTCTTAATAAACTCCTTACAAGTTCATATTATTTTCACATAAGTTTATAACTTATGCTAGCTTAAATGACTTATTACCAACTTAATCGGCTTAAGTTCACTACTTACTCATTCATGTTTCTTAATCCAACTTTTCTTATCATCCTATCATGGTAGAGATAGAAGATAATTGAGAAGAAATCTTACTCTTTTGAAGTCTTGGTAAGGTAGCTTTCTTCTTCTTCTTACTTATGGAAGTAACTTATTTGTGACTTAAACTCTCTAACACTTAAGCACTTTGTGATGTCTAGATTATTTGAACAACCAACAAATGGCTTGTAAGCTTCCTCTATTTATAGAAATTGCAAAGCTAGGTAGTTTAGTCATTAAACCATCCCACCTCCTCAAGCCACCTCCTTACTATTCATTACTTGCAAGGCACAAAACCCATCCTTTGCTTGGTCATTACTCATTTAACTTGGTCATTAATTCAAAGTCTTGGTCACCACCACATTACTTGGTCATTACTTATCTTGATCACCACTTATATTGGTCATCACACAACCAACCATATTAATATGGTTTTGCCCCATGGGTATATTAATTCATGGATTCTAGCTTGGGCTTGATTAAATAAATCTTGGCTTTGCATTAATAAACACTAGCTTGTTCATTAATCAATTATCGGGCCTCTTCCTTTAATTCACTTGGACTTATATTAATTTTATCAATCTTTCCAAGTCCATTAACATTTCTTAATACATATACATATAGTTTATATATTATTTTCGTATTCTAATTCATATAGAATTTATATACGATATTTCATCCTTCATATAAACTCGTATAATACTTCAGATTATACTTGTTTTCATTACTTTGTACAATACCAAGTATCATACAATTATTACTTATTCCTTAACACTTCGCTTTTACTTAACGCTTATAAATTAAGTCCACAAGCAAATTATTACATTTTCCATAACTAGATTTTTATTACATAATCCATCTTACCTTGTTATTTCATCATTACGTATTTCTAAACTCAAAATTATATCCCAAGCAAAAATACCGATGAATAGTGTTTTTCAAAAATTTCTCGAAAACTTTTATTTTCGCCTTGGAAATTCAAACACTTTAATTCATCCACGTAGCTCAAATACTACTTACATTCTAACATCAATAGGTTATATAATGACAACCGCCTTGATAACACAAGGAATACGATTTTATATTATTTATTATTTAATTTAATAAAATTTTATTTTACAATAAGATCCCTAATTTCAGTTTTGTTGATATTATTAATGTAATAATACGAAAATCTATTTATATAAAATAGAATACTTTTATAAAGATATTCTATAAATAGAATATATTATATTCTATTATGCATAGTATTGCATAGTGTATCGCATAGTGTTTTGCATAGTAAAATCTTTTTATATATAAAGCAGTAATACTTTTATAAAGTTATCTGCTTTATTAGACAATAATTAGAATATATTATATTTTATTATGCATAGTGTTTGCATAGTAAAATCTTTTATAAAGTTATTCATTTTATTAGATTATAAATAGAATATATTATATTTTATTTAAAAGATTTTGCTTTAAATATGGACCGTTAGATTAAAGTAAATCAATTTGGACCGTTCATGAATTAGTTATTATGCGGTCCATTTTTCTATAAATAGAAGCTCACCCTTTATTATTTTCTTCTAATTCAATTTGAAACTCTAGAGAGATAAACTATGTATGTAAAGAAGAAAAAGTATTCTCGCTACTTCACTACTTATATATCCAAAGATCTTCTTCTTAATGTAGGGAATATTATTTGTTGTACTCGTAAGGGGTGTTATTCTTTTGTATTCATGAAGAGAACTTATGTTATTCCATTCTTTATTATTACATTAAAATAACTTTTGTATCTGCCAAGGCTACCCTATACTTGGTGACATTCTTCTATTATTCATCTTTACTATTTTGTTGGAATATTCATGCATGCGTTTCACATGGGACCGATTCCCTCTTTACTATTCTCATTGGAATATCCTCGTTCACATGCGTTTTTCTGGGACTTCGGTTCCGCCTCTTTATTATTATTCATTTGAATATCCTCCATGCATGCGTTTTCTGTGGGACTGATTCCGCCCTTATTAATATTACATTGAATAACCTATCTATCTGAAGTACCGCATGCATGGTGATTTCTGTTGTTATTCCATTTTTTCTTATTCTGTTGGAACATCCTGTCGGTACGAATTTCGCCTGAACTAGTTCCGTTACTTAGTATTCTGTTGGAATAACCTATCTATGCGAAGTACCGCATGCATGGTGATTTCTTTTCTTATTCCATTCTTTATTATACTAAGTTGGTTAAAGTTTTGACTTCTATACTCCATGAAATTAGTGGAATATCCTTGATATTTGCGCTTCATCCCAAAATCTTTTCATAGAAATATTCTTCTGAGCATTCTTGAATTTTACTCTACAAAGCAGTATCATGTTGACAATTTGGACATTATTAGTTCCTGGATAAATTAATTCTTGAACTTGTTTTATTGAATTCTTATATCATTGTCATCATCCTCATGTTTATATTTTTTTTTTGAAAGTCATCTGTGGCTTGTAGTGCATAGATGGACTTGGTATGATTATGACCAGGGATTATTCGGTATAATCATAACCGTAATGTTACAAATGATGTGGTAAAAGTCCTCATTGGCCCGTGAGTGCATTGATGGACGATTGTTGGCATGATCATGACCATTAATGAATACACAAATATTCTTGGCCCGTAGTGCATGGATAATTGTGGTCGTGATACTAAAGAATATCCTTGGCAGTAGTGTGCGGGGTGATTCGATGATGTGAATTATTTATTAAGCTGAGTCCCAGCGATAAAAGTGATGAAAATCCTTTTAAATCCTAAAAGATAGTAGATTTTATTCTCTACTTGACTCTTTTAATGGATTTCTTGTTCCGCTGCAGTTAAACTTGATGTTTGTTATATTGTATCAGTTTAACACTTTTTAAGACTAATGATAATTTATTCTGCATTATCTTAGTCATAATATTTCTTACTGGGTTAGTTGAGCTCACCCTTTCTTTCATTGTTCTCTTCAGAAAATGAGAACGTAGTTGGGACTAGTCGGGGAACAGAGTGATGGTCCTAGATGGTGCATTAGTAGTCCTCATTATTCTGTGAAATAGTGTGATAATAATTGTAGTGAGGACTCCTTTTGAGTTTGTATACTCTCTAGTAGACAATATTTATATTCAAACTCACAGTTTATGTTTTATCGTATTGTACACGACAGTTGTATTATTAAGTTGTATTTGAATGCTGTACCATGTATCTGGTGACTTAAGATGGGTGATGTATACCTAATTTTGGGGGCGTCACAAAGTTTGTCGTGAATAGTAACTCGTGAATAATAACTCATGAATAATAACCCGTGAATAGTAACTCATGAATAGTAACTCGTGAATAGGACTTCGTATTCGTACATAGTACTGTATACGTAAATAATGTCATATACGTAAATAGTTCCATATACATGAATAGTGCCGTATACGTGAATAGTGTCGTATACGTGAATAGTAACCCCAACATGAAAAAGGTAGAAATTTTACAATAAAATCCATACCAATACTTCGGTATAATGATATTGAAAGAATAACATCATTATGAAGAAAATAACATCCCTTACTATCCCTTACCATAATAATGACAATATCCCTTACTATCCCTTACCAATATAATGACAATATTCCTTACCTCAAAACAACAGTACTTCTGACTGGCATGTTAGATATAATGCTGAACGAACTTGCACCGTATAATAACACTCAAGATATCTAAATACTCACAAAAATACACTCGATAATATAGAGAGAGAAAACTTCAGTTTCTGGTGTGATTTTCAATTCTAACCTAAGCACTCTATTTGTAGGAAAATGCTTAGAACACCAAAGCAGAAAATTTAATAAATAATATTATTATTTTTCTAAAACTTCCTACGCACACTAATTGAATCCAAACATCAGACACCCACTCAATAAAAGTAACAAAAATATTTTTCTTAATTAAAATACTTTAAACTTCAAAAATTAATTGTTCCGGAACTTCGGAACTTCAATAATTCATAGTAAATAGCACTTTTATCAGAAAAATTCGAATCTTATATCCTTCCATAGAAAATTCAATTCTCTACAACTTTGTAAGTTTAAGTTTTTCCAAATTCCAAGCAGAATTTGACTGAAATTCACATACGGACGATTTTACAAGCTATAATCAAATTTCAGTCAATAAATGGGGCCACCAACATGTTTAACATGTTTTTAGTATTTATTGCAACAAAAATACTCCTCTTCCTTATTTACTCATATATCCCACATTCATTGTAAAAATATCACCATTATTATATTATTAAAATATAATAATATATTTAAATGAATTATTTTATCAGAAAAGATAAAATATCAATTTTCAGCA
The DNA here is from genome assembly GCA_020205605.1 of Panax ginseng. Taxonomy (NCBI): domain Eukaryota; kingdom Viridiplantae; phylum Streptophyta; class Magnoliopsida; order Apiales; family Araliaceae; genus Panax; species Panax ginseng. The sequence continues at coordinate 46,357,617 of CM035141.1, forward strand.
ATTGTCACTTTTCTAAAAATTCTTCCATTTATATCCGCATAAATAAATATTTTACTTACCATATAAATCAATAATTAATTATTCACAAATAATATTACAGAATCACAATCTTGACAACGGTGCCGCCTTGTGGAAGAGGACTTTCCAATAAGGATTTCTCCTTCGACGCCATGATTAGGTGACCAAACCTCTCCTTAGACAGAAATTTCTAGACATTGCCAATAATGTTATCTAGTAATATTATTAAAATAATATGAATTATTGATCTGATAATGAAAAATAATATGTAGTGATAATTATTGAAACAACAATAATATAAAATATCAACGTAGTAATTATTGAATCAATAACATAAAATATTGAACAGTAATTACTGTAACAATTATTGAGTAGTGCCTTCTAACGTAAGAATCAATAATTTAAAAAATACTCTTGTCTTGATACAGGTGCTATCTTTGTGCGACGGCAGACATTCTTGTATTTTAACCACCGGGTATTCTAACAGTGTTAACGGTAACAACTACGATGTTATTTATAAAAACTCAAACTTATCGTTTTTTTCATCCAATCGCTTTCTGTTATAGGGCCCACAAAAGGCTGCGCCGTCGTACGAATATTCCACGACCAAACGAATATTCCCCGACAACAATGCGTATTTTATAACCACTTGCTTATTTAAAATATTTACATATGTCACCCTTAACTTTAACCTTTTATCAATTTAACCATTTACTGAATAGTAATTATAAGAAAAATTGAATACTTTTATTTCATAAAATTTGGGATTTTACAGCTAATTATTATATCAATTCTTTTTTTTTTACAAAATAAAAAAACATTAGATTTTTGGGAAACAATATCATTAATTATTCCTTATTTTAAAATGTCCAATATTAAAAAACTAATTAATTAACTTGGCTATTAATTTACTTTATAATCTTCTATATATTGATCATGTATGATCATCGATATGTCATTTAATTATTTCATATTACAAATTTTCATCAAAAAAGTGTTCGATCGCCCATTAATTATTTGCTACAAAAGAAGAAGATAATTGAAAATAATAACGTATACTATATTCCAAGGCAAAATAAATAAATTAAAAAACAGGTAAGATAAATATCATAATTTTGTAAGTATTTGACATATATAATCGTAAATTATTATTATTATTATTTTTTATTGTTATTGTTATTAATATTATTATTATTATTTTTATTAGTTCTATTATTATTATTATTATTATTATTATTATTTTTGTTATTATTACTTCCTGAGATTATATTAATGGTATGTAGTGAAGGAGAAGAAAGGAATATATGGGGGAAATCTATTGTTTTGATATAAATATTAATCCTTGCAAAATATTAACATATAACTTGTGTTGCTCCAGCGGTCAAATGACCAAAGTTCCAAATGATAGGTCACAGGTTCGAATATGTTTCACATTTGGACATAACTTTTAAATACTAAATATGAATATTTTTTGACAATTCTCCGAATATCGAATATGGTCTTACAAAAACATGCTTATTGGGATTATCTTAATTTAAGGCAACATTTTAATAGTCGTTGCAAAAAGTTGTATAAAATATGCAACGAAAATAAAAATTGTTGCCAATGAATGTGGTCCATATTAGGCAACGAAATATAGCAACAAAAAAACTTTCGTTGCCTACGATGAGGAGAAATCAAGTGGGTAGAAAATTTGGAACGAATTTCTAACGAATTTTGTTTCCAAATTTTTCAATGACTTATGAATTTTGTTGCAATAAGTGAAAGCCTGACACATACAATCTGCAACGAAGGACAAGTTTCGTTGCTAAACATACACTTTTAGTAACGACTTATAAATTCGTTGCCTGAAAAATCATTGCTAAAGCCCCATTTTTAGCAACAAAAAAACTTTCGTTGCCCACGATGACGGGAAATCAAGTGGCCAAAAGTTTTGCAACGAATTTCTAACCAACTTTTTTCCCGCCAATGAATTAGCAACGAAAGTTTGCAATGACTTATGAATTTCATTGCAAAAAGTGAAAGCCTGACACAATCTGCAACGAAGGACAAATTTCGTTGCTAAACATATACTTTTAGCAACGACTTATAAAGTCGTTGCCCGAAAAATCGTTGCGAAAGGCCCATTTTTTTGTAGTGCACCCATCTTCTTGAATCTTTTTTTTCCTTGGTGGATCACCTATAGAGGCCAAACATTTGAGTGGCTAACGTTGATCAAAGGAAGGAACCAAACCCAGTGGATTCAAGTTGAACGCGAAAGGATTTGGAGGTGAACTTGTACCCGAGGAAGCTCGAATCTTCAAGGGTATGATTCTTGTTCTTTATCTTTTTGTTTAATTAATAATTATGCATAAAGGATGATCCGGGTATATGGTTTGTAAAATTTTTAAAACTCTGATTTTCCACGTTTTCGCTTATTTTATGCAATTTGATTGTGTTCATGAATATTACAAACCTATCACTGTATGTATAGACTGATAATGGTTGGTAAATTATGGTGTATCATGACAAACCTAGTATTACGGTAATAAACCCTAATTTGAAACTCAAACTGGAGTTTATGATTGGTAAGAAATTGTGATATGTGATTAATGACAATTATTATAAATATTAATGCTAATTAGGTTAACCCTAATTATTGACTCGAAACCTTAATCGTGAAATTAGAAACCCTAATTTGCTAATTAAAAACCCTAATTACTAAATTAGGAACCCTGATTGTCAAATTAGAAACCCTAATTGCTAAATTAGAACGCTTAATGTTAATTAGTGAATACCTAAACCTAATTTTCAAGTCTATGTAATTAGGAAAGCTAAACTAATTTAGAAACCCTAATTTATAATTTAGGAAACTAAAAATTGTACATTTTAAACCCTAATTAGAAATCCTACAAAATCTATGTGCCAAACCTTAGGGTTAAACCCTAAGGGTCATACCCTAAGGGTTTGTTAAGATTACAATTTAGCCATTAAAATTAGATGGTAAATGACCTAAATGCCCTTTTGCACATATTCTTTAATTGGTAGCTTGTAGATCTAGCCAGGTGTTGGTGTTGGTGACCAACCCTAGACTTTTCATTTGACTTAAAACTCCAGTAATCAACTATATCTCAGCTACATGCATTGCACCACATTATATATATAGAATTGGAGAGAGAAAAATCATTTTTCAAGCTCATTTGTGCTTATCCTCACAACCAAAGCTCTCTCTCTCTCAAAACCTACAAAAACCTTTAGCATTGCAGTCCCCAAAACAAGTCCCACTATCACTCATAACCGATCAGAAACAAAGAATCAAGATTTAGTAAATAGAGGTATAAAACCTAATTTAGAAATCTGATCTTTGATCCTATGTTAGATGTTAGATTTTTATGTTTAAACATGTTGTATAAGGTGTAAATAGATGATCTAGGTTGCTAGATGTTAGATCCAAAACATCTATAGGCTCGGATTTGATGTTTTTCAAAATTTGGAAAAAAAAATTATGTTGTCTGACAACGAATGTCAGACCTCATAGATCAGTGATCGTTAATGATATTTATGTTTTTAAGGTTTGTAGTTGTAGTCTGCTATGAGATCTCTATTCTGGAACTTGATTCAGTGTCATATCATGTACAAATTGAAAGTAATGGGTGGTCAAACCTCATTGACCGACCATGACTTTTGGTTTTCTAGGTAACTGAGATTTGCCAAGAAGCGTCTGACAAAATATTTGTAGCCTCTGATCTTGCAGGGGTTTTGCGTTATGTGTTTGTTGTTGCAACCATCTTATAGTATGGTAGTTATACTACAGATTAATGCTTTTAGATCACTTATATTACAAATAGATTGGATTTGGGGGATGGCCAAACCAAGCATAAAGATCACGAATTGAGTTTTCTGGGTAACCTAAAAAACTCAATATCGTGGTTTCTGACATGGTTTGACCGGAAAAGATCTGACGATTCTGTTGTTTTTATGTGTTTTATGTGATGGATCTAGACCTGACATGTTGGCTACACACTGAAACTCTTAAATCACAGAACCATTGCAAGATTAGCAAGTTGTAGAAGCCCAAAGTAGGACATTCGAGCTGTTCTTCATTTCTGGGTAACCCGAAAAATGAAGAACAGGTCTGACAGCTACTTTAGGCCTTTAGATTTTATATTTGGGGCATGTTATGACCATGTATGTTATTAGATCTTGTAGTGTTACAATAGTACTACAACCTATAACCATTAGCTTACCCAGAAACATCACAGATTAAATATTATTGTTGGTCAAACATGGAATCTCGAAACTGGCGTATGAATGTTCTTGAGTCTCAAGAACACCTAAGGTGACACTTACTGTCGCTAAGGCTTTACTGACAGACTTTTTAGTTTTAATCAAATTAAATTCCAAAAATCATTTAAAAATAGTAAATAATTTCTGAAAATTACAAAAATTATTTTTAAAATTATTTTAAGTTATAAAAATTAACTTTTAATAATTTGACATATTTTTCATAAATTAGTATTTATTTAAATATTATTGATATTTAATTTATTTAATAAATGCATTAAATAAATTAATAAAAATGATTGTATTATATTAAAAAACATTTTAAATGATAATAAAGTATTTAAAAATATTTTAAGTTATAAAACATAACTTTTAATATTTTAAGATAAATTTCATTAATTATTTAATATTAATGATATTATATTTATTTAATAATTATATTAAATAAATTACTTTAAAAATGATTTTAATATTATAAAAATAATTTTAAATGAAAATAAAGTTTTTAAAAATATTTGAAGTTATAAAATATAACTTTTAATATTTAAAGGTAAATTTCATTAATAATTTACTATTAATGATATTAAAATTATTTAATAATTATATTTAATAAAAAGTTTAAAAATGGTTTTATTAATTTAAAAATCATTAAAAAAGGATATAAATGTTTTAAAAATATTATAAGTTATAATTAACGACTTTTGATATTTTGATAAATAATGTATTAATATTTAAATATTAATGGTAATTATTTAGAAATGATTTTAAATGTTTAAGGGTAATATTAATACTTTAAGTTATTATAAATAACTTTAAAATTTTAGCAATGGTTTTATTAATAATTTAATATTAATTAAATATTAATGATAATAGATTTTTTTTAATATTTAAATCATTTTATAATTATTCAAGTGTTTGAAAAATCATGATAAATTATTATAATTGTTTAAAAATTATTATAAGTCATGGAAAAATAATATGACTGATATTTAAATTATCTAATCGAATTTTGAACTACAGACTAGAATTTTAGACTCGATAATTACCCGATAAAGTCGTCGGTACACCAAAATATTTCAGAAATTGATCTGGACTAAGATAGTTTGACTAGATATGTAAGACCCCAACTTTTTGAATAAAGATTAAATTTTCTCGAAATATATTTTTAAATATTATGGTGTGGATTTAATATAATGTTATAGTTGTGGGTAATATTTACAAATTTTGCAAAGTACGTAAGTTGTTATATGATATTCGATTGGTCGGGGAATATTCGTTTTAACAGGGGAATATTAAATATAACAAAGACAATCATTGGTGGATCCTACAACGGAATTATTGTTGGATTGAGAAAACGACAAAAATACTTTATGAAAATAACGGTGAAAGTTTTACTGTTAATCTGTTGAAACACCGATTAAGTTAAAAAGTACAATGAATGTCGCGTGGTTGAATAGTAGCACACGGTATTGATTATTGATGCTTACGTGAGAAGTCACTCGATTATACTCAATTATTGCTACGATGAATTGTTGCATCATATCTCTCATATTATTGATTCAATTATTGTCACGATATCATTTTGCATAATATTTTATATTATTAAATCAATAATTGAGACGACAAAGTTATTCATATTATTATTTGCAATATTGACAATGTCTAGAAGTTCTGTTAAGGAGAGGTTTGGTCACCTAATTGCGTGCCAATAATTAATGATGAATAAGTTGTGTTGATTAAAAATGAATTTTGATAGTTCCACTATGTTGGGATTATTAGTGTTAGTGGCAATCGACATCTATTCCGATGATAATTGATGTCTGGGGGTTATATTGATAAATCGAGTAATTTATCGGATAAATGAGCAATTAATTGCTACTAATTCACATGCTTATATAACTATTTGTTCACATGTGTGTACTATTGAATCACATTATTTACTATTAGGGGAGTTGGTGCAAGATTGATAATACTTGTATGACTAATTTAAAAATGGAGGTATAGATGGATGTACTATACTGTAATTCGTATTTTTCACATGATTATACTATTAAGTCATATGATTGCACTATTGATTCACATTATTTACTATTAGGGGAGGTGGTGCGAGTTTGATAATACTTGCAGGACTAAATTAAAAATGAAAGAAAAGTTTGTGGTATTGTACTGTAATATTCTGAGCCCCAAAACGTGCAATTATCGAAACTATATTTTTCTATAAATAGAATCTCATTTCTTCATCATTCTTCACCAATTCACTCAAGCTATAGAGCAATTATTATAGAGAGAAATTTTAGAGAGAAAGAAGAAGAGAAGTCTGCTACCTCACTATTCCAGTATCCAGTTTTTCTAAGGTAGGGAGTATTATTTCTTTCTTATCCATGAAGAGAACTTCTGTTATTCCATTCTTTATTATTCTGTTGGAATAACCTGTATACGCGGGCTACCCTATACTTGGTGAAATTCTTCTGTTATTCCATTCTTTATTATTCTGCTGGAACATCTTGTCTGTGCGTTTACGCCGGACCTGGTTCCATTATTTATCATTCTGTTGGAACATCCTGTCTGTGCTTTACGCATGACCTGGTTCCATTATTTATTATTCTGTTGGAATATCCATGCATGCGTTTCTGTGGGACTACGCCGATTATTCCGTTATTACATTCTGCTAAATAACCTCTTTGCGGTCTATCGCATGCTTGGTGATTTCTTTTTTTATTCTATTCTCTATTATACTCAGTTGGTTAAAGTTTTGACTTCTATACTCCATGAAATTAGTGGAATATCCTTGATATTTGTACTTCATCCAGTATCTTTTCATGGAAATATTCTTCTGAGCATTCTTAAAATTTTACTCCACAAAGAAGTATCATGTTGACAATTTGGACGTTATTGATTCCTGGATAAAATAATTCTCGAACATGTTTTATTGAATTCTTATATCATTATCATCATCCTCATGTTTATATTTTGTTGAAAGTCATCTGTGGCCTGTAGTGCATAGATGGACTGGTATAATTATGACCAGAGATTATTCGGTGTAATCATGACCGTAATGTTACAAATGATGTGGTAAAAGTCATCATTGGCCCGTAGTGCATTGATGAACAGTTGTTGGCATGATCATGACCATTAATGAATACACAAATATTCTTGGCTTGTAGTGCATGGATAATTGTGGTCGTGATACTAAAGAATATCCTTGGCCGTAGTGCAGGGGTGATTCGGTGATGTGGATTATTTATTAAGCTGAGTCCCAACAATAAAAGTGATAAAAAACCTTTTAAATCATAAAAGATAGTAGATTTTATTCTCTACTTGACTCTTTTAATGGATTGCTTGTTCCGCTGCAGTTAAACTTGATGGTTGTTATATTATATCAGTTTAACACTGTTGAAGGCTAACGATAATAAATTCTGCATTATCTTAGTCATAATACTTCCTACTGGGCTAGTTGAGCTCACCCTTTTACTTTTATTGTTCTCTTCAGGAAATGAGAACGTAGCAGGGTCTAGTCGGGGAATGGAGTGACGGACTAGATGATAGCATTAGTAGTCCTCACTATTTAGTGAAATAGTGGAAAATAAATGTAGTCCTCAACGATTAAATTTGACTCCAAAGAAATTAGAATTTGACTTATCTGTTGAAACTCCATTGGGAGAAACCTTCACTACATCCACTGTTTATAAGTCTTGTTTGATTCAAATTGGTACCCTGACATTACCTGTCGACCTTATTTCATTGAAAATACTTGTATTTGACGTGATTCTAGAGATTGATTGGTTAACTACTCATCATGCAAAAATTGATTATTTTCGTAAGGTTGTTAGCTTTCATATTCCTAACCAACCTATTATGCGAATTCAAACAACTAAACCATTAAAATCAATCAATGTCATTTCAAGCCATAAAGCTATTCGTTTATTGAAAAACGGATGTCAAGCTTTCTTAGCTCATGTCACGGATCTAAACAAAAATACGTCAATTTTGAATGATATTTCTGTTGTTAATAAATTTCCTGACGTATTCCCCGAAGAACTTCCTGGCCTACCCCCAGAGCGTGAAATTGAATTTTGTATCGATCTTGAACCCGGTACAAAGCCCATTTCCAAAGCCCCATATCGAATGGCTCCTATTGAACTTCAGGAGTTAAAGACCCAGTTGCAGGAATTGTTAGACATTGGTTTCATTTGTCCTAGTATGTCTCCTTGGGGTGCTCCTGTTCTATTCGTGAAGAAGAAAGATGGGAGTATGCGACTTTGTATTGATTATCGGGAGTTGAATCATGTCACCATAAAAAATAGGTACCCATTTCCACGTATTGATGACCTGTTTGACCAGTTGCAAGGCGCCAAATTCTTTTCAAAGATTGATCTTCGTTTAGGATATCATCAATTGAAGATTAGAACCGATGACATTCCAAAGACGGCTTTTAGAACTCGGTACGGGCATTATGAATTCTTAGTCATGTCCTTTGGATTGACTAATGCTCCTGCTGCCTTCATGGATATTATGAACCGAGTATTCAAGGAATATTTGGATCATTTTGTGGTCGTCTTTATTGATGACATCCTCATATATTCCAAAAGCCGTGAAGATCATGAGCAACACTTGAGGTTGATACTCCAAAAGCTTCGTGAAAACAAGCTATATGCCAAGTTGAAGAAATGCGAGTTCTGGCTTGAGCAGGTTGCATTCCTTGGGCACGTGATATCAAATCATGGGATATCTGTTGACCCGGCAAAGATTGAAGCTATTCAAAGCTGGGAGCAACCTAAATCAGTGACCGAAGTACGTAGTTTTCTCGGCTTAGCTGGTTATTATCGGAGATTCGTAGAAGGGTTTACTCGAATCGCTACTCCATTAACTCAGGTGACTCGAAAAGATACAAAATTCGGTTTGAGCGTGGAATGTGAGAAGAGTTTTCAAGAACTCAAGAGGAGACTCATTTCAGCACCTGTTCTGACAATACCATCTGGCTCAGAGGGATTCGTCATCTGCAGTGATGCTTCGGGCAAAGGATTAGGATGTGTTCTCATGCAACATGGGAAAGTCATAGCCTATGCCTCACGACAACTCAAAGAATATGAGAGGAATTATCCTACTCACGATCTAGAGTTGGCAGCTATCGTTTTTGCGCTTAAAATTTGGAGGCATTACCTGTATGGGGAGAAAATGGAGATCTATACGGATCATAAAAGCCTCAAATATTTCTTCACTCAAAAGGAACTCAACATGCGACAACGACGTTGACTCAAACTGTTGAAAGATTATGATCATACTATTCAATACCATCCTAGAAAAGCGAACGTAGTAGCTGATGCACTGAGTAGAAGATCATATATGGGTACGAGTGCAATATTGTCAATGCAAAGGCCCATTTTGTATGACTTGCAAAGGATGGAGTTAGAGATAATGACTCCAGGGACCCATGTGATAATGGCGAATATACGAGTAGAACGGACTTTAATCGATAAAGTTAAAACTGCTCAAGCTACAGATCTGGAGCTGATGCGTATGAGGAAGAAAGTACAAGAAGGTGCTATGCTGAAATCAAGAATCGATGAAGAAGGAATACTTCGAGTCAACTCCAGACTTTGTGTTTAAAGTATAAAATCATGATGGAGGCGCACAACACACCGTTTGCAATCCATCCTGGGAGTACCAAAATGTATCGTGATCTTTGACATACATTTTGGTGGAGCAATATGAAGAGAGAGATAGCAGAATTTATATCAAGGTGTTTAACTTGTCAACGAGTCAAGGCGGAGCATCAAGTACCAAAAGGTCCATTACAACCACTTGAAATTCCAGAATGGAAGTGGGAACACATTACCATGGATTTCAAGCTTCGGTCTTCCCAAGGTTTCTCAAGGTATAGATGCAATTTGGGTCATTGTTGATAGATTGACCAAGTCTGCTCATTTCCTACCTATACGAGAAACTTATACACTTGAACGTCTGGCTCGTATGTACATAAACGAGATTACAAGACTGCATGGTATGCCAGTATCCATAGTTTCTGATCGAGACCCAAGATTCACTTCAAGATTTTGGGTTAGTTTGCAAAAAGCTATGGGCACGTATTTACGATTTAATTCAGCATATCATCCTTAGAAGGATGGGCAGTCGGAGAGGACCATTTAAACTCTTGAAGATCTATTAAGACTCTATGTCCTTGACTTCAAGGGAAGTTGGGATAAGTTCCTACCATTGGTGGAGTTTTCCTACAACAACAGTTATCAAACAAGTATTGGCATGGCTCCATTTGAGGCATTGTATGGAAGAAAGTGTCGTTCTCCAGTATGCTGGGATGAGGTGGGTGAAACAATGTTGTTGGGATCGAAGTTGGTACATATGACTACGGAAAAGATTCAAACGATTCGACAATGTATAAAAACCTCACAAGATCGACAAAAGAGTTATGTTGATTTTCATCGAAAGGACGTGGAATTCGATATTGGAGATCATGTGTTATTACGTGTTGCTCCATGGAAGGGAGTTACGAGATTTGGAAAGAGAGGAAAGCTCAACCCTCGATTCATTGGCCCATTTTTAATCCTCGATCGAGTAGAAACTGTGGCGTATAGACTCGCTTTAGCGCCAAGTATGTCTCGTGTTCAGAACGTTTTTCACATATCTATGTTACGTAAATATGTGAAAGACCCGAACCACATTATTGAATTAGAACTAGAGGAGATAGAGGAAGATTTAACGTATGAAGAGTTACCTGTTAAAATCTTGGATAAAAAAGATCATATTCTACGCTCCAAGGTTATACCTCAAGTCAAAGTTTTGTTGAGAAACCACGATGTGGGAGAAATGACCTGGGAGTTAGAATCTGAGATGAAATCAAGATATCCTTATCTCTTCGACATACCAGGTACGCACCCTAATTTCGAGGACGAAATTTCATAAGAAGGGGAGGTTGTAAGACCCCAACTTTTTGAATAAAGATTAAATTTTCTCGAAATATATTTTTGAATATTATGGTGTGGATTTGATATAATGTTATAGTTGTGGGTGATATTTATAAATTTTGCAAAATCGCGCAGTTGTTATATAATATTCGATTTGTTTTAGAAATATTCGTTTTAACAGGGAATATTCGCATAACTAACGACACAATCATTGGTTGACCCCACAACGGAATTATTATTTGGATTGAGAAAACCGACAAAAATACTTTATGAAAATAATCTACGAAGTTTTACAGATTAGCTGTTGAAACACCGGTTGTTAAAAGTACAAAGATGTCTGGCGTGGTTGAATAGTAACACTACGGTATTGATTATTGATGCTTACGTGAGAAGTCACTATGTTATACTCAATTATTGCTACGATGAATTGGCGCATATATCTCTCATATTATTGATTCAATTATTGTCACAATGATCATTTGCATAATATTTTATATTATTAAATCAATAATTGAGATGACAAAGTTATTCATATTATTATTTGCAATATTGACAATGTCTAGAAGTTCTGTCAAGGAGAGGTTTGGTCACCTAATTGCGCGCCACCAATAAGGAGAAATTCTTATCAGAAAGCCCCATCTTTCACAGGAACGACTTCGGTTGTTAAATATTGTGAGTTATAATATTAATGATGAATAAGTTGTGTTGATTAAAAATGAATTTTGATAGTTCCATTGTGTTGGGATTATTAGTGTTAGTGGAAATCAACATCTATTCCGATGATAATTGATGTCTAGGGGTTATATTGATAAATCGGGTAATTTATCGGATAAATGAGCAATTAATTGCTACTAATTCACATGCTTATATAATTATTTGTTCACATGTGTACTATTGAATCAGATTATTTACTATTAGGGGAGTTGGTGCAAGATTGATAATACTTGCATGACTAAGTTAAAATGGAGGTATAGATGGAGGTACTATACTGTAATTTGTATTTTTCACATGATTATACTATTAAGTCACATGATTGAACTATTGATTCACATTATTTACTATTAGGGGACATGGTGCAAGTTTGATAATACTTGCAGGACTAAATTAAAAATGAAAGAAAAGTTGGAGGTATTGTACTGTAATATTCTGAGCCCCAAAACGTGCAATTATTGAAACTATATTTTCTTATAAATAGAAGCTCATTTCTTCATCATTCTTCACCAATTCACTCAAGCTATAGAACATTTATTATAGAGAGAAATTTTAGACAGAAAGAAGAAGAGAAGTCTGCTACCTCACTATTCCAGTATCCAGTTTTTCTAAGGTAGGGAGTATTATTTATTTCTTATCCATGAAGAGAACTTCTGTTATTCCATTCTTTATTATTTTGTTGGAATAACCTATATACGCGGGCTACCCTATACTTGGTGAAATTCTTCTGTTATTCCATTCTTTATTATTCTCATTTGAACATCCTGTTTTGTGCGCTTCTGGGACCTGGTTCCATTATTTATCATTCTGTTGGAACATCCTGTCTGTGCTTTACGCATGACCTGGTTCCATTATTTATTATTCTGTTGGAATATCCTGTCTGTGCGTTCTACGCCGGACCTGATTCCGTTATTTATTATTCTATTGGAATATCCTGTCTGTGCGTTTTACGTCGGACCTCATTCCGTTATTTATTATTCTATTGGAATAACCTGTCTGTGCGGTCTATCGCATGCTTGATGATTTCTTTTGTTATTCCATTCTCTATTATACTCAGTTGGTTAAAGTTTTGACTTCTATACTCCATGAAATTAGTGGAATATCCTTCATATTTGCGCTTCATCCAGTATCTTTTCATGGAAATATTCTTCTGAGTATTCATAAAATTTTACTCCACAAAGAAGTATCATGTTGACAATTTGGACGTTATTGATTCCTGGATAAAATAATTCTTGAACTTGTTTTATTGAATTCTTATATCATTGTCATCATCCTCATGTTTATATTTTGTTAAAAGTCATCTGTGGCACATGAGTGCATAGATGGACTTGGTATGATTATGACCGAGAGATTATTCGTGTAATTATGATTGATAAGTGGATTTTATATACACGAATCAATATTCATTTCAAGTTTAAATTCATAGTTATCTTCGTGTTTTGTGTTCGCTTTCACTCATTTCGTGTTAATTTATGTAGGGTGGTCATGGATGCAAGAGGTGAAGAATGGCGAGTTTTGGAGCAAAAGTGGAAAAATGCATGAAAGCGGAAAAAATCCTTTAGTAAGAGCCTAGCTTTTACCGGGGCGGCCTTTTTTAAGTCAATACCTTCACCACGGGCGGGGTCCCATTTTCTCAAGTGTCCTGTTCGGGTTTTGATGTCTCCGGTGCACGATTTTTGGGACTCATTAGGCGCTCGGACTTTATATGAGGGGACTTCTACCGTAATAAGGAGAAGAGCTTGATATTACTTTGATATACAACAATCATACAACACACACACGCATAATTCAAGAGGATTTCTAGGATTCAAGTGCTTTGAGGAGTAATTTTCAGAGATTGTCACGACGATTGCAAATCGAGGCTACGTGAAGGGTTTTCAATATTCTTCTTCTTCTTAAGTCTTATTTGTGATTGAAAGGATGTTTTCAAAGAAATTATTCAGCTTTTAATTCATTCATATGAACTAATTCACTTATTAGACTTGTGATGGATCTTTGGGCTAAAAACGATGATTCTATAGCTTTGATTTCCAATTCAATAATATATTTTCGCTTATCTATGTTAATTTGAGCGTGAATTTATGAATTGCCCGATCAATAATTTTTGTGGATTTGAATGGAATCGAGAGAGAGATTCAATCTAGACCTAGTTAATATAAAGATGTGTCATGAATTTTGTCAATAATAGATTTTTGATTATTGTTAAGGTAGAGATACGCTTGACATCACATGTAATCGTATAGAGAGCTTGAACTTAAACCTTCTTTAATTGCAGCTCACATAGATATATAGTGAGTTGGTTAATTTAGGTGTTTAACGATTTCTATCTTAATTGTGGATTGATGTTAATACTGTATTAGTGGCATCGAGAGGTGGCTAGTATTACATTCGTGTTTTGATTAATAAACCGGGATATTAAATTGAGTTGGAATAAAGGTTTGAAAATCAGAGTAAAGCTCAGGGTGAAATCATAAGTCTAATTCTCCATTAATTGTTTGAAATTCTGGATTTTGATATTGGTGACTGTTTTGTGATAGTTTGTTTATTTATTAACTTAGTTTCTATAATTTAAAACCATTGAATTGATTAGTTTAATAAAATTAGGGTTAATAGAAAATTGATAATTGTGAAGTTAAAATTCTTGCTAATTTGTCTTCGTGGGAACGATACTTTATTCACTACTATATTACTTGTTGACTCACGTATACTTGCATGTTTTTGAGCGTATTTTACCCAACAAGTTTTTGCCGCCACGTCGGGACAATTTAGCCGAGATTTTAATATTTTTTTACGATATCGCTTTAATTAGTCCAGCTTTTACTTAAACATTTTTTGTTCTTGTTTCTCCTATTTCGTGTTTTTGATATTGGTTTATGCAACGCGCGATCAAACATCCGCATTTGCTTCCTTTTGAGGACGACATTGAAAGAAGATTTCAGAGGTCGAGTAAGTGGATCGAGGAAACGAGGAACTAATTCAAAATTTCGATAAGGAAGAAACGATGGTCGCCAAGACCGTAAAGCGCTGAGGGGATTTGCAACACCTAGGGTGACCGATCCGCAATGAGCATTACTAGGCCCGCAATAGTCATAATACTTTTGAAATCAAGCCCGGACCATTCGTATGATGCGTAACTCATGTCATTGGGGGAATGGCAAATGACGATCCGAATGAGCATTTAATCGCTTTTCTCGAAATGTGCGATACATGCTCAAGTACAATGGGTGTCGATGAGGCAAGAAGACTTCGCTTGTTCCCATTCACTTTACGGGACAAGGCGAAGAGTTGGTTACATTCTCTACCACCGGGATCGATCACTACGTGGGAAGACTTGGCTCAAAAATTTCTTGCCAAATTTTTCCCACCAGCGAAGACTGCTAAAATGAGGAATGACATCACGATGTTTGAGCAGCAGAATGGGGAGTCACTATATGAGGCATGGGAGCGATACAAGGAATTACTCAGAAAGTGCCCACATCATGGATTGCCCAAGTGGTTACAAATGAACACCTTCTATAACTGCCACATGGGAATGTCGTAAACCAAAGATTGATGCGGCATCAAGCAAGGTATTCATGGCTAAGAGTTACGAGGACGCCTACAATTTGATCGAAACAATGGCGGCAAATAACTACCAAAGGGCCCACAAAGAAGATCGACACAAAGCAAGGCTACCGATTTTGGAATTAGATGGAGTGTCAGCTATACAAGCACAGATTTCTGCGCTGTCCAAGAAGTTTGATACTATGAATGATAAGGTTAATACTATGACAGGGGCTCAAGTTCAGGAGGTTACGGTAGTATGTGAATTGTGTGCGGGTGATCATCCGATGATCAAGGCGCAATTAACCTAAGATCCGCCCAATTCATAGGCAGTTATAATAGAATTCCACAAAATACATACCAAAACACCTACAATCAGGGGAATAGGAACCACCCAAATTTCTCGTGGAGTAATAACCAGTAAACTAATCCTCCACGACCATCATATCCCCTGGTTTTCAGAGTCACCCACAACCGGTTCAACAGCAGGAAAGGAAAACCGATGCTGAGGAAGCGTGGGCAAAATACATGACTAGCAACAATTTGGCTATGAAGAATCAAGCTATGTCTATCAAAAATATAGAGAATCGATAGGTCAAATTATGCTAGCATTGAATAATAGACCACAAGGAACATTACCTAGCGACACCGAGAGAAATCCAAAGGGTAATCATGAGCAATGTCAAGCAGCTTATGTTAAGAAGTGGAAAACATCTCTGGGAATAGTGCGAAAAAATTCAAAGAACACCGAGGAAAAGTTGATGACAAGAACGCAGTGGAGGGTAACAAAAAATGAGGAAATAAAGTTAAACAATGAGCCGATTGTTTTTCCTCCACCGCCGCTTTCAAAGAGAGGGTCCAAAAATGTAAATCGAGAAAGCGCTTTAAGGTTTTTAGACGTGTTCAAGAAACTCCAGATTAACATCCCATTCGCAGAGGCCCTAGAGCAAAATGCCGAAGTTATGTGAAGTTTATGAAAGGAATTCACGAGGAAGAAGAAATAGGAAGAAGAATTCAAATAAAGGCACTAACAAAGGAGTGTAGTGCAATGTTACAGAAGAAGCTACCACCAAAACTCAAAGACCCAAGGAGCTTTACTATCCCGTGCACGATCAGGAAAATGTCATTTAACAAATGCTTATGTGATTTGGGGGCGAGTATAAACCTGATGCCATTGTCAGTATACTCAGAATTGGGTTTGCCAGCGCCAAAGCCTACAAATATTTCATTGCAGTTGGCGGATAGGTCACCACATATCCGAGAGGCATCAGAGAGGACATTCGTTAAAGTGGATAAGTTTATATTCCCTCATGACTTTATCATTCGATTTCGATGAAGATAAGAACATCCCGATCATCCTAGGGAGACCTTTCTTGGTTACGGAAGGACACACTCATAGACGCAAAAAGGAGAACTTACTATGAGAGTCCAAGACCAAGAAATAAAATTCAATGTGTTCAAGGCCATGAAATACCCTACTGGACGAGGAAGAGTGTTTTCGAATGGATTTAATTGAGCAAAAATTACCAAATAAGATATGAGAGCAAGAGTTTGATCAACGATCCGTTAGAAACAACTTTATTGGGGGGATGAAGAAAAAGACGACCCCAAAATTTGTGGACTTATTACAGATGCTAGACTCACTGCCACACGAAAGTTAGCCGATTCAGAGATTCAACCGCGAACCTCTCGCACAATCGAGGAGACAAATAAGTAAAAAATTGAAACCATCATCGAGGAGCCACCAACATTGGAACTTAAGCCACTCCCTAAACATCTCTGTATGCGATTTAGGCAATTCAAATTCTTTACCATAATTATTTCATCGCAGACTTAATAACGAATCAGCAGGAAGAAAAGTTGTTGAGGAGGGTGCTTAGGATCACAAATCGATTGATTGGATGGACGATCATGCGATATAAAGGCATTAGCCCATCATTTTGCATGCACAAGATTCTCGATGGAGGATGGATGCAAGAAGACCATCGGGAGCATCAACGCCGACTTAACCCAATCATGAAGGAAGTGGTCAAGAAGGAAATTCTAAAATTATTGGATGCCTAGATTATATATCCAATTTCGACAAGAAATGGGTTAGTCCGGCTCATCAGGTGCCAAGAAAGGGGGAATGACGGTGATACGTAATGAGGACAACGAGTTAATTCCAACAAGGATGTTGATGTGTTGGAGGGTGTGCATCGATTATAGGAGATTGAATAAGGCAACCTGAAAAGATCATTTCCGCTACCTTTTATCGATCAAATGTTAGATAAAGTTAATGGGACATGAGTTTTACTGCTTATCGATGGATACTGCTATAATCGATCGCCATCGCTCCCGAGGATCAAGAAAAGACAACATTTATATGCCCTTACGGCACACACATTTGCATTCAGGAGGATGTCATTCGGGCTATGCAACGCAAACCAACAACTTTCCAACGGGTGTATGATGGCTATTTTTTTTCGTATATGGTGGAGAAGAATGTTGAAGTCTTCATGGACGATTTCTCGCCCTATGGAGACAATTTTGATACTTGCCTAGAGAATCTGGGTCATGGTTTTGCAAAATGATGTAAGGATACAAACCTCATACTCAATTGGGAAAAATGCCACTTCATGGTCAAGAGGGCATAATTTTTTGGGCCATAAGGTGTCACTCAAGGATTGAGGTGGACAAAGCAAAGTCGGATACGATCGAGAAACTACCTCCACCGAGCTCGCTTAAGGGTATTAGAAGTTTTCTCGGGGCATGCTGGTTCTACAGAGGTTCATAAAAGACTTCTAAGATTGCAAAACCTCTATGCGCCTTTTAGAGAAGGATGCCACTTTCACTTTTACTACAGAATGCAAGTCCGCTGCTCACCTATTGAAGAAGAAATTAACTACAACCCCGTGATAGTCGCACCCTGATCGAAAAATGCCATTCGAGCTTATGTGTGATGATGCGAGCGATTATGCTATTAAATGCTTTTTGGGACAAAGAAGAGACAAGGTGTTTCACGCCATATACTATGCAAGCAAAACACTCACAGAGACTCAAATGAATTACACTACCACGGAAAAGGAATTGCTTGCATAGCAGTGTACGCGTTCGACAAATTCCGCATACTTGATCGGGACTAAGGTAATAGTCTACACGACCATTCTTCATTTATTCGCACCTAATAGCGAAAAAAGATGCTAAGCCACGCCTTATCCGATGGATTCTCCTACTTTAAGAGTTTGATTTAGAAATTAAAGATAGAAAGGGGACGAAGAATCAAGTTGTCGACCATTTATCAAGGCTGGAAAATCCAGAGAAAAAGGATGAAGATAGATGCGCAATCAACGAGTCATTCCCAAATGAGCAACTATTTGGTTTAAATGCAGAATATCCGTGGTATACAGATTTCGCAAATTTTGTGGTAAGCAAATTGCTTCCCCCGGATCTTACATGACAACAGAAAAAGAAGTTTCTTCATGACGCTAAGTGGTACATGGGATGAGCCGATCTATTCAAACAAAGGCGCCGATAAGATGATTCGACGATGTATCCCCATGTTGAAGTGCACAACATATCGCAAGAATGCCACTCATCGCGATATGGTGGACATTATGGGAGTGAGCGCACCACGCAAAAGTGCTTCAATCCGGTTTTATCGGCCGACATTGTTCAAAGACGCCCACCAATTTGTGAAAACATGTGATAGATGCCAAAGGGTGGGAAACATATCTAAACCAAATGAGATGCCCCTACAAACAATTCTTGAAGTGGAAATCTTTGATGTATGGGGCATCGATTTCATGGGGCCATTCCTTCGCCTTTGAGCAATCAAGATATTCTACTCATGCAGGATTACGCCTCGAAATGGGTCAAGTCAAGAAAGACTACCATCTAACGATGCCAAGGTGGTCCTCAAATTCCTTCAAAAAACATTTTCACGAGGTTTGGCACACAAAGAGCAATAATCAAAGATGATGAAGGTAGTCACTTCGCAATAAGTCATTTACAACTCTTTTGGCTAAGTATGGGTCAACCACAAGGTGGCTACACAACATATCACCCTCAAACAAATGGACAAAAGCCGAGGTATCAAACAAAGAAGTTAAGAAGATATTGAAAAGTCATAAAATCCAAGTCGAAAAAGATTGGTCACTTTGCTGGATGACGATTATGGGCGCATCGATCGCACATACAAAACACCAATCGGATGTCACCTTATCAACTCTTGTACGGAAAAAGCATGTCACTTACCTATGGAGCTACAAAGAAGGCCCATCGGGCCATACAAAATTGAATTTTGATCAAGCCACAGTAGAGAGAAAAGAGGCTACTCCAACTAAATGAGCTCGACGAATTCTGACTCCAAGCCTACGAGAACGCCAAGCTATACAAAGAAAAGGTTAAAAGATGGCACGACTAGAAAATTGTGCAACGAACATTCGAGCCGGGTCAATCAGCCCTCTTGTTCAACTCACGACTGCGATTGTTCCTGTGAAAGCTTAAGTCGAGATGGTCGGACCATTCACTATAAAACGAGTATTTCCTCATGGCGCCGTTGAACTCTACAACAGAATCCATTAGAGACGCTCAAGGTCAATGGTCAATGGATAAAGCATTACTCGGGTGGCGAGTCGAATCGGGACGCCAACTACATTACCTCGCCGATACACAAAGAAAACAGGAGTAGTCAGTCGAACGACTTAAAATCAAGCGCTAATCGGGAGGCAACCCAACTTTTCTTTATTTTTCATAGTTCATGTTTAATTGTTAGATGTAGTTTTTAGTAAGCGTAGTTAGGTCTTATCAAGTAAAACTTTTGCTAAAAATCTCAATGAAACTCCAAGTCGTAATTAATCTAACATATTGCATGTTTATGGTCACAGAGGGGTCCAAAGTGAGTAAGAGCAACAACGGGCAAGAAAACAAGCAAAATCGAGAATTTTGATCTCAAACTTTTGAAGCAAAAAAGTCAAGTCAAGGCACCTTCGGGGGCGGGCTATATTGATGTGCACCACCTTCACGGGGGGGTCCTTAATCTGGTAGCACACGCCATCTTAAACGCACGCCCCTTCCTTATTTCCCCACACACACGCCTATTCCCTCTCTTGCTCTCATTCTCCCTCAACCACACTACCTAGCCTCCATACCAACCCATTACTACCCACTACCTAAATCCATTGCACCAACTTTCTACCCCATAAATTCCATTACCTCCTACATTCAAGTGCACCACTTTCTCTCTCATTCATCACTCCTATATAAACCCTACCCCAGACTTCCCATATTCATCACCACTAAACTCGAATTCATCAAGAAATTGGGAAACACATAGCACACTTGAGGGTAAGTTGCGTTCGTGTCAAATTTTCATCTTTTCTCAACTCAATTCCATAGAAACAACCTAAGTTTGGGGAAGAACGAGTCATGCACACCAAGTGTTTGACAAATTGATCGAACCAAGTTTTCGAGAAAGGTAGTGTTTACTAGCAAGAGTTAACTACTGAAATTCAATGGCTTCTCAACCGACATCCAAACGCCAATGGGGGGAGAGTTCAAGCGCCGCTCAACCGCCACGAACCTATGATCGCCGAAAAATTTGTGAGTGCCGCCGCCACGACGCAGTGATGAGTACATGCTAACCAAGGCACTTACGCCAGAAAGCGGATTGGCCCCTCGAGGGAATGATGGGGAGATGATGTCTCAAATTTACCAAAAGGGGTGGCTTCACTTCACTGAACATCCGATACCCGCCGTTGTTAACATTGTCAAGGAATTCTATGCAAACGCCGAAGATAAAGCTCCTTTCAAAGCGTTTGTGCGGGGTCGCATGGTTCCATTCAAAGGACGATGCCATTAATGCTTACTATCAACATGGGTGCCACGACATTGTCAAGATGCCCAATTGAGGGATTTTGACCCGACTATGAGGAGGTTATTACAAACATGACAAAGCCGCACATCGTGGATCAAAGGTAGAAAGGAGGAACGGTGTTCAATAGCAAGGACCTTAGCCAGTATGGAAAAATATGGTACGATTCTTATGCGCGCGAAATTGCTTCCGTCCCCAACACACTTCTGACGTCACCAAAGAGAAGGCGCATCAAGTATACGCCATTGTGCAAGATTTCATTATTGACGCTCGGGGGCCATTATCAATTTCTCCATCCACGCCGGTTTACGTGGAAATTTTTCGGGTTTGTTTGCCACACCCATCACTTATATGTGCGCCAGTCCGCAACGCCGGGTGAGATATTCGATGATGAGCCCACTCAAATGCCGCCGCTTTGCTTGATTCCGTAATGATTATGCGGTATTCGGGCTTTGGGGTGAGGAGAGAGTCACATCCACGAGGTCCGGTTTTATTTTTCCATCGGCGGCCGGAAGACGAAGTCGATGCCAAGATACCTCGGGGATGAGGATGAAGCGATGGGAGATCAAGGAACCGAAAGGTGTACCGCAGCATCGAGGCAATATCTAGTCCTCGCCTCCTCGAGTTCCAAAATCGATGAATGCGCATAATAGGGCAAAGACGTCGAGAAATGCGCGATTACATGATGCGCGCAAAGATCACATGTTTGATGCCATGAACGCATCTTTCGCCTCACTAAACACAACACTCCAAAGTTTCAACCCGGCGGCTCAATTTCCATATCAACAACCCAGACCATTACCTCGATTTCCTCCAAGTGATTCCGATGAAGAAGAGCACCAACCACCTCCCCTGCACTTAGACGATTCCAGGAAGTCCTCATGCACTTAATTTTTATCCAATGAGGGCATTGTCTTATTTAAGTTTGGGGATTTATTTGTTTAGTTGCATGCATTTTGTTATTTTTGTTTTCATATCTAGTTTTGCATTATAGATTAGGTATTTGCATAGTAGTTAGGATTTTGCATTGTTGTCATAAATGTTATTTAAAAAAAAAAATAAAAAAAATAAAAATAAAAATAAAAAAAAAAGTTTAATAAGTGTGTTTGCATATGTCCAACTAAGTCGCATTTTTCATGTTATTCATGGGCCAATGATGAGATTGTGAACAAGTTAACCAATATAGTATGGATTATTAGAACTGTGATATAATTTCATGTTATGAATCGATTCTTGACTTGTTTGAAATCATATATAAAAAGTTAAGACTAATAACATCTTTGTTGATTTGCCGAGTTCAAATTGATACATAAATAGTGTCTAAAGGATAATGCTAGGTGAACCAAAAATGACAAGGATAGGCAAAGAAGGCTTAAATTAGGCAAGAACCTAAGTTTGGGGGAATATATGGGGTATATAAGCTTTGAAAAAAAGAAAAATGAAACATGTCGAGTCTTGTGGTGGGTCGAGGAGAAACACTCCCCATAAACACAAGCGTGAGATGGAGCGTAAAAAACGACTCACCAACCATCTCAAAAGAAAAAGAAAAGGGAAATAATGACGGAAAAATAGCAAAAAGCCCCCGCGTGAAAAAAAGAAAAAAAAAAAGAGAAGAAAGTATAAGTATCCTGCATGTACCCTTGAATTTGGTTTTGTTTAATTTTAGTTGAGTTGTGCCTATTTTTGAGATTTTTAAGTTTGCACTGTATGATTCCTTCTAAGAAGTTGTTTATGTATTGAAGTTGGGTCCATAGCAGTTATCTTAGATGTTGATCACACACGCACGCTATTCCAGTGATAATTGTTCAAGATTTGAGAACTAATACGTAAGTGTGGATTGGTTTTGGTAATTTGTATTGTAAAGTTGCTTGTTTTCTTTGAGGCCGATGGGATAAGTTAGTTTATGCGATATTGTTGGATTTTTAGGCATTTAGAATGTTATTGCATTTCATTGCATTGCATATCATGTAGTTTGTTTTGTGCTCGAGGACTAGCACGGTTTAAGTTTGGGGGATTTTGATAAGTGCATTTTATATACACGAATCAATATTCATTTCAAGTTTAAATTCATAGTTATCTTCGTGTTTTGTGTTCGTTTTTACTCGTTTTGTGTTAATTTATGTGTAGGTGGTCATGGATGCAAGAGGTGAAGAAATGGCGAGAGTTTGAGCAAAAAAGTGGAAAAACGCATGAAAGCGGAAAAATCCTTTAGCAAGAAGAGCTCTAGCCAGCACGGGCGGCCTTTTTTCATCAATACCACCGGGAAGGGGGGGGGTCCCATTTTCAAGTGTCCTGTTTTGGTTTTTGATGTCTCATTGCCGCACGGTTTTTGGGACTCATTAGGCGCTGGACTTTATATGAGGGGACTTCTACCGTAATAAGAGAAGAGCTTGATATTACTTTGATATACAACAATCATACAACACACTGAGAGCATAATTCAAGAGGATTTCTAGGATTCAAGTGCAACTTTGGAGTAAATTTTCGAGAGATTGTCACGATATATTGCAAATCGAGTCTACGTGAAGGGGTTTTCAATATTCTTCTTCTCTTAAGTCTTATTTGTGATTGAAAGGATGTTTTCAATAAATATTCGCTTTTTAATTCATTCGTTATGAACTAATTCACTTATTAGACTTGTGATGGATCTTTTGGGCTAAACGATGATTCTATAGCTTTGATTTCCAATTCAATAATATATTTTCAGCTTTATCTATGTTAATTTGAGCGTGAATTTATGAATTGCCTTATCAACAATTTTTGTGGATTTGAATGGAATCGAGAGAGAGATTCAATCTGACCTAGTTAATATAGCATGTGTCATGAATTTTGTCAATAATGTATTTTTTTTGATTATTGTTAAGGTAGAGATACGCTTGACATCACATGTAATCGTATAGAGAGCTTGAACTTAAACCTTCTTTAATTGCGCTCACATAGAGATATAGTGAGTTGGTTAATTTAGGTGTTTAATGATTTTTCTATCTTAATTGTGGATTGATGTTAATACTAGATTAGTGCATCGAGAGGTGGCTAGTATTACATTCGTTTTTTTGATTAATAAACTGGGATATTAAATTGAGTTGGAATAAAGGTTTGAAAATCAGAGTAAAGCTCAGGGTGAAATCATCAGTCTAATTCTCCATTAATTGTTTGAAATTCTAGATTTTGATATTGGTGACTGTTTTGTGATAGTTTGTTTATTTATTAACTTAGTTTCTATAATTTAAAACCATTGAATTGATTAGTTTAATAAAATTAGGGTTAATAGAAAATTGATAATTGTGAAGTTAAATATTTTAATATATTACTTGTTCGTGGGAACGATACTCTATTGATTTTACACTACTATATTACTTGTTTCTTGCCAAATTTTTCCCACTAGCGAAGACTGCTAAAATGAGGAATGACATCATGATGTTTGAGCAGCAGAATGGGGAGTCACTATATGAGGCATGGCAGCGATACAAGGAATTACTCAGAAAGTGCCCACATCATGGGTTGCCCAAGTGGTTACAAAACACCTTCTATAATGGGCTATATGGGAATGTCAGAACCAGCATTGATGCGGCATCGGGCGGTGCATTCATGGCTAAGAGTTACGAGGACGCCTACAATTTGATCGAAACAATAGCGGCAAATAACAACCAGTGGCCCACAACAAGATTGACACAGGCGAAGGCGGCTGGGATTTTGGAATTAGATGGAGTGTCAGCTATACAAGCACAGATTTCTGTACTGTCCAAGAAGTTTGATACTATGAATGATAAGGTTAATACTATGACAGGGGCTCAAGTTCAGCAGGTTACGGTAGTATGTGAATTGTGTGTGGGTGATCATCCGACAGATCAGTGCACGATTAACATAGCAACCGCCCAATTCATAGGCAATTATAACAGAATTCCACAAAATACATACCAAAACACCTACAATCAGGGGAATAGGAACCACCCAAATTTCTCGTGGAGCAATAACCAGTAAACTCATGCTCCACGACCATCATATCCCCCTGGTTTTTAGAGTCACCCACAACCGGTTCAACAGCAGGAAAGGAAAACCGATGCGGAGGAAGCGTGGGCAAAATACATGACTAGCAACGATTTGGCTTTGAAGAATCAAGCTATGGCTATCAAAAATATAGAGAATCAAATAGGTCAAATTGCGTTAGCATTGAATAATAGACCACAAGGAATATTACCTAGTGACACCGAGAGAAATCCAAAGAGAGCTTGACATCACATGTAATCGTAAAGAGAGCTTGAACTTAAACCTTCTTTAATTGCAGTTCACATAGAGATATAGTGAGTTGGTTAATTTAGGTGTTTAACAGATTTCTATCTTAATTGTGGATTGATGTTAATACGGTATTAGTGCATCGAGAGGTGGCTAGTATTACATTCGTGTTTTTGATTAATAAACTGGGATATTAAATTGAGTTGGAATAAAGGTTTGAAAATCAGAGTAAAGCTCAGGGTGAAATCATAAGTCTAATTCTCCATTAATTGTTTGAAATTCTGGATTTTGATATTGGTTACTATTTTGTGATAGTTTGTTTATTTATTAACTTAGTTTCTATAATTGAAAACCATTGAATTGATTAGTTTAATAAAAGTAGGGTTAATACAAAATTGATAATTGTGAAGTTAGAATTCTTGCTAATTTGTCTTCGTGGGAACGATACTCTATTCACTACTATATTACTTGTTGACTACGTACACTTGCGTGTTTTGAGCGTATTGATTTTACCCAACACTTGTCCCGGTCCTTAGACTTTTCATAAGACTGTGAGTGTGGCTTGAAGTTTCCCATAGCTTGCTTTATGACGATGAACCCTTCGGCCCAATGAAAAGCTTCAGTTAGGTCACTAGGAGGATTGATAACTAGGTCTTTCATCAGCTTCTTTGACTTTCCTATGTCAGGAGCCGTTGTGAAGAATCCTAGGGCCTGAGGTGAATTTAATTCTACTACCGACCCCACCGCTTCTCGAAACCTCTTGACATACTGACTGAGGCTTTCATCCGAACATTGCCTCACCTGCATGAAAGAAGTAGTGATCTTTCCTCTTCTTTTATTGCTAACAAACCGAGCATGGAACTTTTTTCGAAGATCGCTCCATGAACTAATTGATCCCGATGCCAGGGTTCCCATCGC
The DNA here is from genome assembly GCA_020205605.1 of Panax ginseng. NCBI lineage: Eukaryota > Viridiplantae > Streptophyta > Magnoliopsida > Apiales > Araliaceae > Panax > Panax ginseng. The sequence continues at coordinate 46,384,077 of CM035141.1, forward strand.
TCCATGAGCATCATTTTCTTCGGATCGGTTGTGACCTGGTTGATTTCGGGCGAGAATGGTGAACTGGGACAGCTCGAGGGTGTTCCCATCTGATTTTTTGCTACCAGTAACTTTTCCAACTCTGCACCCCTTCTGGCCAGGGGGTCGGATTCCTCTTTGTGAGGGGACGACCTAGGCATGTCCCTCTTGTATCCAGGAGACGCAACCCTCTTCCTCTGTCTCGATCTCCCCTGGTACTCAGATTTTCTGTCTTAGGAACGACTCCTTCGTCTGCTCCTTCCTTCCCGATAGCGACTCTTGGGTCTACTCTTGTCCCTACCAGCCTCATCTGGACGAGGAGTCCTGGATCGACTCTGATGTCTTGGCTTCTTTGATGAAGCCTCCTGTTCTCCGGCCATTTTGGCCATTTGTTCTTCCAATTCCTCCTGTTGAAGACGTAGGGCCATCACGGCATCTTCGTTCTGCTGCATCTTTTTCATCAAGATGAACTGACGTTGATCTTGGCTGTCCTCAACCCGATCCTTTCCTCTCCTTTCATGCGCTCGTGACTGATTATCCTCGACGCGACTGAGGGGAACTGGAGTAGTCTGTGTGACACCCCCAAATCTGGGTACTTCATTCACACAAGACTTGGTGTTCACTTTCCATACATTCATAACTAACTACCCAAATATAATAAAATTTAAAACATAAATCCTCCCATTAAAAGGGTTACATCATTAAACCAATACATTTCCCAGGATATCTAACCTTTAACATAAACCAAGTGCAGAAATAGAATAATTACATCACATCATTAAATATAAAGTCTATCATTATGACATTAAATAGATTACAAGTCTTCATCACTTTCTCATTTTTCCCTTTCTTTTGCTAGTAGTAGGTTCATCGACCTTCTCAACCTTAGCTGCAACAATTATATTTATGCAAGAGTAAACAAAACAATTGCTCACTTGAGATAGCAATGAATAACAATAGAATAATAATTGTCAATGAATAAGCTCATTAGAACTGAATAATATTCTGTCAATGATAACCAAAAACTGGAATCCAAATATGAAATATATCTGAGGATCATAAGACCACGAACTATGTCCAAGGTTACAAGTAATCTTTCAACTTTTAAACTTTAAATCACCAAAATCACACAAAATACATAGGAATAAACTAGTTTAAGTTTTTAACTTGATTTATGAGCACACTTTATTTCCCTACCAATATATGATATGAACTTAGGGTGCATCAATGGTGAAACTCCTTCTTCCTCTCCTCTTCCCTACCGAGTTCTCCTTTTCTCTAGCTTTGCTTTAGTGGTTAAAATAGAAAGTAAGATAAATGGACTAAAATAAAAGATGAAGAGAAATGATTAGATTTTTGTTGGAAGTAATGTATAAATACAAGATATATATCTATACAAATTCCCCCCCACCTTCTTACTCTATCTCTCTCCTTAATCACATAAGATTACTTTCTAGCTAAATAAAATGTGGTGGATCCTTAAACAAATTGACACATAGCTAAGTGGGTAAATATCTTTTGGAAAATGTGGAGCTTGTAATGTTGAATTGCTGCCCCCTTTTCTCTCCACATATGGCCGACTATGTGTCCAATTTTTCTCCAAGTTTTGCTTTCTTTTAATGCTTTATTTAGTATACTATATGTCCAAAATGCCTTTCTTTAATTGGGCTACAAGTTTGGGCCACCATTTTAATCTTTTGGGCTTTCAATTTAATTCTTTGGGCCATGAAAAATTAACATATTCCAATACTTTCCATTTTATCATACCCTAGTTATTTAATTAGGATTTCTATTCCACACATTTGGAATTTAAATCATTACTCTTGTACATTAAATTTTATAACACAATTAGACTTGCTTAAATTAATTTATAAAATTAATAAATTGATATAGTAAAGATATATCTCTTAACTTAGTATAATTTTTAATATTGTTATTTTCCCACATATTCCTTAACAAATAGACTTAGCTTGGGCCACTTCACTTAACGTGTTAGGCTCCCTAATTAATTTCTTGGGCTTTAAAAATTATCATAGCTCAATAGTTTTAATTTTATCCAACCCTAATCATTTAATAAAGGTTGCCATGTATTCAATTATAATTTAAATCCTTACTTACATACACTTAATTTCTTAACCCAATTAGTATATATTTTAAATACCATTATTCTCCCATACCATAACCCTTAAGTTATTCAATTTTTCATTCTTAATATATAATTAGGTTACCTTAGTTTCTTTTATTTGTTTATATAATAAACAAATAAAAATAACATAACATTCATATTCATTTACTCACATATTCACACAAATTAATTTAGTAGGTGGAGACATGATCCACAAATCTCTTAGATTATGTCACTAGTATATAATTAAATACTAGGACCACTAAATAATGATAATCATTTAAGTTATTTAATTCTAATACCTAATTTATAATTAGGTTATGTAACTTTCTATTTATTTTTTCTTTATATAATAAATAAATATATATACTTAATATATTTATTTATTTAATCACATAAATACTTCACATAAGTCAAAAAGTATTTATCCTTATCATTCGTCTTGCTAATATATATATATATATATATATATACACACACACACACATATACACATTCACTTTATCCTTATTATATCTCTTTATTGATATTTATTTCCTTAATAAATTTCTCACATTCATAATCTATTTCTCTCATTTAAATATTTCAATCATTCTCATAATTTCTTTCCTTAATTCACATAAAGTTAAAGGTAACATAATACCTTATTCTTAACATACTTCCAAATATAATTTCATTATAGGTTGTGAATTTTTGTAACCCTTATTTTCTCAATTCTATTCAAATAGTAAACTATATAGGTTCTTCTTTAAAAAATTTAAATCATTCCTCCATTTCCAGTCTAGGTTTTATTCTATAACCTTTAATTTAATTATTCAAGATCTTATGAATTTTTGGATGTCACAAATAAGATTGTTACAAAGTATATGCTTTATCATCAAACATGATTGACTTGTGTGCATACTACTTTCAATCTCCCACTTGCACTAAAGTCAATCGCCATGTTATCTCATACCATTCTTCTCTAAGTGACGATTATCCTGCTATTAGATAAGCTTTAGTTAATGGATATGTAATGTTGTTCTTGAGAGTCCACTATCTCTATAGTGACTTCTCCTCTTTCAATTATTCTTTAATCAAATGAAAGTGCTACAACACATGTTTAGATCCAAGATGAGACTTAGGAACTATTTCTAGTTACGTAATGAGCTTTTCATCCAAACAATCAACTTATATCTTCATTTATAGCTATATACTTCGTCTTTATTACTTAACCAGCAACTCTTTGTTGTTTGGAACCTTTCCAATTTCACTTCACCACCATTCAAGGTAACACTTTACCTTAAAGTGGATTTTCTGTCGTCTTGGTCTTTCTGAAAAAAACTTAAGTCTGTTAAGCCCTCTAGTTTTAATTCAGACCCATCATGAATATGATCACATCCTTATAGTGTCGGTTGTGACAACCCGGAAATTTAAACAATTTATTAAAATCTTAATTGATTAAATTAAGGTTCAATTATAAGCCCTAGACTGGAAAATAGGTATAAATTAAAAAAATTGAGAAGGACTTGAATGATTTGATAGATTGTAAGTGATGGTCTGATACTGAGGTATATGTTTGGTGTATACTGATATATGTGATTATATGTGTATAGTTTGTGGTTGAGGGTTAAGGGTTGATCAAATAAATTATATCAGTGACAAATCCTAACGTTATGTTAAAAACTTTGACGTTCAATTAGCAAACCCTAACGATTGATAAGAAACCCTATCGAATGGTTCGAAAACCCTAATTTTAGTTCTAAGAATTAGAAACACTAATTGAGAATAGTAAAACCCTAATTTGGGAGCTCAAAAGGCTAAGTATAAAGGCTGAAGTGTAATTAATTATAAACCTAATTAGGGAAACCCTAACGATTAGTTAGAAAAACCTAATTGCTAAGTTGGAAACCCTAATATTCAATTAGGGAAAATGGAATCATTAATTTAGATGTTTTAATGTTAATTACCAAACTTTAATCCTAATTAGCAAGCCCTAAAGTAATTAGGAAATCCTAATTTCTAAATTAAAAAGATTTATTTTCTATTTAAAACCATAATTAGAAAATCCTAGAAATTAATTAGCAAAGCCTAAGGGTTGGATTAAATGACAAGAATGCCATTAAAATTGCAAGCTAAATGACCAAATTGTCCTTTTTGTATTATTTTATTAGAAAGAGAGAGAATCTTGCCAAAATAATGGTTGCTCACCAACCCTAGATATTCACATGTGCTCTATATCTCACAAACCTCAGCCAATTTGTGCCACCTTGCCACTTATAGATCCAATGCATCAAAAATAAACGATTAAAGAGAGAGAAAGTCTAAAGAAAAGCATCATTTGTATCCTTGCACTCAACTAAGCCTCTCTCTCTAAACCTACAAAATTCCTTAGTGATTCAATTCCTATATAAGTCTCTAGCACCCCAAGATCAAATCATGATGATCAAATTCAAGGATTTAAGCATAAAAGGTATAAACCCTAGCTTTATAAAAATCCTAGTGATTTCATGTTAATGTTGTGATTTGTTGTTTAAAGATGTGTTTAAGGGTGTTATTTAGTGATCTATGATGTTAAATCAAGGATCCATAAAATCTAGATGCACGAAATTTAAGATTTTAAAAATCTGACAAAACATGAAAATGTTGTCTGACAGTCGAAAGTCAGGCCTCATAGATCGGTGCTTGTTAATTATTTTAGTGTTTTAAAGGTTTGTAGTTGTAGTTTTTAATGTTGTTAGTATTCTAAAAGTGGAACCATGATCATAGCATGTGTATATCGAAAGTTATTCACGATCAAAGTGCGTTGACCGAACACGAAATAAGTTTTTTGGGTAACCCAAAAAATTGAAGAACGTGTTCTGGCAGTGACTTTGACCGGCTTTGATCTCGTTACCGTCAGGCTGTTAGGATGTATATTTGTATCTAGATTATATTATGACATGAGGACTACAAGTCTAGAGCACTCTCGAACCTTAGAAAGCAACGGATCAGATGTAGTAATCGGTCAAAAAGCGTTTACCATTTGGTTTCGTTTTCTAGGTAACCCAGAAATTTGTGACAGCGGTCTGACAAGTTCTTTAGTGGCTTAGATCTTACAGCTTGATGATTTCTAGACATTCTAAGTGCTCGAACCATGTACCCTAGCTGTTAGTTGCTCTACAAGGCCCGACATTTAAACCACCTATAACATGAATAGATTGAATGATAGAAGGCCACCAAAAGCGTTGACCGGCCATGACAGCCAGTTTGATTACTTATAACTTCTATTTGTGATGTTTTTTAGCAATGAAACTTGTTTTAGGTTGTAGTATTACATCAATACTATAATACTAACACTTTAGCAAGCCCCGAAACTTAAAGATCAAGGATTTGTGACTGGTCAAACTAGGCAACCTGATTATGGACATTGAATGTTCTTGAATGCCCAAAAACACCTATAGCGACAATTTTGTCACTATAGACACCTTTAGCGACAGTTTAATTATAAAATAAATTATTTTATTAAATAATTATGAAAATACATAATTAATTTCTAAAAATTATTTTAAAGCCTAAAATGGATTTTTAATAATTTGGGATATAATTCATTAATATTTTAATTTATTTAAATATTAATGATATTTGATTTATATAATATTTATATTAAATAAATTATTTAAAATGATTTTAATATTTGAAAATCATTTAAAAATATATTAAAGTGTTAGAAAATATTTTAAGTTATTTTGTATGACTTTTAATATTTTGGGATGAATTTGATTAATAATTTAATATTAATGATAATTAATTAATTTAATAAATGTATTAAATAAATTATGGAAAAATAGTTTTAATATTTTAAAAATCATATAAAAACTATTTAAAGGTTTTAAAATGTTTTAAGTTATACAACATAACTTTTAATATTTTGTCTGAAAATACATTAATATTTAATATTAATGGAAATTATTGAATAATGGTTTTAAATGTTTTAAAATCGCTTAAGTGTGATATTAAGGTATTAAAAATACTTTGAGATATTATAAATAACTTATAATATTATAACATGAATTTCATTAATATTTGATATTAAATAAATATTAATGATAAAGGAATGTTGTGGTATTTAAATCATATAAATAAGATATTAATTATTGAAAAATTATTTTAAATGATAATAATTACTTGAAAATTATTATGAGCTTCTGAAAAATATTTTGACTGATTAATAAATTATCTAAGTTAATATTAAAGCGTTTAGGTAGAGTCTTGTTGCTAATAGGCTCGATAATTATCCGATTAGCTAGTCGGGATGTCGAATTAGTACCGAACTCAACTTAGACTTTAATAGTTTAACTGGGATGATATTATTCTAATTTGGAGATCAATTTTATTAATATTAGGTCTTCAGATGAAGCTAAATAGACTGCGTAACATTAGTCGACTGAACATGCAAGTTCTTTATGTAAGACCCCAAATTTTTAATGAATAAAATCGAATTTCCTCTATTTATTATTGTGAATAATAAGGTGTTAATTTGATATAATGTTTTGGTTATGGGTGAAATGTGCAAATTTTTCAAAATAAGCAAGTGGTTATAAAATATTCATTGTTGTCGGGGAATATTCGTTTGGTCGTGGAATATTCTTTCAGTCGGGAAATATTCGTACGACGGCGCAGCCATTTGTGGGCCCATAACAGAATAATTATCGGATGAAGAAAATGACAAATTTGAATTTTTATAAATGACGGCGTAATCATTACCGTTAACATTGTTGGAATACCTGGTGGGTAAACTAAAGTAATACGCGTTGTTGCACAGTAGCACACAGTATTGCACAGTATTTTTGAATTATTGATTCTTACGTAAGAAGGCACTACTCAATAATTGTTACAGTAATTACTGTTCAATATTTTATTGATTCAATAATTGCTGCGTTGATATATTTTATTATTGTTGTTTCAATAATTTTCATTTCATAGTATCTCCATTATCAGATCAATAATTCATATTATTTGAATAATATTATTAGATAACATTATTGGCAATTTCTAGAAAGTTCTGTCAATGAGAGGTTTGGTCACCTAATTATGCGCCAGTAAGGAGAAATCCTTATCGAAAAGCTCCCTCTTTCCTGGGAACTGTCTGGTTGTCATTATTGTGATTATGTAATATTATTTGTGAATAATTAATTATTGATTTATATGATAGGGAAATATTTATTTGATGTGGATATAAATGATGGATTTATTTATGTGGTTATAAATGAAGGAATTAATGTTGAGGTGTTTTATCAGTATTTTGTCGGATTGGAGGTATTAAAAGATCAAATCGGTGTTTTTAAAGCTCTATTGCGTAAGTTATAATTTTAATCCGACCGTTGGATCGTTGTGATTTTTGGATATGTTATACATATAAAAGTTGAGTATATATCCACAAATTTTGAACCGTTAAAATTTAACGCATGATTTGTTATGAATTTTAAAAGGTGTTGAAAATCGTTCGTTTGTAGATTTCAAATATTTTCTGTTTGGATTTTTTGGAAAAATTTAAAGCTACAAAGTTGTAGAGAATTCGATTTCGTGTGGAATGGACATAAAATTCATATTTTTCTGATAAACGGGCTATTTTCTATGAATTATTGAAGTTTCAGAAAATAAAATAATTTTTATTAAAATTTGGTAGGACCCACTTTTGGTTGTTGGAGATGGTGGCTGATTTCTGGTGGGCCCCACTGTGGTGGCTGAAGTTTTTATTCAAATAAGGCATGCGTAGCAGATGAATAAATAGATAATATTATTTTATTATTTTAGTCTCCTTTGGCGTTCTAGCATTTTCCTATAAATAGACGCTTAAGTTAGAATTGAAAATCACACTAGAAACAAGTTTTTTTTCTCTCTATATTGTCGAGCATATTCTAGTGAGTATTTAGATACTTGGAGAGTTGCTATTCAGTGTAAGTTTCCTTCAGCTTTTCATACGATATTCCAGTTAGAAATACTGCTCTTTTAAGGTAAGAGATTGTAAGGGTTATTATGTTTTTTAGTTTCGTAATTTTTCTGACTTTCAAAAATTCTAGAAAAATTTAAAATTATTATTTGATGAGTTTTCTAGATTGTGTTCAAAAATGGCAATTTTTGGATTTATAGATTAGGAGTTATGAATTTTATGAGAAAAGACTAGTTTAAAAGTAAATCCTTATAACTCCTTGTGGTTAACTCCAAAATTGGTAAAATTTTGATTGGGAGTACATGTATATGATAGAAGTATACTCTGTAAATTTTAGAATTTTTGGATAAAAGTACAGTTTATGATAAATGTCTAAATATTCGGCAGTTTTGGCCATATGAAAAATAGTAAATGAATTTTAAAAATTCTGTGAAAAATATATGTTCAATATGGAACTATATTCTACTAAATCCCAGAAAAGAAAATTTTTTTGTACTGATTTGTTATTTTTCATGAAAATGAAATAGTTATGAGTAAATGAATTAAATATGTTATGTGAAGTAAGAAAATTGAAAATAGGATTTTATGACTTTAGAATCCTATATGAGGTATATGCAGATTTTTGATGAGGGTTTTTGGTTATTGGTGATGAAATCTTATGAGTTTGGTATTTTAGGATGATTAAATGCATTATTTAATAAAGTGTAAACAATTAAAATAAATTGTTTATAAGTTTAAGAAATGTTATTCTTTCAATATCATTATACCGAAATATTGGTATGGATTTTATTGTGGAATTTCTACCTTTTTTATGTCGGGATTACTATTCACGAGTTACTATTCACGAGTTACTATTCATGAGTTACTATTCACGAGTTACTATTCACGACAAAATTAGTTTCTTTTTCTGACCAAATTATAGTTGATTTATGAATATTACTCTTGAGATTAAATCTATATGTTGATTATATTGATTTTATTATCATATATAACATTTTTATAACCCTAATGCTGATATTTCTCTTTGACTTGAGTGTAAAGATGGGTAGATTTTTGGTATAATCATGACTATGGGTTCCTTTGGCGATGGTGCAAAGTTGAATTGTTGGTCGGTATGATCATGACCATTGAATTTATAATTGAATATCTTTAGCTTAAGTCTGTGAAAGGTGAAATGATCAACATGACTATAATTATTGGTTATATAAATTCTGAAATGATTATATATTTCTTTGAGATATTAATATCTTTGGCCTGTAGTGCAAAGATGAACTGTTGATGAATATCTTTGGCCCGTAGTGTAAAGATGATCTGTTATTGAATATCTTTGGCCTGTAGTTCAAAGATGAACTATTGTTGAATATCTTTGGCCTGTAGTGCAAAGATGAAATGATAATGAATATCTATGGCCCGTAGTGCAAAGATGAATTTATTAGTTTGATTATAAAAAGGAACTGTGATTTGGTATAACCATGATCTTTGATGTTTCAGGTAAAGACAGGTAATGAAAATTATCTTCGTCCTGAATGCGAAGAGGAATTTAGAATCACAATAATGATTATGAGTTATTCATATGATTGTGGACCAGAACTGTTGATTGATGTTACAGGGATAAAACATTGTTGGTGGATTTTTAACATGGAGAAGATAATAGACTTTATGGTCTATTTGACTCTTCTAATGGATTGCTCGTTCCGCTGCAACTATGATTGAAAAGTTTTATCATCTACCATATGTTCTAAATCTCTGATTTATTACTGATGAAGGCTATTGATAATTTAATTATATTTAGTCATGATATTCTTTACTGTGCTAGTTGTGCTCACCCTTCTGTTTCACAATTCCTTTCAAGTAATAAGAGTGTAGCTGGGTCGAGTGGGGGTAACAAGGGAATAGAACGGTTGTCATCATTTAGTAGTTATATTTGGTGAATCAAATAGGGTGAGGCGAACCCAACGTTGGAAGGGTGTTTTGTCACTATCATACAAGATGTCTAATGACATACAACCTCGTGTCATCATAAGATAGGGTTGTGCACATCCACTTGCTGAGTATATTTACGAGCACTACCTATATGATCTTGGAGTTTATTTGAAATATAATTTTCAACTAAAGATAGTGGAGATAGTTATATGTCAAGAGAAGACTCACCATTGGAAAGAACATGATAGTAATTTTCTCGTTTTTCTTTGGGGTCTATTGGGTCAACCAAGGATAATTTTGTGGACATATGATATCTATCATAACCTAGACGCGTGGTCTCCCATGTACGAAGGTTTCCTTGAGCATTTCCCAAAGGTTTTAATTTCTAAAATAATTTTTCACTGTACCTTTATGTAAGGTGCCATTGTGACGTGCTATCCAAGGTTGGGATGAGAGTCATAGTTGGTATATATTTGTATCAAAACTCACAACATATGTGTTGTTGTATTTTGTACGACAATTGTTGTAATAAAGTTGTAGTTGTTTTCTGTACCATGTATTTAGCAACTCAGAATAGGTTGGATGGATTGGACCTATTTTAGGGGCGTTATAGTTGGTATCAGAGCTTAGGGATATGGTCTCTGGCAAAGATCGGGGAATAGAACTAGGAGGGGAGAGATGAGTAAATACTTCGCTAATGTGTCCTACCTAAGCTTATTTGTTGGTCACTCATAATATCGGGATATTATGTGATATGTTAATTTATTTAATTAACCCTTATTTTATGGCAGTATTTGAGAATGGCAGCTGAGAATATTAATAATGGAGTGAATGAGACATTGGGGATACCTCTAATCACCAACCATGATAATGTGATGTCAGGCGAAGAAGGAATTAGAGATATTCTTGTGGTGAGGGAAGAATTAATAGTTGTACCCGAGCTAGTCGCAAAGGTAGCAGCTGAGAGTGAGGAAAAAGAGGAACCTGAGGAGAATTTATTAGACGTATTTTATGACCAAAATGTAGAATTGCAAAATCGTATTCATGAGTTAGAAGAGCAGGCTGAAGAAGGACAGGCGGTCGTGGAGTAAAAGGAAGCAACGATTCAAGCTTGTGTTACCCGATATGTGATGCTTGAACAGAAGCATTCTTTGGCAGAGTATAAGATGATAAAGCTGGAATATGAGCTGAAAGAAGAAACAACTTAACGAATGAGAATGAGTGATGCATGGGTAAAAGCCGCACGACGCGTTGATATTGTGGAAAGAGATGTTCGATCTAAGAAGGCTAAAATAGATGATATGAATTTCTCTTTTTGGACAACAATTGGGAGAACTCAACATCGAGTTTTGAATTATCCTGTACAGAGAGATCAACCTCAATTCAATATGGATCAAAGATTGATGATTCAGATCATGAATCAGGAGTACGACGAAGAAGTTGAGGGTGGATTATGCCCTATAGAAAAGTATAGTTCAACGGTAGTGATGACGCCAAATGCTGCCCCAGACAAGTCAAAGCCGAGTAGTTCAAGGGATGGCGGTTTTCATGACTTCCCAACAAGTGAGGAACCCAAATGAAGTTATCACGAGAGATGAGCAATGGAGAAATCATGATGACCAGAGAGATAGAATTTGAAATAAAAACAAGGTATTCTAAACTCTTCGAAATACCAGGTACGTAAATTTCGGGGACAAAATTTCATAAGGAGGGGAGGTTGTAAGACCCCAAATTTTTAATGAATAAAATCGAATTTCCTCTATTTATTATTGTGAATAATAAGGTGTTAATTTGATATAATGCTTTGGTTATGGGTGAAATGTGCAAATTTTTCAAAATAAGCAAGTTGTTATAAAATATTCATTGTTGTCAGGGAATATTCGTTTGGTCGTGTAATATTCTTTCTGTCGGGGAATATTCGTACGATGGCGCAGCCATTTGTGGGCCCCATAACAGAATAATTGTCGGATGAAGAAAATGACAAATTTGAATTTTTATAAATAACGGCGTAATCGTTACCGTTAACACTGTTGGAATACCCGGTGGGTAAAGTAAAGTAATACGCGTTATTGCACAGTAGCACACGGTATTGCACAATATTTTTGAATTATTGATTCTTACGTAAGAAGGCACTACTTAATAATTGTTACAGTAATTACTGTTCAATATTTTATTGATTCAATAATTGCTGTGTTGATATATTTTATTATTGTTGTTTCAATAATTTTTATTTCATAGTATCTCCATTATCAGATCAATAATTCATATTATTTGAATAATATTATTAGATAACATTATTGGCAATTTCTAGAAAGTTCTGTCAATGAGAGGTTTGGTCACCTAATTATGCGCCAATGAAGGAGAAATCCTTATCGAAAAGCTCCTCTTTCACAGAGGGTCTGCAGTTGTCATTATTGTGATTCTATAATATTATTTGTGAATAATTAATTATTGATTTATATGATAGGGAAATATTTATTTGATGTGGATATAAATGATGGATTTATTTATGTGGTTATAAATGAAAGAATTAATGTTGAGGTGTTTAATCAGTATTTTATCGGATTGGAGGTATTAAAAGATCAAATCGGTGTTTTTAAAGCTTTATTGCGTGAGTTATAATTTTAATCCGACCGTTGGATCGTTGTGATTTTTGGATATGTTATACATATAAAAGTTGAGTATATATCCACAAATTTTGAACCGTTAAAAATTAACGCATGATTTGTTATGAATTTTAAAAGGTGTTGAAAATCGTCCGTTTGTAGATTTCGAATATTTTCTGTCTAGAATTTGGAAAAACATTAAAGCTACAAAGTTGTAGAGAATTCGATTTCATGTGGAATGGACATAAAATTCGTATTTTTCTGATAAACGGGTTATTTTCTATGAATTATTGAGGTTTCGGAAAATAAAATGATTTTTATTAAAATTGGGTGGGACCCACTTTTGGTTGTTGGGGATGGTGGCTGATTTTTGGTGGGCCCCACTGTGGTGGCTGAAGTTTTGATTCAAGTAAGGCATGCGTAGTAGATGAATAAATAAATAATATTATTTTATTATTTTAGTCTCCTTTGGCGTTCTAGCATTTTCATATAAATAGACGCTTAAGTTAGAATTGAAAATCACACCAGAAACAAGTTTTCTTTCTCTCTATATTGTCGAGCATATTCTAGTGAGTATTTAGATACTTTGAGAGTTGCTATTCAGCGCAAGTTTCCTTCGGCTTTTCATCCGATATTCCAGTTAGAAATACTGCTCTTTTAAGGTAAGGGATTGTAAGGGTTATTATGTTTTCTAGTTTCGTAATTTTTCTGACTTTCAAAAATTCTGAAAAAATTTGAAATGATAACTTGATGAGTTTTCTAGATTGTGTCCAAAAATAGCGATTTTTGGATGTATTGATTAGGAGTTATGAATTTTATGAGAAAAGATTATTTTAAAAGTAAACCCTTATAACTCCTTGTGGTTAACTCCAAAATTGGTAAATTTTTTATTTGGAGTACATGTATATGATAGAAGTATACTCTGTAAATTTTGAAATTTTTGGATAAAAGTACAGTTTATGATAAATGTCTAAATATTCGGCAGTTTTGGCCATATGAAAAATAGTAAATGAATTTTAAAAATTCTGAGAAAAATATATGTTCAATATGGAACTATATACTGATAAATTCCAGAAAAGAAAATTTGTTTGTACTGATTTGGTATTTTTCATGAAAATAGAATAGTTATGAGTAAATGAATTAAATATATTATGTGAATTAAGAAAATTAAAAATAAAATTTTATGACTTGAGAATCCTATATAAGGTATATGCAGATTTTTGATGAGGGTTTTTGGTTATTGGTGATGAAATCTTATGAGTTTGGCATTTTAGGATAATTAAATGCATTATTTGGTAAAGTGTAAACAATTAAAATAAAATGTTTATAAGTTTAAGAAATGTTATTCTTTCAATATCATTATATCGAAATTTTGGTATGAATTTTATTGTGGAATTTCTACCTTTTTCATGCCGGGGTTACTATTCACGAGTTACTATTCATAAGTTACTATTCACGTATTACTATTCATAAGTTACTATTCATGAGTTACTATTCACAACAAAATTGGTTTCTTTTTCTGACCAAATTATAGTTGATTTATGAATATTACTCTTGAGATTAAATATATATGTTGATTATATTGATTTTATTATCATATATAACATTTTTATAACCCTAATGATGATATTTCTCTTTGACTTGAGTGCAAAGATGGGTAGATTTTTGGTATGATCATGACAATGGGTTCCCTTTGGCCAGTAGTGCAAATTTGAATTGTTGATTGGTATGATCATGACCACTGAATTTATAATTGAATATCTTTAGCTTAAGTGCAAAGGTGAAATGATCAACATGGCTATAATTATTGGTTATATAAATTCTGAAATGATTATATATTTCTTTGAGATATTAATATCTTTGGCCTGTAGTGCAAAGATGAAATGATAATGAATATCTTTGTTCCATAGTGCAAAGATGAATTTATTAGTATGATTATAAACAGGAACTGTGATTTGGTATAACCATGATCTTTGATGTTTCAGGTAAAGACAAGAAATGAAAATTATCTTCGTCCTGAATGCAAAGAGGAATTTAGAATCACAATTATGATTTTGAGTTATTCATGTGATTGTGGACCAGAACTGTTGATTGATGTTACAGGGATAAAACATTGTTGGTGGATTTTTAACATGGAGAAGATAATAGACTTTATGGTCTATTTGACTCTTCTAATGGATTGCTTTCGTTCACCGCAACTATGGTTGAAAAGTTTTATCATCTACCATATGTTCTAAATCTCTGATTTATTACTGATGAAGGCTATTGATAATTTAATTATATTTAGTCATGATATTCTTTACTGTGCTAGTTGTGCTCACCCTTCTGTTTCACAATTCCTTTCAGGTAATAAGAGTGTAACTGAGTCGAACGGGGGTAACAGGGGAATATAACGTTGGTCATCATTTAGTAGTTATATTTGGTGAATCAAATAAGGTGAGGCGAACCCAACATTGAAAGGGTGTTTTGCCACTATCATACAAGGTGTCTAATGACATACAACCTCGTGTCATCATAAGACATGGTTGTGTACATCCACTTATTGAGTATATCTACGAGCACTACCTATATGATCTTTGAGTTGATTTGAAATATAATTTTCAACTGGAGACAGTGGAGATAGTTATATGTCAAGAAAAGACTCACCATTGGAAAGAACGTGATTGTTATCTTCTCATTTTTCTTTGGGGTCTATTGGGTCAACCAAGGATAATTCTGTGGACATATGATATCTATCATAACCTAGACGCGTGGTCTCTCATGTACGAAGGTTTCCTTGAGCATTTCCCAAAGGTTTTAATTTCTAAAACAATTTTTGACTATACCTTTATGTAAGGTGCCATTGTGATGTGCTATCAAAGGTTGGGATGAGAGTCACAGTTGGTATATATTTGTATCAAAACTCACAGCATATGTGTTGTTGTATTTTGCACGAAAATTGTTGTAATAAAGTTGTAGTTGTTTTCTGTACCATGTATTTAGTGACTTAGAATAGGTTAGATGGATTGGACCTATTTTGGGGGCATTACACTTTAACTCAAACCTGAGTTATGATTCTTCAATTATGCTAGTCGTTAATCCTTGTTGATTACATCACGTCTATGATTTGTTGATTCGCACGTTATGCATGTTGCATATGTTCATCAGGTATGAAAGGCTGATCACTTTCATTACCATTTGGTCTAGTCAATTTATTCGTGTTCATTATTGGCCATTCATTTTTATTGTCTCAGTCATTCAGTTATGAAAATTGATTCATGTTTTTTTTCAATTGTTATATTGTTAAAAGTCAGCCAGCTTATTGTTTATTCTTTTCAATCATGATATATCTTTTATATTGAACTTAAACTTGATGGGCAAACTTGTTGTTAACCCTTGATATATTATGATAAACATTGCAGATTAGGACGGATACTTTGGATATGGTCAAAGTCAAAGATAGTTCCAGCATTGGATTATCATACAGATAAAACTTGTAATAGTATTGTATGTTGATGACATTGTATGTCGAATAGGATTTTAAATTCAGGTAATAAGTTAAGGTTATCGACCTTGGGTATTATGTGTATAGTTTAATGTATAAACAATTTATGTTTAGATCTTTCGCAATAGTTATAGAATTAGTGTACCAGATTCGTGGTGATTAATACCCAGATTTGTGGGGCGCTATAGTTGGTATCAAAGTTGTAGGTTATAAACCATAGGTAGGGTTATCTTAGGCTAATAACCGCAGAAATAAGGATAAGGACTAACTCCAAAAGAGTTTGTGCGTCGATAAGATTCAAAGACGAATCTCGATAAGTTATAAAAGATCTAGAGTTACCTAACTCTGATAATACAGATGAACAATAGTAATGAATAGATAGAGTGTAAAATTAAGACTAAAAGTACGAGGAAAAGAGATCATAAAACAAAACAGTCATAACATAGAAATGAATCGTAACATAATACGATGAGATCACCCCGTGATCTGATAAGGTTATAACAAGGAC
Organism: Panax ginseng; assembly: GCA_020205605.1. NCBI lineage: Eukaryota > Viridiplantae > Streptophyta > Magnoliopsida > Apiales > Araliaceae > Panax > Panax ginseng. The sequence continues at coordinate 46,400,652 of CM035141.1, forward strand.
GAGGACTAGTCTAATGATTGAAAAGTTTATCGCAAAATTGTTGTGTGTCAGTTGTACTATGAATTGGTACTGTGCCTATAAGACCCCAACTTTTATGAATAAAGATTAATTTTTCTTGAAATATATTTTTGATTATTATGGTGTGGATTTGATATAATGTTATATTTGTGGGTAATATTTACAAATTTTTCAAAGTAAACAAGTGGTTATATAATATTAGATTGGTCGGGGAATAATCATTTTAATAGGGAATATTCGTACGACGACACAATCATGGGTGGACCCCACAACGGAAGTATTGTCGTATTTAGAAAATGACAAAATTATCTTTTTATAAAAATAACGACGAAAAGTTTTACTGAATTAACCGCTGAACTAACTACCTATGGTAAAAGAACGATGAATACGGTGGTTGCATAGTAGCACACAATATTGATTATTGACACTTACATGAGAAGTCACTCAGTTATACTCAATTATTGCTACAGTAATTGCTGCATAATATCCCTCATATTGTTGATTCAATTATTGTCACAGTATCATCTGCATAATATTTATTATTATTAAATCAATAATTGAGACGATAAAGTTATTCATATTATTATTTGAAATATTGACAATGTCTAGAAAGTTCTGTCAAGGAGAAGTTTGGTCTCCTAATTACGCGCCAATAGGGAAAAATCCTTATCGGAAACCCCCTCTTTCCTGGGACTGATCTTGTTGTTAAATATTGTGAGTTATAATATTAACGATGAATAAGTTCGTGTTGATGAAAGATGAAATTGATATTTCCATTGTGTGAGGATTATTAGTGTTAGTGGAAATCGACATCTATTCTGATAATAATTGATGTCTGGATGTTATATTGACCAATTGGATAAATGAGCTATTAATTCGCATGCTTATAACTATGTGTTCACATGTGTGTACTATTAATTCAAATGCATGTACTATTAAGGGAGGTGGTGCAAGATTGATAATACTTGCATGACTAAAATTAAAATGGATATATAGATGAAGGTACTATACTGTAATTATTTTTTTCACATGTATAGAACTATTGATTCACATGAATGTACTATTGATTCACATGATGTACTATTCCAGTCTTCTTATTAGGTAAGAGATATTATTTTATTCAGTATTCATAGGAATAATATTTTCTTCTATACTCTATAGTATGTGAGTAATATTATTTCGTCTCATATTCCTGATTATACCCTCATTTTGTTAAAGTATTGCTTCTATACTCCGTGAAATTAGTAGAATATCCTTGAAATTTGTGCTTCATCTAGTATTGTTTCACAATGATATTTTCTGCACATTCTTGTTAAATTTTAAGCTTTTCATGCTGGAGTATTGTCCATGAGTAGTATTCATTTTTACGGTACTATTCACAAAGTACTATTCACGGGGTACTATTCACAAAGTACTATTCATGGTTACTATTCACAAAGTACTATTCACGGGTACTATTCACAAAGTACTATTCAGGAGTACTATTCACAAAGTACTATTCATGGGGATACTATTCACGGGGTACTATTCACTATGGTACTATTCACCCGGGGAATTATTCATGACAAAAATTGATTTCTTTGCTGTCCAAATCATATTTGATACAATATTATACTTGAATTTTACTCCACAAAGCAGTATCATGTTGACAATTTGAACATTATTGAATTCTGGATAAATTAAGTTATAAGTCTTTAAAAAATTATCCTTTGTTATCTTTTAATTGAATTCTTATATCATTATCATCATCCTCACGCTTATATTGTGATAAAAGTCATATTTGGCTTACGTGCATAGATGTACTATTGATTGGTATGATTATGAACACGGATTATTCGGTATAATCATGAACGTAATGTTACAAATGATGTGGTAAAAGTCTTCATTGGCCCGTAGTGCATTGATGGACAGTTTTTGGTATGATCATGACCATTGATGATTACGTGAATATCTTTGGCACGTAGTGCAGGGATGATTCGATGATGTAGTTTATTTATTAAGCTGAGTCTCAGCGATAAAGTTGATGAAAATCTTTTTAAATCATAGAAGATAGTAGATATCATGCTCTACTTGACTCTTCTAATGGATTGCTTGTTCATCATGAGCAGCTAAACTTGATGTTTATTGTATTTTATCGCTTTAACACTGTTGAAGGCTAACGATAATTTATTTTGCATTATCTTAGTCATAATATTTCTTATTGGGCTAGTTGAGCTCACTCTTTTGCTTTCATTGTTCTCTTCAGGAAATGAGAACGTAGCTGGGACTAGTCGATGAACAGAGTGACGGTCTGAGATGGTGGCTATAGTAGTCCTCACTATTTAATGAAATAGTGTGATAATAAATGTAATGAGGACTTCATTTGAGTTTGAATATTGTCTATGAGACAATTTTCGTGTAAAAACTCTAAGCTACGATGTTGTCGTATTGTATAAAAGAAGTTTGTATTTGATTTGTGTACCATGTATTTGGCGACTCAGAACGGGTGATGTATACCTATTTTGGGGGTGTCATAGTGCCAACTCAGAAAAAAGGGTTGGGGGTGATGCAGTACGGATTGAACAAAATTCTTATGGAGTAAGTATGGGGCTAGGATTAAATGGGATTTCAATTGAGGACTCATGTCAGCAGCTAAGTTGTATGACGCCTTGTATGGGCAGGAAATTTGTACTTAGTTTTAGAACCACTTAGCTTCTTACTCGATATAGTGGTTAAGTTGAACAATTATTTGTATGGGCAGAGAATTGTCCTTAGTGTAACAACCGCTTAGCTTCCTATATTGATTAGTGGCTGAGTTAACCAATTCTTTGTATGGGCATGGGATTGTTTTTTGTTCTACAAGCACTTAGTTTTTGGTACTGATAATCATTAAAATGTTTGTGTCACGCAATTTGCTATATATATGTTGAGAAGGTGATTTTTTTCTCATGGGTTTAACAGATAGGTAGAGAATATAAGATTAGGTGAGAGTTCTTAAAACTCATACTTATGGTAAGTTTGTGACTCATAATAGTATGGTATGTTTTTGAACCCCTCAACTAATTGATGCATATGGTCTGACTAGGATAAGTTCTTAAACTCATATTATTGTGGAAAGTTCCTGAACTCATAACGTGTGGTAAGTTTGATGAACTGGGGAATAACTAAGTGTGAATGGAGTATTGAGGATGATAGGGATAGATAGACTGATTAAGTAATGGATCATTAGTTGAAGATTAGGTATTCCAAATCTTCTAGCTATGGTAGACTTCAAAAATTTTGACATCAAGCAAAATACACACTATGTGCCTTTTAAAACAAAAAATTTTTATTCTCAAATCCTGGTGACAATTGTGTATGTGTGGACTTCGGGACACTGACACATCGTTACATGTTGAGATTATAAAACTGGTTTGCAATGATTTTTGAACTGTTTAAAGAATAGTCTATGCTAATTGTTTCGGCTAGACGACAATGATTTAGAATATAAAAATGAATTTTATTTATCATAATGCATCCTGTAAACTGGTGCAGAGATGATAAAAAATGACGTAGTTATAAATATAGGAATACTTAGTGTTGAATTCGATCTAAAAATCGTTATCCCAATATTGTATGATGTGTTATAACAAAGTTACAAAATGATAAAATCCTCAAACGGTCTGTTAACACAGTACGGTATCATGACATCATAAAACTATTTTCAAAATTTTAAAGTGCCAACGGGGTTTTTGCCATACATAAATGTTTCGATTGAAATTAAATTATTGGTATGAGTCTAAGCTATTTGATTCAGCTAGACCAACTTTTATGAAATGCAAAGTGTTCTTTGAAATTTTCCCGAACCAAATTGTTTTGGTGCGAAATACGATAAGACTGAGGTAAACATCCTAAATTTGGGAAATTTTTGCACCCAAGGCGGTTATGATGAATGAAAAAATCATTCTAACATGCAGTACCTGATCAGTAAAGGGCATAACGGGCTGATCACCCACTGTGTCCGTAAGACATGACGGTTTGCGGATGAATTTTTCTATAACCTTTTCATAAATGAAAGCTCATGGTCTATATGACACCTCAACACGATTTGAAAAATTTAACTCTTGTGAGTAATGTTTTAGGTTGCATGTGATGCTGTGAATGAAAGGGGTATGGTGTAGTAGGCTGTAATTTTGGTGGATTTGGTGAATTTCGGGGATGAAATTCTTAGAAAAGGGGGTGGATGTGACAACCCGGGAATTTAGACAAATTATTAAAATCTTAATTGATTAAATTAAGGTTCAATAATAAGACCTAGACTAGAAAATAGGTATACATTTAAAAAAATTTGGGAAGGACTTGAATGATTTGATAGACTGTAAGTGATGGTCTGATAGTGAGGTATATGTTTGGTGTATACTGATATATGTGATTATATGTGTATAGTTTGTGGTTGAGGGACAAGGGTTGATCAGATAAATTATATTAGTGACAAACCCTAATGTTATGTTAAGAACTTTGACGTTCAATTAGTAAACCCTAATGATTGATAAGAAATCCTATGGAATGGTTCGAAAACCCTAATTTCAGTTCCAAAAATTAGAAACCCTAATCGAGAATAGTAAAACCCTAATTTGGGAGCTCAAAAGGCTAAGTATAAAGGCTTAAATGTTATTAATTATAAACCTAATTAGGGAAACCTTAACGATTAGTTAGAAAATCCTAATTGCTAAGTTGGAAACCCTAATGTTCAATTAGGGAAAACCGAATCGTTAATTTAGAAATTTTAATGTTAATTATGAAATCTTAATCCTAATTAGCAATCCCTAAAGTAATTAGGAAACCCTAATTTCTAAATTAAAATGCTTAATTTTCTATGTAAAACCATAATTAGAAAAACCTAGAAATTAATTAGATAAACCTAAGGGTTAAAACCTAAGGGTTGGATCAAATGACAAGAATGCCATTAAAATTTCAAGCTAAATGACAAAATTATCCTTTTTATATTCTTTTATTAGAAAGAGTGAGAATCTTGCAAAAATAATGGTTGTTCACCAACCCTAGATATTCACATGTGCTCTATAGCTCATAAACCTCAGCCAATTTGTGCCAACATGCCACTTATAGATCCAATGCATCAAAAATAAAAGATTATAGAGAGAGAAAGTCTAAAGAAAAGCTTCATTTGTATCCTTACACTCAACAAAGCCTCTCTCTCTCTACACCTACGAAATTCCTTAGTGATTCAGTTCCTATCTAAATCTCTAGCACCCCAAGATTAGATCATGATGATCATATTCAAGGATTTAAGCATAAAAGGTATAAACCCTAGCTTTAAAAAAATCCTATTGATTTCATGTTAATGTTGTGATTTGTTGTTTAGAGTTGTGTTTAAGGGTGTTATTTAGTGATCTATGATATTACATCAAGGATCCATAACATCTAGATGCACAAATTGAAGATTTTAAAAATATGACAAAACTTGAAAATGTTGTCTGACAGTCGAAAGTTAGTGTTTTAACATCAAGGATCCATAACATCTAGATCGGTGCATGTTAATTGTTTTATTGTTTTAAAGGTTTGAAGTTGTAGTTTGTAATGTTGCTAATATTCTGAAAGTGGAATCATGATCATAACATGTTTATATCGAAAGTTATTCACGGTCAAGTGCGTTGACCGAACACGAAATAAGTTTTCTAGGTAACCCATAAAATTGAAGAAAGTGTTCTGGCAGTGACTTTGACCGGCTTTGATTTTGTTATCGTCAGGCTGTTAGGATGTATATTTGTATCTAGATTATAGTATGACATGAGGACTACAATTCCACAGCACTCTCGAACCTTAGAAAGCAACGGATCAGATGTAGTAATCGGTCAAAAGTCGTTGACCATTAAGTTTTGTTTTCTGGGTAACCCAGAAATTTGTGACAGTGGTCTGACAAGTTCTTTAGGGGATTAGATCTTATAGCTTGATGATTTCTAGAAATTCTAAGTGCTCGAATCATGTACACTGTTAGTTGCTTTACAAGGCCCGGCGTTTAAACCACCTATAACATGAACAGATTAAATGATATAAGGCCACCAAAAACGTTGACCGACCATGACTTTGTTACTGGACAGCCCAGAAATGAAGAACAACATCTGACAACCACTTTGATGGCTTATAACTTCTAGTTGTGATGTTTTTTAGCAATGACACTTGTTTTAGGTTGTAGTATTACATCAATACTATAATACTAACACTTTAGCAAGCCTAGACACGTAAAGATCAAGGATTTGTGACTGGTCAAACTAGGCAACCTGATTATGGACTTTGAATGTTCTTGAATGCCTAAGAACACCAATAACGACAGTTTGTCGCTATAGACACATTAGCGACAATTTAATTATAAAATGAATTATTTTATTAAATAATTAGAATAAATTGATTATTAATTATGAAAAATTCATAATTAATTTCTAAAAATTATTTTAAAGCCTAAAAATTGATTTTTAATAATTTGGGATATATTTGATTTGTATTTTCATTTATTTAAATATTAATGATATTTAGTTTATTTTATATTTATATTAAATAAATTACTTAAAAATGATTTTAATATTTGACAAATCATTTAAAAATATATTAAAGTTTTAGAAAATATTTGGAAGTTATTTTGTATGACTTTTAATATTTTGGGATGAATTTCATTAATAGTTTAATATTAATTATAATTAATTTATTTAATAAATTTATTAAGTAAATTATGGAAAAATAGTTTTAATATTTTAAAATCATATAAAAAGGTTTTAAATGTTTTAAGTTATAAAACATAAGTTTTAATATTTTGTCATGAAATACATTAATATTTAATATTAATGGCGCTTATTTAACAATGGTTTTAAATGTTTTAAAATCGCTTAAGTGTGATATTAAGGTCTTAAAATACTTTGAAATATTATAAATAACTTATAATATTATGACATGAATTTTATTAATATTTTATATTAAATAAATATTAATGATAAAGGAATATTATGGTATTTAAATCATATAATATGATATTAATTATTGAAAAATTATTTTAAATGACAATAATTACTTAAAAATTATTATGAGCTTGTGAAAAATATTTTGACTGATTAATAAATTATCTCAATTAATATTAAATCATTTAGGCAGAGTCTTGTTGATAATAGGCTCGATAATTATCCGATTAGGCAGTTAGGATGTCGAATTAGTACCGACCTCAACTCAGACTGTAATAGTTTGACTTGATATTAGGTCTTATACATTTATTGACTGATAGGATTATGTGATAATGTGTTTAGGTTATTTTATAATTGTATTTAATAGTATTAACTGTGATGATATTATTCTAATTTGGAGATCAATATTATTAATATTAGGTCTTTAGATAAGGCTAAATAGATTGCGTAGCATTAGTCGATTGTATAGGAAAGTTCTTTAACTCAAACCTGAGTTATGATTCTTCAATTATGCTAGTGGTTAATCCTTATTAATTACATCACGTCTATGATTTGTTGATTCGCACGTTGTGCATGTTGCACAAGTTCATCAGGTATGAAAGGTTGATCACCTTCATTAGCATTTGGTCCAGTCGATTTATTCGTGTTCATTATTGGCCATTCATTTTTATTATCTCGGACATGCAGTTATGAAAATTGATTCATGCTATTTCACAATTGTTATATTATTGAAAGTCAACTATCTTATTGTTTATTCTTTTGAATCATGATATATCTTTTATATTGAACTTAAACATGCTGGGCAAACTTGTTGTTCACCCTTGCTATATCATAATAAACCTTACAGATTAGGACGAATACTTTGGATACGGTCAAAGTCAATGACAGTTCCAACCTTGGGGATTATGTGTAAAGTTTAATGTATAAACAATTTATATTTATATCTTCCACAATAATTATAGAATTAGTGTACCAGATTCGTGGTGATTAGTACCCGAATTTGGGGGGCGCTACACCGATAAAGTACTTTAAGTTTTCAGTGTCTTATAATGATCTTCTACAGAATATGACTTATCAACATCAGGTCTTGTACATTTCATTGCATACTTGATAGTTACTCATACGATCTCTATTTTAGGAGTGTATGGGGACTATTAAGAGAGATACACTCTAGGGCTCATCAAGATGAGACATTTCTAGGAGTTTGCCATGCTAAACAACTTTTGCATCAAATGAATATACGTTCCTTAGGTTAAGCCGAGCATCCTTTTAAATCTATCTATATAGATTCGTATCCCCAATTTAGACAGTCTTCCCAAATCATTCATAGAGGAATGTTTAGACAACTTAATCTTTACTAATTATAGCATTGGTATGTCATTCCTTATCCGTAGTATATCAACATATACTACTAGGAATGTCACGACGCTCCCAACTGACCCTTTTGTACAGACTAGGTTCATTCTTGTTTTTGAAAAAATCAAACTCTTTTGATTATCTCGTCAAAATGAATGTTCCATATTTGAGAAGCTTGTTTTAATCCATTTCTCTTAGTGTCTACAGCTCTTACCTCATCGTATGTAACTGGATCATCAAATTCTATGATGCGTACCTCATCATCATCATCTATGATGAATCCATACCTCCTAGGAATCTTCCGTACTATTCCAGATTTACGATTCGTTTGTTGTACAATAGGTATATCTACATGTTCCTCTTATTTGACTTATAGTGTTTTGTGGTTCTTGAACTCTTCAAGATCTATTATCCTCCCACTAGCCCCTTCAATGATAAACACATTTATCTTAGAAGAAAATGTGTTTATCAATAAACACCTTTTGGTAAGTAGGATTATAGAACATATACCCTAAACTTACTTTAGGATGTCCAACAAATATGTACTTGTAAAATTTTGTCATAAGCTTATCTTTTGAAACACTTTCACATAAGCTGGGCAACCCCTTTTCTTAACATACTTAAGATTATGAATCCTCCCTGTCTATAACTTTTATGGAGTCTTGGGGCCGGAGTTTGAGGTAATCTTTTTCGTAGATATGCAACTATTTCTAGGGCATAATCCCAAAATGATACTGGAATATTGGTAAAATAATTATAGACTTCACCATACCCAATAAGGTATGATTTTTCAATTTAAATACACCAATCAATTATTGTGTATCAAGAGGCGTCCATTATGAATAACACATTTAAGATGATCTAGAAACTCACTACACAAGTATTCCTTCCTCGACCTACTCAAAGAATCTTAATAATTTACCAATTTTTTTCACTTCTGAATTCTTTGAACCTTTCAAATGATTCATACTTGTATTTCATCAAATACAAACATTCAACTCTTTGAATGATCATCTCCTTTTCATATACTAGTTTATGCAATTTGAAAAATAATTTTCATGTAAGTCAAGTACACAAAATCTGTAACGCCCCGAGAAAATTAGATTTTTGAGAATTAAATTTTTATTTTTATTAAATGAATTTAATTGATTATTTATGGAGCAAGCTAATCGAAGGTCGTTCTATGACCTAGAAATGTCAGAACGTTGTAGTATTTTGGCTACTTGGTAGAATTAAAGTGTCTGAATTTCCAAGACAAAAATAAAAGCTTTCCGAGAAAGTTTCTGAAAAACACTATTCACGCAACATATGTGTTATTTTAGGATGTCGATCGATAGCTTGATGTATAGATATATACACGCGTTGAGTGAAGAGCTTGTGAATCGAGTAGAGCCTGTACCTATGCTGGTGGGGGAGGTACCAATAGTGATTCTAGAGGAGTCGGAGGCAGAGGAGTACTTTTCTGAGGAAGACTACTCTGAGGGAGAGATGGATATATCGTCATACCTTAGTATGATGAACGATGTGGAAGAAGAAAGAGAGGTAACATCGGTTACTATGGTGGTACCAACATTGGATTCATCACCTCCAAATGCAATGGAAGCATTGTATCTGGCGGTAACAACGAGGAATGTGCAATTAGAGTGCGGTTATGCGAAATCGAGTGAAGAGATTAGTTATCTCCATGAAGCTAAGATGTCTGCAGAAGCAGATTTTGAGTTAGAGCACGATAAGCAGGTGCTTATGGCAGAGCAGGCTAGAAATTATAAGGAAGAGGCCGATGAGCTTCGTAGAGAACTGGGGGAGAAGGATCGGAAGATATCACGGATGTCTTACATCCATGAGAGTGCACATAAGGATTTTAAGCTGAAGGTTGCTTGTTATTCCATTGAGTCAGGACAAACCCGTCATATGATTAGTCGGGATACTGTAGCAATGATTGCGAATGAGAAACACGAGGATGCTGTTATGCATTATTAGAAATCTAAAGTTATAAATATGTGTGTAATGACGTAAAACCCTCTTTTAATGGGTAGTCTTTTTGTAAATCCCAACTTTTGTGAAGTTCAATTGCGGGATAAAAATGTAATAGCTTTTGGCTATGAACGTAAATTGTAAATAGTTTCAAACTATAAAGAAGCATATGTATATAATGAAGTTTTCATGGAAATGATTTGTTATGATGCGATTTGGTATATGGCGATTAATAACGAAGTAAGTAAATAGAAAATAATGAAATTTTATTTATTTAATCAGGAAATGCCGCTAAGGAAAAGATAACGTAACGAAGTGGAATCACGTAATGATAATTAATGGGATCAACATCAACCCTATGCAAGAGTTCGTTAATTTATTAACTTGTTGCATTAACCAAACCGGGGTAGAATACTGCGGAACCTAGGGTAGCTAAAGCGATTACCTATAAATAGTTTAAAAGCGTAGGTCATGGGAGTTCAAAGGAACAACGGACCTAATCAGATCCCGTATGGGTAAAAGTAATAGAGAAGGCATTTTATTATTAAAAGCGTAGGTGAGATCTGAAGTTTTCTTTTGTGACTTACCTAAGGAAGAGTAAAGCCAACTTTTGGTGGGAGGCTCACGAGGGTGGGGTTGGAACAGAGGTAGTAATGTGGAAACAATTCAAGAAGGTTTTCTTCGAGAATTATTTTCCCTATAAGACATGTGAGGGAGGATAGAGATTGAATTCTTAGAACTTAAGCAAGGGGATATGATATTTCCCCAGTACGCGACCAAATTCAAATGAATTGGCAAGGTTTGTTTCACATCAAGTGGACACGGAGGAGGTGAAGGCTCGTAGGTTGGAGCAGGGCCTGAGACCCTAGCTCTATAGTGAGATTTTGGTGATCTAGAGTGTTTCCTATGGGATCATTCTGGAGAAGGTGATTATAGCATAAGGTGATAGTGAGTTGTAGACTCAATACCACAAAGAGGGAAAAGATGAGAGCAAGAGAGAGGGAGGAACCAAGGTAGAGAATGGTAGTGGCAGTATGCCAAAGAGACATAAATTTTTAACTCCGAGAATACTGAAGTGGGACAAAGGGACCCTAAGCGTAAGATCGAAGAGTGTAAGACAGGTAGAAAGACTCATCTAGGAGTATGTCTGGAAGGGATTATAAATACCATTAAAACATTAAGGTAGAGAAGGAGGAAATAACTTTCGTTAAATTATATTCGTGAAAATTATTTCATGGATAATAGAAGTAAGTAGGTATCGGTAGATAAAATCTTTGTTCATGTTGAGAGAATTTGAGGAAATTCTCGGTATGAATGGGTTGATTAACCATAAAGCTATAACAAATAGTTAGAAATAAAGTGTTAACCTTTAGTTTTCTTAGAAAATCTAAGGTAGTAATTCTGATAATAAAATACATGCGACATTATTATTAATAGAACCATGACTCAAGTTAGGTTGGTGTTAAGGAAGAGGATGAGTTTTTACGGTTGCATATCGACTATCGTAATAGGAGTAAGATAGCGGTTAAGGATAAATACCCATGGCCCGGGATCGATGATCTATTTGGTCGATTGAGAGGGCAAAAGAATTTTTATAAAGATAGATGTATGTATGGGGTATAGTCGGTTGGAAGTAAGGAAGAAGGAGGAGGTACCTAAGATGACGTTCAAAATTAAATTATAGTTATGACAAGTTTACGGTTATGTCATTTAGGTTGACTAATGTCTTGAAAGTAGGTTTTTTTTAGTAAGGGCGCCAATCAAGTCGGTGGCCAATTTGATAGTTACCCTTGTGGGATGCTATAGGTTGAAGGTACCATTAAGCGTCATAGGATTTAAAAGAAAGGTTGATTAAGGCACTGTATTATCTTTATCGGATGATCGAGGAAGTTTTATAGTGTATCTCGATGTTTGCATAGATGTTATGATTGCGTGCTCTTATAGCATGGCAATGTCATTGTGTATGCATCACGCATTAAAGGGTTATGAGGAGGTTATCCTACTTATTATCTATAATTGGCGTGATAGTTTTTGATCTAAAAATATGAAGATAGTATTTATATGGAGAAGCATGAGATATACAAGGACTCTAAGAGTTAAAATATATCTCCACACATAAGAGTTGAATATGTAGTAGAGAGAGAGGGTGATATCTTATATCATTCGGGGAAGGTAAGCGTTGTGGGCCAAGCGCGTTAAGTAGGAGGAGTAGGGAAAGCTATCAATGCTAACGACTCGAATGAGTTAATAACGAGAATGGTAAGATCGAGTTAGAATTTAAATTACGGAATGAAAGGGTAGAAATGTTATTCAAAGAGGTAGACTCGATCTACGATAATGGAATGAGTTAATAAGTATGATTAAGTACAGTAGTACAAAAAATGAAGAAGATGATGCAAGATAAGTAGAAGACTAAGTATAGTCTTATTTTGAGGAGAATTTGAGTTCCATATAAATATAAGTTAAAAGAATAAACTAAGATGATATAGAGATCGTGTAATGTGTTAATAAGTGTTTAACTTCTAACTTTCAGTTATTGATAGGAAGTGATAAGTCATGTGAATTAAGATAATACCTTCGATGAAGGTGAAATAAAAGAACCCCAATGTCATAAAAGAATTGTGGGAACTCGAGATTAAAATAAAGGAAAAATTATCCTCTGTGGTGTAGGTATTATTAGCAAGATTCTGGGGACAAAATCCTTATAAGGAGGGAAGAGTGTAGCATACAGAAAAAATGGATTTTGAGAATTAAATTTTTATTTTATTAAATGAATTTAATTGATTATTTATGGAGCAAGCTAATCGAAGGTTAGATTCTATGACCTATAAATGTCGAAACGTTGTAGTATTTTGGCTCGTGGTAGAATTAAAGTGTTTGAATTTCCAAGATGAAAATAAAAGCTTTCAGAAAGTTTTTGAAAAAAACTTATTCACGCATTTACGCTTTTAACAAAATTATTTTTGAACTTCAGAAATACGTAACGATAGAATATCGATGTGAGATGGAATATCCAATAATATTTCAGTTATGGAAAACGTAATATTTCCCTGTGGACTTAAAACCTAACGTTTAGGGAAAATGATTTACGAGAAGGAAATATAATACGATTGATAAAGTAAAGCGATGATCGTATTATACGTATGTATTATACGAGGTAATGAATATGAATACTACATGAGGTAGTATACGAGAATGTATGAATGATGGTATATAATATATGAGTAATAAGTATATGAGTTAGAATCTGAGAATTATCGTGGAGTATATGTTTGTAAGGCTTTAAGCCAATTGTAATGAATTAGTAGGATTGTGTAGGAAATGGTTAAGTCCAATAGAATTAATGTGCAAGCCTAAGTGTTTGTAATGTGAAGCCCAATGTAAATTAATGTGAAGCCCAAAATAAGTTAAGGATCAAAGCCCAAGTGTTTGATAATGCAAGCCCAAATGAGTTAAGTAAGTTAATTAATCTAAGGCCCAAAAGTAAATATCCAATGGGTTAAGAGTTGGTTTAAACCTATGAGGCAAACCATGGATGATCCAAATTAGGGAACAAGTAAACTTAGAGGCTAAGTAAGTGTGGTGAGCACACAAAGTGATTAATGTGATTAACAAAAGAAACTTAAGGGCTAAGTGTAGTAATGATCAAGTATACTTAATAATTAAGTAAGTGTGATGACCAAGTGTGGTGGTGAGCAAGTAAGGTGACTTAATGGCTAAGAGGAGTGGTGAGCAAGAGTTGTGATGGCCAAGCAAAATGTGTGGAGGCCAAGTAACTTAATGAGCAAGTAGTGAATAGTAAGGAGGTGATTAAGGAGGTGGAGTGGCCTTATGACCCTTTTACCCTCACTTTGGAATGCCTATAAATAGAGAGCTTCAATTCATTTTGTTGGTTGTTCATTTCCTCTCAAGCTAAGCAACTTATTTGGTTGAGAGAATAAGCACATATAAGTTAGACTTTCCTTGTTAGATTTTCCACCAACCACTTATAAGTTGAGAGCTTAGTGGCTTGAGGGAAAAAGCTAGAAAGCTAGAGTTCTTATTTCAAGAGGCGAAGAAGAAGATTAAGGATTAGTCAGTGATCATCAAAGGGTAAGAACTTAAACCATGATTTCTTTCTCTTCCTTTAGTAGAGAAGGGGTATTGGTAGAATAGCATGCTAAGAAGAAGTTGGAATGATAAACCAAAGGGCTTAAGTCTTAATAAATAGGATAAGTCATGAATAAGTAATTCATTCATAAATAAGTTATGAACTTATAATGGAAGTATAAGAACTTGTTAGAACTTGTAACATGTTTACACTAATAAAGTTAGCATGATTAATAAGATGTAAGAATAAGTATTTAAGGACTCAACTCATTAATAAGTCATATGAAAAGAAGACATAAGTTAAATGGAAATATAAATAGTTTATATTTTCATAAGTTACAAATTCACAATGAACTAGTAATAACTTATCATGGTTATAAGTTAACAAAGCATGTATGTCAAGATGTTGGTATAATGGATCGAATCCAAGTGAAATGGTCTAAAAATCTCAAGTAACGAGGTTTCACTAAAATTCACACGATTAGGCGGCGATCGTCGAATTAAATGAAATTCTCGGAATGGAAGTCGAATTTTGATATTGGGCTTGGAAACATTGGTTTTCAATGGAGACAAGTCGTAATTGTCATTATAGAGTTGCGGACTCGAAAATGGCCAAATTTCGACTTAGAACGAAGAAACGAGCGTTGAACGTTCACGAAGGTTTATCGTTTTCGTTAAAAATGGACTAATGGGTGAAATTTTAGCAAACAAAGTCGAATAGATAAAATTCTTGCATGAACATGTAGAATACATAATTTGTGAACCGTAGGCTCTTGAACGAGACAATTCAGACTTATAACGAAGAAGATTCTGAGTCAGGAAATCTCATGAAGTTAAAAATCTATCAAAACTATATGTGGCTCGGTCCATGGTCGGTGCGACTCGACTCAAGCTTAAATGGCCGTGCCATGAGTTATGCCAAAGTGAGCTCGAGACTTTGCAAAATCGGCATGCGATAGACGATAGTTAACAAAGGGACTCATGCATGCGGCATCAAGTCCGATCTTCAAGCCCTAATGGGCGACATGACGACACAACAAAAAAACAAGCGGCTAGCGCATGACCCCCTTAAAAACTTAGACAATGAAGAATGGTTACAAGTGGAACATGAAGGAAATTGTTTAGTAACGAACAAAGGGACTTAATAAAATATTATTAAGTTATAATTAAACCTTAAGTATGATCACTTAGGGTTAAAAAAAGTCAATTGAAGATGAATGTGAGCGATATACAATAAGTACACTAAACAAATGATGACGATCGAGTTTGATTAATAACGTAAGGACGTTAGTAAAGCGTGAGAAGGATAATTAACTTGAATCGAGTTGTACTAATGAAATAACTTCACTTAAGTTATGGAAGAGAGGCAAAGTCGGTAAGAATGATGTAAAGAATAACGGAAAAACGGAACCCATAATAACAAATCTAATACGGGATTAGATTGAGAAGTAGGGTAAGATTCTTTAGGAACTAAGTATGTTCATTCATGATCTAATGTGGTATATTATGTGATTATGTATTGTAGAAATTGTAAAGACTCAAAGGAACGTAATTATCTTTATGGCGAATGAAGAAGGCAGTTTTTCTAAACCCTTGTCTAACCTTCTTGTTTAGTCGGGGTTTTCAATGATTCAAGTTATGAGATGCATGTATGGTTTTGAAAGAAAGGGTCGATGCCCATTTTAACTCGGCTAGACTAATCTTGATAGATTGATTGATTTATTTACAAGTCTTTCAATATAGAATTGCTAAGCGCTATCCTATGCCAACTCTTTGATGCGGATTCAAGTTAAGCTTGAATATGTATAAACAAATGTATTTTCATCGAGTATTCGATGGGCACGTGAGTTGCCACAAATTAAGCGTACACACGTTTAATGGATGTAGTGTTGATCAACATAGGGTACTATAGGTTGATCACCTAGATGTACTAAATAAGCTATATTGGGACTTACGGACTTACGTGTTGGGTTGTCCTTTTCAAAGAAACTATAAAGGCGTTCACGTCTTGAACCGAATGAATTGATGAATATTGTTGTTGTAAAATGTTTTGAAGGAAAAAGGAAAGCTATTTTGAATTATTGATAGTACTTCATAACTATCATCCGGTTATTGAAGATATCGATTCCTATGTTTCAAGCATGCTTTTAAAATGAAATTGTTGTACTTCTTTGAGCTTGTTATGCTCACTCTTGCTTGAACCATATGAATGCGACTTAGGCCAAGAATGGACCAGAAGGATTCTACAAGGATAAAGAGAAGGCTAAAGTGAGCGTGTAGATTGCCTATGTAATAGTATAGGTTTGTAATGATAATATTTGATATTATGACAAGAACAAATGTAGCAGTTATAAAGAACACAGGGAATGGTAGTATTGTTTTGGAATATATATATAAGACATATTCGTTCTTTTGAGGCATTTCAATTGAATGTTTGTGTGAAGCTGTATGCATAGTGGAGCACCATATATCGGGTTGAAAGAGACCCGGATTTGAGGGCCATCCATTAAGGAAAGATTTATTTCAATTATGAACAAAACTTTATTTGTAACTGAAGCTTCACTAAGCTTCTTCTAGTTAGCCTCTACAAGATACTTCTCGCAATTTCTTTTCCAGTGTCTAGGTTTATTTCTATGGAAGTAAACTCCTTTCCTATCCGTATCAGTTTTGTTTTTATTATCCTTTGTATTTGCCTTTTCTATTTACCTTCTTAGAATCGTTCTTCTTTTCAAAAGATCTTTTGGCCCTTTACAAGTAAGACTTGGTCTTTTTTGGTTTGAAAGTTACTCTCAGCATTTTCAACATGTTAAGCAAATCAGCGAAGCTGATATCTAGCTTATTCATATGAAAAATTGAAAACAATTGCGAGAACGAGTTAGGAGTGACTGAAAGATCAAATCTTGGCTTAACTCTCCATCCATGATAAAATATGTTGTCATAATTGTTCAATCAAATTGATCATGTTAAGGAGTTTTGTCTGTACTATAGTGTCATCGGCCATTCTAAATCGGAAGAGCTCGTTAGATATCTCATATCCATCAATCCTACTTTCCTCACCATCAACTTCTTGATGTGCATGAGTTTAGTAGGAGCATCCATAGTTTCATTCTGATGCTAAAGCTTGTTAATCATCAATGCGAGCATGATGCATTGAGCTAACTATGTATCATCTTGTCACGTTCTAAAAGTAGCAATCTCTTCCTCAGAGGCATTGTCTTCAACCATTGCAGGGATCAAATTAAACGGATTGTTAACAAATTCCTTAACCAATCCGTTTAATTTGATCCGATTAATTTAACATATAATATGCTTCCAAGTGATATTAATTTGGACATTGTAAAATTCTGTAAATGAATTTGTAATTAACAACATTTTAACATACATTTTTTATGGGAAAAAGCACATTTACCCATTGTGGTTGTCGTGTTTTAAGCAATTAGCCACTGAGCTTTAAAAATATTCAATTGACCCACTGTGGTTTTTAAAAATGTGCAATCAAGTCATTTAGTCCAATTTGACTAACAGACGTTAAAAAATTGGACTAATTTTTCTACGTAGCTTTTGAAAAAAAAAACAAGTTATTTCCTATGTGACAAGCCAGTCAGCCAAATTCGTAATACTATTGAGCCACTTCACTTTAAAAAAAATGTAATTGGCCCACTGTGGTTTTAAAAATATTTTTATGTATTATTTTCTTTCTTTTTCTTTACCTAAATATTTATAATATGTATAATATTAATAAAACATAATATTATAATATTCATAATATGTATGTTTTATTTTGAAAATGAAAAAAAAAATACTTTTGTGTTTTAAAATACTTATAAATTTTAAAATAAAAAATATTTTTATGTTTTATTTTCTTTCTTTTCTTTACCTAAATATTTATAATATTTATAATATTAATAAAAATTAATATTATAATATTCATAATATGTGTGTTTTTTTTTAAATAAAATAAAAATACTTTTGTGTTTTAAAATACTTATAAATTTTTAAAAATAAAAATATTTTTATGTTTTATTTTTCTTTTTTTTACCTAAATATTTATAATATGTATAATATTAATAAAAATTAAAATTATAATATTCATAATGTGTATGTTTTGTTTTAAAATTATACACTAAAATGACTTGAACACTTGCCATTAATGCTTTTTTATTTTTAATTTTTGTAGAAATTGATATAATTTTGTAATAGATCTCATTGATACAAATTTTTTTATATATTATTTGTATTATTTGGAAAAGAGATAAAGGGAAAAGAAAAAAAGTTACATAATCAATGATTTTATTTTATTATTATTTTTGTGTTGCCACATCAGAAAATAATAATTTTTTAAAATTGTTTGTCAATGTCACGTGTGTAATTATTTGACGTCTGTCCAAGAATTTAGACGGAATGGCCTAAATTTAAATTTTTAAAAAGTACGGTAGGCTAATTGATTATTTTAAAAGTACAGTGGCTAATTGCTTAAAACACTACAACCACAATGAGGTAAACGTGCTTTTTGAACATTACAAAAATATAATTTGTTTGAGGGGTTTGTTATTATTTTGTAAATGTAAAAGTAAAAGTAAAACATAATAACTTTTGCTTTTACTTAAGTTAAATCATTTTTAACTTAGTTAAATGTTTCTTACAT
Organism: Panax ginseng; assembly: GCA_020205605.1. Lineage (NCBI taxonomy): Eukaryota > Viridiplantae > Streptophyta > Magnoliopsida > Apiales > Araliaceae > Panax > Panax ginseng. The sequence continues at coordinate 46,419,660 of CM035141.1, forward strand.
TGTACCAAAAGTAAAAGAAAACTAAATGTAAAATGTTTCTTACGTTTTACTTTTTTACTTTAAAAGTAGTAAATGTTTCTTTTTACTTTTACTTTAGTAAATTACTAATGTAATAGTGATTCTGCGTGAATCAAATAGTAATTTACTTTTCGCTTTTTCTATTTAAAGAAACTCAAGTGTTAGAGTTTCTTTAGGCTTAATTCAATGTAAAGCCTCAGAGCTTCTCTCTCTAGAAAGCTCTTCCGAGGTCCTCTCCCTTCTTTCTTAGTTAGCCGGAGACGAAGCTTTCAGCTTCGATCTTCTTAGTTCGAAGATGAAGACGAAGTCCTTAATACTTCGATCTTCCCTCTCAAACATTTAGATCTAGGATATACTGTAATCTCTTCCCTAAATGTTTATAAATAAAAGAAAGAGATTGCTTTACCGATTAACCGGTCATCTTCTTAATCTTTTCTTTCTTCTGTTAAAGTTTTTATTTTAAAAACTTAATCGCCGCTGTTATATGGTATCAGAGCCACACGGTTGGTTCTTGATGCTATCGGTGGTTTATCAAAAACAGTTTGATTTGTGGACTTAAATGTTTTTTCAAACTTTCAGTTTTTCTTGCTCTACTTTTACAAGTCCCGACCTTCGCCGTAAAACACCCAAGATCGCCTTAAGTCCTGATTAGTGCCTGTTTGTAAGTCTCCAGGGTGGGAGCAGTGAATGGCCAAAGGGAATCTTTAGATCTACGGGTATGAGTTTAAGGCAAGTAAGGCTTTCTAAGTAGACCTTCAAGGAAAAGAATTTTTGTTTAAACAGTTAACATATTAGTCTTCTTTTTAGATCGATTTCAATTTTAGATGGGACCAATCGATGATCCTTTGTGATTTCATCCGATTTGTTTTTAAATGATCATCTTTTACAAAACTTAAAAATTTTGAAGATCCACCAATTTTCTGAATTTTTTTTTTTCCTCCTTCTTTTGTAAACAAAATTTTTGGGGGTGAAAGGGTTATTTCTGGATAAAAATTTTGAGGTGGAAATGTATGGGGATGGTGACTCATCCGAGAAGATGATCACCAAGACCTTCCCAAGATCCACAGGAGACGGACCCGATCAGAGAGAAGACATGCTGAGAAGTCTTGATCAATCGATGATGGCCCCACCATCATCGACTTTAACTTTCAAGTAAAGCAAAGTCTTTTACTTTAGTAAATGTAAAAGTAAAAGTAAAAGAATAACTTTTGCTTTTACTTAAGTTAAATATTTTAACTTAGTTAAATGTTTCTTACATTTACCAATGTAAAAGTAAATGTAAAATGTTTCTTACGTTTTACTTTTACTTTAGTAAATTACTTTTACTTCAGTTAATGTAATAGTGATTCCTGCGTGAATCAAATAGTAATTTACTTTCAGTTTTCTATTTAAAGAAACTCAAGTGTTAGAGTTTCTTTAGGCTTAATTCAATGTAAAGCCTCAGAGCTTCTCTCTCTAGAAAGCGGAGATTAAGTTTTTAAAAGAAAAACTTAAACATAAAAAGAAAAGATTAAGAAGATGACCGGTGAATCGGTAAAGTAATCTCTTTCTTTTATTTATAAACATTTAGGAAGGGATTACAAAGATATCCTAGATCTAAATGTTTGAGAGGGAAGATCAAGTATTAAGGACTTCGTCTTCATCTTCTAACTAAGAAGATCGAAATTTGAAAGCTTAGCCTCCCGCTAACTCTGAGAGAAGGGAGAGGACCTCGGAAGAGCTTTCTAGAGAGAGAAGCTCGAGGCTACATTGAATTAAGCCTCAAAGAAACTCTAACACTGAGTTTCTTTAAATAGAAAACCGAAAAGTAAATTACTATTTGATTCACGCAGAATCGCTATTACATCGACCTAAGTAAAAGTAATTTACTTAAGTAAAAGTAAAACGTAGAAACATTTTTACATTTACTTTTACATGGGTAAATGTAAGAAACATTTAACTAAGTTAAAAACATTTAACTTAAGTAAAAGCAAAAGTTATTCTTTACTTTTACTTTTACATTTACTAAAGTAAAAGACTTTGCTTTACTGAAAGCAAAGCTCATTCTCGATGGTGGGGCCATCACTGTCAGTTGACTGAAGACTCCTCTAGCGTCTTCTTGGTTGACTGGTCCGTCTCCTGTGGATGCCGGTGAGGCGCTGTTGATCATCTTCTCAGAGGAGTCACCATCCCCATACATTTCCACCTCAAAATTTTTATCCAGGAAATAACCCTTTCACCCCCAAAAATTTTGTTTACAAAAAGAAGGAGGAGAAAAACAGTTTAGTAAAACCAAATTGTTTATAAAGAAGGAGGCAGCATGGTATCAAAGCCAAGTTGTTTGTTATTGGTAACTGTTTAGCCAGATCTCTTTAATCAAACTTCTCTTTACTATTTCAGAATTATCTTCTTCATCAAAGTTCAAGTCACCTTACTTACCTGTAGTCCACCTAGTTCGCGGCCTAACCTTTGTAAGTCTCCTGGGTGTGAGCAAAGGTGTGGGTTATAGAACATAGGTATGAGTCCTGCTTTTGGGTAAACGGGGTATGCATGAATGAGCTTTGAGTAAGATTTTATTTTGAAACAAGTCAAGATGAGTAGGTTATTCAGATCTAGCTCCTCGCTTAGTAACAGTCGACTTTGCCTCTGCTCCGATATATAGTGAACCAAGAAGAACATAATTATGAAAACATTAATCAAGTTTTAAATAACTGGAATATACCTAAGGTATCTCCCAAAGAAATTTATCACCAACATTTTCGATAAATTTAAAACTGATTATAATGTCAAAAGCTGTTGAGAGAGTTTATGCAATTAACAAAGAATACTTAAAAATTGTAGTCTTTTATCACCGAAGTTATTAAAAACATAGAAAAAAAGGGTTATAATTTTATACATATAGGTCTTGTTCAAGTTGCGCTTAAACCTCTTAATAGAAAAGGAATTAATTCATCAATCTACCTCTGCCTTTAGAGATGCTAGATTTTTAAATTACTATCCAAGCATTATTGGTGCAATGGAAGCAAGTTTGCATAATGGACCTATCCATTTCAACTGCTTTCCTGATTTCACCTTGAGTCTCAGTGATCAAAACTTATTTAAAGCCTTATCATTAAATATTAAAACTGATGGAGAGATTACTCAAATGATTGAAGGATCTCAACCCATTGCTTTGATTTACAGGATTTATTATAAGACGATGAAGTCAAATTTGAACGTTCATGCTCTTAATAAAAGCCCGAAAGATCAAACAGTTTTAATTCAAAGTTCAACTAGTGATGCTAATATCCAGATCCCAAGAACAATTCTTTGGAAGGATATTAACTTACCTAATCAATGGACTTTACCGAATGAATTACCACAGCAACCCATAGTCAACAATTTATTGAATATTGAAAATATCCAACAATTTTCAGATGGAACTGTTAAAATTAGTTTTGAACGTACTAGATCACTAGTTATCATTGAAGATATTTCTAGTTCTTCAGTCCCTTCAGTTATCCACACTAGAAGAGATACTGAAGTCCTAAGTAATCCTCTTGTTAAAGATATCAAACTTAAAGGTATTCTTAATGAAGGACAAGTTAGTCATCCCTGTTATACTCAGAACGATACCGTCGAAGATGAAGATTCTTCTTCCTCGGCATCCTCTGTTTATCCCACACAGTCTGATTTTAATGCCCCTATTCATAATCAACTAAGAGTCATTAAAAAGGATTTCACGTTAAATTGGGATAACTTAGTTAAAGATTTTAATTCAAAATCTAATAAAGAAAAAAGACATCTATTTAGATCTACCCATCCAACTGAAAAGGAAAGAGATAAGATAGTTAATAGATGGAAAAGATTTATCAAAAATGAAGAAATTAACATCACTTTTTATGACTGGTATGTACAGTATCAAGGTAAATGCAATGTTATTAGTAAAACTCAATGGATTAAAGAAGACAGATCCAAAGTATCGATTACCATCCCCATTAAAGAAACAGCTTCTAATTCCGATTAAAAACACTTCATTATTGCCACCCCTTCAAAATAATTCTCGACGGAACTAATAACGACAAAAAAATAATTGAACAATTAAACTTTAGCAATCAATATCTAGCAAATCAGTAGGAAAAGCAACTAGATAGAATTGAAGAAAAATTTGAAGAAGGTATTATCAAAAACCCGATTCAAAGATAGAACAACCTTTACTAAATTTACCGTAAAAATGATATAATTTAAGTTTACCTAATAAAGATGACGAATTGGTCCAATCCATTGAAAAATTATTTAAAAAACTCAAAATGAACCCGGCCCAAGCGGAACTATTGTCAAGTATTGATCGTGAGAGTCCGATGATAATAATGAAAGTTCTTGACCACTCTTCTATTTCAAACCTTAATGACCAATTAAATAAATTAATCATTAATAACACAAGTATCACCGTAAATTGGTATTCTAGACCAACTCCTCCTGATTTACAATTCAAGAAAGAAATCTAGATAAATGCTTTTCAGTATCCTCTAATAAAATTTATGAATGGAATATAGATGGATTTAGTGAACAAGAAATTCTTAATAAACTAAATCATATGTCTATGGTAGCTAATAGTTACATCACTAAATTCAACACTTTGTCTCAACCAGACATTGTTGAATTATTAGCTAGTGGATTCACTGGCATTCTTAGGTCTTGGTGGGAAAAACATCTCACAGAAGACATTAGAATATCCATAATTCATGCTATTCAAAGAGATAAAGAAGGCAATCCCATCTTTGATGAAGATGCTGGTATTGGTCTTCCTGATGGAGTTAACACTTTAATATTCACCATAATTAAACATTTTGTTGGAACCCCTAGCAATATTACGTAAAGAATTCATGATCGCTTATAATCTTACTTGTCCCACTCTAAGTGATTTTAGATGGTACAAAGATGTATTTACCTCTAGAGTTATGATGAGAAATGACAAGAATAAACCATTTTGGAAAGAAAAATTAGTTAATGGTTTGCCATCTTTATTTGCTCACAAAGTTAGGGAAGAATTAAGCAAAAACCTAGGATATATTGATTATGATAATTTAACTTATGGAGATATTATTAGTCATATCCAAAAATTGGATTAAAATGTGCATTGATTTTAAATTAGCTAAACAAGCTAGAAAAGACAAAAATAAAGCTAAATACGAGTTAGGAACATTTTGTGAACAAAAGATGGTTTATCACGGGTAGCTCCCTCTCGTAAGGAAGCGTAGACATAAAGATAAACATATTGAGTCACACAAAAATCATAAACACCGTAAGAAGAGATATACTCACATCAAAAATAAGAATAATAATCAAGATAATTATTATAATAAACCTAAGTCATCAAAGAAAAAATCTTATAAAAAATCAAAACATTTGATAAAGTAAAATTATCTCATCACAATTGTGGGCCGTAAAGGTCATTACAAAAGTGAATGCAGAGTTAAACAAAAATTAGCTCAGTTAAATATTTCAACTAAGATACCGAACAATTATTAGAATTAATGAGAATTGACAATAAGAGTAGTAGCCATAATGAAGAAGCTTCCGATGTTTCCAGAATCTTCTAGTAACAACTCATCCAACGTAAATTACGATAGTGAAAATGAAGTCACTATATGTACGTAAGATTGTAATAAAAACTAACAGAAAAGAGTTAGTGTAATTACAAAAGATGAAGAAGAAAGCTCCTTATTAGTTGATCTAATCAAGAAAATTCTTGATCCTAATTAAAAACTCAATATCTAAAGCAATTAAAAGATTTATTAACTAAAGATAAAAAGGTCAACGACAAGGTTCTTAGAGCTAGAGAAAAAAACCATATTCGGTTTAAATAAGACTCTTGAAAGATTCAAATCTCCGGTTAAAGAAATTACACTTCCTGAATTAAATCAAGAGGTTAATAAACTTAAAAGGAGATTTCTAATTTAAAGATTGAGATTTCTAGTTTAAGAAAAGAGATTGACAATAAAAAATCCAGATCTTCAAATTAATGATTCTTCTTCTAGTGATGAATGTCACGAGGATCCAGAGTCATCTATTGCCAAAGATTCTGATCTCTTTATTCAAGGTCTCTCTTAAAAGAATTAAAGATATTACTATTCAAAAATGGTATATTTCCATTAATTTAGTCATTGATAAAACCTTTTCAGTACAACTCCCTGCTCTAGTAGATACTGGTGCAGACTTGAATTGTATTCAAGAAGGTATTATCCCCACTAGATATTATAAGAAAACTAGTGAAAAATTAAATTCAACTAACGGTAGTCAAATGGAAATAAAGTACAAATTACCTAAAGTACATATCTGTCAGGACAACATGTGTTTCAAGACCTCGTTAAATTTAGTTCGCAATCTTACTGACAAAATTATTTTAGGTTTACCATTCATATATTTGCTTTATCCATTTACCACTAGTAATAAAGGTTTAAGTTGTGAACATTTAGGAAAGAAAATTATATTTAAATTCTTAATTAAACCAAAAGAAAGAGATTTAAAATTTATTCAAGAAGAATCAATTTCTAAATCGTTAAATCTGTTAAATTGTAAAGTTACTCACCTAAATTTTCTTAAAGAAGAAATTAAGTACCAACAAGTTGATGACCAACTTAAGAGTAACAGAGTTCAAGAAAAAATAAAAGAATTAAAAGATTATTTAATAAATAACTTATGTTCTGATTCTCCCAATGCTTTTTGGCATAGGAAGAAGCACACAGTTAGGGTTACCCTATGCTAAAGAATTTAAAGAGCATTTAATTCCTACTAAGGCTAGGCCTATTCAAATGAGTCATGAACAAATGGAGTTATGTAAAATTGAAATCAATGATCTCCTCAAGAAGGGCTAATTAGACATAGTAAAGTCACCATGGTCTTGTCCAAATTTCTATGTTAATAATGAAGCTTGAGAAAGAAAGAGGTGTCCCTCGCCTAGTCATTAATTATAAACCATTAAACAAAGTTTTAGAGTGGATTAGGTACCCTTTGCCCAACAAGGATGATCTCCTTGGTAGGTTAAGCGTCTCCACAATCTTTAGTAAATTCGACCTCAAGTCGATTCTTACGCAAGTTGCCATTCACCCGGATGATAGGTACAAAAATCGCATTTACCACTCCGCTCGGGACACTACTTAATGGAATGTTCGATCATTTGGACTTAAGAATGCACCATGAATTTCGTAATATTCTTAATAACATTTTGAATCCCTTCAGTCATTTTATCATTGTTTACATCGATGACATCCTTGTATTCTCCAAGACTATTGAAGAACATATTAAACATTTGAATTCATTCTTCAAAACAGTTAAAACCAATGGTCTTGTCCTTTCTCCTTCCAAGTGTAGTATGTTTTTGACTAAAGTCAGATTTCTCGGTTTAATCCTCTATCATGGACTCACGCGGCCAATTGACAGAGCTATTCAATTCGTAAACCGGGTTCCCGTGATAAGATTACCGAGCAAGAATCGACCTGAGAGGTTTCTTGGCTCGCTCAATTATATTGGCGCTTTTACAAGGACCTCAGGAAGATTTGTAAGCCTCTCTTTCAGCGCTTACAAAGTAATCCTCCTCCTTGGACAGACATTCATACTTCTGTAGTCCAGCAAGTTAAAAAATATGTTAAGGTTTTGCCCTGCCTTGGCATCTCTAATGATTCAGTATATATATATATATATATTATGCAAACATGCTTTATAGTAATTAATATAACGCATTATATATATATATATATATATATATAGTATAAGCATGCACATATAGAATACTATATTCTACCCGAATTGATAATGGACTTTATATAAGACTCCAACTTTTATGAATAAATACTAATTTTCTCTAAATATTATTTTGAATAATAAGGTGTGGACTTGATATAATGTTATAGTTGTGGATAATATTTACAAATTTTACAAAGTAAGCAAGTTGTTATAAAATATTTGTTTGGTAGGGGAATATTCATTTTATCAGGGAATATTCGTATGACGACACAATCATTTGTGGACCCCACAACGGAATTAACTTTTTATAAAAATAACGTCAAAAGTTTTACCGTTAACTATTGAAATACCCGGTGATAAAATTATAATAATACGCATGGTTGCATAGTAGCACACAGTATTGTACAATATCTTTAATTATTGATGCTTACGTAAGAAGTCACTCAGTTTTATTCAATTATTGCCATAATAATTACTACATAGTATCTCGCGTTATTGATTCAATTATTGTAACAATATTTTATATTATTAAATCAATAATTGAGATGATAAAGTTATTCATATTATTATTTGTATTATTGATGATGTATAGAAAGTTTTGCCACAGAAAGTGGTTTGGTCACCTAATTTCGCTCCAATAAAGAGAAGTCCTTATCGAAAAGCCCCCCTATTTCCTGTGAATGATCTGGTTGTTAATATTGCGAGTTATAATATTAATGATGAAAAACAATGTTATTAAAAATGTGTTTTGTGAAGCCAAGTGAATTGACATAAATATAAGAGATTTTTATGAAGCATTTATTGTAAATTTAGCTTGTTATATGGATCCGCACTTACCCATTTTTCAAAATCGTTGGTAGAATGTTATCTCAGTTTTGTTTTATATATAAGTATTATATATATATATAAAATTAGTCACGGGGGAAGTTAGTATATATATATATATTCTAAGTTTTGTTTTTTTATGTAAAATAGAATATATTATATTTTATTATGCATAGTACTGCATAGTGTGTGCATAGTGCTGAATAATGCAACATAGTAGAATAAAAAAATTTCATACGAATTCATCGTCTATGCCCATGAATCCTTTTCATGTGCAGTCCGTGATTTTCTAATTCAAAAAGTACCCTGCCATTCTGCTATAAATAGGATGCTTAGTTTAGAATTGAAAATCATTACAGAATTAGAGAATTCTTCTTCTATAATATTGAGCGTATTTCTTTAAAGTTTAAGGAAGCTTTGAGTGTAGAAAATAATGCAAGTTTTCTTCAAGAATATCCCCGCCCTACCAGTCAGAAATACTCTATTTTTAAGGTAAGGGGTATTATTTATTTCATATTCTCTTATGATATTATTTTTCGTATTCGTAAGGAATTTTATTTTCGTTCAATATTCGTAAGAAATATTATTTTCGTTCAACATTCGTAAGGAATATTATCTTCGTTCAATATTCGTAAGGAATATTATTTTCGTTCAACAGTTGTAAGGGATATTACTTTTGTTCAATATTCGTAAGAAATAATATATTTCGTTTTAGATTCCGAATTTTACACTCATTTTGTTAAGTATTGCTTTTATACTCCTTTAAATTAGTAGAATATCCTTGAAATTTGCTCTTCATCTAATATCGTTTCGCAATGATATTTTTCTGAACATTCTTGTTAAATTTTAAGTTTTTCATGTCGGAGTACTATTCATACATACGTCACTATTCATATATACAATACTATTCATATAATACTATAAATGAAGTACTATTCATAGGGTACTATTCACCCGAGGTACTATTCATGACAAAAATTAATTTTTTTTTCTGTCCAAATTATTTTGATACATGAATATGATTCTTGAATTTTACTCCACAAAGAAGTTATCATGTTGGTAATTTAGAGATTCTTGGACTATGGATAAATTAATTTATAAATCTTTAAAATTTATCTGTGCTCTTACTTAATTGAATTTTTATATCATTGTCATCATCCTCATGCTTATATTGTGGTGAATGTCATCTTTGGCCTGTAGTGTATAGATGGACTGTTGATTGATATGATTATGACTATGTATCAGTATAATCATGACCTTTAATGTTACAAATAATATGGTAAAATTCCTCATTGGCCCATAGTACATTGATTGACAGTTGTTAGCATGATCATGAACACTGGTGATACTAACGAATATTCTTGGCCCATAATGCATGGATAATTCGTGGATGTGATAATAATGAATATCCTTGGCCCGTAGTGCATGAATAATTCATGGATGTGATACTAACGAATATCCTTGGCCCGTAGTGCATGAATAATTCGATGATGTGGATTAGTTATTGAGCTATGTTAAAGTGATAAAATATTTATGATGAACTTTTAAATCATAGAAGATAGTAGATATTATGCTCTACGTGACTCTTCTAATGAATTGCTTGTTTCACTGTAGTTAGACTTGTTGTCTATTGTATTCTATCAGTTTAACACTATTGAAGGCTAATGATAATTTATTCTACATTATCTAGTCATAATATTCTTTACTAGGCTAGTTGAGCTAACCCTTTGCTTTCATTGTTCTCTTCCAAAAAATGAGAATATAGCTGGGACTAGTCGAGAAACAGAGTGATGTTCCGAGATGGTGGCTATAGTTGTCTTCACTATTTTATAAAATAGTGTGATAATAAATATAATGAGGACTACATTTGAGTTTAGATATTGTCTACGAGACAATATCCGTATTACAACTCCCAGCTATGTTTTGTCGTATTGTATAAATGAAGTTTGTATTTAAGTTTTGTACCATGTATTTGGCGACTCAGAATGGGTGATGTATACCTATTTTGGGGGCATCGCAATTGGTATCAAAGCCATAAGTAAAGAGCCCCAAGCCTTTATCTGGTGACTTCCAAGTCTTGGGATGCACCGAAGCAAGACTTTCCATAGAGGACGCCGTGAATAATGGCGAAAAGTTGATAGGTATCATTGTGAGGTGCTATCCAAGTGTTGGATACGAGGCAAAGTTGGTATTAAAGCTTAGGGATGATCCCTGGTTGAGATTTGAGACTAGAACTAGGAGGGGAGAGACGGGAAAATCCTTCGCTAGTATGACCTACCTAAGTTTATTTGTTATTTAATTGGTCAGTCAGAATATAGGGATAATATGTGGCATGTCAATTAACCCTTATTTTGTGGCAGTGTTTAAAAATGACATCCGAAAATATTGAGATAAACAATGGAGCACATGAGACCGTTGAGTCACTGACGATCAATTGTAAGAACCAAGAATTTCATGAATAAATAAATTTCTTTATATAACAATAAAATGAATATTTATTGGAATATAAATATCGATGTGTTGTGAGATGAGTAATTCAATTAATATGAATTGAATTCATATGAGAATGGAGAATTTTGAAATGCCTTGTGTGGCATGAGAATGGAAATTTGAATGATTTAATAAATTTAAGAAATAGATCATTAATTAATTTTAATTAATTGATATTGTGAATAATAGAATACTAATGAGTAAAGTAAATTACATAATTATATTTTGGTATATAGTATGGCAAGATAATAAATTAGGGTACTATCTATTAAGTAAAGAGAAGAATTAAATTAGAATATGAATTTATTGTAACAGTGACCAAGTCTGAGGAATTTCCAGAGTAGTAAAATACCAGTTATAGCCACTCTTATCTTGTAAACCGTAGCAATTTACTTATAGCAAGACTTGGAAAATAAATTCCATGTGTGCATGAGTTATAAAGATGATTTGTTAGCATTAATAAAGAATGAGAAAGATAATGGATGAACTACTATTATTATTAATGTGAACATTATTATTAATATTATTTCATGCCACTATGTGTAATATGGAAAATATGGATAATAGTATTATATAAATACCTACTGCTTAAGATTAAATGGGGTGTGACATTTAATTGTGGATGACACTATACGAAGACTACATAGTAAAAGTAATTAAATTATAGAGTTGATTTGAATGAGTTTTGTTACCTCATCATGAGGGATGAGACAATTAATTGTGTATTCTAAAATATGGGAGTAAATAAATATGTACTATTAAAATATTTATTTCAATACTGAGGTGTAAGTAAATAATAAAAGGAGATATTAAATTGGTAGTGACCAATTAAATGGAGTCCATACATATTATAAATATTAATTATGTGAACCCAATGTACATGGATTATATGATATGGGTATATATTAAATCCCTAATTTTCCACATTATAGTAACAATTGTATATTAAAATTACATTTTTGGGAATTAAAGAAACCAAACTAAGCTTTATGAAATATAGTTGCTGGGATTAAACCATGCCCCAAAATCAGTGGCTAAACAGAACCAATAACTACATTGCGTAACTTCCAAGCTGTGAACAGTAACCACAAAATAGGTGATCATTGCTATGCCAGTGGCTGATGGTGGGTGGTTGAGCAACCCTTTGTTAACCATTGTTTCTATCTTATACGCCATGGATTACAACCTCAGTATAAACTCAATGTCTAGTCCACTATTTCTCTATATAAGGACATCTTCATTCTCATTTCCCGTTACTGCAAAAATTGTCTGTCAAATACTGAGTTTGAGAGTTTGAGTTGTTGGTGTTGAGGAGGAGTCTAGATAGTGCAAAGAGAAGGAATAAATCATATTAAGCTTCTTAAAAGGTAAAAATCTGATTTGGTGTTCTTAATTTCAAAATGTGTAAATTATGAAAATTCTACTATATTCCTTTGAATTGGATTTGGAAAGCATGATATCAAGTGTTTCTGAAGTGTTTATGAATTTTGTATACATGTATAGAATCTCTAAGGATGAGTTTTAGTATACTGAATCGAAAGAAATTGAAGATTGGTTGTTACTCTGCAAACCAGAGTACCTTTCTTGGTATAGTCCAGGAAGGGCATAACTGCGCCCAGTTTATACTAGGGTTTTGTAGTTAAAATGCAAGTCTTTGGCCCCTATAACCAGAATCTGGTTTCTGTTGGACTGTGTTGTTTCTAACTTGACATTAACACCTAAACATGCATAAAATGAAGTTTAACATGTTGTTTAAAGCTTCATTAAGAGATACAAAATGTTCAACATGATTTAGTAAGAGATTTATAACAAAAAATTAAAGTTTTGAAAACGAATTTTGATGGAACTCATGTTCTACAGATTCTGAGTTTGATAGTATATACACATGACCAATTTTTGAACATATATAAGTATGAGTTGTGGTTTATGGTTCCGTTATTCATGACCATGTTGTTAGACTTTGTACTAGCAAACCTTTTTCAAAGGAAAACTTGGCATATTAAAGCTAATGGAAGTAATGGAATATTCTTATACGATAAACATAATGGAAGTAAACCAAGCATGAGTTTAAATATGTGTTAAAGCGAGAAACAATGCTAGTTATTAATAACTGATGAGAACACATATGAGCATGCGTAATACAAGTTATGTGATCTCTTTATGTGGATATATGGCTAATTAGTACGCATGGCGATTACATGACCCTATTTGATCTTAATTCCGTGGAAATCCTAAACTAAAGTCCCTAACATATAAAGTTGATATTGAAGCGGTCATACAAGTAGGTAAAGACCTCTAGCATGTATGTATGTTGAGTGTAAATGTCTAGGTATGTTAAAGATTTGACTGAAACCAAGAGGGTAGAAGTTCAACTCTGGTCAGGCTAGAGGACAGCGCAACTGCACCATCCCTTACCATAACCAGGGCGCAGCTGCGCCACTCTGCAGTGAGTTCTGCATTTTGTTTGTAATTTGAGGTTCAAGGCATGCTTAAATTGTTACTTTAACATGTATTATATGACCAGTACACAATCCAATGTGTTAAAAAGCATGTTAGATAATAGTTCAAATGTTTAATGAGTGATTATAACTTTCAAATATTAAGACCAAAAGATGTTTGCGAACTATAAAGCAATGATTAGAAGCGATGCTATTTGACTTCATGGTGACTTATAAACTGATTGTGTGCTATGAATATTTAAGATATGTGATGTAATATGTATAGATTATAAAACAAAGTTAGAAGTTTATGTATGCGTTTAAACTTGCATATTATGGATGAGTATATGTAACTAATGACTATCCTATACGCATAACTATATTATGTTAGGATTTGAAAAGTGTTGATAAGCTATACTTTGGTAAACTACGTTTGAGGAAAGTATTTGAACCCAACTCTTTATTGAGAATTACATGAACTTGTGCTATTATTGATCGTACAAGTAAATCTTTGAAAGTATAATTCATATATTATGACTTAATACTTCTTAAGTTATGAAACAAAATTGTTTTCAAACCTGGATTTCGAATGATAATTGTTCATGTATATACTTTAAAAAAAAGTTGTCTAAGCCATCGATTCAGCTAGACTATTGATGTGATGCCCCCAAAATAGGTATACATCACCTATTCTGAGTCGCCAAATACATGGTACAAAATATAAATACAACTTTAAATATACAACATGAGTTGTGAGTTTTAATACAAATATTGTCTTCAAGACAGTATTCAAACTCAAAATAAGTCCTCAATACATTTATTATCACACTATTTCATAGAATAGTGAGGACTACTAATGCTATCATCTGGGCCGTCACTCCGTTCCCCGACTAGTCCCTGTTACGTTCTCATTTCCTGAAGAGAATAATGAAAGAAAAATGGTGAGCTCAACTAGCCCAGTAAGAAATATTATGACTAAGATAATGCAGAATAAATTATCATTAGCCTTCAACAGTGTTAAACTGATAAAATATAACAAACATCAAGTTTAACTGCAGCGGAACAAGCAATCCATTAGAAGAGTCAAGTAGAGAATAAAATCTACTATCTTCTATGATTTAAAAAGTTTTTCATTACTTTTATCACTGAGACTTAACTTAATAAATAATCCACATCATCCATGTACTACGACCAATGATATTCATTAGTATCACGACCACAAATTATCCATGCACTATGGGCCAAGGATATTCGTGTATTCATCAATGGTCATGATCACGCCAACAACTGTCCATCAATGCACTACGACCAATGGGGATTTTTACCACATCATTTATAACATTACGGTCATGATTATACCGAATAATCCCTGGTCATAATCATACCAATTCCATCTATTCACTACATGCCATGGATGACTTTCAACATATTATAAACATGATGATGATGACAATTCAATAAAAGAAGTTCAAGAATACATTTTAAAGATTTATAAGTTAATTTATCCTGAACTCAATAATGTCCAAATTGTCAACATGATACTGCTTTATGGAGTAAAATTCAAAAATGCTCAGAAGAATATTTCCATGAAAAGATACTGGATGAAGCGCAAATATCAAGGATAGTCCACTAATTTCATGGACTATAGAAGCCAAAACTTTAACCAACTGAGTATAATAGAATATATGAAACCGCAAATGGATTTTTGCCGCTATGCGGTAATCCACATAGACAGATTATTCCAACAGAATAATAAAGAATGGAACCAGGTCATGCGTAACCCGCACATACAGGATATTCCAACATAATAATAAAGAATGTAACCAGGTCATGCGAATCCGCACAGACAGGATGTTCAAACAGAATAATAAAAAATGGAACCATGTCATGCATAATCCGCACAGACAGGATGTTCCAACAAAATAATAAAGAATGGAATAACAATAGAATTCACCAGGCATGCGATAGACAGCAAAGACAGGTTATTCCAACAGAATAATAAAGAATGGAATAACAGAAGAATATCACCATATATGCGGTACTTCGCATAGACATGTTATTCCAACATAATAATAATGAATGGAATAACAACCCTTTCAAGTATTGAAAGAAAATAACTCTCTTCATGACTACGAAAAAAATAATACCCCTTACCTTAAAAAGAAGAGTATTCCGACTAGTAGGGTGATGATATTCTTGAAGAAATTTATATTGTTTTCTATGCTCAAAGATTCTTAAAACTCTAAAGAAATACGTTCAAGATTATAGAAGAAGAATTCTCTGAATTTCTGGTGTGATTTTCAATTCCAACTAAGCATCCTATTTAAGATACTATGCTGCACTATGCAATAAAATATAATATATTCTATTTATAATCAAATAAAACAAAACTTTATAAAACGTATTGTGGTTTATATAAAAAGTGTTTACTATGCAAATACTATGCAGTCACTATGCAAACACTATGCATAATAAAATATAATATATTCTATTTAAAATCTAATAAAAAAAATAACTTTATAAAAGTAATCTGTTTTATATAAAAAGATTTTACTATGCAAACACTATGCAGGCACTATGCATAATAAAATATAATATATTCTATTTAAAATCTAATAAAACAAATAACTTTATAAAAGTATTCTGTTTTATATAAAAAGTTTTTTGTTTTATTACATTTATAATAATAATAAAACAAACTTTATCATAATTATTATAATTTACAATATTAATCTACCAGGTCGTTCCCAAGAAAGAGGGGGCTTTCCAATAAGGATTTCTCCCTATTGGCGCGCAATTAGGTGACCAACCCTCTCATTGACAGAATTTATAGACATCGTTAATATTGCAAATAATAATATTAATAACTTTGTCATCTCAATTATTGATTTAATAATATATAAAATATTGACAATAATTGAATCAAATAACGTGAGATACTATGCACCAATTACTGTAGCAATAATTGAACAAAACTGAGTGACTTCTCACGTAAGCATCAATAATCAATGTCGTGTTCTAGTATGCAACCACGCATATTACTGTACTTTTAACACCGGGTGTTTCAACAGTTAACGGTAAACTTCCGCCGTTATTTTCATAAAGTATTTTTGTAGTTTTCTCAATTCGACAATAATTCCGTTGTGGGGTCCACCAATGATTGTGTCGTTGTACGGATATTCCCTGTTAAAACAAATATTCTCCGGCCAATCGAATATTATATAACAACTTGCGTATGTGCAAAAATTTTAAATATTACCCGCAATTATAACATTATATCAAATTCATTCCATAATATTCAAAAATGATATTTATAGAAAATTCATCTTTATTCATAAAAGTTGGGGTCTTAAAACCTCCCCTTCTTATGAATTTTGCTCTCGAAATTAGGGTACGTACCTAGTATGTCGAAGAGGTAAGGATACCTTGATTTCATTTCAGATTCTAACTCCCAGGTAATTTCCTCAACATCGTGGTTCCTCCACAAAACTTTGACTTGAGGTATAACCTTGGAGTGTAGAACATGTTCCTTCTTATCAAAGATTTTAATAGGAACCTCTTCATACGTTAAATCTTCTGCTATTTCGTTCGGTTATAACTCAATAATGTGGTGCGGGTCTTTCACATATTTACGTAACATAGATATGTGAAAAATGTTATGAACACGAGACATACTTGGCGGTAAAGCGAGTCTATAGGCCACAGTTCCTACTCGATCGAGGATTAAAAATGGGCCAATGAATTGAGGATTGAGTTTTCCTCTCTTTCCAAATCTCGTAACTCCTTTCCATGGAGCAACACGTAACAACACATGATCTCCAATATCTAATTCTACGTCCTTTCGATGAAGATCAGCATAACTCTTTTGTCGATCTTGTGAGGTTTTTATACGTTGTTCGGATCGTTTGAATCTTTTCCGTAGTCATACGCATCCAACTCGGTCCCAACAATGTTGCTTCACCCACCTCATCCCAGCATACTGGAGAACGACACTTTCTTCCATACAATGCCTCAAATGGAGCCATACAAATACTTGCTTGATAACTGTTATTGTACGAAAACTCCACCAATGGTAAGAACTTATCCCAACTTCCCTTGAAGTCAAGGACACAGAGTCTTAATAAATCTTGAAGAGTTTGAATAGTCCTCTCCGACTGCCCGTCCGTCTGAGGAGGATATGCCGAACTAAATCGTAAATCTGTGCCCATAGCTTTCTGCAAACTAATCCAAAATCGTGAAGTGAATCTTGGGTCTCGATCGAAACTATGGATACCGGCATACCATGCGATCTTTACAATCTCGCTTATGTACATACGAAGCAAGACGTTTAAGTGTATAAGTTTTTCGTATCGGTAAGAAATGAGCAGACTTTGTCAATCTATCAACAATAACCCAAATCGCATCTATGCCTTGAGAAACCTTAGGAAGACCGGTAACGAAATCCATGGTAATGTGCTCCCACTTCCATTCTGGATTTTCAAGTGGTTGCAATGGACCTTTTGGTACTTGATGCTCCCCCTTAACTCGTTGACAAATTAGACACCTTGAGATAAACAGCGCTATCTCTCTCTTCATATTGCTCCACTAAAATGTATGACGAAGATCACGATACATTTTGGTACTCCCAAGATGGATTGCAAACGGTGTGTTATGCGCCTCCATCATGATTTTATACTTTAAATCAAGGTCGTTAGGAACACAAAGTCTGGAGTTGACTCGAAGTGTTCTTTCTTCATCGATTCTTACTTCTGCAATAGCACCTTCTTGCACTTTCTTCCCCATACGCATCAGTTCCAGGTATGTAGCTTGAGTAACTTTAACTTTATCGATTAAAGTCGATTTTACTCGTATATTCGCCATCATCACATGGGTCTCCGGAGTCTGTAACTCTATCTCCATCCTTTTCAAGTCACACAAAATAGGCCTTTGCGTTGACAATATCGCACTCGTACCCGAATATGATCTTCTACTCAATGCGTCAGCTACCACGTTCGCTTTTCCAGGATGGTATTGGATGGTATGATCATATTCTTTCAACAATTCAAGCCAACGTCGTTGCCGCATTTTGAGTTCCTTTTTGTTGAAGAAATATTTGAGGCTTTTATGATCCGTAAAGATCTCCACTTTCTCCCCATACAGGTAATGACTCCAGATTTTAAGTGCAAAAACGACAACTGCCAACTCTAAATCATGAGTAGGATAAATCCTCTCATATTCTTTGAGTTGTCGCGAGGCATAGGCTATGACTTTCCTATGTTGAATGAGAACACATCCTAACCCTTTGCCTGAAGTATCACTGTAGATGACAAATCCCTCCAAGCCAGATGGTATGGTCAGAACAGATGCTGAAATTAGTCTTCTCTTGAGTTCTTGAAAACTTTTCTCTCATTCCTCGCTCCAATCGAATTTTGTATCTTTTCGAGTCAGCTAAGTTAATGGAGTAGTGATTCGAGAAAATCCTTCCACTAATCTCTGATAATAACCACCTAATCCGAGAAAGCTACGTACTTCGGTCACTGATTTAGGTTGCTCCCAGCTTTGAATAGCTTCAATCTTTGTCAGGTCAAACGATATTCCATGACTTGATACTACGTGCCCAAAGAATGCTACTCCCTCAAGCCAGAACTCACATTTCTTCAACTTGGCATAAAGCTTGTTTTCACGAAGCTTTTGGAGTATCAGCCTCAAGTGTTGCTCATGATCTTCAAAACTTTTGGAATATATGAAGATGTCATGAATAAAGACGACCACAAAGTGATCCAAATATTCCTTGAATAATCGGTTCATCATATCCATGAAGGCAGCAGGAGCATTAGTCAATCCAAAAGACATGACTAAAAATTCATAATGCCCGTACCGAGTTCTGAAGGCAGTCTTTGGAATATCTTTAGTTCTAACCTTCAGCTGATGATATCCAAAACGAAAATCGATCTTTGAAAATAATTGTGCTCCTTGCAACTGGTCAAACAGGACATCAATGCGAGGCAACGGGTACCTATTTTTGATGGTGACATGATTCACTTTCTGATAATCAATACAAAGTCGCATAATTCCATCTTTCTTCTTCACGAATAGAACATGAGCACCCCAAGAAGAAGTATTAGGTCGAATGAAACCGATGTCTAATAATTCCTGCAGTTGGGTTTTTAACTCCTGAAGTTCCATAGGAGCCATTCGATATGGGGCTTTGGAAATGGGTTTTGTACCGGGTTCAAGGTCGATACCAAACTCGATTTCACGCTCCAGGGGTAGGCCATGAAGTTCTTCAGGGAATACGTCAGGAAAATTATTAACAATAGAAATATCATTCAAATCTGACGCATTTTTGTTTAAATCTGTGACATGAGCTAAGAAAGCTTGACATCCATTTTTCAATAAACGAATATCTTTATGGCTTGAGATGACCGTGATTGATTTTAATGGTTTGGTCTCTTGAATTCGCATAATAGGTTGATTAGAAATATGAAAGCTAACAACCTTACGAAAATAATCAATTTTAGAGTGATGAGTAGTTCACCAATCAATCCATATAATCACATCAAATGCAAGCATTTTCAATGAAATAAGATCGACGGGTAATGTGAGGGTACCAATTTGAACCAAACAAGACTTATAAATAGTGGATGTAATGAAGGTTTCTCCCAACGGAGTTTCCACAGATAAGTTAAAGTCCAATTTCTTCTGAGTCAAATTTAATCGTTGAGCGCAAGTAGGAGAAATAAAAGAATGGGTAGAACCGGTATCAAATAAGGTATAGACTTCGCTAGAGTTTATGATAAGCTTACCCGTGATGACCTCGTCGTTCGGTTCTTTTTGCTTTCTGGGAGGTCACAACAAACGCTCTCCCTTGAACTACTGGTTTTGACTTGTCTAGGACGGTATTTTGTATCACCGTTCCAACTGGACTTGTCTTCGGTGCACGACAAAATCGGGCTAGGTGACCTTCTCTTCCATAATTATAACACGCTTTAGATGACATCGCGCAGTTTGGACTGATATGTCCCTCCCCTCCGCATTTGAAGCATGTGATAGGTGGTCGTTCTCCTTCCTTAACCACGGGTGCTGATGCTTTGACGTCTTTCCATTATTGTTGAATCTCCTCTTCTTGAAATGTCCATTCTTATTGTCTTGGCCATGATTACCACCGAAGTGGTTACCATTTCTAGCATGTTGATTCCCTCCCCGTTTGTTATCACCGCTTCGATGACTGCTACCACTTGTATTATCATTTTGCCGGCTGCTTTCCTTTGGTTGAGTTCACTCGTTATCACGCTCTAATAACTGAGCCCTATTTACAACATTTGAATACAAACACAGTTTATGAAAAATTAGATATTGTCGTATCTCGGGTTTCAAACCTCTTAGAA
This sequence comes from Panax ginseng, assembly GCA_020205605.1. Classification (NCBI taxonomy): domain Eukaryota; kingdom Viridiplantae; phylum Streptophyta; class Magnoliopsida; order Apiales; family Araliaceae; genus Panax; species Panax ginseng. Next base: position 46,440,502 of record CM035141.1, read on the forward strand.
ACATCTGCGTCATTCTTTCCTCATTATAAACCAAGTGAGACGCAAATCGGGACAACACGGCAAACTTAGCTTCGTACTGCGACACGATCATATTGTTCTTCTCCAACTTGATGAACTCTACCTCTTTCATGTGACGAATACTTTCGGGAAAGTACTTGTCGTTAAATAGTTCTTAGAACTTCTCCCAAGGCATCTTCAGTGCGGCAGGTTGAGTACGCTTTACCGATTCCCACCAGTAATTTGTCTCTCCTCGCAACTTAAAGGTGGCAAAGGGAACCTTTTGCTCCTCGGAGCATCCCAAGACATCAAATATCTTGGTGATCTGCTTTATCCACGTCTCCACCTTAAGTGGTTTTGGGTCTCCAATAAACTCCGGTGGTCCCAGCTCCTTGAACTGTTTAGCGGTGACCGTCCGAGAGTTTTCGGTGTTTCCACCTATATTTTGGACAGGAGCCACTCTCTCCTTGATGTTGCATGAATTGCATAAAGCCTCTGAACATTCCATCATTCATCATTTGGTCAGTGTTGTTGTTTGCATGAGGATTGTCGCCTTCCTGATGCACATTATCCTGATTATTGATATGTGGAGACTCAACGGTCTCCTGTACTCCATTACTATTCTCAACATTCTCGGATGTCATTTTTAGATACTGCCACAAAACAAAGGTTAATTGACATGTAACATATTATCCCTATACTTTGACCGACCAATTAAATACCAAATAAACTTAGGTAGGTCATACTAGCAAAGGAATTCCCCATCTCTCCACTCCTAGTTCTAGTCTCGCATTTTAGTCAGTGATCATATCCCTAAGCTTTGATACTAAATGTGACGCCCCCAAAATAGGTATACATCACCTATTCTGAGTCGCCAAATACATGGTATAGAATACAAATACAACCTTAAATATACAACATGAGCTGTGAGTTTTAATACAAATATTGTCTTCTAGACTATATTCAAACAAAAAATAAGTCCTCCATACATTTATTATCACATTATTTCATAGAATAGTGAGGACTACTAATGCTATCATCTAGACCGTCACTCCGTTCCCCGACTAGTCCCTGATACGTTCTCATTTCCTGAAGAGAACAATGAAAGCAAAAGGGTGAGCTCAACTAGCCTAGTAAGAAATATTATGACTAAGATAATGCAGAATAAATTATCATTAGCCTTCAACAGTGTTAAATTGATAAAATATAACAAACATCAAGTTTAACTGCAGCGGAACAAGCAATCCATTAAAAGAGTCAAGTTGAGAATACAATCTACTATCTTCTATGATTTAAAAGGTTTTTCATTACTTTTATCGCTGAGACTCAGCTTAATAAATAATCCACATCATCCTTGCACTACGACCAAGGATATTCATTAGTATCACGACCACAAATTATCCATGCACTACGGGCCAAGGATATTCGTGTATTCATCAATGGTCATGATCATGCCAACAACTGTCCATCAATGCACTACGGCCAATGAGGATTTTTACCACATCATTTGTAATATGGCCACTACCATGATTATACCGAATAATCCCTGGTCATAATCATACCAAGTCTATCTATGCACTACATGCCACAGATGACTTTCAACATATTATAAACATGAGGATGATGACAATTCAATAAAACAAGTTCAAGAATAAATTTTCAAGATTTATAAGTTAATTTATCCTGAACTCAATAACATCCAAATTGTCAACATGATACTGCTTTATGGAGTAAAATTCAAGAATGCTCAGAAGAATATATCTATGAAAAGATACTGGACGAAACACAAATATCAACGATATTCCACTAATTTCATGGAGTATAGAAGCCAAAACTTTAACCAACTGAGTATAATAGAATATACGAAACCGCAAATGGATTTTTATCGCCATGTGGTAATCCACGTAGACAGATTATTCCAACAGAATAATAAAGAATGGAACCAGGTCATGCGTAACCCGTACAGACATGATATTCCAACAGAATAATAAAGAATGGAACCAGGTCATGCGTAATCTGCACAGACGGGATGTTCCAACAGAATAGTAAAGAATGGAACCAGGTCATGCGTAATCTGCACAGACAGGATGTTCCAACAGAATAATAAAGAATGGAATAACAACAGATTTCACCAGGCATGCGATAGATCAAATGCATACGTGTTATTCCAATGTAATAATAAAGAATGGAATAATGTAATAATTTCATCATGTATGCGGTATCATGTGATGTGTTATTCCAACATAATAATAAGGAATGGAATAACAACCCTTACGAGTATTGAAAGAAAATAACTCTCTTCATGACTACGAAAGAAATAATACCCCTTACCTTAAACAGAAGAGTATTCCGACTGGTAGGGCGAGGATATTCTTGAAGAAAACTTAATCTGTTTTCTATGCTCAAAGCTTCTTAAAACTCTAAAGAAATACGTTCAAGATTATAGGAGAAGAATTCTTTGAATTTCTGGAGTAATTTTTAATTCTAACTAAGCATCCTATTTATAGAAGAATGGAAAGGATACTATGTTGCACTATGCAATAAAATATAATATATTCTATTTATAATCAAATAAAATGAAACTTTATAAAAAGTATTCTGGTTTATATAAAAAGTTTTTACTATGCAAACATTATGCAGGCACTATGCATAATAACATATAATATATTCTATTTAAAATCTAATAAAATAAATAACTTTATAAAAGTATTATGTTTTATATAAAAAAATTTTACTATGCAAACACTATGCAGGCACTATGCAAACACTATGCATAATAAAATATAATATATTCTATTTAAAATCTAATAAAACAAATAAATTTATAAAAGTATTCTGTTTTATATAAAAAGTTTTCTGTTTTATTACATTTATAATAATAATAAAACAAACTTTATCATCATTATTATAATTCACAATATTAATCGACCAGGTCGTTCCCAGGAAAGAGGGGGCTTTCCAATAAGGATTTCTCCCCATTGGCACACAATTAGGTGACCAAACCTCTCATTGACAGAACTTCTAGACATCGTTAATATTGCAAATAATAATATTAATAACTTTGTCATCTCAATTATTGATTTAATAATATATAAAATATTGACAATAATTGAATCAAATAATGTGAGATACTATGCAGCAATTACTCTAGCAATAATTGAACAAAACTAAGTGACTTCTCACGTAAGCATCAATAATCAATATAGTGTGCTACTATACAACCACGCGTATTACTGTACTTTTAACACCTGGTGTTTCAACAGTTAACGGTAAATGTAACGACCCCAAAATTCATACAATTTAATTCTCAACTTTGGTTGTTAATAACACATCCACCTTCTGATTTTAGATCATTATTCGATGCTAAACATTATAAAATACGGAATAATTTAAACTTTTATGTCTTCTTACTTTAATTCCCTGAATCAAAACCTTTATCATTACAAGTCTTTGAATCATATATAATCCATGATTCACTTTATCAGAGTTAATATATATATACGTATATATCAAATCGATATCTTTTATACATCACACAACTCAAACTTTAACTTTATAACTCAACATAAAATATATATCATAAAACATTGAGTACATCTCATGAACCCTAATCATGGTTTAAAGGAAGAAAAACTTTAGCTAAAATAATAATCTTTGTGTATTACATCTGATTCATATCTTTCAAGTACCACATAGTGTTACATTAAATCATTTACCTGCAAAAATGGTTATTTGCAAGGTTTTGCTCGACAGCCCAACAAATCTAACAGTTTTCATGCATCACGTATCACATAATAACATGCTTATCATACATCTCATAAACATTGGACTAACATGCCACAAATGCTTTAGTTCATATGACAAGTAAAGAGATTGAGTTCCTTACTCAATCATCATTCAATACTTACTCAACGTAGTCATAAATTGACTTTAACATTTTATACTTTCAATATATATACAACACATCATGCTCTTTGCAATAAAGATTTAAAACAGTTAATCATCAAGTTCACATAGAAAATAGGAACTGAAAGACTTGTCTTTACCGGCGTTTTACCAACACGCTAATACTTCGCGTCCTTGCACAACCTACACTGTATGTGAGATTGATAATAAATAAAATCAATACTCAATCTCATGGTCAAATTTATTCTAAGACCTTACTTTATCTTATTATCCTTTATAATGTCTTTATAGACATCTAACTATTTTATATGCAACTCGGTTTGATTTTCATTTTCATCACCACACATGCTAGACTATCGCACTTGTAGTTTAATGTGCGTATATCACACCATTTTATTATACCACTTTGGTTTCAAAAATGCATATTCAACACATTGTTCACATGTTTAATTTTCCTTCAAAAATCAAAAATTGCCCTTTTCGATCTCTTTCCTTTATTATTCTTGTATTATCATCTTTTTATACTCAGATATCCAATATTAGCCATTAGGTAGACACTTTGTATACCAAAGTTTAGAAACATTATTACTCTTAGACATTTTATCGAGCACGTTATGTGCACACATTAACTTATCTCAACTCTTGATCTTAAATGGTTAAGTATGCATAGAATATGATAACACATATCTATACTCATTACATATGTCAAAACATATTTTTAATCATCAAAATATACCATCACCCAAAATCTTAATTCAAACAGAATTATAAAACTCATCTTCACAATTTCTTTAACAAAACGTTGTTTTCATTTTTAATGTAACTCCTTCGTTACATGCCCGTTTTTGTTCCTTCTTATATAGAATTAACCCTTACTCAGTGTACTACAACCTCATCTAGGCCTTAAAGTTAGACCCTTATCCATCTAAACCAGATTATGCAATTCATCAACTAGTCTAGAAAATTTCATTTTCTGGACATCCTTACTAAACAATTTATTTCGGACATGATCCGGTCTATAAAATGGCTCAATCTCGCAATTTTGAATAGTAAGCTTCTATATCTACAACTTTTCAGTTAAAAGTTTCTTCAAATTCAAAACACACGAATTTATATGAATTGTTCAAAGTTAAAAACTGTAACAGTTTTGATTTTCTGGGCAAATTATTTTCCCTTTGGACCAGCCTTACTAAAACAGACATTGCAAGAAATATACAAAGCGTTTTCATGTGATTCCACTTTCAGAATATAGCTTACTTCCATATCTTTGATTTGATATAAGGCTCACTTTCTAACTCATTATACCAAAAGAGGTATGAATTTCACAAGATCTGTCCACAATTACTCAAAACCTACGAATTTTGTTATTCAAATTTTCTTTCCATTTCATTTTCTTTCTTGAATCCTCTTGTTTGATTCTTGATAATCCAAGATTAAACCAATAAATTTAAGACTAAGCATGATCTACTACCCTAGAACATAAATCTACCCAAAAAAATCAAAGATTAAATAAGAGTTTAGAAGTTACCTTCTTCTAGCTTTTTCTTCTTCTTCTTCTTCTTCTTCTTCTAGCTCATCTCAATTTCTCTATTTCTCTCTATCTCTCTCAATTTCTCTATTTCCCTCTTCCACCAAGACTCTTGCTATAAAAAAACTCTAGGATTTCTTCTTGTGTAACTCCTCATTTAGGTAATAGTTATGTAAATAATTAATATAATAGTAACCTTCACTAATAATATAAGGCTTATGTTACAAAACTCTTACATGCATGACCAATATAACATTAAGCCATCTTAATAGCATAACCTCACTTTTCCATCATTAGTTAAGCAATCCAATGGTTAGGCTATTCATTATATACTATTATTACTTTACTATGACATATAACATATTTCTAAAGTCACACTTAAATAATTTAAAATTATTTTAGTAGTACAATCAATTAAAGTTTAATAATAAAATGCAAATCAATTATAAAATTATCTATCAAATTATAACACAAAATTAAATTAAGCCATAACAACCAACATCAAATATTTATTATTCAATAAATAAATCAACTAAAATATTTATCTAACTCAAATAAATATTTTAATTAATTATAAAAATCACGTTAGTTACATTTTCCCCTTATTAGGATTCCGCCCTCTAATCACCAAATCTCCTTACCTAGTTTTCATCTCGTCTCTTTTAGAAGTCTATTGTAGAAAAACTTCAATGCATTACCTTAACATAGGTTCTATATTTTCTGTTCCTCTCAACAATTCTTGAATTTTTTTCATAACATTCACTTGAACTCAATTATATTTTGAGTATTATATATTCTTTAACCAATTCATTTCCTTCTCTAAGGATCGTTATCATAAACACTCAGGATATTACATTCACCCATTCTTCTAAGAATTTCGTCCTCAAAATTTTTATTTATTAATCTTCATTCAGTCAATATATCAAAATAGATTTTATGTTAATACTTTATTCATTCATTAGGTTCTACAACCAAATTCTTTCTCTAAGGATTTTTCTAAGATCATCATATTCCTCACCTCTTCGTCTTTTAAGAGTTTCACATTTCTCTTCTTTTCTGGAATTTCATTTCTTTCTTGAAATTATTAAGTTTTTCTTAATTTTCTCATCCTTTCCACTTTCCCCTTTCAGGATAATAAGAATCTTCAACAATTGCTCAATAATTAGAAAGCGATATGAATAACAAGAATTTAAAAGATTCCAAATAATGCTGAGGGGTCACAAGACCGTGAACTCTATTCTTGGTTTACTAGTGCTTTAACTCAATCCTTCACACTGCAAACCAGAGTGTTTATCAATCACAAAGACTGAAAACACCCTCCTCACGTACACTAGGTGGCCAGCCTATTGTACCACTACATTGGGCTGCAATGTAGTGTTTTGTAACGACTATATGTGTTAAGCTCGGAACCATTGTCCCCGAAAACATGTACCCTTATAAGTTTGTTCACCTCAGCTTTTCAACATCTGAATTCGTACCAAAACATTTTGGTTTGGCATAGTTTGACAAAAAAAAATGCTCGAATTCCATAAACATCTTTCAATATTTGTCTAGCTGAATCAAGTAGCATAGACTTCTAGCACAAATTCGGACATCAATTGAAAGAAAACCAAAAATCCTTTTATGATGACATGATACCGTACTATCTCGATAGTACGTTGAGGATTAATTCATTATATGACTTTATCATGCTACATTATACCATAGTGGGTTGATGATCTTATGATCACATCCAACACCAGGTTTAATTGCATTGATGACTTCCTCGTTTGTCAAATCAACATCATATTTAGTGATGCCCTAATGACTACAGAAAAAAACAAAGAACATTTTAATATTTTTAAATCATTTTTGTCTAGCCGAAAGAATTAGCATAGACATATAAATAACGATATTGTTTTTAAAACTCATTGGTTCCATCATTTGATCCAATGTTTTTCAAGAAAAATAGAAGTCAAACATCAGCACGAATTCAATAAATTTCGAAAATCTAACAAAGCTAGAAGATTTTGAATACCTAATTTTCTCCATCAATTTCAATTTTTACTTTATTACCTCATTACTGACTACTTCTTTTATTTCTAGCACCACCAATGCTCTTATACTAAGTATTCTTGTATTTCAATGTACAATCTTCCTATACCCCTAGTACAGTTCATCAAACTTACTACACATTGGAAGTTCAGGACTTGCCACAATAATATGAGTTGAAGAACTTATCCTAGTTAGACCATAGGCGTCCATTCGCTGAGGGGTTCAAAACATACCATATTATTATGAGTCATGAACTTACCATATGCATTAGTTTTAAGAACCATACCTAATCTTAATAATATCTGACTAATCTTAATAGTTTCTAACTATCAAATATACACATGAGAAAAGAATCACCTTTTCGCCACATATACATTGATAGCGCGACACCAACATTCCAATGATTATCAATGTGATAAACTGAGTACAAGCACAAAACCCTCGCCCATACAAAGGTTTGTACAACTCAGCCATCACATGAGTCCTCAATTGAAATCCCACCTAACTCTATCTTACTTATAGCTTCTCGCTCTATACTCGATACATACTTTTGTATCTCATCATTTATAAATCCTCGTGAGTTAATCTTGTACTATATCATAGTACATTCTCGTTATAGTTCCAAACTATAACCATTCAATCATTATAGACCATCTGTCATTTACAACTTTAAAAGAAATCACGCTGTGATCCTATTCTATAATCATCTCCCTTATGATTCTTTTCTTATCTCATTGTCATTTTTTTTAAAACTTCTAATCTTAACTTTCATCATATCATACTATGATTTCATTCATGCTTTTAATCTTATAGACCTTGTCTATTCATCGTTATTCGTCATCTTGATTTTTGGAGTAGGCAACTTCTGATTCTTATCTACATATCTCTTCAAGATTCTTCTTTGAATCTTCTTGTTTATTTATTAACTCTTCCTTTAAGAATTTAATATAATTCACGTTACTCAATATTTTATTCGAGTTTTATCCCTCGCCATTCTAATATTCTTCTTATAATATTTATAGGACTAAACTTATCTTATAAATCTACGTATGTGAAAAGAATCACCTTTTCATTATATGTAACTTAAAGTTAACTTCTTATTATTTTAACCTAAGGTCATAGCCTAAGGTACTCTTACCTAAGGTGTATAACCTATCAGCTTTGATACCAACTGTAACGACCCCAAAATTCATACAAATTAATTCTCAACTTTGGTCGTTAATAACATAGCTACCTTCTGATTTTAGATCATTATTCGATGTTAAACATTATAAAATATGGAATAATTTAAACTTTTATGTCTTCTTACTTTAATTCTCTGAATCAAAACCTTTATCATCTACATGTCTTTGAATCATATATAATCCATGATTCACTTTATCAGAGTTAATATATATATTCTTACATATCAAATCGATATCTTTTATACATCAGACAACTCAAACTTTAACTTTACAACTCAACATAAAATATATATCATAAAACATTGAGTACATCTCATGAACCCTAATCATGGTTTAAAGGAATAAAACCTTTAGCTAAAATAATAATCTTTGTGTATTACATCTGATGCATGTCTTTCAAGTACCACATAGTGTTACCTTCAATCATTTACCTGCAAATATGGTTATTTGCAAGGTGGAGCTCGACAGCCCAACAAATCTAACTGTTTTCATGCATCACGTATCACATAATAACATGCTTATCATACATCTCATAAACATTGGACTAACATAACATACATGCTTTAGTTCATATAACAAGTAAAGAGATTGAGTTCCTTACTCAATCATCATTCAATACTCAATCAACGTAGTCATAAATTCACGCGGGTACTATTCACCCGGGGAATTATTCAAGACAAAAATTGATTTATGTGTTGTCTAAATCATTTTTGATACAATATTATTCTTGAATTTTACTCCACAAAGCAGTATCATGTTGACAATTTGGACATTATTGAATTATGTATAAATTAAATTAAATTTTTTTAAAAATTTATCCTTTATTTTCTTTTAATTGAATTCTTATATCATTGTCATCATACTTATGCTTATATTATGATAAAAGTCATCTGTGGCTTATGTCTATAGATGTATTATTGATTGGTATGATTATGACAAGGAATTATTCGGTATAATCATGACCGTAATATTATAAATGATGTGGTAAAAGTCTGCATTGGCCCGTAGTGCATTGATGGACAGTTATTGGTATGATCATGACCATTGATGATTACATAAATATACTTGGCCCGCAGTGCAGGGATGATTCGATGATGTGGTTTATTTATTAAGTTGAGTCTCAGCGGTAAATTTGATGAAAAACCTTTTAAATCGTAGAAGATAGTAGATATCATGCTCTACTTGACTATTCTAATGGATTACTTGTTCTCCTGCAGTTAAACTTGATGTTTATTGTATTTTTATAATTTTAAATTTGTTAAAGGCTAGCGATAATTTATTCTGCATTATCTTAGTCATAATATTTCTTACTAGGGTAGTTGAGCTCACCCTTTTGCTTTCATTGTTCTCTTCAGGAAATGAGAATGTAGTCGGGACTAGTCGGGGAACAGAGTGACAGTCCGAGATGGTGGCTATCGTAGTCCTCATTATTTTATGAAATAGTGTTATAATAAATGTAATGAGGACTTCATTTGAGTTTGAATACTGTCTATGGGACAATATTCGTGTAAAAACTCTAAGCTACACGGTTGTTGTATTGTATAAAAGAAGTTTGTTTTTGATTTATGTACCATATATTTGGTGACTCAGAATGGGTGATGTATACCTATTTTGGGAGCGTCACAGTTGGTATCAAAGCTTAGGGATATGATCCCTGGCTGAGATGTGAGACTAGAACTATGAGGGGATAGGCGGGAAATTCCTTCGCTATTATAACCTACTTAAGTTTATTTGGTATTTATTTGGTCAATCAGAGTATAGGGATAATATGTGACATGTCAATTAACCCTTGTTTTGTGGCAGTATTTTATAATGGCATCTGAAAATGTTGAGATAAGCAATGAAGCACATGAGACCGTTGAGTAACCAACGATCAATACCCAGGATAATGTGCATCAGGATGGCAATAGTCCTCAGGAAAACAACAATGTTGACCAAATGATGAACGATGGGATGTTCAGAGGCTTTATGCAATTCATGCAACATCAGGCGAGTATGACTCATGTTCAAAATGCAGGTGGAAACACTGGCAACTGTCGGACGGTCACCGCTAAGAAGCTGGGACAACCAGAATTTTTGGGAGTGCCAAAACCACTTAAGGCAGAGATATGGATAAAGTAGATCACCAATATATTTGATGTCTTAGGATGTTCCGAGGAGCAGAAGATTCCCTTTGCCACCTTCATGTTACGAGGATGGGCATATTACTGGTGGGAATCTGTAAAGCGTACTCAACCTGCCACACTGAAGATGTCTTGGGAGAAATTCCAAGAACTATTTAACGACAAGTACTTTCCTGAAAGTATTCGTCATATGAAGGAGGTAGTGTTTATCAAGCTAGAGCAAAATAATATGACCGTGTCACAGTACGAAGCTAAGTTTGTCGAGATGTCCCGGTTTGCGTCCCACTAGGTTGATAACGAGGAGAGAATGATGCGGATGTTTCTAAGAGGTTTGAAACCTGAGATACGTCAATACCTAATTTCTCACAAACTGTGTTTGCATTCAGATGTTGTAAATATGGCTCAGTTATTGAAGCGCGATAATAAGTCAACCCAACAAAGAGAGAGCAGCCGAAAAATAGATAATACTAGTGGTAGTAGTCATTGAAGCGGTGACAAAAAATGTGGAGGTAATCAAATGCCAAAAATAGTAACCACTTCGGTGGTAATCATGGCCAAGATAATAGAAGTTGAAATTTCAAGAAGAGGAAATTCAATAGTGATGAAAAGACGTCAACACAAGCACATGTTGTTAAGGAAGGAGAATGACCGCCGGTCGTATGTTATAAATTCAGAGGAGAGGGACACATCAGTCCAAACTGTACGCAGCAGTTTAAAGCATTTACAATTGTGGAAGAGAAGGTCACCTAGCCCAATTTTGTCATGCACCAAAGTCAAGTCTAGCTGAGATGGAGGCATCAAAGGCCGTCCCAGACAAGACAAAACCGGTAGTTCAAGGGAGAGCATTTGTCATAACCTCCCAAAAAGCGAGGAATCCTAATGAGCTGATCACGAAGTCTATACCTTATTTGATATCGATTGTGACGCCCCCAAAATAGGTATACATCACCCATCTTGAGTCTCCAAATAAATGGTACAAAATTCAAATACAACTTAATAAAACAATTGTCGTGTAGAATACGACAAGATATAACTGAGAGTTTTAATACGAATATTTTCTTCTAGACAGTATTTACCTCAAATGGAGTCTGTAACGCCCGAGAATTTCGAATTTTGAATGAATTAAATTTTTATTTAATTATGTGAATTAAATGAATTTAATTGATGTATTATGTGAGTACGATGTTCGAAGGTCGTTCTATGACCTAGAATATACGAATGTGGTTAGTATTCTGGCATTGTGCTAGTATTAATGGTTGTGAATTATCAAGATGAAAATGAAGGTTTTTTGAGATTATTTACGTTAAAACACTATTCATCCAATTTCTTTCGGAGCTAGGGTTTGAAATTTCAAGAAACGCGTAATGATAGAATACGAAGATAGTATGGAATATCAAATAATAATTTCGTTGTGGCAAACGAAGTTTTTGCTTGCGAACGTAAAACCTAAGTGTTTGTGAAAGAGGTTTCCGAAAGGGAAATGCAATGCGTATAGTCGTTTCGGATATTATACGTATGAAATATGAGTATTATACTAGTATAAATACGAGTATAGTATGAAGGATAGTACGACATATAATACGATTATTATATGAGTATTAGACAAAGAGAATATGTGAGTTATACGCGTAGAATACGACACGTATTAATGGAGTATGAGTTAAGGATTTGGTATAATCTAATTGGACTTAAACCAATAACAAGCCCAATGAATTAAGTGTTCAAGCCCAAGTTAAGGCCCAACGTTAATTTATGTCAAGCCCAATCTGAAAAGTAAACCGCGGGTCGAACCGGTGGGTCATGGGATGGGTAAAACCAATGGGGCAACCCATGGGATGAACCACAAGAGAGTGGGTTGGCCACTTGGTGGTCAAGCCAAGTAATAAACTTTCTCACCAAGTACTTTACTTGGTGACAAAGTTGAAAAGGAGGTGCAATAGTAAGGAGGTGCCACATGGACCATATTACCCCTTAGTTGGTTGCCTATAAATATAAGGCTTGTGTTGGTCATTTGGTGTTTTTACAAAGCTTGACCAATATATATTAAGAGAGAGAAGAGCTAGAAACACTTAATCCTTCTACTTCCAAGCTAACCAATAGGCGTTTATCAAGAACGTTAATTGCTTCAAAGGTAAATTCTCATAAACCGCAATCTTCATCTTTTTTGATTTCTTTCTCATAGAAGAATCATGGATTGGTGGAGCATTTTTATTGAGGAGATATAAGGATGCCTATTAATGTCTAAATCATTGATAGGTCATGACCAAATAGAAATCGTAAGTGTTTACGTAAGTTAAAAACCATAGAAAGTCTTGAACGTGAATTTAGTTTTGGATGAACGTTTTGAAAACCATTATAGCTAAGGAATGTGTCTATTATTTGGTTAGGATGACTATGATGAATCAATGGAGTTTTCCATTTGATTTGGCTTATAGAACACGAGTAACAAAGTTATGGCGAATTTTGAGAAAATAGACGTTAAACGTCGAAAACGTAAAAAAGCCAGGATTAAAGGTCAAAAGTTGTCGTGTGACTTAAAAACGATGGTTTCCAATGTCAACACGTGAGTTAAGGTAATTAAGAGTCGTTGGCGAAAGAATCGTCGCATTCTGACTTATAACGAAGAAAACGAGTATTGAACGGTCGAAAACGTTAAACGAACGCTTAAAACTGAACTCAACGGTGAATTCCGAGTTAACGGATTCGAAAATGTGAAATTCTTATACGAACACATAAAGGAAGTAATTTGTGAGTTGTAGGCTTTTGAATGGGTTAATTCGGATGTAAACGAACAAATTAGGAAGCCGGGAGTTTCGTAAGAATAACAAAACTGTTTTTGCCAACTAGAAACCTGAGACTTCGCCACAAATTTAATTTTTAGAGAAAATCAATTTTATGACAATTAAATTTTTATTTGATTATGTGAATTAAATGAATTTAATTTATTTCTTTGTGAGTAAGCTATGTGAAGGTCGTTCTATGACCTAGAATGTGCTAACGTGGTTAGTATTCTGGCTACATGTTAGAAATAATTGTTTGGAATTTCCAAGACGAAAATAATTGTTTTCCGATAAATTTCGGTAAAAACAATATTCATTCATTTCTGTTCGGGGAATTATTTTGAAATATCGAGAAACGCATAATGATAGAATATCGTGATAAGATGGAATATCTGATAATATTTCATTTATGACAAACGCAGTTTTCGCCTGCGGACTTAAAACCTAAGGGTTGAGTATATTGATTTCCGAGGAGGAAATGATATGCGTAGAAAGAATAACGTTAGGGTTAATGCGAGTGTTGTACATTAGGTGATACTATTTAGTATCTATGTATAATACGTTGAGTATATACGAAGTACAATATGATTATTGTACGAGTAGTATACGGAGTTAATACATGAATGGTACGTATGTGGCACGATTAGTATTATAGAATTAAGTTAAGACTTAATGACTAATTCATTTGAGTTGGATTATTGATTAATCCAATCATTTGAATGACCAAGGCCCAATGTTAATTTAGTTAAGCCCAATTCATTAAAACCGAACCGTGGGTCGAACCAGTGGGTCACCCAATGGGTAACACCTATGGGGCAACCCATGGGATGTCACATAAGGTGGTGGGCCGGCCACCTTGGTGTGGAAGACAAGCATAAGGCTTGGTCACGAAGTGTTTTACTTGGTGACCACACATGAATAGTAAGGAGGTGATGGTTCTTTGACAATTATGCCCTCCATTCTAGTTTCTATAAATAAAAAGCTAGGTTGATTCATTTGGGAGTTTTTCAACTTGCCAACCTAGATTATTTGAGAGAGAAAGAGTGCTATACTTGCAAGCATACACTTTGGAAGCTTTAACTTTTATTCTTCCAAGAGATTTCTTAAGAGTTCTTGAGGTAATACTTCTTGCTTCTCATCTCCATCTCTTTTAGATTTTCTTTCAATTTAGAGAATCATGGAGGGGTGGTATATGTCATGAGTGAGGATTTAAAGATGACTTACCATAGATTCAATCTCTATAAGTCATGAGATTATAAAAATAATAAGGTTTAATATAGTTTTGAACCATGAAAATATTGATAGTTGAGATCGATTGTTGATAAACAATTAAGCTCCATCAATACGTTAGTATATGCATCTTGTTTGGTTAGGATGTAGATATGAAATCCATGGAGTATTCCATGTGATTTGGCTTAGAGAACCTTAGTAACGAAGTTATGGCGAATTTTACGGAAATAGACGTTAAACGTCGAAAACGTAGAAAATTCCGGATTGGTAGTCGAAAGTTGTCGTGAGACTTGAAAACGTTGATTTTCAATTTCAACACGTGAGATAGGGTGATCAAGAGTTGTGGGTTCGAGAATCGTCGGATTCCGACTTAAAACGAAGAAAATGAGCATTGAACGCTCATTAACGTTTACGAACGTATATAAACTGAACTCAATAGTGAATTATGAGTTAACGGATTCAAAAGTGTTGAATTCTTATATGGATACGTAAAGTATGTAATTCCTGACTTGTAGGAATTAGAATGGGTCAATTCGGATGTAAAACGAACAAATTAGGAAGCCGGGAGTTTCGTTAGAAAACCAAAATTGGTTTATTGGCCAATCACTGAGACTGACTTAAATACATGACCAAAAAACCGATTACAAAGTGGTGGCGCCATGACTTTTACTTCTACGAAAGTACCACTGCTAACTCAAATGTAGCAATACCACTAAAATACAAAAGGATGCAGCCATAAAATACGATAAAGGGAAAAAAAGTTGACCAAGTTAGGTTTTAAACTTCAGTTGTTTAGAGACCTACCTGAGTTGAGTTTACATACTCAATAAATGTACTAAGACTAATCCTATATTACCTATAATAAGGTATGAGGTATAAAACTTAGGAATGTAATGCATGTTAACAAGATAAGTACAATAAATAAAGTTAGTACCTTATCAACAATGTTTGAGTCCGGTTAATAAACGTTAGTTGAGTGATAAACCAGAATGAAGGGTAATAAGTCATGTTGACTTTAATAAAGATATTAAGTTAACAAAGACATAGAAGAGAAAGAAGCTTGTAGGAACAATGTGAATAGTTGTTTGATAGCTAATTACAGTGTGCTATGTGAATATATCATGTAGATTCTGTAAAGGCTGTGGTCAGTCGAGTAAGTTATTTGACGACGCTGAAAGGCAAGTTTTAGTAACGCTTGTCTATCTTCTATGTTAGCCAAGTTTTATGTGATTTGTTGAACTGAATTGCAAGACTTGTTTTCAAAAAGGGTCGATGCCAGATTTTAACTCGGCTAGACTATTCGTAATATATAGATTTATTATTATTCATATTATTCTATATAGAAATGTTAACGCTATCCTATGCCAAGTAATTGGTACGGACGTGAAGGTAAGGTTTGTCTATGAACAAACAAAAGTATTTTTTATCGATTATTCGATGGGCACGCTAGTTTGCCAAAAATATTAAACATAAATACGTTTAATGAATGAGTGTTGATCAACATAGAGTACTATAGGCTGATCACCTAGAAGTGCTCGTAAGTTATACAGATGAACGGCCTTAGTGATTTGGACTCCTTTTCAAGTATGAAAACTAAAATTTACTATTCATGGTCTATCGAATTTTGTAATTCCTAATCTATTCTATACTTTGGGAATTGATGTTATGAATCTATTAAAGTATTATTGATTCATAATACTTCATAACTATTGTTCAGTTATGTTGGAATTGTTATATAATTCATTAATGTGGTATTCCTGTTATCCTTGATTAAACTTGCTGAGTTGTCATGCTCACTTCTTACGTGAATTATATAACTGCAGTTAAAGATGAATGTACTGTGAATGCCAAGAAAGATAAGGGCAAAGCTAAGATGGATGCTTAGGCATTGTGTAATAGTTTAGTAAGTTTGTATGTATTATATATTATGAACAATGAACGATGTAACCGGTTTATGAACCTGGGAAGGTTTATACTTTGATTGTAATAAGAAGATAGTAATTACCTTCATTTTGTTGTATTTCAATGGAATGATTATATGGATGTTAGTATAGTGGAGCACCATATGTCAGGTTGGAAGATACCCGAATTTGGAGGCGTCACAGGTTGGTATCAAAGCCTTAGGTTATAAAACTTAAGGAGGGGAAAACCTTAGGCTAATAACCTCGTAAGGAAGGTAAAGTCCGAGGAATGAAATTCAAGTCCATTGAATTAAGAAGATATTGAGATAACTCAGTATCGAAGGAATTAAAAGATGAAAATTAATCTTAAAGATATTAAATATGATTTGTGCTTATACTATTGTGTATTATGTACTAATCAACGTGTTATGTGTTTGTAGATGTGAATCGATAGCTTGATGTTTAGAAACGTGGAAATGATAAATGAGGACTCAGTTAACCAAGTTGAGATTGTACCAATGCTAGTGGCAGAGGTACCGATAGTTGTACTAGAAGACTTAGACATTGAGGAGTACATCTCTGAGGAGGAATACTCTGAGGAGACTATGGGATTAGCATCATACCTTAACGAGATGCTAGATGTGGAGGAGAAAATGGAGGTGACATCGATTAACACGGTGTTACCTACTCAGGAACTAGCATCTCTGGATGCAACTAGAGCATTGTATCTAGCAGTGTTGGATAGGAATGTACATTTGCGTACTCAGGTAGAGGAACAGATTGAGGAAATAACTGCCTTATATGAGGCGAACAAATCTGCAGAGCCAGACTTTGAGTCAGAGCACGATGAGAAAGTGCTTATGACTGATAAGGCTCGTAACTATAAGGATGAGGTCCTTGAGCTACAAAAGAAACTGGTTGAAAAAGACCAGAAAATAACTAGGATGTCATACATCCATGAATGCGCTTATGAGGATTTCAAGTTGAAAATTGATTGTTATTCTATTGAGTCCGAGCAGACTCGACGTACCATAAGCCGAGATATAGTGTCGATTCTGGCAAATCAGAAATATGAAAATGTCATTCGATAGAGTTAGTAGATCGCTAGATCTTTTTGATATATAAGTAGTGACGTAAAACCCTCTTTTGTATAACTAAGAGTAGTCTTTTTGTAAATCCCAATTTTTGTAGGAGGCAATCGCGAGATAATATGTAATAGCTTTTGGCAAAGGGAACATGATGTAAATAGTTTTGACTATGAAAGCATATTTATATAATGAAGTTTTTATTTAACGTGCTTGTTGTGGTATGAAGGTTGTTGTTGATTTAAAAATGATAACCGAGTAGTTAAATAGATAATAACGAAGCTTTATTTATTTAATCAGAATTATGCTGCCGAGAAGGAGACAACGAAACCAAGAGGCCGAGTCTCATAATGAAAATCAGGGGGGTCCTAACAATCCTATGCAAGAGTTCGTTAATTTATTAACGACTGCATTTAACCCAATGGGGGGTGGGATTCCTGTAGCTCCTGGGGTAGCAAGAACAAATACCTTTAAGGACTTTAAAAGTGTGGGTCCTCCCGAGTTCCGAGGAACGACGAATCCACTAGAAGCCCAGACATGGGTTAGAGAGATCAAAAAGCTGTTTGTGATAACAAACGTATGTGAGGCACAAAAGACTTCTTTTGCGAATTACATGATGAAGGGGGAAGCTTGACTTACGTGGGAAGCTCACCCGGTGTGGGGCTAGGACAGAGGCTGTTACGTGGGAACAGTTTAAGAAGGTTTTCTTCAAGAACTATTTCCCTACAAGCATGCAGGGTAGGATGGAAATTAAGTTCCTAGAACTTAAGCAGGGGGATATGACAGGTTCCCGATGATGCATGAGTTTAACGAATTGGCGAGATTTGCTCCACATCAGGTGGATACGGAGGAAAGAAAGGTGCGTAGATTTGAGCAGGGCTTAAAACCCTAGCTCTATAGTAGAATATCGGTTTTCCAGAGTGCTTCCTACGGGACCATTCTGGAGAAGGCGATAATAGCGAAAGGTGGTGGTGAGGCTTTGTCTCGATTACCACAAAGTCTGAAAGATTAAGAGTAAGTTAGAAGGAGGTAATAAAAAATTTGAAGTTGCAGTGAAGCGGCAACTTGCCAAAGAGGAAGAGTTTTAACCTTGGGAATACCGGGGTAAAGCAGGGAGATCCCAAACGGAGAACTGAAGCATGTAAGACATGCGTAAAATCTCATATGGGAGTCTGTTTAAAAGGGAAAGAAGTATGTTACAACTGTGGGCAGGAGGGGCATTTGTCACCCAACTGTCCTAACCCTAAGAAAAACCAGGGGTTTTTTGTCTGTGGGTCAATGGACCACATGGCAAGAAATTTCCTGAAGAAGGGTTTAGATGGGAATAAAAGTTCTGGTAGTGGTAAATTAGCCATTACTGGACCAACACCATCAGTGGGTAGACCCTCAGCTCATACATTTAATATGACTGTTCAAGATGTGGTTGCATCAACAGATGTGGTAGCAGGTATCATTCCGGTCAATGATATAAATGCTTATGTGTTATTTGACTCGGGTGCTACTTGTTCTTTTATAGCATTTGAATTTGCTAAGCGATTAGGTTTAATCCCTGAGAAGTTACCTATACCTTTAGACGTTAAGGTACCAAACGAAGAGATAATCCCCATTGAATATATCCATAAGAATTGTTGCGTGGAAATTAGAGGGAATAAGTTATCGGTAGATTTGGTACCGATAAGGCTAAAAGAGTTAGACGTAATTCTTGGTATGGATTGGTTGGTGAACCATGAGGCAATTATAGATTGCCATAGAAAAAGTGTAAACCTTCGGCTTTCTAAGAAAACCAAGGTAGTGTTCTTCGGTAGTAATTCACCAAGACGCACTTGTTGTCTGTCTATGACACAAGCTAGGAAGATGTTGAGAAAAGGGAGTATAGGTTATCTATGCCATGTGGTTGATACCCAAAGAGTGGAAACATCCTTGGATCAGATACCTGTTGTGCATGAGTTCACAGATGTATTTCCGGAGGAGTTACCGGGTATTCCACCAGAAAGGGAGGTGGAGTTTGTAATTGATCTGTTACCGGGAACGGCACCAGTTTCAAGGGCACCATATCGAATGGCGCCAGTCGAAATGAAGGAGTTAATGCTTCAATTACAAGAACTATTAGACAGAAAGTACATTCAACCAAGTGTGTCTCCTTGGGGAGCACCAGTGTTGTTTGTAAAGAAGAATGATGGGTCATTAAGACTTTGTATCGACTATCGGGAGTTGAACAAGTTAACGATTAAGAATAGATACCCTTTGCCCAGGATCGATGATCTATTTGATCAGTTGAAAGGGGCAAAGTATTTTTCTAAAATAGACTTGCGCACGGGGTATCATCAGTTAAAGGTGAGGAAGGAAGATGTACCTAAGACGGCGTTCAGAACTCGTTATGATCATTACGAGTTTCTGGTATTGTCGTTCGGGTTGACTAACGCGCCAGCCGCATTTATGGATATGATGAACAGAGTGTTCAAACAATATTTTGACAAGTTTATCTTAGTGTTCATTGATGATATTCTAGTCTATTCAAAGATGCCAGAAGATCATGCGGAACATTTAAGAATAGTGTTGGAGACATTACGGAAGGAAAAGTTGTATGCGAAATTCACAAAGTGTGAATTTTGGCTTGAGAGGGTGCAGTTTCTAAGACATGTTATTGTTAAGGATGGCATTTTCGTAGATTCGACAAAACTAGAAGCAGTTAACGAATGGGAGCAACCGAAAATGCCAACTGAGGTTCGGAGTTTTCTGAGGTTAGCAGGATACTATAGAAGATTCATTCTTGACTTTTCTAAATTAGCTACTCCGTTAACAAATCTGATAAGAAAGTCGGTGAAGTATGTGTGGACTGAAACATGTGAGAACAGTTTTCAAGAGTTAAAGAAGAGGTTAAGCGAGGCACCGGGATTGTCCTTACCGGACAATCACAGAAATTTTATAGTGTATATAGCGATGCTTCGCATAAAGGATTGGGTTGCGTGCTCATGCGACATGGCAAGGTCATTACATTATCGTCCACGTCGATTGAAGGATTATGAGAAGGTATATCCTACTCAGTGTGACAACCCGATATTTTCTATATAAATAAATCTTAAATTTTTAGCATATAAATTTTTTTTTTTATTTTAAGGATGAGGATTTGTACAAGATTATGTGTATATGTATTTATGTGGTAAATAAAAATATATTTATTATATTAATATTTATAAGTAAATTTATTTTTGAATTTTTGATTATTATAAAGTATATTCTTATAATAATTAATATTATGATAGAAATGTTTTGATTAATTATTTTCCATGAATATATAATCATATATTATTTAAATAATATATGAAGTGATTTTTAGAATAAATATAATAATTATTTTATTATATGAATTTTTGTACAGATTATTAAGTTAATTATTTTACCTTAATTATTAAGGTTAAATATGAAAGAATAATCGATATGGAATCCAAACCCTAATTTTGGATTATTGTCAAGGTATGAGAATAATAATATAATATTACATATATTTTATTTTTCAATATGAATACATATATTCCAGATTGATAATTTGGTCAATTACGATATTTTGAATATATAATAATGTTAAACCCTAATTTGAGATCCAAATTATTGATAATTGTTTATAAGTAAGTATGTAATTTAATTATGTCGTATTAAATGTATTAATTAGGTAAACCCTAATTAAAATTCCCTAAACCCTAATATTTAAAACCCTAATAGTTAAACCCTAATAATTTGAATAAATCCTAAAAATTAGAGTGTGAGAATTGTTTTATAAGTGTGTAATATTAATTTATGTAATTAAAAACCTAAATTGTAAATTAAATGTATTAATTAGGTAAACCCTAATTAAAATTCTAGAAACCGTAATTATCGATATTTTAAACCCTATTTGCTTTATTAGGAAAGTTCATTATGATTAAGGGTAATAAACCCTAATGTTCATGTAATTACAAACTTAATTTAATTAACAAATTTATTTTGCAAAATTTTAGAAACTAAAAGTTATTTAATTTTATTTATTTAATTTTATTTATTTAATGTGCAAACCCTAAATTGGAAATCCTAGATTTTTGTTTACTTATAAAACCCAAATTGGCTCAAACCCTAAACACTAAAATGTCTAAACCCTAAACCCTAAGGCAATTTTCTAGAAATTTAAGGAAATGACAAAAATGTCCCTCTTATATAATTAAAGCTACAATCTAGGTTTTGACATTAGGAGTGGTGGTTCACCAAACCAACAACTCCATTGACTCAAAAATATGCCAAAGAAATCAGCAACATATCCTACCGACCATTCATGCATCATATTTGTCTATAAATAGATTTAAGGAGAGAGAAAGTGGGTTGTTTACTAAAAATTGCACAAACACTCTACTAATTCTCTTAAGCCCCAAAACCTCCGAAAATATCAAGCTTTATAGTCCCTTATTGAAGCCCCACGAAATCCAACAACAAATCAATAGCCAGAAAATCAGAATTGAGCATAAAAGGTACAAAACCCTAGTTCAAATTCTGTCCAATTTTTTGTGTTAGATGTTAGTTTTTGTTGTTGTAATATGTTGTATTTAGTCTCTAGTGATGATCTGGGTTGGTAGTATTCAGATCCATAACATTAAAGTGCTCGAAATTAAAGATTTTCAAAATCTGGAAAATTATTTTTTTATGTTTTGACATCAAATGTCAGACGCTGTAGATTGTTGTGTGTTTAATGTTTTTGTTGTTTAAGTATTTGATTTTGTAGTCTAGTATGTGATCTTTAATCTGTAGCAAGAATCAAGCTTAGATCTCGCTTTTAGAATTCAAGTTATTCGGTTCAAACATGGTTGATTGAATTATGACTATCGGATTGAAAAACCCAGATTCGCCCGTAAACGATTCCCGACATCCGATTTGCGCCTTAGATCGTGCAGGTGTTTTATGATATGTGTTTGTTCTTGCATCTAAGTTGTAGTATGTTTGTTAGACTACATCATCATGCCTTAAGATCACATAAGTAATGAACAGATTGATTTGGATGGCTGGTCAAACTAGTCAAGTCGATCGTGTTTTACATTTTACGGGTAACCCGAAAAACATAAGAGTATTTAACGAATCGACATAGTTTGACCAAAAGCAGATTTTATGATTGTGTTGATGATTTAATGGTTGTTTGTGTTAGATCTCTTCCTTATCATGTTAGGTATATACTGGATGCTTAATATCACTTAAACATTAACAGGTTAGCAAGTTGTGGGAGACAAAGGGGATAAATGAATCGTTTCTTCATTTCGGGCAACCCGTAAAAGTGAAGAACAAATCTGACTAACAACTTTTTAGAGGCTTAGATCTTGGTTGTTTCATGCTTGATTGCCATTTTTATTGCTGGATCTTGTAGATGTACACTAGTACTGCAATATCTAAATCATAGTTTGTCCAGAAACGGAATAGAAAGAAAAACTAAACTCGGTCAAAGTAGCATACTTGAAACGAAGTATGAAGATCTAGGTTTCAAAGGATGAACATGAAGAACACCTATAGCGACGGTTCTGTCGCTATAGGTGGTCTTTAGCGACAGAAAAT
Organism: Panax ginseng; assembly: GCA_020205605.1. Classification (NCBI taxonomy): domain Eukaryota; kingdom Viridiplantae; phylum Streptophyta; class Magnoliopsida; order Apiales; family Araliaceae; genus Panax; species Panax ginseng. Next base: position 46,463,835 of record CM035141.1, read on the forward strand.
AATTTATTTTCCGAAAATTAATTAATAATTATAGAAAATTAGTTTTAAATTATTAAAAATACAAAAAAAATTATTAAAAATTATTTTAAATTCTAAAAATTAGTTTTTAATTATTTTAAATATATTTCATAAATATTTAATATTTTTGGAATATTAAAAGTAATTAATTTATTTAATTATAATATTAAATAAATTATTTAAAAATGATTTTAATTCATGAAAAAAATCATTTAAAATTATCTTATGATATAAGAAAATATTTTTAGTTATTTTGATAACTTTTAATATTATTTGATAATTTTCATTAATAAATGAATATTAATGATAATTAAGTTATTTGTTAAATGAATTAAATAAATAAATTAAAAATGATTTTATTATATTAAAATCATTTTAAATAATAAGAAGGTATTTAAAAATATTTTAAGTTATAAAATATAACTTTTAATATTTAAAGGTAAATTTCATTAATTAATTATGATTAATGATAATAAAGTTATTTAATAATTATATTAAATAATTTAGTTTAAAAATGATTTTATTATTATAATAATCATTTTAAATAAAAATAAAGTGTTTAAAGATATTTTAAGTTATAAAATATAACTTTTAATATTTAAAGGATAATTTCTTTAATAATTTAATATTAATGATTATTAAATTATTATAAATGATATTAAATTTATTTAATAATTATATTAAATAAATAGTTTTAAAATGGTTTTATTTATTTAAAAATCATTTAAAAAAAGATATTAATGATTTAAAAATATTTTAAGTTATAATTAATGACTTTTAATATTTAGATAATAGTTCATTAATATTTAAATATTAATGGTAATTATTTAATAATGATTTTAAATGTTTTAAAAATCATTTAAGGGTATTATAAATACTTTAAAATATTTTGAGTTATTATACATAACTTTAATATTTTGGCAATGGTTTCATTAATAATTTAATATTAATTAAATATTAATGATAATAGAATTATTTAATATTTAAATCATTTAATAATGATTCGATATTTCAAAATTATGATAAATGATAATAATTATTTAATAATTATTATAAGGCCATGAAAAAATAGTGTGACTAATGTTTAAGTTATCCAAATGGATATTGAACTACGGTTTAGAGTCTTAGACTCGATAATTACCTAAAAAGTCGCTTGTCAGTAGATCGACATATTTCAAAAATGATCCGGACTTAGATAATTGGCTAGATAAATGTTTATTTGTGATTCAATGGTGGTTAAAGTCGTTAGACAAGGTGATTAGGAAATGTTAATGATTAGAGTCATGTCTTGTTAAACATGTGTGATAAATGTGATTAGGTAATATGTTATGTTATGTTATGTTATGATATACTAATCAAAAATGATCCGATTAATGATAGGTGATTTCATAAAAGATAAAACTAAGTTGAGAATAGTAAGCGGTAGATCGTGTAAGTATCCTAACTTTGTATTTTCTTTATGCAATGGATGTATGAGAAGTTCGTAATTATTGTTATTATTGTACAGATTGTTAAGCCTATATTATATATGCCCATTGATTATCAACATGCTAGTATATGATAATTCGGATAAATATATTCTGTTCGTTAATTTCTATAAATGATTATACAAGTGTCCCCACTTGGACAATCATTGTTTTTCATCGCATGTTGATACCCCTTTGATATACATAAATGTTGAATTATATAAGACCTTTGTTATGAAAACCCGACAGATATGAACATCCCGAAAATGGGAAAATTTTATGCGCCCAAGGCGGACAGAGCGAACGATAACATCGTTCATGTAAATGTAGTATTGATCAATACAGGGTACAACAGGGCCGATCACCCTCCGTGCCCGTAAGTCATGACGGTTTACAGATGAATTTCTGTTTAAACCTTTTCAAAATGAAAAACAATGTTCATGGTATGTCACAAAAACCCATATATATCGATAATAATGTAGTTTCAAAAATTTGAATAGAGGGTTGTTATGTTATTATTATTGGTACAGATTACTTCACAACTCTTGACTAGTTGTAGAAGAATATTATTAAGAAAATATTTAAATTCTTTCAAATATATATATATATATATATATATATATATACTTAATTTGGCACTCAAATGCTCATCCTTGCTTAATTTAAATGTTTTCACTAAGTGTGAAGAACCGTAAAGATCAAAGAGAGACAAAGGAAAAGGAAAGCTAACCAAATAAGAATTATGCTAGATTTGTAATAGTTTTATAAGATTATGAAGACTATGATATATATATATATATATATATATATATATATTATGAATGATGAATGAATGTTTAAAGGTTACGTACTTGGGAGAAAGACTCTGATGTATATGTAAACTTAAGTTAAGTTTTATATTATTGTGATTATTATTAGTATTATTCCGCTCATAGAAATGGTATCGTGATGTACCGAGTTCGGGTTTCAAGTATCCGGATTCGGGGACCTCACAGAATGGTATCAGAGCTATAGGGTTAGAAACCTTAGGTGGGTTAGACCTTAGGCTATAACCTTAGAACAGAGGGAAACGTTGAAAATATAAATAACTCATATAGAGTTTAAAAAGAGATGAATTGAATAAATTCATCGTCAAACAAAATAAAAGATAATTCATACAAAACTATTATTTGACTATGTGTATATAATATATGCTAATCATGATAATTGTTGTGTGTAGATGTCAGGTGAAAAAAGGATTAGGATATCCACGGATTGTAAAGAAGGAGCTACTATCGAAGCCAATAGCGGAAATAGAAGCTCACAATGAAACAAACTCGATTTAGGTGGTTATCGTGGAAAACATAGTACCGTATCCGGAAATAGTGGATTTGATGATAGTGATTCGCACCCTAAAGTCGAAGTTGATCAAGCATCAATGGAGATGCAAGAATTGAGGAACAAGGTATCTTCTTTAGAAGGGTTGTGGAAGATGTAGAAAAAGCGCTTAACGTACCAATTGCGTCAAGCGTTAATAGAAACAATGGAAGAGCAGGATAAGCTTAAACTCAAAATCAATCGGATGGGAGCCTCAAGCAACACTTCGTAATGCGTACTCAAAAGATAAGGGAAAAAGGAAGGTAAAAGACCATGATTTAGGAAAACCAGGAAGAAGAAATGGAAAAGAATATGTTATCTTTATGGTTATGAAGGACATACCACTCAGATTGTCCCGACTATAAACGGGGAGCATGTTTTGTTTGTGGAAAAGAAGATCATCAAAGTAAAAAAGTCATCCAAGGAAAAAGGCGTAGTGAATAGATAGTATAGGTTAGGTTGTGTAGCGTGTTTAATATAATATGTGTGTTTAGTTTGTCATGTAATGCATTATTATAAAACTTTTGTACAAGCAAAGAAAGTAAATCCCGACTTTTGTAGTCACAATGGGATGATCGATGTTTAAAGCACTATGTACGTGATATGTAAAATATTTTGAAAGCAATGAATGAATATGAATCAAAGTTTGAGTTATGAAACAAGTTTAATAAGTTTAAACTTATATGATAAGGTTTAGAATGTAAGTTAATTTATGGTTTTATTAACCCGAGATAATGCCGCCAAGACGCCAAACTCAAAATCGAGGGCGTAAGAGTCTCACAACAACGTTGAAGGACAACAACAAGCGGACCCAATGCATCGATTCATGAATATGGTAGCTCGAGCCATGCAACAAGGGAACCAAATGGGATAATTATTTGGTGAATTTTAAAGACTTTAAGGTCAGTAGAACCACCAATTCAAAGGTACAATCGACCTCGTAGAAGCCCAAACTTGGGTTAAGGAAATTGAGAAGGCGTTTGTAATAGCTAGGGTAGTGAGGGGGGCAAAAGACCTCTTTTGCCACCTATATGATGAAGGGTGAGGCAAATTTACGGTGGGAAGCGAATCGGTGAGGCGGGAGCAGTGTGTAACATGGGATAGATTTAAGACCTTATTTTTCGAGAATTATTTTTCAAATTAGTACGCAGAGGCTAGAATGGAGGTAAAATTTTTGGAGTTGAAGCAAGGGGATATGTTTGCATGAATATGCCGCTAAATTCAATGAATTAGCTAGGTTTGCTCCCCATCAAGTCGATACGAGGCTAGGAAGGCTAGGAGATTTGAGCCGGGATTAAAACCTTGGCTCTATAATAAGGTGGCAATGTTGCAGATCCCAACATTTGCAAAGACTCATGGAGAAGGCGATAATTGCGAGAGAGGGAAGTGAGGCTATGAGCCTCTACAATAAGGAGAAAGAAAAACAAGAGCAAGGTCGAGGGAGCCGAGAAGGTGAGAATTAATAGTGGAAGCAGGAGTGTTGATGGAAAAGAAAGGAAACTACTTTGGAAACGTTCAGTGAAGCAAAAGGAGTGAAAAGCAAAAGCGCTTCAAAGGCAAAGACATGTGGAAAGAACCACTCTGGGAGAATGTTTAAAGGGAAAATTTGTGTGTTATAAGTGCAGGCGGAGGGCCACATCTCTCCCAACCGCCCCAATCCTAGAATGAATAAAGGGTTGTTTTATTTGTGGATCATTGGAGCATAGGGTTAAGGATTGTCCAAACAGGAGGATAGAGGCGTGGAAGTGTAAATACCGGTAAGAATAGTGGAACATTAACAATCGCAGGACCGACGTCATCGAACAAACCAACAAAGTCAACATCAAGAGTCTTCAACATGACGGCTCAAGACACGGTGGCGGCAAATTGCAATGCGCCTGTAATATTCAATAACTTTTATTTGCGTAATTAGAATTTTTCTATTTATAGTAAATTATTTTATAAAGAAATTTTGAGGAGAAATTTGAGTTCTTTTAGAAATCAAATTTCCGCTTAATCGAAAGACAAGCTTAATGTGATTAATTAAAGATCGGTTTGATTAAAGTTAATCGAGATCTATTTATGAAGATCGTGTATGCTATGAACCCGCTTATGTGTAGGTTTTAAGTGGTGATTCCGGGACTAATCCTTATAAGGGAGGGTGAATGTGACAACCCGATATTTTCTATATAAATAAATCTTAAATTTTATGAGATAAATTTTTTTTTTTATTTTTAAGGATGAGGATTTGTACAAGATTATGTGTATATGTATTTATGTGGTAAATAAAAATATATTTATTATATTAATATTTATAAGTAAATTTATTTTAGAATTTTTGATTATTATAAAGTATATTCTTATAATAATTAATATTATGATAGAAATATTTTGATTAATTATTTTCCATGAATATATAATCATATATTATTTAAATAATATATGAAGTGATTTTTAGAATAAATATAATAATTATTTTATTATATGAATTTTTGTACAGATTATTAAGTTAATTATTTTACCTTAATTATTAAGGTTAAATATGAAAGAATAATCAGATATGGAATCCAAACCCTAATTTTGGATTATTGTCAAGGTATGAGAATAATAATATAATATTACATATATTTTGATTTTTCAAGTCTACTATGAATATGTACTAGATGTCCAGATTGATAATGGTTGGTCAATTACGGTGTATTTTGACCCAAACCCTAGTAATAATAATGTTAAACCCTAATTTGAGATCCAAATTAGAGTGTGAGATTGTTTTATAAGTATGTAATATTAATTATGTCGTGTATTAAATGTATTAATTAGGTAAACCCTATTAAAATTCGAAACCCTAATAATTTTAAAAACCCTAATTTCCAATTTAGTAACCCTAATTACCGTAAAAATCCTAAACTGGAGGTTAGCAAAGTCAATGAGAATTTATAAAGGATTAATAAACGCCTAATGTTAGCTTTAATAAAGTAATTATAAAATTAAAATAAACTTAATTAGTAAATTGTCAAATTTAAAAACAAAAAATTTGGTTATTAATTTCTAATAAACCCTAATTGTATTTCTAGAAACCGTAATTATCGATATTTTAAACCCTAATTGCTTTATTAGCAAAGTTCATTATGATTAAGGGTAATAAACCCTAATGTTCATGTAATTACAAACTTAATTTAATTAACAAATTTATTTTGCAAAATTTTAGAAACTAAAAGTTATTTAATTTTATTTATTTAATTTTATTTATTTAATGTGCAAACCCTAAATTGGAAATCCTAGATTTTTGTTTACTTATAAAACCCAAATTGCTCAAACCCTAAACACTAAAATGTCTAAACCCTAAACCCTGGTAAGGCAATTTTCTAGAAATTTAATTAAAAGGACAAAATGCCCCTTTTATATAATTAAGGCTAAATTCTAGGTTTTGACAATAGGAGAGGTGGTTCACCAAATCAACAACTCCATCAACTCAAAAATATGCCAAAATCAAATCAATCATTCTACTCATTCATTCATGCATCATATTTGTCTATATATAGATTTAAGGAGAGAGAAAGTGGGTTGTTTACTAAAATTTGCACAAACACTCTAAGAATTCTCTTAAGCCCCAAACCTCCGAAAAAAATATCAAGCTTTATAGTCCCTTATTGAAGCCCCTCACGAAAATCCAACAACAAATCACTAGCCAGAAAATCAGAATTGAGCATAAAAGGTACAAAACCCTAGTTCAAATTCAGTCCAATTTTTTTGTGTTAGATGTTAGTTTTTGTTGTTGTAATATGTTGTATTTAGTCTCTAGTGATGATCTGGGTTGGTAGTATTCAGATCCATAACATTAAAGTGCTCAAATTAAAGATTTTCAAAAATCTGGAAAATTATTTTTTTTGTGTTTCGACATCAAATGTCGACGTCAGATTGTTGTGTGTTTAATGTTTTTGTTGTTTAAGTATTGGATTTTGTAGTCTAGTATGTGATCTTTAATCAGTAAAAGAATCAAGCTTAGATCTGCTTTTAGAATTCAAGTTATTCGTTCAAACATGGTTGACCGACCATGACTATCTGATTTCGAAAACCCCAGATTCGCCCGTAAACTATTCCGACATCCGATTTGCAGCCTTTAGATCGTGCGTGTGTTTTATGATATGTGTTTGTTCTTGCATCTAAGTTGTAGTATGTTTGTTAGACTACATCATCATGCCTTAAGATCACATAAGTAATGAATAGATTGATTTGGATGGCTGGTCAAACTAGTCAAGTCGATCATAGTTTTCGCTTTCCGGGTAACCCGTAAAACATAAGAGTATGATAATGATCGACATAGTTCGACCAGGCTAGATTTTATGATTGTGTTGATGATTTAATGGTTGTTTGTGTTAGATCTCTTCCTTATCATGTTAGGTATATACTGGATGCTTAATATCACTTAAACATTAACAGGTTAGCAAGTTGTGGGAGCAAAAGGGGATAAAATGAATCGTTTTCTTCATTTCTGGGCAACCCAGAAAGTGAAGAACAGTCCTGACAACTTCTTTAGAGGCTTAGATCTTGGTTGTTTCATGTTTGATTGCCATTTTTATTGCTGGATCTTGTAGATGTACACTAGTACTGCAATATCTAAATCATAGTTTGTCCGTAAAACTAATAGAAAAGAAAACTAAACTCTGGCAAAGTAGCATACTTGAAGCAAAGCAGTATGAAGATCTCGGGTTTCAAAGATGAACATGAAGAACACCTATAATGATTTACTTACTCTGCTATAGTGGTCTTTAATGACAAAAAATAATTTATTTTTCTCGAAATTAATTAATAATTATAGAAAATTAGTTTTAAATTATTAAAAATACAAAATAAATTATTAAAAATTATTTTAAATTCCTAAAATTAGTTTTTAATTATTTTAAATATATTTCATAAATATTTAATATTTTTGGAATATTAAAAGTAATTAATTTATTTAATTATAATATTAAATAAATTATTTTAAAAATGATTTTAATTCATAAAAATCATTTAAAATTATCTTATGATATAAGAAAATATTTTTGAGATATTTTGATAACTTTTAATATTATTTGATAATTTTCATTAATAAAGGAATATTAATGATAATTAAGTTATTTGTTAAATGAATTAAATAAATAAATTAAAAATGATTTTATTATATTAAAAATCATTTTAAATAATAAGAAGGTATTTAAAATATTTTAAGTTATAAAATATAACTTTTAATATTTAAAGGTAAATTTCATTAATTAATTATGATTAATGATAATAAAGTTATTTAATAATTATATTAAATAATTTAGTTTAAAAATGATTTTATTATTATAATAATCATTTTAAATAAAAAAATAAAGTGTTTAAAGATATTTTAAGTTATAAAATATAACTTTTAATATTTAAAGGATAATTTCTTTAATAATTTAATATTAATGATTATTAAATTATTATAAATGATATTAAATTTATTTAATAATTATATTAAATAAATAGTTTAAAAATGGTTTTATTTATTTAAAAATCATTTAAAAAGGATATTAATGATTTAAAAATATTTTAAGTTATAATTAATGACTTTTAATATTTAGATAATAGTTCATTAATATTTAAATATTAATGGTAATTATTTAATAATGATTTTAAATGTTTTAAAAATCATTTAAGGGTATTAATTATACTTTAAAAATATTTTGAGTTATTATACATAACTTTAATATTTTGGCAATGGTTTCATTAATAATTTAATACTAATTAAATATTAATGATAATAGAATTGTTTAATATTTAAATCATTTAATAATGATTCGATATTTCAAAAATTATGATAAATGATAATAATTATTTAATAATTATTATAAGGCCATGAAAAAAATAGTGTGACTAATGTTTAAGTTATCCAAATGGATATTGAACTACTATTTAGAGTCTTAGACTCGATAATTACCGAAAAAGTCATTTTAGATCGACATGTTTCAAAAATTGATCCGGACTTAGATAATTGGCTAGATAAATGTTTATTTGTGATTCAATGGTTGTTAAAGTCGTGTGACAAGGTGATTAGGAATGTGTTGATGATTATTATGAGTCAATGTCGTTGAACATGTGTGATAATGTGAATAGGTAATGTGTCAATCGTATGTAAAGGCAGTGTTATGTGTATGTTATGATATACTAATCAAGAAATGATCCGATTAATGATAGGTGATTTCATAAAAGATAAAACTAAGTTGAGAATAAGTAAGCACGCATCGAAAAGTATCCTAACTTTGTATTTTCTTTATGCAATGGATGTAAGTGAGAAGTTCGTAATTATTGTTATTATTGTATGCATTGTTAAGCTTATATTATATATGCCCATTGATTATCAACATGCTAGTATATGATAATTCTGATAAATATATTCTATTCACAATTTCTATAAATGATTATACAAGTGTCCCCACTTGGACAATCATTGTTTTTCATCGCATGTTGATACCCCTTTGATATACATAAATGTTGAATTATATAAGACCTTTGTTATGAAAAAACCCGATGATATGAACATCCCAAAATGGAAAAATTTTATGCTACTAAGGCGACAGAGCTAACGATAACATCGCTCATGTAAATGTAGTATTGATCAATACAGGTACAACAGGTACGATCACCCTCCGCGTCTGTAAGTCAGTCATGACGAGTTTGATGAATTTCTTTTAAACCTTTTCAAAATGAAAAACAATGTTCATGGTATGTCACGTAAACCCCATATACAAATCAATACGTAGTTTCAAAAATTTGAATAGGGTTGTTATGTTATTATTATTGGTACAGATTACTTCACAACTACGACTAGTTGTAGAAGAATATTATTAAGAAAATATTTAAATTCTTTCACCTATATATATATATATATATTATATAATATGGCACTCAAATGCTCATCCTTGCTTAATTTAAATGTTTTCACTAAAGTGTGAAGGACCGTAAAGTTCAAAGCCGAGAACAAAGGAAAAAGAAAGCTAACCAAATAAGAATTATATGCTACTATTTGTAATAGTTTTATAAGACTATGAAGACTATGATATATATATATATATATATATATATATATATTATAATGAATGAATGTTTAAAGGTTACGTACTTGGGAGAAAGACTCGATGTATATGTAAACTTAAGTTAAGTTTTATATTATTGTGATTATTATTAGTATTATTCCGCTTTGTAGAAATGGTATCGTGATGTACCGAAGTTCGGGTTTCAAGTATCCGGATTCGGGGACCTCACGTAATGGTATCGAGCTATAGGGTTAGAAACCTTAGGTGGGTTAGACCTTAGGCTATAACCTTAGAAACGAGGGAAACGTTGAAAATATAAATAACTCATATAGAGTTTAAAAGAGATGAATTGAATAAATTCATCGTCAAACAAAATAAAAGATAATTCATACAAAACTATTATTTGACTATGTGTATATATATATATGCTAATCAGATAATTGTCGTGTGTGTAGATGTCGTGAAAAAGGATTAGGATATCCACGGATTGTAAAGAAGGAGCTAATATCGGGCTTCAATAATGGAAATAGAAGCTCACAATGAAACAAACTCGCATTTAGGTGGTTATCGTGGAAAACATAGTACCGATCCTAAATAGTGGATTTGATGATAGTGATTCGCACCCTAAAGTCGAAGTCGATCAAGCATCAATGGAGATGCAAGAATTGAGGAACAAGGTATCTTCTTTAGAAGGGTTGTGGAAGATGTAAAAAAGCGCTTAATATCAATTGCGCCAAGCGTTAATAGAAACAATGGAAGAGCAGGATAAGCTTAAACTCAAAATCAATCAGATGGGAGCCTCAAGCAACACTTCGTGTGCAGCTCCAAAAGATAAGGGAAAAAGGAAGGTAAAAGACCATGATTTAGGAAAACCGGGGAAGAAGAAATGGAAAAGAATATGTTATCTTTATGGATATGAAGGGCATACCACTCAGTATTGTCCCCGACTATAAACGAGGAGCATGTTTTGTTTGTGGAAAAGAAGATCATCAAAGTAAAAGTCATTCAAGGAAGAAGAAGCGAATGAATAGGTAGTATAGGTTAGGTTGTGTAAAGCATGTTTAATATAATATGTGTGTTTAGTTTGTCCGTAATGCATTATTATAAAACTTTTGTACAAGCAAAGTAAAAGTAAATCCCGACTTTTGTAGTCACAATGGGATGATCGATGTTTAAAGCACTATGTGGTTTGTGATATGTAAAATATTTTGAAAGCAATGAATGAATATGAATCAAAGTTTGAGTTATGAAACAAGTTTAATAAGTTTAAACTTATATGATAAGGTTTAGAATGTAAGTTAATTTATGGTTTTATTTAACCGTATAATGCCGCCAAGACGCGTCAAACTCAAATCGAGGGCGTAAGAGTCTCACAACAACGTTGAAGGACAACAACAAGCGGACCCAATGCATCGATTCATGAATATGGTAGCTCAAGCCATGCAACAAGGGAACCAAATGGATAATCATTTGGTGAATTTTAAAGACTTTAAGGTCGAGAAGAACCACCGTAATTCAAAGGTACAACCGACCTCAGAGAAGCCCAAACTTGGGTTAAGGAAATTGAGAAGGCGCTTTGTAATAGCTAGCTAGGGTAGCCGAGGGGCAAAGACCTCTTTTGCCACCTATATGATGAAGGGTGAGGCAAATTTCGGGGGGAAGCGAATCGTGAGGGGTGAGCAGGTGTGGTAACATGGGATAGATTTAAGACCTTATTTTTCGAGAATTATTTTTCAATTAGTAGACGCAGGATAGAATGGAGGTAAAATTTTCGAGTTGAAGCAAGGGGATATGTTTGGTGGGCGAATATGCCGCTAAATTCAATGAATTAGTTAGGTTTGCTCCGCATCAAGTCGATACGAGGCTAGGAAGGCTAGGAGATTTGAGCCGGGATTAAAACCTCGGCTCTATAATAAGGTGGCAATGTTGCAGATCCCAACATTTGCAAAGACTCATGGAGAAAGGCGATAATTGCAGAGAGGAGGGAAGTGAGGCTATGAGCCTCTACAATAAGGAGAAGAAAAAACAAGAGCAAGGTCGAGGGAGCCGAGAAGGTGAGAATTAATAGTGGAAGCAGGAGTGTTGATGGAAAAGAAAGGGAAACTACTTTGGAAACGTTCGAAGTGAAGCAAGAGGGAGTGAAAAAGCAAAGCGCTTCAAAGGCAAAACATGTGGAAAGAACCACTCGGGAGTGTTTAAAGGGAAAATTTGTGTGTTATAAGTGCAAGGCGGGAGGGCTCACATCTCTCCCAACCGCCCCAAATCCTAGAATGAATAAAGGTTGTTTTATTTGTGGATCATTGGAGCATAGGGTTAAGGATTGTCCAAAAAGAGGAGGATAGAGGCAGTAAGTGTAAATATCGGTAAGAATAGTGGAACATTAGCAATCGCAGGACCGACATCATCGAACAAACCAACAAAGTCAACATCAAGAGTCTTCAACATGATGGTTCAAGACACGGTGGCAAAATGCAAATGCAGCCTGTGTAATATTCAATAACTTTTATTTGCGTAATTAGAATTTTTCTATTTATAGTAAATTATTTTATAAAGAAATTTTGAGGAGAAATTTGAGTTCTTTTAGAAATCAAATTTCCGCTTAATCGTAAAAGACAAGCTTAATGTGATTAATTAAAGATCGGTTTGATTAAAGTTAATCGAGATCTATTTGCAAAGATCGTGTATGCTATGAACCCGCTTATGTGTAGGTTTTAAGTGGTGATTCCGGGGACTAATCCTTATAAGGAGGGTGAATGTGACAACCCGATATTTTCTATATAAATAAATCTCAAATTTTATGATATAATTTTTTTTTTTTTTATTTTAAGGATGAGGATTTGTACAAGATTATGTGTATATGTAATTATGTGGTAAATAAAAAATATATTTATTATATTAATATTTATAAGTAAATTTATTTTTGAATTTTTGATTATTATAAAGTATATTCTTATAATAATTAATATTATGATAGAAATGTTTTGATTAATTATTTTCCATGAATATATAATCATATATTATTTAAATAATATATGAAGTGATTTTTAGAATAAATATAATAATTATTTTATTATATGAATTTTTGTACGATTATTAAGTTAATTATTTTACCTTAATTATTAAGGTTAAATATGAAAGAATAATCGATATGGAATCCAAACCCTAATTTTGGATTATTGTCAAGGTATGAGAATAATAATATAATATTACATATATTTTGATTTTTCAAAGGCTATGAATATGTACTAGATGTCCAGATTGATAATGGTTGGTCAATTACTGGTATTTTGACCCAAACCCTAGTAATAATGTTAAACCCTAATTTGAGATCCAAATTAGAGTGAGATTGTTTTATAAGTATGTAATATTAATTATGTCGTAGTATTAAATGTATTAATTAGGTAAACCCTAATTAAAATTCGAAACCCTAATAATGTTAAAACCCTAATAGTCCAATATTAGAAACCCTAATTACTAAAAACCTAAATCGAGGTTGCTCAATTTAAGAAAGTCAATGATAATTATATGATTAAAACCCTAATAATAACACAGATAAAGTAATTTTAATTAATCTAATTAAAATAAACTTAATTAGTAAATTCAAATTTTAAAACCTAATTTAATTAATTTCTAATAAACCCTAATTGTATTTTTAGAAACCGTAATTATCGATATTTTAAACCCTAATTGCTTTATTAGCAAAGTTCATTATGATTAAGGGTAATAAACCCTAATGTTCATGTAATTACAAACTTAATTTAATTAACAAATTTATTTTGCAAAATTTTAGAAACTAAAAGTTATTTAATTTTATTTATTTAATTTTTTTTTATTTAATGTGCAAACCCTAAATTGGAAATCCTAGATTTTGTTTACTTATAAAACCCAAATTGGCTCAAACCCTAAACACTAAAAATGTCTAAACCCTAAACCCTAAGGCAATTTTCTAGAAATTTAAGGAAATAACAAAAATGTCCCTCTTATATAATTAAAGCTAAATCTAGGTTTTGACATTAGGAGAGGTGGTTCACCAAACCAACAACTCCATTAACTCAAATATGCATGAAAGAACAAAGAAATCAACATTCTACCAGCCATTCATGCATCAAGTTGCCTATAAATAGATTTAAGGAGAGAGAAAGTGGGTTGTTTACTAAAAATTTCACAAACACTCTATTAATTCTCTTAAGCCCCAAACCTCCGAAAATATCAAGCTTTATAGTCCCTTATTGAAGCCCCACGAAATCCAACAACAAATCACTAGCCAGAAAATCAGAATTGAGCATAAAAGGTACAAAACCCTAGTTCAAATTCTGTCCAATTTTTTTGTGTTAGATGTTAGTTTTTGTTGTTGTAATATGTTGTATTTAGTCTCTAGTGATGATCTGGGTTGGTAGTATTCAGATCAATAACATTAAAGTGCTCGAAATTAAAGATTTTCAAAATTTGAAAATTATTTTTTTTATGTTCTACATCAAATGTCGACGTCAGAGATTGTTGTGTGTTTAATGTTTTTGTTGTTTAAGTATTGGATTTTGTAGTCTAGTATGTGATCTTTAATCAGTAGCAAGAATCAAGCTTAGATCTGCTTTTAGAATTCAAGTTATTCTTTGGTTCAAACATGGTCAATCGACCATGACTATCGGATTTCGGAAAACCCAGATTCGCCCGTAAACTATTCGACATCCGATTTGGCGCCTTAGATCGTCTGGTGTGTTTTATGATATGTGTTTGTTCTTGCATCTAAGTTGTAGTATGTTTGTTAGACTACATCATCATGCCTTAAGATCACATAAGTAATGAACAGATTGATTTGATGGTCGGTCAAACTAGTCAAGTCGATCGATGTTTTTTCGCTTTCTGGGTAACCCAGAAAACATAAGAGTATGACGACTGACATAGTTTGACCAGGCTAGATTTTATGATTGTGTTGATGATTTAATGGTTGTTTGTGTTAGATCTCTTCCTTATCATGTTAGGTATATAATCGGATGCTTAATATCACTTAAACATTAACAAAGTTAGCAAGTCAGGGGAGAAGGGATAAAGTTTAATCGTTTTTCATTTCGGGCAACCCGTAAAGTGAAGAAATGAATTCCCACAAACTTTTAGAGGCTTAGATCTTGGTTGTTTCATGCTTGATTGCCATTTTTATTGTTGGATCTTGTAGATGTACACTAGTACTTCGCAATATCTAAATCATAGTTTGTCCGTAAACTAATAGAAAGAAAACTAAACTCTGGCCAAAGTAAGTACTCATACTTGAGCGGTGTATGAAGATCCGGGTTTCAAAGATGAACATGAAGAACACCTTATACGCGACGGCTCGTCGCTATAGGTGGTCTTTAAATGACGTAAAATAAATTATTTTCCTAAAATTAATTAATAATTATAGAAAATTAGTTTTAAATTATTAAAAATACAAAATAAATTATTAAAAATTATTTTAAATTCAAAAATTAGTTTTTAATTATTTTAAATATATTTCATAAATATTTAATATTTTTGGAATATTAAAAGTAATTAATTTATTTAATTATAATATTAAATAAATTATTTAAAAATGATTTTAATTCATGAAAAATCATTTAAAATTATATTATGATATAAGAAAATATTTTTTAAGTTATTTTAATAACTTTTAATATTATGATAATTTTCATTAATAAATGAATATTAATGATAATTAAGTTATTTGTTAAATGAATTAAATAAATAAATTAAAAATGATTTTATTATATTAAAAATCATTTTAAATAATAAGAAGGTATTTAAAAATATTTTAAGTTATAAAATATAACTTTTAATATTTAAAGGTAAATTTCATTAATTAATTATGATTAATGATAATAAATTTATTTAATAATTATATTAAATAATTTAGTTTAAAAATGATTTTATTATTATAATAATCATTTTAAATAAAAATAAAGTGTTTAAAGATATTTTAAGTTATAAAATATAACTTTTAATATTTAAAGGATAATTTCTTTAATAATTTAATATTAATGATTATTAAATTATTATAAATGATATTAAATTTATTTAATAATTATATTAAATAAATAGTTTAAAAATGGTTTTATTTATTTAAAAATCATTTAAAAAAGATATTAATGATTTAAAAATATTTTAAGTTATAATTATTGACTTTTAATATTTGGATAAATAGTTCATTAATATTTAAATATTAATGGTAATTATTTAAAAATGATTTTAAATGTTTTAAAAATTATTTAAGGGTATTATAAATACTTTAAAAATATTTTGAGTTATTATACATAACTTTAATATTTTGGCAATGGTTTCATTAATAATTTAATATTGATTAAATATTAATGATAATAGAATTATGTAATACTTAAATCATTTAATAATGATTCGATATTTCAAAAATTATGATAAATGATAATAATTATTTAATAATTATTATAAGGCCATGAAAAATAGTGTGACTAATGTTTAAGTTATCCAAATGGATATTGAACTACTATTTAGAGTCTTAGACTCGATAATTACTCGAAAAAGTCGCTTGTGAGATCGACATGTTTTAAAATTGATCCTGACTTAGATAATTGGCTAGATAAATGTTTATTTGTGATTCAATGGTTGTTAAAGATTGACAAGGTGGCAGAATGTGTGATTAGAATGTCTCAACGATCGTTAAATATGCGTAAGGTGAATAGTTATGTGTTATGTTATGATATACTAATCAAAAAATGATCCGATTAATGATAGGTGATTTCATAAAAGATAAAACTAAGTTGAGAATAAGCGGTAAGCATCGATCGCAAGTATATCCTAACTTTGTATTTTCTTTATGCAATGGATGTAAGTGAGAAGTTCGTAATTATTGTTATTATTGTATGCATTGTTAAGCTTATATTATATATGCCCATTGATTATCAACATGCTAGTATATGATAATTCGATAAATATATTCTGTCACATTTCTATAAATGATTATACAAGTGTCCCCACTTGACAATCATTGTTTTTCATCGCATGTTGATACCCCTTTGATATACATAAATGTTGAATTATATAAGACCTTTGTTATGAAAACCCGATGATATGAACATCCCAAAATGGAAAAATTTTATGCGCCCAAGGATGACAGAGCGAACGATAACATCGCTCATGTAAATGTAGTATTGATCAATACAGGTACAACAGGTAGATCACCCTCCGTGTACTGTAAGTCATGACGGCATGTATGAATTTCTATTTAAACCTTTTCAAAATGAAAACAATATTCATGGTATGTCACAGAAACCCCATATACAAATAATACGTAGTTTCAAAAATTTGAATAAGGGTTGTTATGTTATTATTATTGGTATAGATTACTTCACAACTCACCGACTAGTTGTAGAAGAATATTATTAAGAAAACATTTAAATTCTTTCAAATTTATATATATATATATATAATACTTGGCTTGGGCACTCAAATGCTCATCCTTGCTTAATTTAAATGTTTTCACTAAGTGTGAAGGACCGTAAAGTTCAAAGCCGAGACAAAGGAAAAGAAAGCTAACCAAATAAGAATTATATGCAGATTTGTAATAGTTTTATAAGACTATGAAGACTATGATATATATATATATATATATATATATATATATATTATGACATGTAATGAATGACTAAAGGTTACGTACTTGGGAGAAAGACTCTGATGTATATGTAAACTTAAGTTAAGTTTTATATTATTGTTATTATTATTAGTATTATTCCGCTCATAGAAATGGTATCGTGATGTACCGAGTTCGGTTTTCAAGTATCTGGATTCGGGGACCTCACAGGAAGCAGTAGAGATGTTATTTTCTATGGAAACCCAACCTACCATAGTGGAGCGGGTGAGGGGAGTACAACTGAGCAATGAGGAGTGCAAGAAGATGCAGAAGAGGATAGAAGATAAAGAAAAGATTGAGTATAACCTCGATATGGAGGGATTACTTCGTTTTGAGGGAAGAATTTGGGTTCCTAATGATCCTGAATTAAAAGAAGAAATTATGATGGAGGCCCATAGTTCGAGGTACTCGATACATCCCGGTAGTACGAAGATGTATCAAGACCTTCGTCAGAACTTTTGGTGGCCGAATATGAAGAGGGAGATAGTAGAATATGTTAGTAGGTGCTTAACTTGTCAAAACGTTAAGGCTGAACATCAACGACCGAGTGGGTTGTTACAACCGTTAGAAATTCTATAGTGGAAGTGGGAGCACATCACGATGGACTTTGTGGTGGGACTTCCAGCAACAAGGAAATGATACGATGCTATTTGGGTGATAGTGGATCGATTGAGGAAATCGACTCATTTTCTACCAATAGAAGTTAGGTAACCTAGATCAGTTAACTAAGCTGTATGTCAAGGAAATTATTTCCAGACATGGAGTGCCTATTTCGATTGTGTCAGATCGTGATCTACGATTCACATCGAACTTTTGGAGAAGTTTGCAAGAGCAGATGGGAACGCAGTTAAGATTGAGTACGGCGTATCATCCTCAGACGGAAAGTCAGAGTGAGCGAACAATTCAAACGCTTGAAGATATGTTAAGATCCTGCGTTATGGATTTCAAAGGGAGTTGGGACGAATATCTACCGTTGGTGGAATTTTCGTACAATAATAGTTTTCACGGTACTATAGGCATGCCGCCTTACGAAGCATTATATGGGAGGAAGTGCCGAACTCCATTGTGTTGGGATGAGGTGGGTGAACGTCGGATGTTGGGACCTGAGATGGTTCAGTAGACGGCGGACATGGTAGAGTTAATACGTACTCGATTAGTTGCAGCTCAAGACCGGCAAAGGAAGTATGCAGATCCTCACAGAGAGAATAGAGTATTCGATGTAAGATCTTTTGTTTTTCTGAAAGTATCGCCTTGGAAAGGAAAGATACGTTTTGGAAAGAAAGGGCAGTTAAGTCCAAGGTTTGTAGGACCTTTTGAGATTTTAAGAAGGATAGGGGAGGTAGCTTATGTAGTAGCCTTACCTCCAGAGATGGAACGCATTCATAATGTGTTTTATGTGTCAGTGTTGCGTCCTTATAAACCGGACTATAAACACGTAATAGAATATGAATCTATTCAGATAGAGAAGGACTTATCCTATGAGGAACTTCCAATTCAAATTATTGATAGGAAGGAACAAGTTTTAAGAAATAAGGTAATACCTTCAGTAAAGGTGTTATGGAGAAATCACAATGCTGAAGAAGCAACGTGGGAGCTCGAAAGTAAAATTAAGGAAGATTTTCCTCATTTGTTTATGTAATTATAAGCTAAGATTCTGGGGACAGAATCCTTATAAGGGGGAGAGAATGTAACGCCCGAGAAAATCGGATTTTTATGACAATTAAATTTTTATTTGATTATGTAAATTAAATGAATTTAATTGATTTCTTTGTGAGTAAGCTATGTGAAGGTCGTTCTATGACCTAGAATGTGCTAACGTGGTTAGTATTCTTGCTACGTGTTAGAAATAATTGTTTGGGATTTCTAAGATGAAAATAATTGTTTTTCGAGAAATTTTCGTAAAAATACTATTCATCCATTTCTGTTCGGGGAATTATTTTGAAATTTTGAGAAACGCGTAATGATAGAATATCATGATAAGATGGAATATCTGATAATATTTCATTTATGACAAACGCAGTTTTTGCCTACGGACTTAAAACCTAAGGGTTGAGTATATTTATTTCCGAGCAGGAAATGATATGCGTAGAAAGAATGACGTTAAGGTTAATGCGAGTGTTGTACATTAGGTGATACTATTTAGTATCTATGTATAATACGTTGAGTATATACGAAGTACAATACGATTATTATACGAGTAGTATACGGAGTTATTACGTGAATGGTACGTATGTGGCACGATTAGTATTATAGAATTAAGTTAAGACTTAATGACTAATTCATTTGAGTTGGATTATTAATTAATCCAATCATTTGAATGACCAAGGCCCAATGTTAATTTAGTTAAGCCCAATTCATTAAAACCGAACCGTGGGTCAAACCGGTGGGTCACCGAATGGGTAAAACCCATGGGGAAACCCATGGGATGTCACATAAGTTGGTGGGCCGGCCACCTTGGTGTGTAAGCCAAGCATAAGGCTTGGTCACCAAGTGTTTTACTTGGTGACCACACATGAATAGTAAGGAGGTGATGGTTCTTTGACAATTATGCCCTCCATTCTAGTTTCTATAAATAGAAAGCTAGGTTGATTCATTTGGGAGTTTTTCAACTTACCAACCTAGATTATTTGAGAGAGAAAGAGTGCTATACTTGCAAACATACACTTTGGAAGCTTTAACTTTTATTCTTCCAAGAGATTTCTTAAGAGTTCTTGAGGTAATACTTCTTGCTTCTCATCTCCATCTCTTTTAGATTTTGTTTCAATTTAGAGAATCATGGAGGGGTGGTATATGTCATGAGTGAGGATTTAAAGATGACTTACCATAGATTCAATCTCTATAAGTCATGAGATTATAAAAATAATAAGGTTTAATATAGTTTTGAACCATGAAAATATTGATAGTTGAGATCGATTGTTGATAAACAATTAAGCTCCATCAATACGTTAGTATATGCATCTTGTTTGGTTAGGATGTAGATATGAAATCCATGGAGTATTCCATGTGATTTGGCTTAGAGAACCTAAGTAATGAAGTTATAGCGAATTTTACGGAAATAGACGTTAAACGTTAAAAACGTAGAAAATTCTGGATTGGAAGTCGAAAGTTTCCGTTAGACTTGAAAACGTTGGTTTTCAATGTCAACACGTGAGATAGGGTGATCAAGAGTTGTGGGTTCGAGAATCATCAGATTCTGACTTACAATAAAGAAAACGAGCATTGAACGCTCATTAACGTTTACAAACGTATATAAAATGAACTCAATAGTGAATTATGAGTTAACAGATTCGAAAGTGTTGAATTCTTATATGAACACGTAAAGGATGTAATTCCTGACTTGTAGGAATTCGAATGGGTCAATTCAGATGTAAAACGAACAAATTAGGAAGTCGGGAGTTTCGTTAGAAAACCAAAACTGGTTTATTAACTGGTGTACGCACTCTCTTACGTTGCAAAGACACAAAAACCAAGATAAAGTGGTGGCCACAAATACATCAGACTCGACAAAGTACCCTGCTAACTCAAAGGTCAGCAAATACCACTAAATGCAAAGGATGCTGCGTTACTTGTACTTAAGAAGGAAAAAATTTGATCAAGTTAGGTTTTAAACTTCAGTTGTTTAGAGATCTACTTGAGTTGAGTTTATATACTCAATAAATGTACTAAGACTAATCCTATATTACCTATACTAAGGTATGAGGTATAAAACTTAGGAATGTAATGCATGTTAACAAGATATGTACAATAAACAAAGTTGGTACCTTATCAACAATGTTTGAGTCCGGTTAATAAACGTCAGTTGAGTGATAAACCGGAATAAAGGGTAATAAGTCATGTTGACTTTAATAAAGATATTAAGTTAACAAAGACATAGAAGAGAAAGAAGCTTGTAGGAACAATGTGAATAGTTGTTTGATAGCTAATTACAGTGTGCTATGTGAATATATTATGTAGATTCTGTAAAGGCTATGGTCAGTCGAGTAAGTTATTTGACGACGCTAAAAGGCAAGTTTTCTTAACGCTTGTCTAACTTCCATGTTAGCCAAGTTTTATGTGATTCATTGAACTGAATTGCAAGACTTATTTTCAAAAAGGGACGATGCCAGATTTTAACTCGGCTAGACTATTCGTAATATATAGATTGATTATTATTCATATTATTCTATATAGAAATGTTAACGATATCTTATGCCAAGTAATTGGTACGGGCGTGAAGGTAAGGTTTGTCTATGAACAAACAAAAGTATTTTTCATCGATTATTCGATGGGCACGCGAGTTTACCAAAAATATTAAATGTAAATACGTTTAATGAATGAGTGCTAATCAACATAGAGTACTATAGGTTGATCACCTAGAAGTGCTTGTAAGTTATACGGATGAATGGCCTTAGTGCTGTGGACTCCTTTTCAAGTATGAAAACTGAATTTATCGTTCATGGTCTATCGAATTTGCCTCGTAATTCCTAATCTATTCTATACTTTGGGAATTGATGTTATGAACTGTTAAAGTATTATTGATTCATAATACTTCATAACTATTGTTCAGTTATGTTGGAATTGTTATATAATTCATGAATGTGGTATTCCTGTTATCCTTAATTAAACTTACTGAGATGTCATGCTCATTTCTTGCGTGAATTATATAACTACAGTTAAAGATGAACGTACTGTGAATGCCAAGAAAGATAAGGGCAAAGCTAAGATGGATGCTTAGGCATTGTGTAATAGTTTAGTAAGTTTGTATGTATTATACATTATGAACAATGAACAATGTAGCCGGTTTATGAACTTGGGAAGGTTTATACTTTGATTGTAATAAGAAGATAGTAATTACCTTTATTTTGTTGTATTTCAATGGAATGATTGTATGGATGTTAGTATAGTGGAGCACCATATGTCCAGGTTGGAAGATACCGAATTTGGGGTGTCATCACGGTGTTGGTATCAAAGCCTTAGGTTATAAAACTTAAGGGGGGCAAACCTTAGGCTAATAACCTCGTAAGGAAGGTAAAGTCCGAGGAATGAAATTCAAGTCCATTGAATTAAGAAGATATTGAGATAACTCAGTATCGAAGGAATTAAAAGATGAAAATTAATATTAAAGATATTAAATGTGATTTGTGCTTATACTATTGTGTATTATGTACTAATCAACGTGTTATGTGTTTGTAGATGTCAATCGATAACTTGATGTTTAGAAATGTGGAAATGATAAGTGAGGACTCAGTTAACTAAGTTGAGATTGTACCAATGCCAAAGGGCGAGAAGGTACCGATATAGTTTGTACTAGAAGACTCGGACATTGAGGAGTACATCTCTGAGGAGGAATACTCTGAGGAGACTATGGGATTAGCATCATACCTTAACGAGATGCTAGATGTGGAAGAGGAAATGGAGGTGACATCGATTAACGCGGTGTTACCTACTTAGGAGCCAGCATCTCTGGATGCAACTAGAGCATTGTATCTGGCAGTGTTGGATAGGAATGTGCATTTGCGTACTCAGGTAGAGGAACAGATTGAGGAAATAACTGCCTTATATGAGGCAAAAGAATCTGCAGAGGCAGACTTTGAGTCAGAGCACGATGAGAAAGTGCTTATGACTGATAAGGCTCGTAACTATGAGGATGAAGTCTTGAGCTACAAAAGAAAATGGTTGAGAAAGACCAGAAAATAACTAGGATGTCATACATCCATGAATGCGCTCATGAGGATTTCAAGCTGAAAATTGCTTATTATTCTATTGAGTCCGGGCAGACTCGACATACCATAAGCCGAGATATAGTGTCGATTCTGGCAAATCAAAAATATGAAAATGCCGTTCGACAGTGTTAGTAGATTGCTAGATCTTTTTGATATATGAGTAGTGACGTAAAACCCTCTTTTGTATAACTAAGGGTAGTCTTTTTGTAAATCCCAATTTTTGTAGGAGGCAATCGCGGGATAGTATGTAATGGCTTTTGATTAAGGGAACATGATGTAAATAGCTTTGACTATGAAAGCATATTTATATAATGAAGTTTTTATTTAACGTGCTTGTTGTGGTATGAAGGTTGTTGTTGATTTAAAAATGATAACCGAGTAGTTAAATAGATAATAACGAAGATTTATTTATTTAATTAGAATTATGCCACCGAGAAGGAGACAACGGAACCAAGAGGCCGAGTCTCATAATGAAAATCAGGGGGGTCCTAACAATCCTATGCAAGAGTTCATTAATTTATTAACAACTGCATTTAACCCAGTGGGGGGTGGGATTCCTGTAGCTCCTGGGGTAGCAAGAACAAATACCTTTAAGGACTTTAAAAGTGTGGGTCCTCCCGAGTTCCGAGGAACGACGAATCCACTAGAAGCCCAGACATGGGTTAGAGAGATCAAAAAGCTGTTTGTGATAACAAACGTAGGTGAGGCACAAAAGACTTCTTTTGCGAATTACATGATGAAGGGGGAAGCCAACTTCTGGTGGGAAGCTCACCAGGGTGGGGCTAGGACAGAGGCTGTTACGTGGGAACAGTTTAAGAAGGTTTTCTTCGAGAACTATTTCCCTACTAGCATGCAGGGTAGGATGGAAATTAAGTTCCTAGAACTTAAGTAGGGGGATATGACAGTTCCCCAGTATGCCGCCAAGTTTAACAAATTGGCGAGATTTGCTCCACATCAGGTGGATACGGAGGAGGAAAGAAAGGCCTTGATTTCAAAGGGCTTAAAACCACAGCTCTATAGTAGAATAACGGTTTCAGTGCTGCTTCCTACGGGACCATTCTGGAGAAGGCGATAATAGTGAAGGTGGTGGTGAGGCTTTGTCTCAAGTACCCACAAAGAGCGAAAGATTAAGAGTAAGTTAGAAGGAGGTAATAAGGCAAGTTGCCAGGCGAAAGCGGCAACTTGCCAAAGAGGAAGAGTTTTAACCACAGGAATACCGGGTAAAGCGTGGAGATCCCAAATGGAGAACTAAGCATGTAAGACATGCGTAAAATCTCACATGGGAGTCTGCTTTTAAAGGAAAGCAGTAGATGCTACAACCGTAAGGTGAGGGGAATTTGTCACCCAACCGTCCTAACCCTAAGAAAAACCAGGTGTTTTATGCGTGGTCAATGGACCACATATCAAGAAATTGCCCGAAAAAAGGTTTAAAGGGGAATAAAAGTTTTGGTAATGGTAAATTAGCCATTACTGGACCAACACCATCAGTGGGTAGACCCTCAACTCGTACGTTTAATATGACTGTTCAAGATGCGGTTGCATCAACAGATGTGGTAGCAGGTATCATTCCGGTCAATGAGATAAATGCTTATGTGCTATTTGACTAGGGTGCTACTTGTTCTTTTATAGAATGTGAATTTGCTAAGTGATTAGGTTTAATCCCTGAAAAGTTACCTATACCTTTAGACGTTAAGGTAGCAAACGAAGAGATAATCCCCATTGAATATATCCATAAGAATTGCTACATGGAAATTAGAGGGAATAAGTTATCGGTAGATTTGGTACCGATAAGGCTAAAAGAGTTCGACATAATTCTTGGTATGGATTGGTTGGTGAACCATGAGGCGATTATAGATTGCCATGATTATAGATTGCCATAGGAAAAGTGTAAACCTACGGCTTTCTAAGAAAACTAAGGTAGTGTTCTTCGATAGTAATTCACCAAGACACTCTTGTTGTCTGTCTATGACACAAGCTAGGAAGATGTTGAGAAAATGGTGTGTAGGTTATCTATGCCATGTGGTGGATACCCAAAGAGTGGGAACATCCTTGGATCAAATACCTGTTGTGCAAGAGTTCGCGGATGTATTTCCGGAGTAGTTACCGGGTATTCCACCGGACAGGGAGGTGGAGTTTGTAATTGATCTGTTAACGGGAACGAAACCAGTTTCAAGGGAACCATATCGAATGGTGCCAGTCGAAATGAAGGAGTTAATGGTTCAATTACAAGAACTATTAGACAGAAAGTACATTCAACCAAGTGTGTCTCCTTGGGGAGCACCAGTGTTGTTTGTAAAGAAGAAGCATGGGTCGTTAAGACTTTGTATGACTATCGGGAGTTGAACAAGTTAATGATTAAGAATAGATACCCTTTGCCCAGGATCGATGATCTATTTGATCAGTTGAAAGGGGTAAAGTATTTTTCTAAAATAGACTTGCGCACGGGGTATCATCAGTTAAAGGTGAGGAAGGAAGATGTACCTAAGATGGTGTTCAGAACTCGTTATGGTTATTACTAGTTTCTGGTAATGTCGTTCGGGTTGACTAATGCGCCAGCCGCATTTATGGATATCATGAACAGAGTGTTCAAACAATATTTGGACAAGTTTGTCTTAGTGTTCATTGTGATATTCTAGTCTATTCAAAGATGCCAGAAGATCATGCAGAACATTTAAGAATAGTGTTGGAGACACTACGGAAGGAGAAGTTGTATGCGAAATTCATAAAGTGTGAATTTTGGCTTAAGAGGGTGCAGTTTCTAGGACATGTTATTGATAAGGATGGCATTTCCGTAGATTCGACAAAAGTAGAAGCAGTTAACGAATGGGAGCAACCGAAAATGCCAACTGAGGTTCGGAGTTTTCTAGGGTTAGCGGGATACTATAGAAGGTTCATTCCAGACTTTTCTAAATTAGCTACTCCGTTAATAAATCTGATAAGAAAGTCGGTGAAGTATGTGTGGAATAAAACATGTGAGAACAGTTTTCAAGAGTTAAAGAAGAGGTTAAGTGAGGCACCGGTATTGTCCTTACCAGACGATACAGGGAATTTTGTAGTGTATAGCGATGCTTCGTATAAAGGACTGGGTTGCGTGCTCATGCATCATGGCAAGGTCATTGCGTATGCGTCACGTAAATTGAAGGATTATGAGAAGGTCTATCCTACTCATGACTTGGAATTGGTAGCTGTAGTTTTTGCCCTAAAGATATGGAGGCATTATCTTTATGGTGAGAAATGTGAGATATACACGGACCACAAAAGTCTGAAATATATCTTAACACAGAAGGAGTTGAACATGAGACAGAGAAGGTGGTTAGAGTTAATAAAAGATTATGACTATGATATTTTATATCATCCGGGGAAAGAAAATGTAGTAGCCGATGCGCTAAGTAGGAAGGGTGGAGAGAAATTATTAATGTTAACGGCTCAGAATGAGTTGGTAACAGCGATGACAAAAATGGAGTTAGAAGTTAAGTTACCTGAGGAAGCCGTAGAGATGTTATTTTCTATGGAAACCCAACCTACCATAGTGGAGTGGGTGAGGGGAGTACAACTGAGCAATGAGGAGTGCAAGCAGATGCAGAAGAGGATAGAAGATGAAGAAAAGACTGAGTATAACCTCGATAAGGAGGGATTACTTCGTTTTGAGGGAAGAATTTGGGTTCCTAATGATCCTGAATTAAAAGAAGAAATTATGATGGAGGCCCATAGTTCGAGGTACTCGATACATCCCGGTAGTACGAAGATGTATCAAGACCTTCGTCAAAACTTTTGGTGGCCAAATATGAAGAGGGAAATAGCAGAATATGTTAGTAGGTGCTTAACTTGTCAAAACATTAAGGCTAAACATCAACGACCGAGTGGGTTGTTACAACCATTAGAAATTCCAGAGTGGAAGTGGGAGCACATCACGATGGACTTTGTGGTGGGACTTCCAGCAATAAGGAAAGGATACGATGCTATTTTGGTGATAGTGGATCGATTGATGAAATTGGCTCATTTTCTACCAATAGGAGTTAGGTATAACCTAGATCAGTTAGCTAAGCTGTATGTCAAGGAAATTATTTCCAGACATGGAGTGCCTGTTTTGATTGTGTCAGATCGTGATCCACTATTCACATCGAACTTTTGGAGAAGTTTGCAAGAGCAGATGGGAACGCAGTTAAGATTGAGTACGGCGTATCATCCTCAGACGGATGGTCCGAGTGAGCGGACAATTCAAATGCTTGAAGATATGTTAAGATCTTGCGTTATGGATTTCAAAGCGAGTTGGGACGAATATCTACCGTTGGTGGAATTTTCGTACAACAATAGTTTTCACGCTAGTATAGGCATGTCGCCTTACGAAGCGTTGTATAGGAGGAAGTGCCGAACTCCATTGTGTTGGGATGAGGTGGGTGAACGTCGGATGTTGGGACCTGAGATGGTTCAGCAGACGGTGGACATGGTAGAGTTAATACGTACTCGATTAGTTGCATCTCAAGATCGGCAAAGGAAGTATGCAGATCCTCACAGAGAGAATAGAGAATTCGATGTAGGATCTTTTGTTTTTTTGAAAGTATCGCCTTGGAAGGGGAAGATACGTTTTGGAAAGAAAGGGCAGTTAAGTCCAAGGTTTGTAGGACCTTTTGAGATTTTAAGAAGGATAGGGGAGGTAGCTTATGTAGTAGCCTTACCTCCAAAGATGGAAACGATTCATAATGTGTTTTCACATATGTCGTTGTTAAGGCCCTTATAAACCGGACTATAAACACGTAATAGAATATGAATCTATTCAGATAGAGAAGGACTTATCCTATGAGGAACTTCCAATTCAAATTATTGATAGGATGGAACAAGTTTTAAGAAATAAGGTAATACCTTCAGTAAAGGTGTTATGGAGAAACCACAATGCTGAAGAAGCAACGTGGGAGCTCGAAAGTAAAATGAAGGAAGATTTTCCTCATTTGTTTATGTAATTATAAGCTAAGATTCTGCGGACATAATCCTTATAAGGGGGAGAGAATGTAACGCCCGAGAAAATTAGATTTTTATGACAATTAAATTTTTATTTGATTATGTGAATTAAATGAATTTAATTGATTTCTTTCTGAGTAAGCTATGTGAAGGTCATTCTATGACCTAGAATGTGCTAACGTGGTTAGTATTCTAGCTACATGTTAGAAATAATTGTTTGGAATTTCCAAGACGAAAATAATTGTTTTCCGAGAAATTTCTGTAAAAACACTATTCATCCGTTTCTGCTCGGGGAAATATTTTGAAATTCCGAGAAACGCGTAATGATAGAATATTGTGATAAGATGGAATATCTGATAATATTTCATTTATGACAAACGCAGTTTTCGCCTGCGAACTTAAAACCTAAAGGTTGAGTATATTGATTTCCGAGGAGGAAATGATATGCGTAGAAAGAATGACGTTAGGGTTAATGCGAGTGTTGTACATTAGGTGATACTATTTAGTATCTATGTATAATACGTTGAGTATATACGAAGTACAATACGATTATTGTACGAGTAGTATACGGAGTTAATATGCGAATGGTACGTATGTGGCACGATTAGTATTATAGAATTAAGTTAAGACTTAATGACTAATTCATTTGAGTTGGATTATTAATTAATCTAATCATTTGAATGACCAAGGCCCAATGTTAATTTAGTTAAGCCCAATTCATTAAAACCAAACCGTGGGTCGAACCGGTGGGTCACCGAATGGGTAAAACCCATGGGGCAACCCATGGGATGTCACATAAGGTGGTGGGCTGGCCACCTTGGTGTGGAAGCCAAGCATAAGGCTTGGTCACCAAGTGTTTTACTTGGTGACCACACATGAATAGTAAGGAGGTGATGGTTCTTTGACAATTATGCCCTCCATTCTAGTTTCTATAAAAAGAAAGCTAGGTTGATTCATTTGGGAGTTTTTCAACTTGCCAACCTAGATTATTTGAGAGAAAAAGAGAGCTATACTTGCAAGCATACACTTTGGAAGCTTTAACTTTTATTCTTCCAAGAGATTTCTTAAGAGTTCTTGAGGTAATACTTCTTGCTTCTCATCTCCGTCTCTTTTAGATTTTCTTTCATTTTAGAGAATCATAGAGGGGTGGTATATGTCATGAGTGAGGATTTAAAGATGACTTACCATAGATTGAATCTCTATAAGTCATGAGATTATAAAAATAATAAGGTTTAATATATTTTTGTGTGACAACCCCAAAATAGGTCCATTCCATCCAACACATTCTGAGTCGCCAAATACATGGTACAGAAAACAACTACAACTTTATTACAACAATTGTCGTGCAAAATACAACAACACATATGCTGTGACTTTAGATACAAATATATACCAACTGTGACACTCATCCCAACATTGGATAGCACGTCACAATGACACCTTACATAAAGGTATAGTCAAAAATTGTTTTAGAAATTAGAATATTTGGGAAGTGCTCAAGGAAACCTTCGTAGATGGGAGGCCATGCGTCTAGGTTATGATAGATATCATATGGCCACAGAATTATCCTTGGTTGACCCAATAGACCCCAAAGAAAAACGAGAAGATTACTATCATATTCTTCCCAATGGTGAGTCTTCTCTTGACATATCATTATCTCCACTGTCTCTAATTGAGAATTATACTTCAAACAAACAACAAGATTATATAGGTAGTGCTCGTAAATATACTCAGCAAGTTGATGAGCACAACCCAGTCTTATGATGACACGAGGTTGTATGTCATTAGACATCTTGTATGATAGTGGCAAAACACCATTCCAACGTTGGGTTCGCCTCACCCTAGTTGATTCACCAAATATAACTACTAAACGATGACCACCGTTCTATTCCTCATTACCCTACCAACAACCCGGCTACACTCTTATTACCTGAAAAGAATTGTGAAGCAAAAGGGTGAGCACAACTAGCTCAGTAACTCAGTAAAGAATATTATGACTAAAGATAATTAAATTATCAATAGCCTTCATCAATAAAAAATCAGAGATTTAGAACATATGGTAGATGATAAAAATTTCAACCATAGTTGCAACGGAACGAGCAATCCATTAGAAGAGTCAAATTGACCATAAAGTCTATTATCTTCTCTATATTAAAAATTAACCAACAATGTTTTATCCCTGTAACATCAATCAACAGTTCTGGTCCACAATCATATGAATAACTCATAATCATAATTGTAGTTCTAAATTCCTCTTCTCATCCAGGACGAAGATAATTTACATCACTTGTCTTTACCTGAAATATCAAAGATCATGGTTATACCAACTCACATTTCCAGTTCATAATCATACTAATAACTTCATCTTTGCACTACTACCAAGATATTCACAACAGCCATCTTTGCACTCATCGGCCAAAGATATTCAACAACATGTCATCTTTGCACTACGGGCCAAAGATATTCATCAACAATTCATCTTTTGCACTACAGCCAAAGATATTCCTCAACAGCCTCATATTTGCACTACGAGCCAAATATTTTCATCAACAGTTCATATTTACACTACAGGCCAAATATATTAATATATCAAAGAAATATATAATCATTTCAGAATTTATATAAACAATAATTATAACCATGTTGATCAATTCACCTTTGCACTTAAGCTAAAGATATTCAATTATAAATTCAATGGTCATGATCATATCAGTCAACAATTCAACTTTGCACTACTAGCCAAAGAGAACCCATAGTCATGATCATACCAAAAATCTATCCATCTTTACACTCAAGTTAAAGAGAAATATCATCATTAGGGTTATAAAAATGTTATATATGATAATAAAAATAATATGATCAACATATAGTTTTAATCTCAAGAGTAATATTCATAAATCAACTATAATTTGGTCAGAAAAAGAAACCAATTTTATCGTGAATAGTATCCGTGAATAGTAACTCGTGAATAGTAACTCATAAATAGTAACCCCGACATGAAAAAGGTAGAAATTCCACAATAAAATCCATACCAATATTTCGGTATAATGATATTGAAAGAATAATATTTCTTAAGCTTATAAACAATTTATTTTAATTGTTTACACTTTACTAAATAATGCATTTAATCATCCTAAAATACCAAACTCATAAGATTTCATCACCAATAACCAAAACCCTCATCAAAAATCTGCATATACCTCATGTAGGATTCTCAAGCCATAAAATCCTATTTTCCAATTTTCTTACTTCACATAACATATTTAATTCATTTACTCATAACTAGTCCATTTTCATGAAAAATACCAAATCAGTCCTAAAAATATTTCTTTTCTGGGATTTAGCAGAATATAGTCCCATATTGAACATATATTTTCCCCGAAATTTTTAAAACTCGTTTACTATTTTTCATATAGCCAAAACCTCCGAATATTTAGACATTTATCATAAATTGTACTTTTATCCAAAAATTCCGAAATTCACAGAGTACACTGATATTATATAGATATACTTCCAATAAAAATTTCATCAATTTTAGAGTTAACCACAAGGAGTTATAAGCGGTTACTTTTAAAATAGTCTTTTCTCATAAAATTCATAACTCTTAATCTAGACATCCAAAAATCACCATTTTTGGACACAATCAATAAAACTCATCAAAATATCATTTCAAATGTTTCTAGAATTTTTGAAGGTCTGAAAAGTTACGAAACATAAAAAACATAACAACCCTTAAAATCCCTTACCTCAAAAGAGCAGTACTTCTGACTGGAATATCGGATGAAAAGCCGAAGGAACCTTCTACTAAATAGCAACTCTCAAAGTATCTAAATACTCACAAAAATACGCTCGACAATATTGAGAGAGAAAACTTATGTTTCTGGTGTGATTTTCAATTCTAACTTAAGCACCTATTTATAGAAAAATGCTAGAACGCCAATGGAGACTAAATTAATAAAATACTATATTAATTTATCTTCTACGCCACCTTTGAATGAGCTGATCAGTAGCCTTCTTTGAAAAAGAATTCTCAGCACATGTTTTTGACAAAAAAACAAAAGTGGGTCCCACCCAATTTTAATAAAAATCATTTTATTTTCCGAAACATCAACAATTCATAGAAAATAGACTGTTTATCAGAAAAATACGAATTTTATGTCCATTCTGCCTGAAATTGAATTCTCTACAACTTTGTAGCTTTGAGTTTTTCCAAATTCCAAACCAAAAATATCTGAAATCCACAAACGGATAATTTTTAATACCTCCACACCGACAAAATACTGATAAAACACCTTAGCATTAATTCCTTCATTTTTATCCACATAAAAATAAATATATCCATCATTTATATCATATAGAATAAATATTTCCTTATCATATAAATCAATAATTAATTATTCATAAATAATATTACAGAATCACAATTATGACAATCAGGTCGTTCCCAAAAAAGAGGGGGCTTTACAATAAGGATTTCTCCTTACTGGCGCGTAATTAGGTGCCCAAACCTCTCCTTGACAGAACTTTCTAGACATTGCCAATAATGCTATCTAATAATATTATTCAAATAATATGAATTATTGATCTGATAATAGAGATATTGTGCAGTGACAATTATTGAAACAACAATAATATAAAATATCAACGCAGCAATTATTGAATCAATAAAATAAAATATTGAACAGTAATTACTATAACAATTATTGAGTAGTGTCTTCTTACGTAAGAATCAATAATTCAAAAATAATGTGCAATCTGGTAATATACTTTAAGCAATAACGCCAGATTATTGTATTTTAACCACCGGGTATTCCAACAGTGTTAACGGTAACAACTACGCCGTTATTTATAAAAACTCAATTTTTGTCGTTTTTTTCATCCGACAATTATTCGTTATGGTGCCCACAAATGATTGCGCCGTCGTACGAATATTCTCCGACAGAAAGAATATTCCACGACCAAACGAATATTCCCCGACAATTGAATATTTTATAACCACTTGCGTATTTTTAAAAAAAAATCATATCTCACCCTTAACTTTAAACTTTTATCAATTTAATCATTTACTAAATTGTAATTATAAGAAAAATTGAATGCTTTTATTTCATAAAATTCGGGGTCTTACATTTTGAACCATGAAAATATTGATAGTTGAGAGCGATTGTTGATAAACAATTGAGCTCCATCAATACGTTAGTATATGCATCTTGTTTGGTTAGGATGTAGATATGAAATCCATGGAGTATTCCATGTGATTTGGCTTAGAGAACCTTAGTAACGAAGTTATGGCAAATTTTACGGAAATAGACGTTAAACGTCAAAAACGTAGAAAATTCTGGATTGGTAGTCGAAAGTTGACGTGAGACTTGAAAACGTTGGTTTTCAATGTCAACACGTGAGATAGGGTGATCAAGAGTTGTGGGTTCGAGAATCGTCGGATTCTGACTTAAAACAAAGAAAACGAGCATTGAACGCTCATTAACATTTATGAACATATATAAAATGAACTCAATAGTGAATTATGAGTTAACAGATTCGAAAGTGTTGAATTCTTATATGAACACGTAAAGGATGTAATTCCTGACTTGTAGGAATTCAAATGGGTAAATTCGAATGTAAAACGAACAAATTAGGAAGTCGGGAGTTTTGTTAGAAAACCAAAACTGGTTTGGCCAATCGCGCATGAGACTTCAGCATGATGCAAAAGCCAATACAAAGTGGTGGCCATTTGTTTCTGACTCCCGAAAGAAATTACCACCTTAACTCAATGCAGCATGGCCCACTAAAATGCAAGGATGTCATGTGCAAATACTTGGATTGGAAAAAAGTTGATCAAGTTAGGTTTTAAACTTCAGTTGTTTAGAGACCTACCTGAGTTGAGTTTATATACTCAATAAATGTACTAAGACTAATCCTATATTACCTATACTAAGGTATGAGGTATAAAACTTAGGAATGTAATGCATGTTAACAAGATATGTATAATAAACAAAGTTGGTACCTTATCAACAATGTTTGAGTATGGTTAATAAACGTCAGTTGAGTGATAAACCGGAATGAAGGGTAATAAGTCATGTTGACTTTAATAAAGATATTAAGTTAACAAAGACATAGAAGAGAAAGAAGCTTGTAGGAACAATGTGAATAGTTGTTGGATAGCTAATTACAGTGTGCTATGTGAATATATCATGTAGATTCTGTAAAGGCTATGGTCAGTCGAATAAGTTATTTAAAGACGCTGAAGGGCAAGTTTTCTTAACGCTTGTCTAACTTCTATGTTAGCCAAGTTTTATGTGATTCGTTGAACTAAATTGCAAGACTTGTTTTCAAAAAAGGTCAATGCCAGATTTTATCTCGGCTAGACTATTCGTAATATATAGATTGATTATTATTCATATCATTCTATATAGAAATGTTAACGCTATCCTATGCCAAGTAATTGGTACGGACGTGAAGGTAAGGTTTGTCTATGAACAAACAAAAGTATTTTTCATCGATTATTTGATGGGCACGCGAGTTTGCCAAAAATATTAAATATAAATACGTTTAATGAATGAGTGTTGATAAACATAGAGTACTATAGGTTGATCACCTAGAAGTGCTCGTAAGTTATACGGATGAACGACCTTAGTGCTGTGGACTCCTTTTCAAGTATGAAAACTGAAATTTATTGTTCATGGTCTATCGACCGGTTCAGAATTCCTAATCTATTCTATACTTTTTGAATTGATGTTATGAACTGTTAAAGTATTATTGATTCATAATACTTCATAATTATTGTTCAGTTATGTTGGAATTGTTATATAATTCATGAATGTGGTATTCCTATTATCCTTGATTAAACTTGTTGAGCTGTCATGCTCACTTCTTGCGTGAATTATATGACTGCAGTTAAAGATGAACGTACTATGAATGCCAAGAAAGATAAGGGCAAAGCTAAGATGGATGCTTAGGCATTGTGTAATAGTTTAGTAAGTTTGTATGTATTATACATTATGAACAATGAACGATGTAACCGGTTTATGAACCTGGGAAGGTTTATACTTTGATTGTAATAAGAAGATAGTAATTACCTTCATTTTATTGTATTTCAATGGAATGATTGTATGGATGTTAGTATAGTGGAGCACCATATGTCGGGTTGGAAGATACCCGAATTTGGGGGCGTTACAGTAGCGCTAAAACCAGAGTAAAATGGTCACGCCATGCGATTGCCGGACTCGTACCGAGTACCTCTTAACTTCGCGCTTCTGGTAGCCACTAAAGTATTAAAGGATGTCGCTACCGTAGCAATACCGACAAAGAGAAAAAATGTTGACCAAGTTAGGTTTTGTTCCATTTGAATGTAGACCTAAGGTAAGACATTGAAGGTACTTAATGTACATAATAAGACTGACCTTAAATCACTTATAAGGTGTTAATGTAAGAAGATCTAGTAAGGTTTAAATAGAAATTAAACGAAGAACGCAAAGACGTAATAAGTAAACCGTGAATGACGTTCAACGTTGGTATTTAACCAATAATTATCGAATGTCGGTTAATGACGTAAGAACGTTAATGAGACGTAGCAAAGTATAGGAAGTCGAATCGAATTTAATAATGAAGTTAATTCAAATAAGACATGGAAGAGAAAGAAGTTGGTTATAGACCATAATGTTAGTTTGGTTAATAACTAATTACAGTGTGTTATGTGAATATATCATGTAGATCCTGTAAAGACTGAGAATTGTTGAATTATTTATTCGAACACGCTTGAAGGAAAGTCTTTCTTAAACTCTTGTCTAACCTTCGTGTTAGCCAATTTTTATGTGATGCATGTTATACAATGCATGAATGGTTTTAAAGAAAGAGTCGATGCCTGTTTTAACTCGGCTAGACAAGTATTGAAGAATGAATGGATTTGTTTGCAAGTCCTGTGATATAGAACAGTTAACGCTATCCTATGCCAAGTATTTGGTACGGATGAGAAAGTAAGTTTGTCTATGTACAAACAAAAAGTATTTCATCGAATATTCGATGGGCACGCTAGGTTGCCAAATGTTAAGCTTAAATACGTTTAACATAAGAGTGTTAATCAACATAGAGTACAATAGGCTGATCACCTAGAAGTGCTCGTAAGTAAAGACGGATGGATGGCCTTAGTGCCAGATGTTCTTTTCAAGTATGAAAACGAAAAGAGTATGTTCATGGTCTATTGACCGGTTCATCATTCCTAAGTTATTATATATACTTTAGAATTGTTGTTACGACATGAGAAGTACTAGTCAAATGTTTCATAATGCTTCGTAGATAATTATTCAGATATGGAATTAAAGCATGTAATTGTTAATGTGATATTCATATGATTCTTTGTTAAGACTTGCTGAGCTAGTTATGCTCATTCTTGCTTGAACCATATGCTTGCAGCTAAAGCCGAACGAACTGAGAGTTCTAAGAGAGATAAGGGCTAAGTTAAGATGGATAATTAATCGTCCTGTAATAGATTAGTGTATTTGGTTGTAATATACTTATGAAGAACAATGAATGTATTCGGTTTATGAACCTAGGAAAGGATTTATTACAAATGTAATACAAAGATAGTAATTACACTTATTTTGTTGTTATCTCAATGAAATGATTGTATGGATTGTAGTATCGTGGAACACCATCTGTCGGGTTGGAAGATACCCAGATTTGGGAGCGACACAGGTTGGTATCAAAGCATTAGGTTATAAAACTTAAGGGGGGAAGAACCTTAGGCTAATAACCTCGTTAGGAAAGGAAGAGTCCGAAGAAAGTTAACTCGAGTCAAATGAGTTAAT
The DNA here is from genome assembly GCA_020205605.1 of Panax ginseng. Lineage (NCBI taxonomy): Eukaryota > Viridiplantae > Streptophyta > Magnoliopsida > Apiales > Araliaceae > Panax > Panax ginseng. The sequence goes on from CM035141.1 coordinate 46,500,792, forward strand.
AAGGTATTGAGGAAACTCAGTGTCGAAAGATTTAAAAGATGGAAAGTAACCCTAAATGGATTAAATGTGATTTGTGCTTATATTATTGTGCATTATATACTAATCAAGTTGTTATGTGTTATTATAGATGTCGGTCGATAGCTTGATGTATAGGGATATACATGTGATCAGTGAGGAGTCCGTGAACTGAGTTGAGACAATACATGTGCCTACAGCGGACATACCTATAGTGATTCTAGAAGAGTCAGAGCCCGAGGAATATTACTCGGAGGAGGACTATTCTGAGGAGACCATGGGGATAGCATCATATCTGAATATGATGATAGATGTGGAGGATGGCATGGAGGTGACATCGATTAATACAGTGATGGCTGCCCTAGAGTCGACACCTACAGATACTATGAGGGCAATGTACCTATCAGTGCTTGACCGTAACATGCAACTGCACAATATGGTGCAGCACCAGAAGGAAGAGATCAGTGATCTCTATGGGGCGAAGGAGTCTGCAGAGTCAGAATATGAGATAGTGCATGATGAGAAAGTGCTCATGACTGACAAGGCTAGAGACTATAAGAACGAGGTCGTACAACTTCGTAAGAAACTGGCCGAAAAAGACCAGAAGATAGCACGAATGTCATATATAAATGAAAGTGCGCACGAGGATTTCAAGCTTAAGATAGCTTGTTATTCTATTGTGTCGGGACAGACCTGACATAGTATAAGTCGAGATATTGTGTCGATTCTGGCGAACGAAAAGCATGAGAATGTTGTTAGGTAGTACTAGAAGTAGTATGGTGCATACTTTTGTGTAGTGACGTAAAACCCTCTTTTGTATAATTAAGGGTAGTCCTTTTGTAAATCCCAATTTTTGTGAAAGTCAATCGCGGGATAAATATGTAATAGCTTTTGGGCTATGGAAAGCAACTTGTAAATAGTTCTGATCTATAAAAAAACATTTTAATATAAGGAAGTTTTTATTTTAATTTGTTTTGTTGTGTATACGTTATGGTTCAGTTGTTTGCGACCTATATGATGAAGGGGGAAGCCAACTACTGGTGGGAGGCTCACCAGGGTGGGGCTAGAGTGGAAGCTGTTACATGGGAACAATTTAAGAAGGTATTCTTCGAGAACTACTTCCCCACTAGCATGCAAGGGAGGATGGAGATTAAGTTCCTCAAACTTAAATAGGGGGACATGACTGTTCCCCAATATGCGGCCAAATTCAATGAAATGACAAGGTTCGCTCCACACCAAGTGGACACGGAGGAAAGGAAGGCTTGTAAGTTTGAGCAAGGCCTAAAACCCTGGCTCTATAGTAGGAAATCAGTTTTTCAGAGTGCTTCCTATGGGACCATTCTGGAAAAGGCGATAATAGCGGAGGGTGATAGTGAGGCGTTGACCCAATACCACAAGGATAGAAAGAATAAGAGTAAGGGAGAGGGAGGAAATAAGGCAGAGGTTGCCAGCGGTAGTGGCAATATGCCTAAGAGGAATAATTTTAACACTAGGAATACTGGGGTGAAACAAGGGGATCCTAAATGTAAGATGGAGGCATGCAAGACATGCGGTAAGACTCATCTAGGAGTCTATCTGAAGGGGAAAATGGGTTGTTATAACTATGGACAGGAGGGTCACATATCTCCCAACTGTCCTAATCCAAAGAAAAGTCGGGGATGTTTTGTTTGTGGGTCGGTGGACCACATGGCAAGAAATTTCCCAAAGAAAGGGGCGGAGGGTAGTAAAGGTTCTGGTAGTGGCAATTTAGTCATTACTGGACCAACACAATCATTGGGTAGACCCTCAGCCCGAACGTTTAATATGACAGTCGAAGATGCAGTTGCATCAACGGATGTAGTAGTAGGTATCATTTCAGTCAACGAAATAAATGCTTACGTGTTATTTGACTCGGGTGCTACTTGTTCTTTTATAGCATGTGGATTTGCTCAGCAATTGGGATTAAACCCTGAAAAATTAGAAATACCTTTAGACGTTAATAAGCATGACAAATCCTCTTCCAGTGTCCATGTTTTCTACAGAAGTGGCAATCATCTTCTTTAGCCACCCCACCTTTAGGTTTTGAAGCCTGTTTGGTTTTGGAATTGGGTTTGGGAAAAGATTTAGATCCTATCTTTTTCTTGCCTTTCCAATTTCCCTTAGCATTCCCCTTTTGCACCATCATTATGGGAGCAGGTCCTTCCCTTTTCATGTTGTTTTCGGCAGTTCTTAACATGCTCAACAACTCAGTAAAGGGTTTTGCAATTTCATTCATGAGGTAATTCATACAAAATTTAGAGTTGCTGCTATTCAATGATTGCAAAGCAAGATAAGTTTGGGCTTCTGGAGTAATCGGAAAACCCAACCTGTCAAGGTACTCAATATACCCAATCATTTTCAGCACATGTGGACCAACTGGATCACATTAACCCATTTTGCAGTGATGCAACGCTTTGCTTATATCATACCTTTCCTGCCAAGCATACCCTTCGAACAATTTCTTGAGATGCTCGATCATCTCATATGCATTTATCAACTCATGTTTCTTCTGAAGCTCAGCGTTCATAGTTGCTAGCATGAGACAACTCACATTCAGAGCATCATCTTGATGCTTCTTGTACGAATTATTCTCTGCACGTGGTGTAGTGTCAGCTGGTACTACAGGAATAGGCTTTTCAATGACATATAGCTTGCGCTCTTATTTGAGGACAATCGTCAAGTTTTTATGCCAGTCAAGGAAATTAATTCCACTCAGCTTGTCCTTCTCAAGGACTGATCGTAGTGAAAGACTACTTGTGTTGTTGTTGTTTGCCATTGATATCTACAATTTATAAATACAAAAATAATAAGTTAAATTGCAGAGTTTTTGATATTATGTAATTGATAATAGTACATTCAAAATATACCTCCCACTATTTTATTCAAGTTAATAACTCTCACCATTAATTCGGAAAGTATTTTCTATTAAACCTTTCTAGTGAGCCAAGATCCATATTTCATTATGCCTTAAGTTAGCTTTGGCTATTCTCTAAAAACATAATTATTTTGGTAGACAACCCCTTGTCAATTATATCATATATAACTCTTGGATAGTTTGGTAAACAACATTTGTTTCTAGTCTATCTAATGGTACCTACCAAACTCTATGCCTCTAAGTCCACAATCTTATTGAGATAACTTAGTTAAGTCCGGCTGAATGATTTTAACAGTTTGGATATCACAATTATTATATCGCATCTTACCTAGATAAATAGGGTACTTTGCTTTGGCAAACCTATATCCATTGATCAAGGTCATGATGAGTGTTATTCATTGGAAGGCATCTGATTTAGACTTAATAATTTATTGAGGGATTTTATAAATTAATTTAGATCTCACCAATTTTAATCTTATTAAGCATGAACATTATTTATCATATCATATCACATACAAGAATAAATAAAGTGCAAAATTAAATGTGTCACAGTTATGCCCCAATCCACTATCAATCTTTTCAACCTAATGAAAGATTGAAGGTCAATCTAAGGTGGTAAAATATTTCAAAATAGTAGCGTAGCTTGCATAGCATGTAGCGTAGCTTGCATAGCATGCAGAATGCATTATGTTGTGTTGCTTGGGGACAAGCAACAGTTTAAGTTTGGGGGTATTTGATAAGTTGGTTTTATACCTACTTATCCAGTATCTATTACTTGAATTAGTTGTTTAAACTCATGTTTCTTAGTTACTTTTTATGCATTTAGTGTTCATTTTATAGATATTAGGTTTGGGAACGATGTGAGCGACTATTGGTAAGAAAATGTAAGGAAAAGCAATCCAGATATCATTTGGGCTTTCATGTTCATGTTATGTTCTAGGTTTGGAACTTGGACTATGTTATAGAGCTTCTTCTAAGCTTTTCGGAATATCTCGAATCATTCCAATTGGAGTTCGGATGCAAGAGTTATGACCTTTGCACCAACGAACGTTGAACGTCACAGTTTTGGATGGCCATTTGCATAACTGTCACTTACAATCTAATTTCAGCCTCATCCGTGCATTATTTATCAATACTCAAAGAATGAAAGTTGTAGAGCTCGTCGATAGCTTCGATTTGATAGGTGGAAGGTCCCGTAATTCTTTCCGGATCAAACGTTATGGTCATTTTACTAGAGGACACTGTAGCAGAAAATCAACCTCGCGCGAGCGCGATTTCCTGCGCGGCCGCGCGAATCATAGGAGCAAAAAGAAGCGATTTAACACTTGAGCGCGGCCGCGCCCAACTTTAGGCCAATTCTTGCGCGGCCGCGCAACTTCGAAAGTTGACCAAAGCTGACTTTTCATTAAACCGTGCAATTGAAGCGTAACGGAGAGGGGGATTGAATTAGGGCTTATATATTAGACGTATTTCCATTATGTAAGGACATTCCACCCCTTGGGGGGGGATTAATCTAGATTACATATGCTCTTTTCTTCTCTTTTTTTGAGATTAGATTAGAACCCTAAATTAGATTAGAGTTGAAGATTGAAGCAATCGAAGAGCATTGGAAATTCATAATTGGAGCAAGAGGAGAATCTCAGATTTGCATTCCTAATTTCCTAACTTCTCTTTACTTCTATCTTTATTTCTCAATGTATAATCAATTGTGGATTATGGATTTTGATTCTCTGATGAGTTAAACTTTATTTTGGGATTGCAATAGATTTTATTGCTTAGTTTAATCTGATATACTTCATTGTTAACCTTATTGATTGCTATGGGATTGTCTATTAAGATTCATGCTTATTTGCATAGTTGATTGGCCATCAATTACTGTGATAACTCATATGAACTTGAAAGATGAAGTATGAGTTTAGATTTGATCTTGATAGCTTGTGTTTGTATGTTCTACATGGTGATGGAATGTATGATTCGTGCTTAGGATAGACATATACCGAGGCATCGCTTGTAGTAAATTAAGAATTTGGGCTTAAACCCTAATGTGGGTGTTCACATAAACATATAGTGATTTAGGTAATGTGGGTGTTCATGTGTATTCTATTAATTGTGAATTATACGTGATATGGGTATGGTACATTGAGAGATGGCTATACTTTACGTTCATGTTCTTGACTAACAAACCGGTACAATTAGTTTGGCTTAACATGAAATGTGTGGATTTGAATGAGTCAATAGATGAAATCTAGTCTCACTCTAGAAATAGATAGGTTTATTTAATTTAATAGTTTAAATATAAAATATAATATCATTCGTTTAAATAAGACTGAGATGGTTATGAGTTAATGCTTGGTGAACTTTATTAGTTAATTCTCCGTGGGAACGATACTTTACTTACTCTTTATTACTTGTTGACCACGTATACTTGCATTTTGTGCGTAACTAGAATTTACCCAACAAGTTTTTGACGCCGTTGCCGGGGAGTTAGCTTAATAAATTTTTGCCAACATTAATTTCAATCAAATTAGTCTTAATTTTAACATTTTTTTTGTTGTTTTAATTATCTTCTTATATTTCTCTCTTTTCAGGTACCATGGGTTTCTTTGCTTATCAATGGCCTTATGCAAATATGATTCAACCTAGGGACACGAGCACTGAGGGACTCAATGTATGTTTCACATTGTCAGCACAAATTGCAACACTTTCGGAGAGGTTGGATATTCTTGCAGCCCAACGCACTCGAGAGATAGTAGTTACATGTGAATACTGTGCTGGCGAGCATGCGAGTTATCAGTGCAACATCAAGGTTGGACAAATGCAGTTTGGGGGTGATTACTTCAACAACGATGTTTATCCTGATTTTCAACAAGGTTGGGGGTATCACCCAGATTATGAATGGAGTTATAACTATCCCAACCAATACTGCATTCCAAGTCCAACACATCCATCAGATTTCTCATATCCTCCTTCAACGCAACAAGAGGAAAATTCAAGGTTGAAGGAATTCATGTCAAAAAGCATAGCATACAATAACGAGATGATGATGAGTCAGGAGTTATCAAGCCAAAATCTTAACAAAAGACGGAACAACTCATTAACTCCTCAATGAATGGTCCTCAATGCATGGATTTTGAAACTGAACAAGATAATTCAAGAATGGAGGATTTGTGGTTCGAGTTTGTAGCATCAACTGAGGAGAAGATGATTGAGCAAGGGAGGTCAATTCTGAATCTGCAGAATCAAATGAATCAAATACTCGAAGCCTTGAACAATCGCCCTCAAAACAATTGGTGTTATGACATGGATGATGAAACTGATGGAGAGCCAGAAGTGTTCATGCCACTGAATGAACTGAAAAGAGTGGACATTGAGGAGACAACTGGGGGTATGGAAAATGAAGATTATGAGCTAACTTGTATAATACCCCAAGTGCCTTCTCAGATAGAGTTGAAAAATTCAGGGAAATTTGCACACCCATGTTCCCTTAGTAGTAACATCCAAAGCAAAAATTTTTGCGATTATGAGGCCTCTTACAAACCATGGTGGGCTGAGGAAGAGATAATAGAAGAAGAGAATCATGTTGTATCTGTCATGCCTCAATGCAAAAATCTATTCACAGACACATAATGAAGAAGAACACGTGCTATGCAATAGAACTGGGGCATCATGTATGTGAAATATGCCAGTTGTTTCAATTCACGGACACGTAAGATGGGGAACCTACCTACGCATTATTGCAGCTTCTAATGGATGGAGGGTTCTTAGCTTATCGTAGAGGAATTGGATAAGCGGTGTCGAGAAAAGAGTCCAACTAATCTGACTATAAATCCGAAAAGCGCTTCGATGGGAGGCACCCCATCCAATCTTTCTCCTCCTTGTTTAATTCTTTTTTTTACATTCCATATTTAGTAAATGTTAGATAGTGATAAGTCTTAATAATAGTTTTATTGTTTCTCCTCTCAGGTTCAATCCAATTGGTATAAGCATTTAGGATCACATATAAGTCAAAAATTGAAGCTGCCAGAGTATGTGAATCGCATGCAGCCATCTACCTAACTAAAGCTAAACACTGCATGGCAGCCATAGCTCGATCCACGAAAAAAAAATGGTAAATTTTTAGAATTTCTGACTCAAGCATTCGGACAGTTAGAAGCCCACACTCAGTCTCCAACTTTAGAATATCTCAAACTTAGCCGCCGCCTAATATACCATCGGATCATGAGGAGGCGAACGGAGATGACATTGCCACTTAGGGGAGTATTCTTTCACTTTTAATTATAATGAGGGCATTGTTTATTTTAAGTTTGGGGGTATTGGGTTGTAGTCAGTATTTGTTGCATATAGTTAGTTGCATATAGTTTGATTGCATGTTTAAGTTGCATATTAGGGGTATTTTAGTATGATTTTTTATTTTTTTTAGTTTTCTTTTGTCTTGTTTACTTAGTATGTGTTTAGTTGCATAACATTGCATAATCCCAGGCTTTTAGTTAGTTGAATTCTAATTTGGCCAATGATGACATAGAAATTTGATAGATTTTTGAATTTAGTGGATATCTTGAGCTTAGTTATAATTTTATTCAGGATATAATTCATGCTCGCTGTTTAGATGTTACCAAGTAGCACGACAATGTTCCTATTTGCTTGTTGGTTAAGATTAACATGCTTGTCTGTTGAGAGGAAAATGTTGTTTTTAATGATAGAATTGTGTAGGAATTGAGTAATGACTATGAAGACACTTAAACTCAAGTTTTGGGAACGCATGGGTATGCCTGCTTTATAAAAAAAAGAGAATTTTTTTTGAATAATTACTGTGCCTAGTCTTGTTTCGGGGCCTTTGTTAATTGAGTAAGTACGCCCGAGGGGATTGTCTCTACACCTAGCGCCCTAAGGTCTTAATGGTCTAGGAGTCATTGGTTGAAAGCTCACTAAGGGGTAGCACTTTTAGCCTAATGGAATGAGACATTGCATAGTCATGGGAAATATATATATATATATATATATATATAATAATAATAATAATAATAATAATAATAATAATAATCAATAAACACCGCGGGAAAATGTGAAAATCGCTCCGTGAGTAAAAATAAAGCAGAATAAACCATTTGTTGAACCTTAGCTTGTACTGATCTGTTGAAGTAGTTGTTGTTTCATTTGTATGCATAGTTCTTGGTTTGAACCTCAATTTTCTTCCTTAAGCAATATAACATGTGAAATCCTCACCTTTTTCAAGTTTATATGTGAACACATCACACACACACAACATCTTTATAGCAGGTTAGGATTATATGATTGTATGTCATTATGCCTTTAGCTTAGTTTGATGCTTTGTTCTTGGATCTTGTTATTTCTCTGAGCCATATCATATTGGAATTCTTAACATGGCTGGAAATCTGGGGATTCATTGTCATAGTAGCGTAGCTTGCATAGCATGTAGAATGAATTATGTTGTGTTGCTTGGGGACAAGCAACAGTTTAAGTTTAGGGGTATTTGATAAGTTAGTTTTATACCTACTTATCCGGTATCTATTACTTGAATTAGTTGTTTAAACTCATGTTTTTTAGTTATTTTTTATGCATTTAGTGTTCATTTTGTAGATCTTAGGTTTGAGAACGATGTGAGCGACTATTGGTAAGAAAATGCAAGGAAAAGCAATCCGGATATCATTTGGGCTTTCATGTTCATATTATGTTCTTGGCTTGGAACTTGGACTATGTTGTAGAGCTTCTTCTAAGCTTTCCGGAACATCTTGAATCATTCTAATCGGAGTTCGGATGTAAGAGTTATGACATTTGCACCAACGAACGTTGAACGTCACAGTTTTGGATGGCCATTTGCATAGTTGTCACTTACAATCTAATTTCAGCCTTCATCCATAAATTATTTCTCAATACTCAAAGAATGAAAGTTGTAGAGCTCGTCGATAGCTTCGATTTGATAGGTGGCAGGTCCCGTAACTCTTTTCGGATCAAACGTTATGGTCATTTTACCAGAGCACACTGCAGCAGAAAATCAACCTCGCGGGCGCGCGATTTCCTGTGCGGCCGCGCGAATTACAGGAGCAAAAAGAGAGATTTAACACTTGAGCGCGGCCGCGCCCAACTTTAGGCCAATTCTTGCACGGCCGCGCAACTTCAGAAGTTGACCAAAGCTGACTTTTTATTAAACATTGCAATTGAAGCGTAACGGAGAGGGGGATTGAATTAGGGCTTATATATTAGACGTATTTCCATTATGTAAAGGACATTCCACCCCTTGGGGGGATTAATCTAGATTACATATGCTCTTTTCTTCTCTTTCTTTTTAGATTAAATTAGAACCCTAGATTAGATTAGAGTTGAAGATTGAAGCAATTGAAGAGCATTGGAAATTCAGAATTGGAGCAAGAGGAGAATCTCAGATTTGCATTCCTAATTCCCTAACTTCTCTTTACTTCTATATTTATTTCTCAATGTATAATCAATTGTGAATTATGGATTTTAATTCTATGATGAGTTAAACTTTATTTTGGGATTGCAATGGATTCTATTGCTTAGTTTAATCTGATATACTTCATTGTTAACCTTATTGATTGTTATGTGATTGTCTATTAAGATTCATGCTTATTTGCTTAGTTGATTGGCCATCAATTACTGTGTTAACTCATATGAACTTGAAAGATGAAGTATGGGTTTAGATTTGATCTTGATAGCTTGTGTTTCTATGTTCTACATGGTGATGGAATGTATGATTCGTGCTTAGGATAAACATATACTAAGGCATCGCTCGTAATCAATTAAAAATTTGGGCTTAAACCCTAATGATTTGTAAATCAAATAGTCATATAGTGGTTTAGGTAATTTGGGTGTTCATGTGTATTATATCAATTGTGGATTATACGTGATATGGGTATGGTACATTGAGAGATGGCTATACTTTACGTTCGTGTTCTCGACTAACAAACCGGTACAATTAGTTTGGCTTAACATGAAATGTTTGGATTTGAATGAGTCAATAGATGAAATTGTGATCTCATGTCTTCATTATCTAGTCTCACTCTAGAAATAGTTAGGTTTATTTAATTTAATAGTTTAAATATAAAATATAATATCATTCGTTTAAATAAGACTAAGATGGTTATGAGTTAATGCTTGGTGAACTTTATTAGTTAATTCTCTGTGGGAATGATACTTTACTTACTCTTTATTACTTGTTGACCACGTATACATGTGTGTTGTGCGTAACTAGAATTTACCCAACAGGGGGGTTCCAAGGGGGGGTCTCCCCCCTGGTTGTGGTCCGGTTGACCGATCAGCCGGCGGGGTCCAATCTGTATTTTAGAATTTTTCATACGAATCTCTGAAACAATTCCAAAATCATATCAAATCCCCAAAATACTCACAAAAAATAGTACACCCAAAATATATCATATATGTCCAGTTTCATATAATAATATTAAACCGAATCTTCATGCTTCTAATCCAATTAGAACAGAAGTTGTATTGTTATTCCACCTTCTAAGATACGATTAACAGAACATCATATACATGCATATCTATTATTGATATTCATAAAACCAGAATATGCCTACATATAGAATATCAGATACTCAATTTCATATAGGTAAAATTGTATAATCATATATCATATATATCGAAAACAATATAATCAATTTCAGATCGGTAAAATTGTATCATCATATATCATATATATCGAAAATAATAAAACACGTAATCTGAATTAATCGTTTCGTAAATAGCTCTTATACCACTGTGGGGGTTTCGGCACATAAAATGCAACGAAAATTAAACAATTTAAAGTGAAATTTTGAAACCCTAAAATAGGATCTAAGCGAAAACCATATTAATTCAGTGGTTAGAAATTTATACCGATTATTGAAGCTAGAATCGATGCGGTCGAATCTCCAACGCAATCCAAACGAACTGCGTCTCTACGGTATCCACACGAACGCCCCACGAATTGTCGTATGATCTGCAGAAAAAGGAACCGCGGTACTAGCCACCAAGGATGAGGATTTTCGAAACTATTTTTCTCTAGTCTCTCTCTAAGAGCGGCTAAGGTTTTGGTTAATAATCATCCTCCCTAAATGGCTGATATATCTTGTATATAGCAGTTAGAAGGAATTAATCAAAACCTAATCAAATTAAAATTCGAATTTAAATATATATATATATATATATATATATATATATATATATATATATATATATATATATATATAAATTATCCTTTTAAGTTAAATTAAGTGATTTAAATACTCTCAATCATATTGATATATTTAAATCCTTCCAATTTAAATTAATTCCCTTTTAAATTACGTTTCTATGTGTGTGACCCTATAGGTTATTATTATGTTGGCAATAATTTTGAATCATATTATAAAATTATAAATAGTGAGCAGCATCTAGTAATGCATCACTGCTACCCAAGTGAATAATAATAAGATCGATGATTCAATGCGACCTTTTCGTGACCAATGTTTCAATATAATTTAATCCTTATAACCTTGACATCCTAGATTAAACTCGAGTCATGCAATGTGTCATACTCTTCATAATTTAATCTGAGTTTTCTTGATCAATGAGTAGACTATATGAAACAAATCACTATTTGAGCATGGCCATGCATTTCATAGTCCTACTCAATCAAGAGGCCTATGGATATCACCCCTATTATATAGGAGGGATAAATTCCATCTAGATCACTCATATTCCTCTCAGGATTCATGATGTACCCAATAATCACCTTTATAGTCCTCCCTATTAAAGGTGACCTTTGATGATATCAAAATATATAAATTCCCATGTAGTAATTGTAACAATCCAAAATTTTATTTGTAATTTAAAATATTTATTAAATTAAATAAATATTTTATTTATGTGATTGTTGTTAGTATATATTTGTGAATTAAATAATACTCTAATTTAATTTAACAGTTAGAGAGTTGTTAAAGATTACATGAGTTGCTATATTGATGTCGTAATTTAATAATTAAAGTGATATATTAATTGTTAATTAAAATTATAATGAGATTATAATTTTGTGATATTTGGTTAAGTGAGAAATTTATTTAGTATGTGGTAATTAGTTTATTTAATTAAGATTGGATATGGAAATCCAAGTAATCAATGTGAGACAATAAACTATATTTATTAAAAGAGTTTTAATTTGATTTTACCAAACAAAACCTTAGAGCTTTTGAAATTCTTATTTTAATCTTGTTTTGCCAAAAAGGCTTAAGGAATGATTAAGTCATTATTTTAATATGGTTTTGCCAAACAAGACTTAGGGCATTAAAAATTCTAATTTTTGTAACTTATATATTAAATTGATAATGAGTATATGTAATTATATTGGGAGTTACATATTCTATAATTATATGTGTTATATGTATATTGTATATACACTAAATTATGTTAATTTTTTAAACCTAAGTCTAAACTAAGAACAATAGAGAGAGAAAGGCGGCTACATATTTTGGTAGTTATAGGGAGTCTAGGAGGGGTCTTGGATCTTCATACAACTTAAAATCATAAGCTACTTTCAAGAAGGCTTGCAAGAAGAAAAAGGTAAGAAAATGAAAGTTTTCACTTTTTGTGCTCTTTTTGTTAGATCTTTATGAACCAAGCAACTTTTGTTTTGGATCATTAAAAACTCATGATTTACATGAGTATTGGTATTTTATATATGTATCAAAGTATTTTTGAAATCAAAAGTTAGATCCAAAGTGAGGAAATCAAGTTTTGTACCAGAAGGTTTAAGAAAAAGCTTTCTTTGTATGCTATATATATTTTTTTATGTTAGATTCTTTGGGTTCATGTGATTAATGGTTTAAAACATGTTAGCATGCTAGATACATGAGTTAAGGGCAAAACTCCTTTGGAATCACTCAAATATGTTAAGAAATGAGCAAGTTATGAATTAAATCCCAAACTACCTTAAACTGTTGAACACAAGCTCTTGATCGATCACCATTCATCCATTTTTCGGGACCAAAACATAACCAAAATAGATGTTTGTCGGAAATTAAGAATCCAACGATACCTATTGGACCTAAATCCGATTTGTAGATTTCGCTTTTATAAGCGTTTAGCTTAAGGACCCCAAATCGGAAAATGAACCAACTGTTGAAGAAAGCCTTGCAGACCAGTCACTTTGGGCCTGATTTAAGGGACCTAGACAGATTGGAATTTGGTATTTGATAACTGAAAATTGTAGTTCAAGAAGATACGGATCCAACGAGTTTGATTGGGCCTCAATCGGAGTTGTGGATCTCGTAATACAAGCGTTTCTGTAAAAGACTCCAAAACTGAAAATGTTTACATGGCATGTAATGGTCAGTCGGTAGTGGCCTGATTTCAGGGTGCTATACTGTGCCAAATGGACCGCTTCTTGAGCCTACAACGTAGCTTGGGAAGTCACTGTTCTAACAATACCAAGTGGGCCCAAATCGGACTTGTAGATCACCGTCTACAAGTGTTTATGTGGAGGACCCCAAATTTAAACGAAAATTATAGAATAAATAGAAAATAAATATTAGAAATTCATAATAAATTTGTAAAAATTATTTTAAAGCCTAAAAATGGGTTTTTACTAATTTGGAATATATTTCACCGATATTTTAATATTTTAAATATTAATGATGAGTTAATTTATTTAATTATTATATTAAATAAATTACATAAAAATAATTTTAATACTTTAAAATCATTTGAAATTATATTAAAGTGTAAGGAAATATTTTAAGTTATTTTTATGACTTTTAATATTTTGTAATGAATTTCATTAATAAATTAATATAAATGATAATGGAATTAAGTAATATTTAATTCATATTAATATGATATTAATGATTGAAAATCATGATAAATGATAATAATTATCTCAAAATTATTATAAGTCATTGAAAATATTTTTGATTTGAAATGAAATTATCTAAGGTAAATGTAAAGCATTTAGGCAAAGTCTTATGGAAATTAAACTCATGAATTATCTCGACTAGACTTTTTTTGGATGTCGAAAATTATACCGAATTCAACTTAGATCTGAAATAGTTTGACTTGATCACTAATTTTTAGGTATTTTATGTGGTGATAGGATTATGTGGTAATTTGTTAGGTTATATTATAACTGTATTTAACAGTACTATACTGTGATGATATTCTAATATTTTGAGATCGGTATTATCTATATTAGGTCTTCAGAAAAAGCGATATAGGTTAACGTAGAATCGATAATCAATGGTACAGGCAAGTTCTCTAACTCGATCTCGAATTGATATTTTTGAAATATGCTTGGAGTTAATCATTACTGATTATACCATGTCTATGAATTATTGATTCTCACTCTGTGCACATTTCATGTATTCATCAGGTATGAAAGGCTGATCACCTTCATTACCATTTGGTCTAGTTGATTTATTCATGTTGATTATTCGTTCAACTATGAAAATTTATTCATGCTCTTTCGCAATGTATATATTGTAGAAAGTTAGCCAACTTATTGTTCAATTCTTTCGATCATGATATATCCTTAATTGAACTTATACTTGCTGGGCAAAATTGTTGCTCACCCTTGCTATATCATGATAAACATTGCAGATTATGACGAATACATCGGTTACAATAAAAGTCCAAGATAAGTCAGCTTTGGATTATATGCAATATGACTAAAGTTGTAATAAAGAATATATGATAATAGCTTTGTATGTCTGATAGGATATTGATTTAGGTATTATGTGAAGGTTCTCGACCTTGGGGATAGTGTGTAATGTTTAATGTATAAAAAAATTATGTTTATATCTTCCGCAATAGTTATAGAAATAGTACATCAGATTCGTGGTGATTTGGGACCCGAATCTGGGGATGTTACAGTAATATAGTGATTTCAGGTCGGAGGATCATTACATCATTGTCACTATGAGAATTGCTAATGACACTTTGCATAATGCTCCACATAGAATTTGTGACACCCCCAAAATAGGTTTACATCACCCATTTTGAGTCGCCAAATACATGGTACATAAATCAAATACAAACTTCTTTTATACAATGCGCCAACAGCGTAGCTTAGAGTTTTTACACGAATATTGTCTCATAGACAGTATTCAAACTCAAATGAAGTCCTCATTACATTTATTATCACACTATTTCATAAAATAGTGAGGACTACTATAGCCACCATCTCGGACCGTCACTCTGTTCCTCGAGAAGTCCCAGCTACGTTCTCATTTCCTAAAGAGAACAATGAAAGAAAAATGGTGAGCTCAACTAGCCCGGCAAGAAATATTATGACTAAGATAATGCAGAATAAATTATCGTTAGCCTTCAACAATGTTAAACAGATAAAATACAATAAAAATCAAGTTTAACTGCAGTGGAACAAGCAATCCATTAGAAGAGTCAAGTAGAGCATGATATCTACTATCTTCTATGATTTTTCATTAACTTTATTGCTGAGACTCAGCTTAATAAATAAACCACATCATTGAATCATCCCTGCACTACGGGCCAAGGATATTCATGTAATCATCAATGGTCATAATCATACCAACAACTGTATATCAATTCACTACGGGCCAATGAGGACTTTTACCACATCATTTGTAACATTACGGTTATAATTATGCCGAATAATCCCTGGTCATATTCAGACCAATCTGTTGGGAGAATGCATATTATGATTTGATGTTTTAATATATATGCTCATGATTATTTGTAAAGTCCTTCCAAGTAAGATATGTACAAGTACTTAGTGATAGATCAAATTTGTTAGGTTGATCTAAGATCTTAACGTGTATCATTCTGTAATAAAATGTATAGATAGAAAGATTAAAGCTGTTAGGTTGATCTTAAGATGTAATAGATAGGGTTCAAAGAAATCGTAGTGTATCATCTGATCAACATTGCAGAAGTCAAGGCAGAAACGTAGTGCTTAACAGATTGTAGTGTGTGCCTGGCTTGAAGGGACTCTTCAGAAATCGTAGAGTGGTCCCAACGTTTGTCGAGCAAACTCCACGATCACAGTGTGCTGAAGGAAACATGGATTTTACAAGTCAACGATCGTAGTGTGCTCTCGGGAACGTAGAGTCAACAACACGAGCAAGAAAAGATCGTAGTGTGCAAGGGTTTAAGAGAAATCGTAGTGCTCTCTAACTGATAGCATCAGATCAAGCACCAAGGCAACAAGTCACTACGATCTGAATCGTAGAGTATCATGATCCGAATCGTAGAGCATCATCTGTCTCATGTCAGAAAACGTCGAGCCTCATGATTTGTGTAAAGGTAGATTTCAACATATGAGGAATGGATTCTAGATGTTGTAGTACTCATCAGTCCCAGAGTATATGAAATATCCTTAGTATGCAACAAAGAAGCGTATTGAAGAAGCTAAGGATAATACCATGGATAAGAGGGACAAAACACCTTTTCAGGTGGTTGGTGAGAAAGCAGTCTGCTGTGTCAGTGGGCCAGAATGCAGTTTCAGAAGATGTGCATAAATGTCTCCATCAAAGATCAAAAAAGTCAAATGCATTTAATGTCTCAACGGATTGATCCAACGGATAGTTTTCAAGATCACATATATGCAGATCAGACAGATGAGAGAGAACTAAGCAAGCATTGAACAAATAACGTGAACATCTCTCTCAAGCTCAACTCTACGATCTGAGATATTGCAAAGCTTGCTCAGCTACTCAGTTATTTAGAATAAGTGCTTACACAGCAACTGAGTAGCAACCATTAAGAACACAACATTATCAACCAACTGAAGAAGAGTACCAAGTCTGCTGGACTTGAAGAGTTCGTAGTGAACTATAAGAAAGCCAAGTCTGCTGGACTTGAAGAATTCAAGAGTGAACTAAGAAGTTCTTAGACTGCTAGTCTAGAAGGAATATGATTGATTCTGAAGTTGTAACAGACATCCTTAATGGATATCCTACTCGTTGAGTAGAAGAGTGGACTAGGAGCTTTAAGTGCTCTGAACCACTTAAAAACGACTGTGTCATTTTCATTCATATCATAACTGCTATATCTGTTATACTGCCATAACTGTCTCACCCTCATTACTCCATTGCTTGGTAAAGAAGATTAAAACAAACATTTATTCCGCTAAGTTTTAATCATTATGACAGAACAAGTTTAAAACGAAAAGATTGTTAAATATCTATTCAAATTTCCCTTCTAGATAACTATTGTGCCAACTAGGAACTAACAATTGGTATCGAGTAGGTTCTATTTTATAGCTTACAAGCTTTAGTAGATCCAATGGCACTTCGTTATCGCGAATCCAGACCTGGGGAGGCAAGAAGCCACCAATGTGCAACAAGGATAAATTTGCTAACTGGAAAGTCAGGATGCAAGCATACATGGACTCAATAGATGAAGATCTATTTGAGACCGTTCAAAATGGGCCTTATACACCAATAAAGCTTGCACCAACCAATGACGATCCAAACAGAGTTCAACTCAAAGTTAAAGAAGAATGGACAGACACATAGAAGAAAGTCGTCCAACTTGATAAGAAGGCTAAGAACATCCTGTTCCAATCCTTAGAGGATGATCTGTTTGAAAATGTTTTAAACAACAAAACATCTAAGGAAGTTTGGGAAGAATTGCTGATCATGCACGAATGAACTGAAGAACATAGAGAAAACAAACAATCTCTTCTAACACAGCAATACAAAATGTTCGCTCATGTGCAAGGAGAAAATGTAACTGCCACCTATGAAAGATTCAACGTCCTGCTCAACTCTCTACGAGCATATGGAAAGGTCTATCCTAACAAAGATCTGACCATAAAGTTCATGAGAGCCCTACCAAGTAGGTGGGATGCCAAGACCACCGCAATAAGAGAGTTAAAGAATCTCAACGAGATGACAATTCAACAACTATATGGCAATCTCCTGACATACGAACTGGAGCTAATCCAACGTGCTGAAACCTTATCAGAAGGAAGAAGGAAGGATAAGGGTGTTGCTCTCAAGGCAACTGAAAGTGCATCAAAGGTCAACACTGAGATTGACTCTGATGATGATGAAGACGATGATGATGACTTTGCTATGTTGGTAAAGAGACTAATAAGGTTCATGCGACAAGGAAGAATCAGCAAGCCAAAGAAGGTCAGCAATTACAGCATTCAGGAGCAAATGAATGACCTATGCTACAACTGCAAAAAGCTTAGCCACTTCATCGCCAACTGCAATAAACCTATCAAAGAAGTACTAAAGAAGAAAACACATGCAAAGAAGGAATACAAAGGAAACAAGAGGCCTCATAAAAGAGACAAAGGCACAGTAGTACGGAGGATCGTGGAGTGATTCGGATAATGACTCAAATCTCGACTCGGAGATGAAGAAGAACCACAAATGGCCAATCTGTGCTTAATGGCCAAACATACAAAGGACAAACAAAGCCTCAACATATATAATGTAAGTCTCGATGAGGTATTTGATTTCAACTCACCTGATGTAGACATGAATGACTTAATAACTGCACTGCATGGCATAACCACTGATCTACATCAATACATGAAGTGGTTCAGAGTCTTGTCTAAAGATCATTCACTTCTTCAAGAGGAGAAGAAGAAAGTTCAAGATGAGCTTGAAACAACCCTTCTAAGTACTAATCTTCTTTCCAAGCTTGAGGTTGAGAATGAAACTTTAAAACAGACAAACACACTCAATGCACAAAGAGAGTCTATTCTAACCTCTAAAGTTGAGGATCTAGAGAAGACTATCTCTCCATGGAACAAATCCTCATCATCTATGAACTGCCTGCTCTCTAGTCAGAGAAGCACATTCGACAGAACATGTCTAGGCTTTGGGGAATTCATCTCAGAGCCTTGTGTGGAAAAGACAATGGAAACTAGCACTAGTAATGCCTCAAGTTTTGGTAGAGGCATTGCCTTTGTGAAATCCTCACAGTTGGAAAAGCCAGTTCAACCTTGTTCTACTGTTTCTAGTTATACTCAAAGAAGTAAAGGATCTCACGCTGTCCTGGGCTTCATAAAGGAGAAGAGTAACCCAATCTCTACTCACCAACCTCGAAGAATCGTAGAGTCAAGCAAGACCAACTCTACGAATCAACTGGGAAGGTACAATAGAGGTAAGGCACACTCATCACTATTTATGAAACCTAAGGACACGTGGAAGAAAGAGAATCAGTTTAACAAAAGGTTAACTAAAGAACCACACGAGTCCAAGTGGAAGATGAATCATCATGCACACACAGGTATGCATCATAATAGATGTTTCATATGCAATAAATACGGTCATAGGGCTACAAAATGTCATTATAACTCCATGCATGTGAGACCCAAGATTAGACAGATTTGGGTCCCCAAAGGCACTAACAATGAAGGACCCATGCAAATATGGGTATCAAAATGAAGGTTCAAATGTGTTGATAGGAAAAGAGCTCCACGACCTCAACATGGTATCTGGACAGTGGATGCTCGAGGCATATGATAGGGAACAAAGCTCTACTATCTAACTACATAGAAAAGGAGGGTCCCTCAGTCATCTTTGGAGATAACGGCTCGGGCAAGACAAGAGGATATGGCTCTGCTAGCAATGGTGCAGTATTTTTCAGCAAAGTAGCCTATGTGGAAGGTCTTCAACATAACCTTATAAGTATCAGCCAACTCTGTGACAAGGGTCATCAAGTGACATTGCTCAATAACCAATGTCAAGTCAGAGATTTGAAGACATCTGCTGTAAAGCTAACCGGGACAAGAGAAGGAAATGTCTACATAGTGGATCTTGGTCAACTAAGCTCAAATGAGACAATATGTTTTCTGGAAAAAGCATTTGAAGAAATAAGTTGGCTATGGCATAGACGGTTGTCTCACTTAAACTTCAAAAGCATGTCCAAAATGGCATCAAAAGACCTATTAGCTGGCCTACCCAAGTTCAACTTCGTGAAGGAAAGGCCATGCAATGCCTGTTAGTTTGGAAAGCAGACCAGAAACTCATTCAAGAGCAAGATTGCCAACTCTATTGACAATCCACTGCAGTTGCTTCACTTGGATCTCTTTGGGCCAATCCCAACAACCAGTCTTGGAGGAAAAAGATACTCTCTAGTCATAATCGACGACTACACTAGATTCACATGGGTATTCTTCCTAACTTCAAAGGATGAAACGAGCTCCGAATTAATCAAGATGTTCAGATTGGTGATGAACGAGAAATGAGAGAAAATCAAGGCCATAAGGAGTGATCATGGCAGAGAATTTGATTTCTCATAAATGGATCAGTTCTGCACAGACAATGGGATCAATCACAACTTCTTAGCTCCATGAACTCCTCAAAAAAATGGAGTAGCTGAAAGAAAGAATAGAACCTTGATAGAGGCTGGAAGAACTCTACTAGCTGTAGCCCATCTGCCTGAATACTTCTGGGCAGAAGCTATCAACACTGCATGCTACACGCAGAATAGATCACTCATACACTCTACGATTAAGAAGACGCCCTATGAACTGTGGAAAGGAAGAAAGCCAAGTGTCAGCTATTTCCATGTCTTTGGTTGTGCATGCTACATTCTCAACAATGGAAAGCAGTATCTGACAAAATTCCAGCCCAAGTCAGACGAAGGGATCTTTCTTGGATATGCCACAGACAGCAAGGCTTGCAGGGTGTTCAACAAGAAGACACTGAATGTTGAAGTCTCAATACACATCATCTTTGATGAAACTGACTTAGACAAAACATTGCCTCAAGACACTACGGCCGATAGTGCAGACACTACGAATGAAGTTGTCGAGCTCAACACTATGATCGTAGGGCCAGATAGTGAAATCGTAGAGATAGACCCTGAAGATTTAAGACATGAAGGCATCAGGACAGATGTCCCAACCGGTAACAGATGGGCAAGAGATAACACTCAGGATCTAATCATTGGAGATCCGAGTGCCAGAGTCAAAACAAGAGCTGCTACTCAGAATGAATGTTTTTATCTAAGCTTCCTGTCACAAATAGAGCTAAAGAAGATAGAGGATGCTATGGAAGACTCCAGCTAGATAGAAGCAATACAGGAAGAGCTCAACCAATTTGAACGAAGTAAAGTATGGTGATTGGTATCAAGACCAAAGAGTCATCCTGTGATAAGAACTAAGTGGGTCTTCAGAAACAAAATGGATGAAGATGGGGTCATAACCAGAAACAAGGCAAGATTAGTGGCAAAGGGCTATTCTCAAGAAGAAGGTATCGACTACGATGAGACATTTGCACATGTTGCCAGACTAGAAGCCATCATAATCTTTCTTGCCTTTGCTGCCCACATGAAGTTCAAAGTCTTCCAGATGGATGTCAAGAGTGCATTTTTAAATGGAGAACTCCAAGAAGAAGTCTATGTAGAACAACCTCCAGGTTTCATCAATCCATCACTTTCCAATTATGTCTATAGATTAGATAAAGCTTTATATGGTCTTAAACAAGCACCTTGAGCATAGTATGAAACACTGACTAACTTCTTAATCGAAAATGGGTTCACTAGAGGTAGAGTAGATACCACACTGTTTCTTAGAAAGCATAAAGACAAAGTCTTACTAGTTCAAATCTATGTTGATGACATTATATTTGGTTCTACTGATGAAAAGTTATGCAAGAGATTCTCTAAGCTAATGCAGAGCAAGTTTGAAATGAGTATGATGGGTGAGCTGAACTTCTTCCTTGGACTGCAAGTAAAACAGACTGAAGAAGGAATTTTCATAAACCAAGCCAAGTACATCAAAGACTTACTGAAGAAGTATGGCATGGAATCAGCCTCTCCCATGAAAAAACCAATTGCTCCTACAACCAAGCTTGACAAGGATGAGAAAGGTAAAAGTATTGATATCACTCAATACAGAGGTATGATAGGCTCTCTTTTATACCTAACTGCCAGTAGACCAGACATAATGTTTGCAACATGCATATGTGCAAGATTTCAGGCTAACCCTAAAGAGTCACATTTGTCTGGTATAAAGAGGATCTTCAGGTATCTCAAGGGTACACCCTACTTGGGGCTGTGGTACCCCAAGGAATCCTCATTTGAACTAATAGGATACACAGATGCTAATTTTGCAAGATGCAAAATAGATAGAAAGAGTACCAGTGGCACTAGTCAACTTCTAGGAAACAGACTTGTGTCTTGGTTTAGCAAAAAGCAAAACTCAGTGTCTACTTCAACTGCAAAAGCTGAATATATTGCTGCTGGCAGCTGCTATGCTCAGATCCTATGGATGAGAAACCAGCTAGCTGACTATGGGTTTGATTTCAAGTCTATACCCATACACTGTGATAACACAAGTGCCATAGCAATAACACATAATCCTGTTATGCATTCTAGGACCAAGCATATAGAAATAAGGTATCACTTCATTAGGGATCATGTGCAACATGGAACTATATCTTTACAATATATCCCTACTGAAAATCAACTTGCTGATGTTTTTACAAAACCACTAGATGAATCCAGATTTAATAAGTTAATAAGTGAGCTAGGCATGATAAATCTTCAACTATGAAATATATGCTCTAGATTGTGCTAACTATGACAGATATAAAGGCTGAACTCAAAATCGTAGACATAATCAAGGAAAGTCCA
This sequence comes from Panax ginseng, assembly GCA_020205605.1. Taxonomy (NCBI): domain Eukaryota; kingdom Viridiplantae; phylum Streptophyta; class Magnoliopsida; order Apiales; family Araliaceae; genus Panax; species Panax ginseng. The sequence continues at coordinate 46,523,284 of CM035141.1, forward strand.
TGATCATAGAGCTGAAAAAGACGACTACCTTAACGATCGTAGCAAAGACTCAACCATTGTAGTGCAGACTCAACGATGACAAAAGCTCCATCAACAGCCATAATGCATCCTGTGATGACAAGCTTCATAACAGAGCAATCTCTCTAAGAGGTGCCTCAGGGACAAACCTAACCCTTGAATCACACCAAGAGGATAGCCCTTCCTGAGTTACCTTCAAAAGAATGCTTAGTCAAAAACTCATCACAGGGATCCGGACAGACTCGACGATCGTAGCCCAGACTCAATGATCGTAGGACAGACTCAAAGAATGCTGATCAGACTCAACGACTGCCAGATAGACTCAACGATCGTAGGATAGACTCGACGATCATAGGACAGACTCGACAATCGCAGGACAGACTCAATGAACATAAGACTATCTCAATAATCGTAGTCTTCCTAAGGACACCTCAGCTCTAAAGACACAACGGGCAAATCAGTACATTCCTACACAGTCAAAATAGTAAAACCAAGCAAAAGGAGACACTTGTCCTACTTAGTGAAATAGAGAGAGGGAAGTTACAAGTACAAATTGAAATCATGTTTTTGAAATCTGAAGTTCAAAAGATTATCTCTCTCATCCTCTCTCTCTCTCTCTCTCTCTCAAAGCAAAACCCTAAATCAGCAGAAAGCTCAGTCATATCTCACCTCCAACTACAGAATCAATTGCTGCTTCCAATGTGGTTTCAGGCTACAGACTCTGCTTTGACGAGTTCAAAACTGCTCCACCAAAATTTAACAAGACCCTAGCACTACTGAAGAAGGCAGGTCTCGAAGAGGCGTTGACCACCGATACACTCATCTATCCCAAGGTAGTGAAGGTGTTCTATAAGAATGGTGTGTTCGAACACAACACCATCACTACACGAGTAAAGGGAGTAGAAATGAGACTAAGGGAAGAGGACTTCAATCTGGCCCTAGGTTTCAAGAATGAAGGGCACCCATTCTTAGACAGCATAAACTTCCAAGAGGGACTAAGGAAAATGCATCACAAGAAAAACCCCTCTGTAAAAGGATACAAAAAGAAGGAGTTCCCACAAAGGTACGAGTTCTTGGCTGACATTATTGGGAAATGCATATGCTGCAACAGCTCAGGTCATGACTCGGTGAATGAAGCTCAACTTAAGATTATGACGGCCATGTTTTATGACATATAACTCAACTATGGAGTTGATTACTCGAGTGGATCGACAAGTGGATCGTCAACTCGAAGAAATCAAAAAGCCCTCTAAAGATGCTATATGGGCGTTTCATAAGTATCATTCTGCAATCTGCACTTGGTGACAAAATTGGGGATGAAGAGGGAGAAGCCATCAACCCAAATCGAAGAATGACCCATCAGTTGTTTGAAAACTGGAAGAGAAACCCTGCTAAGCATGTACAAATGATGACAGAGTCCAGTGGAAGAACTGGAGAACTAAGGAAGGGCGCGAGCTTTCCGAGGGACATATACATTGTCGGGAAGTTGAAGAAGAAGGAGAAGCCGACAAGGGAGAACCCTCTGCCCTTTCCAGAAAAAGCAAGGGCAAGAGGAAGCTAAGGGCTAGACAGATAGAAGAGCCTCAAGGATCTACAATTGATATTCCTATAGAGTCCTCTGATATAGAGACTCTGAGATTTCTGAGAAGGAAGCAACAGCAAGATGAAGCTGATGAGGATCAATCCACCATATCAAGAAGATGTTCCAGCTGAGGGGGACTTTCTGCACTCTCAAGATAATGTTCCAACTGAGGGGGACTCTCTAAACTCTCAAGAAGATAATCATGCTGAGGGGGAGTCTCATGATATCCACATGGCAGAAGAAGAGGTCCCTGCACAAAATAAAGATGAACCGGTGCAAGACCATCCAGAGACCATTGGGATAATGGAATCCTCAGAAGAGAACAAAGAAGAAGAACAAGATGATGATGATGATGAGCTCGAAATCACTGGTATAAGTAAAGGTGGATATAGAAGCTATCTGTACAATCAAATGTTTTCTTACCTACCCATGATGGCATACCATCAAGCTCAAATCCTGAACTCATGGGATCACATGTTCTGGAGCTTCAAAGACTATCCGACCATCTCGATTACGCTCATGGATTCCCAGGGAAAGTCAACTTTGCCAAGAAGCTGCTTACTGACCATTCTTCATCCAAGGATAAACTTGAGGTACTGACTATCCCTGATCTCTTCAAAGTTAATCACCTACCATCATCTTCATTCAGTCCATTCTATGAATTTCCTCGGTGGTTGGAAGTGATTCTTCACCCACTCAATCAATTTCCAGTTGCAGAATCCCAAAATTCTATGACTGAAGAACCAAATGAAGTCAACCTTACTTTGCTCCCACAAACCACTATCTCTACGATCCTTGACTCTAGCCCAGTCGTAGAGTCCCAAATAGATATTGTAGAGCCCTATAGTCCAAACACTGAACCTCAGGCCCCTCCATCCGATATACCATCCTCCTCATCAAATGACTACTTTAGTCTTGATCTTACTCTTTACAACTTGCAAGATCAATCCCAGCAAATAACCCCTCTAACCAACAATCCTCAAACCAATGATACTCTCCCAATCCTGCCCACCAAGGATGACTTGAAGGAAGAAACCAAGAACATGGTCAAGAATATAGAAGACAGTTTGGAATCTCACTCCGATCTCATCCATATCCGGCTGAATCAAATGATTACAGCAGCAAATAATTTTCCTGGCACTATGAACACTGAGCTTACAAAGAAGCTGAGGGAAATTATCCAAGAAATTCTTAAGAGTATGAAGGACAGAGATGAGATTCACTTCCAGATAGCTGCCAAGCAAAGAGAGGCTGTTCTTGAAATGCAGAAACATCAAGACACTCAACATAAGCTTATGCTGGAGAATATCATCAACTTGAAAGCTTCTGTCTACGACTTCCAAAAATCTTATGTCAATCAAGAAAAACAGAATGACATGGTTCTAACAGCCCTCCGAAACAAAGAAGCAAGATCTGACCAACAGATCAAGGAAAGTAGAGAGGACATTGCTCAGACACAAAGCCAACTGGACGAGCTTGTCCAAGGTGTTAATCGCCTGTATGCAGATATTCGAACCCTTGATGCTGACATAAAAGGGGAGAATAAAGGGAAAGGAGTTAAGGGAGGACAGGGAGATCAAGGCAGAGGCAGAGGAGGTCATCGAACTCAAGAAAGGGGAAGAGGACAATATCAAGCTCAAGCATCACGAAGCCCTCCTACAAGATAATTCCACAGTCAGACTCAACAATCTGATCAACAGGGAATTGTAATGGCTATACCATTAAGCCGTCAGGAGTCAACTCCCAGCTCACAAGATGTGTCTACTGTACACATAAGAATGCCAACTGGAGATCCTGTATTCATGTACATGCATGAGGAAAATCCAAGACTAAGCCCAAGCGAGCTGGAAGAGTTAGCCAAAAACGAGGAAGCTTGCAGAAAGAGAAGAGCTGAGGAGTATGCAAACCCTCCACGAAAGAAGTCAAAGAAATAGAGATAAGTTGAAACTTTAATTTCCTATTGATGTAATGCTAAAATGTAATATCTCTTGTTCATCAATAAATTCATGCTTATTCTCTAGAAATTTCAGCTGCTCACTGAAATACTAAGTCATGTTTAAATTTCCTGCAAATGCATCTAGTCACTAATAATCATGATAGCAAATCTCCTTGGTTATGTCAACATCAAATAGGGAGAGATTGTTGGGAGAATGCATATTATGATTTGATGTTTTAATGTATATGCTCATGATTATTTATAAAGTCCTTCCAAGTAAGATATGTACAAGGACTTACTAATAGATCAAATTTGTTAGGTTGATCTAAGATCTTAACGTGTATCATTCTGTAATAAAATGTATATATAGAAAGATCAAAGCTGTTAGGTTGATCTTAAGATGTAATAGATAGGGTTCGAAGAAATCGTATTGTATCATTTGATCAACATTGCAGAAGTCAATGCAGAAACGTATAGCTTAACGGATCGTAGTGTGTGCCTGGCTTGAAGGGACTCTTCGAAAATCGTAGAGACATCCCAACGTTTGTCGTGAAAACTTCACGATCGCAGTGTGCTGAAGGAAATATGGAGTTTACAAGTTAACGATCGTAGTGTGCTCTTGGGAACGTAGAGTCAACAACACGAGCAAGAAAAGATCGTAGTGTGCAAGGGTTTAAGAGAAATCGCAGTGCTCTCTAACTGATAGCATCAGATCAAGCACCAAGGCAACAAGTCACTACGATCTGAATCGTAGAGTATCATGATCCGAATCGTAGAGCATCATCTGTCTCATGTCAGAAAATGTCGAGCCTCATGATTTGTGTAAAGGTAGATTTCAACATATGAGGAATGGATTCTAGATGTTGTAGTACTCATCAGTCCCAGAGTATATGAAATATCCTTAGTATGCAACAAAGAAGCGTATTGAAGAAGCTAAGGATAATACCATGGATAAGAGGGACAAAACACCTTTTCAGGTGGTTGGTGAGAAAGCAGTCTGCTGTGTCAGTGGGCCAGAATGCAGTTTCAGAAGATGTGCATAAATGTCTCCATCAAAGATCAAAAAAGTCAAATGCATTTAATGTCTCAACGGATTGATCCAACGGATAGTTTTCAAGATCACATATATGCAGATCAGACAGATGAGAGAGAACTAAGCAAGCATTGAACAAATAACGTGAACATCTCTCTCAAGCTCAACTCTACGATCTAAGATATTGCAAAGCTTGCTCAGCTACTCAGTTATTTAGAACAAGTGCTTACACAAACAATCGAGTAGAAACCATTAAGAACACAACATTATCAACCAATGAAGAAGAGTACCAAGTCTGCTTTGGACTTGAAGAGTTAAATGATGAACTATAAGAAAGCCAAGTCTGCTTTGGACTTGAAGAGTTCAAGAGTGAACTAAGAGTTCTTAGGCGCTAGTCTAGAAGGAATATGTGTGATTACGAGTTGTATGAGACATCCTTAGTGGATATCCTACTAGATTTGAGTAGAAGAGTGGACTAGGAGCTTTAAGTGCTCAACCACCAAAAAACATTCGTGTCATTTACATTCATATCATAACTGCTATATCTGTTATAACTGCCATAACTGCCTCACCCTCATTACTTCATTGCTTGGTAAAGAAGATTAAAACAAACATTTATTCCGCTAAGTTTTAATCATTATGAAAGAACAAGTTTAAAACGAAAATATTGTTAAATATCTATTCAACCCCCCCTTCTAGATAACTATTGTGCCAACTATGAACTAACACAGTCAATAGTACATCTATGCACGTAAGCCACATATGACTTTTATCACAATATAAGCATGATGATGATGACAATGATATAAGAATTCAATTAAAAGAAAGCAAATGATAAATTTTTAAAGATTTATAATTTAATTTATCCAGAATTCAATAATGTCCAAATTGTCAACATGATACTGCTTTGTGGAGTAAAATTCAAGAGTAATATTGTATCAAAAATGATTTGGACACCAAAGAAATCAATTTTTGACATGATTAATTCCCCGGGTGAATAGTACAGAAGTGAATACTACCCCGTGAATACTACTTCTGGAATAATACCCCATGAATAGTACTTTATGAATAATACCCGTGAATAGTACCCCGTGAATAGTACTTTGTGAATAGTACCGTATAAATGAATAGTACTCATGGACAGTACTCCGACATAAAAGCTTAAAATTTAACAAGAATGTGTAGAAAATATCATTGTGAAACGATACTAGATGAAGCGCAAATTTTAAGGATATTCCATTAATTTCACGGAGTATATGATAAGTGGTTTTATACCTACTTATCGGATATCAATTCACGCGAACTACGCCTATCTTAAGTACATTTTAGTGTGTTTTTAGTTGTATTTTATTTATTTTGCATTGCATGTACTTAGAACTCCCTTTGGTGTAAAAGTGCAGGATATGACATAAGTTGGCGATGGTGAATGGCATGTGGTCAATGAAGGCACAACATGAGAACGGGTGGAGTAGAGAAAGCAAGCGTTGGTGGACAAAAGACTGAGCAACAGGACAGAAATAGCAGCAGCATAAAACCATAATCAACACTGCAGAAGCCGTGCGGCCGCGCTTTTATAGAGGCTTGAGGACGCGTGCCCGCGTGATCATTCAGACTACACAGACTTGACACACAGCTACCGCACAGAAGAATACATTAGAGGAGGCGCATACATATGCGATGTCGAATCTTCTTTGAAATTTTTTTATTTTAATTTTTAATTTTAAGGGTTGTAATTGATTAAAAACAATTCTGACTGGTGTCAGACGTATCATTCTATAGTTTTACGTGTTTTTCGTATTTGTAACTAGGGTTTACACTTGGAGAGTATTCCAACGTGAAACCAAACATAGAATTCGTATTTTCTACTCCTTCTTTAGATTTCAGTAGTTGTGGATGCTTTCCATTATTGTTGCTGGATATTATTAAGGATTTGCACGTTACGTTTGGTTTGTAATCAGTAATTGGGTTTGATCGACTCTTTCTTCTCTTTTTCTCAATTGTTTGCTTATTATCCATGTTTTGCTTTTGTGAGACCCCAAATTTTTTGAATAAAGATTAAATTTTCTCGAAATATATTGTTGAATATTATGGTATGGATTTGATATAATGTTATAGTTGTTTACAAATTTTGCAAAGTACGCAAGTTGTTATATAATATTCGATTGGTCGAGGAATATTCGTTTTAACGAGGAATATTAAATACAACGGCACAATCATTGGTGGACCCCACAGCGGAATTATTATCGGATTGAAAGCGACAAAAATACTTTATGAAAATAACGGCGGAAGTTTTACCGTTAACTGTTGAAACACCCGGTGTTAAAAGTACAGTAATACGCGTGGTTGCATAGTAGCAGACGGTATTGATTATTGATACTTATGTGAGAAGTCACTCAGTTATACTCAATTATTGCTACAATAATTGATGCATCATATCTATCATATTATTGATTCAATTATTGTCACAGTATCATCTGCAAAAAATGTTTTTATTAAATAAATGATTGAGACGGCAAAGTTATTCATATTATTATTTGCAATATTGACAATGTCTAGATGTTCTGTCAAGGAGAGGTTTGGTCACCTAATTGCGCGCCAATAAAGAGAAATCCTTATTGGAAAACCCCCTCTTTCCTGAGAACGACCTAGTTGATAAATATTGTGAGTTATAATATTAATAATGAATGTTGTTCGGAGTTGAATTTGGAGACGCGGACGCGATATTTGAGTCCGGAACGACGAAATTAGTAAAATAGTCTATAAACACAAAATTTTAAGGATTCACTATTTGGTCAAAAAATCACAGATTGACTTTTTTTGGGAAAAATCAAACTTCAAAATTTGAAATTTATATTTTTGATAAAAATAGTTTCATTATGTTGGAATTGTTTGTGTTAGTAAAAATCGACATTTATTCCGATGATAATTGATGTCTAGGGGTTATATTGATAAATCGGGTAATTTATCAGATAAATGAGCAATTAATTGCTACTAATTCACATGCTTATATAACTATTTGTTCACATATGTGTACTATTAAATCACATTATTTACTATTAGGGGAGTTGGTGCAAGATTGATAATACTTGCATGACTAAGTAAAAAATTGAGGTATAGATGGAGGTATTATACTGTAATTTGTATTTTTTCACATGATTATACTATTGATTCACATGATTGAACTATTGATTCACATTATTTACCATTAGGGGAGTTGATTCAAGATTGATAATACTTGCAGGACTAAATTAAAAATGAAAGAAAAGTTGGAGGTATGGTACTGTAATTTTCGAGCCCCAAAACATGCAATTATCGAAACTATATTTTCCTATAAATAAAAGCTCATTCTTCCTTCATTTCTCACCAATTCACAAAAGCTTTAGAGCGATTATTATAGAGAGAAATTATAGAGAGAAAGAAGAAGAAAATCATTACTCACTATTCCAAATATCCGAGTTTTTCTAAGGTAGGGAATATTATTTGTTGTACTAAGTAGGGAGTATTATTTCTTTCTTATCTATGAAGAGAACTTACATTATTTCTTTCTTATTATTACATTGGAATAACTTTGTATCACGCTGCTACCCTATACTTGGTGAAATTCTTACATTGTTCTATTCTTTATCATTACATTTGGAACATCACATCTGTGCGTTCTCTACGGGACACAATTCCGTCTTTATTATTACATTGGAATATCCTGTCTCTGCGTTCTCTCACGGACTGTTCCGTTTTGTTATTACATTGGAATATCACATGCATATGCGTTTCTGCGGGACTGATTCCGTCTCTTTATTATTACATTTGGAATATCACATGCATGCATTTCTGTACCGACTTGATTCCGTTATTTATTATTACATTGGAATAACTTTTGCTGTCGATCTATCGCATCGCATGCACAGGTGATTTCTTTTGTTATTCCATTCCTTATTATACTCGGTTGGTTAAAGTTTTGAGTTCTATACTCCATGAAATTAGTGGAATATCCTTGATATTTGCGCTTCATCCAAAGATCTTTTAAATGGAAATATTCTTCTTGAGCATTCTTGAATTTTACTCTACAAAGTAGTATCATGTTGACAATTTGGACGTTATTAGTTCCTAGATAAAATAATTCTTGAACTTGTTTTATTGAATTCTTATATCATTGTCATCATCCTCATGTTTATATTTTGTTGAAAGTCATATGTGGCCTATAGTGCATAGATGGACTTAGTATGATTATGACCAGGGATTATTCGGTGTAATCATGACCGTAATGTTACAAATGATGTGGTAAAAGTCCTCATTGGCCCGTAGTGCATTGATGGACAGTTGTTAGCATGATCATGACCATTAATGAATACATAAATATTCTTGGCCCGTAGTGCATGGATAATTATGGTCGTGATACTAAAGAATATCCTTGGCCGTAGTAGTCATGAGGTGATTCAATGATGTGGATTATTATTAAAAATGAGTCCCAAATGATAAAAGTGATAAAAAACCTTCTAAATCATAAAAGATAGTAGATTTTATTCTCTACTTGACTCTTTTAATGGATTGCTTATTTCGCTGCAGTTAAACTTGATGGTTGTTATATTGTATCAGTTTAACACTGTTGAAGGCTAACGATAATATATTCTCGCATTATCTTAGTCATAATATTTCCCTCTTGGGCTAGTTGAGCTCACCTTTTTACTTTTATTGTTCTCTTGAAAAATGAGAACGTAGTAGGGACTAGTCGGGGAACGGAGTGACGGACCAGATGATAGCATTAATAGTCCTCACTATTCTGTGAAATAGTGTAATAATAATTGTAATAAGGACTCCTTTTGAGTTTGTATAATCTCTAGTATACAATATTTGTATTCAAACTCACAGTTTATGTTTTGTCGTATTGTACACGATAGTTGTATTATTAAGTTGTATTTGAATTTTGTACCATGTAAGTGGCGACCCAAGATGGGTGACGTATACCTAATTTTTGGGGTGTCACAGTTGGTATCAAAGCTTAGGGATATGATCCCTGGCTAAGATGTGAGACTAGAACTAGGAGGGGAGATACGGGGAATTCCTTCTCTAGTATGACCTACCTAAGTTTATTTGGTATTTGATTTGTCGGTCAGAGTATAATGATAATATGTTTCATGTCAATTAACCCTTGTTTTGTGGCAGTGTTTGAAAATGGCATCCGAGAATGTTGAGATTATCAATGGAGCACAGGAGATCGTTGAGTCTCCACAGATCAATAATCAGGATAATGTGCAACCAAAGGACAATACTCCTCATGAAAACAATAACACCGATTAAATGGTGAATGACAGGATGGTCAGAGGCTTTATGCAATTCATGCAACAACGGTGAAGCTCACTCTGCTCAAAATGCGGTAGAAATCTGATAACTCTCGGACGGTCACCATCATGCGCTTTAAGGAGCAATTCATGCAACAACGCAGAAGGCGACTCATGTCCATAATGCGAGGTGGAAATGATGGTAACCCACGGTTGGTCACCGCTAAGCAATTCAAGGAGCTGGGACCACCGGAGTTTTTGGGAAAACCGAGAACCACTTAAAGGCGGAGGCGTGGTTAAAGCGAGATCACCAAGATATTTGATGTCTTGGGATGCTCAGGAGGAGCAAAAGGTTCCTTTGCCACCTTTGTGTTGTGTGAAGAAGCGATTCTTGGTGGGAATCAGAAAAGCATTACTGACTGGCCTTTTTCAAGATGTCTTGGGAAAAGTTCAAGAGTCATTCAATGACAAGTACTTTCCGAAAGTATTTGTCACATGAAGGAGGTGGAGTTTATCAAGTTGGAACAAAACAATATGGCCAGTGTCGCATGATACGAGGCTAAATTTGCGGAGTTATCCCGGTTTGCATCCCATTTGGTCGATAATGAGGAGCGAATGACACGAATGTTTTTAAGAGGTTTGAAGTCGGAGATACGTCAATATCTTATTTCTCATAAATTGTGTTTGTATTCAGATGTTGTAAATAGGGCTCAGTTAGTGGAGCGCGATAACGAGTCAACGCAACCAAAAGAGAGCGATCGGCAAAATTATAATACCGATAATAATTGATCATCAAAGCGGTGACAATAAGCATGGAGGAATCAACATGCGAAATGGTAACCACTTGGTGGTAATCATGGTCAAAATAATAAGAATGGACATTTCAAGAAGAGAGATTCAACAATGATGAAAAGACGTCGGCACCAAAGACCCGTTGTTAAGGAAGGAGAACGACCACCTATCATATGCTTCAAATACGGAGGGGAGGGACACATCAGTCCAAACTGCGCGATGCCGTCCAAAATATGTTATGATTGTGGAAGAGAAGGTCACTTAGCCCGATTTTGTCGTTCACCGAAGACAAGTTCAGCTAGGATGGAGGGACCAAAGGCCGTCCCAGAAAAGTCAAAGCCGGTAGTTTAAGAGAGAATATTTTTTTTTAGTGACGAGGAACCTGAATAAAATTATCACAGGTATTTTAGTCATAAACTCTTGTGAAGTCTATACCGTGTTAGATACCGGTTCTACTCACTCTTTTATTTCACGTAGTTGTGTTCAATGTTTGAATTTAACTCCAGTGAAGTTAGATTTTGATTTATCTATTGAAACTCAGTTGGGAGAAACCTTCATTACCTCCACTATTTATAAATCTTGTTCAAATCAACACTTTCACGTTACCTGTCGATCGTATCTCATTTTGAAAATACTTGCCTTTGATGTGATTTTAGGAATCGATTGGTTAACTACTCATCATGCTTTTAAATCGGGTTGTTAGCTTTCATATTCCTAACCAACTTTGTTATGCGAATTCAAGCAACCAAATCACTAAAGTCAATCATGGTCATATCAAGCCATAAGTAAAGAGCCCCGGTCCTTTCGTTGTTGACTTCCTTGTGTGGAATGCACCAAAGCTAGACTTTTACGTAGGCGTATTTGTGAATGAATGACGATGGCAAGTTGATAGGTATCAATGTGACGTGTTACCCAAGTCTTGGATGAGAGTCATAGTTTTGAATGATATTTCTATTGTTAATAAATTTTCTTACGTATTCTTGAAGACTTCTTAGCCTACCCCTAGAGCGTGAAATCAAATTTTGTATTGACCCCAGTACAAAACCCATTTCTAAAACCCTTAAATATTTCTTCAACTAAAATGAATGTAACATGTGTCAAAGACGTTGGCTCGAGCTGTTGAAGATTATGATCGTACTATTCAATACTATCGTGGGAAAGCGAACGTGGTAGCTGATGCGTTAAGTAGAAGATTGTATGCGTTTACAAGTGCGATGTTGTTAACATAAAGACCCATTTCGTACGACTTATAAATGATGAAGATAGAGTTAAAGACTCTAGGAACCCACGTGAAGATAACGAATATACGAGTAGAATAAATCGACTTTAATCGATAAAGTTAAAGCCGCTCAAGCTACACAGCCGGAGCTGATGAATGTAAAAAATTAAGAAGGTTCAAGAGGGCGTTATTCTAGAAGCAAGAATTGACGAAGAGAAGAAATCACAACCCTCGATTTAATTGGCCTATTTGAAATCCTCGATAAAGTAGGAACTGTGGCTTATAGACTCGTTTTACCGCCAAGTATGTCGCGTGTTCATAACGTTTTTAACATATCGACGTTACGTAAATATGGGGATGACCCGAACCACATTATTAATTTAGAACCGGACAAGATAGTGGATGATTTAACGTATGAGGAGATACGTGTTAAAATCTTGGATAAGAAGGATTATATTCGACACTCAAAGGTTATACCTCAATGGTTAGAATTTGAAGTGAGGTCAAGGTATCCTCACCTGTTCGGCATACCAGGTACGTACGTAAATTTCGAGGGCAAATTTTCATAAGGAGGGGAGATTGTGAGACCCTAGATTTTTTGAATAAAGATTAAATTTTCTCGAAATATATTTTTGAATATTATGGTGTGGATTTGATATAATGTTATAGTTGTTTACAAATTTTGCAAAGTACGCAAGTTGTTATATAATATTCGATTGATCGGGAAATATTCGTTTTAGCAGGGAATATTCTTACAATGACACAATCATTGGTGGACCCCCCACAACGAAATTATTGTCGGATTGAGAAAATGACAAAAATACTTTATGAAAATAACGGCGGAAGTTTTACCGTTAACAGTTGAAACACCCGGTGTTAAAAGTACAGTAATACGCGTGGTTGCATAGTAGCACACGGTATTGATTATTGATACTTATGTGAGAAGTCACTCAGTTATACTCAATTATTGCTACAATAATTGTTGCATCATATCTATCATATTATTGATTCAATTATTGTCACAGTATCATCTGCATAAAATGTTTTTATTAAATCAATGATTGAGATGGTAAAGTTATTCATATTATTATTTGCAATATTGACAATGTCTAGAAGTTCTGTCAAGGAGAGGTTTGGTCACCTAATTGCGCGCCAATAAAGAGAAATCCTTATTGGAAAGCCCCCTCTTTCCTGAGAATGACCTAGTTGATAAATATTATGAGTTATAATATTTAATAATGAATGTTGTTCGGAGTTGAATTTGGAGAGCCTTGACGCTTATATTTGAGTCGAACGAGCGAAATTAGTAAAAATAGTCTATAAACACAAAATTTTCCGGATTCACTCTTTGGTCAAAGGTCAGACAGTTGACTTTTTTTCGGGAAAAGTCAAACTTGAAATTTCAAAATTTATATTTTGATAAAAATAGTTTCATTATGTTGGAATTGTTTGTGTTAGTGAAAATCGACATTTATTCCGATGATAATTGATGTATAGGGGTTATATTGATAAATCGGGTAATTTATCGGATAAATGAGCAATTAATTGCTACTAATTCACATGCTTATATAACTATTTGTTCACATATGTACTATTGAATCACATTATTTACTATTAGGGGAGTTGGTGCAAGATTGATAATACTTGCATGACTAAGTTAAAAATTGAGGTATAGATGGAGTACTTATCTTTGTAATTTGTATTTTTCACATGATTATACTATTGATTCACATGATTGAACTATTTATTCACGTTATTTACTATTAGGGGAGTTGGTGCAAGATTGATAATACTTGCAGGACTAAATTAAAAATGAAAGAAAAGTTGGAGGTATGGTACTGTAATTTTTGAGCCCCAAAACGTGCAATTATCGAAACTATATTTTCCTATAAATAGAAGCTCATTCTTCCTTCATTTCTCACCAATTCACAAAAGCTTTAAAGCGATTATTATAGAGAGAAATTATAGAGAGAAAGAAGAAGAGAAATGTAAGACCCCAAATTATTAATAAATGAAATTTATTTTCCTCTATTTATTATTTTGAAATAGTAAGGGTTGATTTGATTAATGTGGATAGTTATGGGTAAAATACGTAAATATTTCAATAAGCAAGTGGTTATAAAATATTCATTATTATTAGGGGAATATTCGTTTGGTCGTGGAATATTCGTCTTTGTTTGGGAATATTAAATGCGGACGCACCTTGATCTTTGTGGGCCCCATAACGAGCGATTGGATGAAGAAAACGACAAATATAAGTTGTTTATAAATAACAGCGTGGTTGTTCACCAATTAATACTATTGGAATACTCGGTGGTTAAAACACACTAATACGCGTTGTTGAGCAAAGATGACACGCGGTATTGCACCAATTATTGATTCTTACATAAGAAGGCACTACTCGATAATTGTTACGATAATTCTTATCGCTTCGATATTTTATTTTATTGATTCAATAATTCTTTGCATTGATATTTTATATTCTTTGTTGTTTCAATAAATTGTCATTACACGATATTTTCCATTATCGACAATAATTCATATTATCCTAATAATATTATTGGATAACATTATTGGCAATGACTAGAAAGTTTTGTCTAAGGAGGTTTGGTCACCTAATTGCGGCACTTGATGAGAGAGATCCTTATTGAAAGCCCCCTCTTCCTGGGAACAACACAGGTTGCCGATCTTTCGTGATTCTGTAATATTATTTGTGAATAATTAATTATTGATTTATATGATGAGGAAAATATTGATTTTATGTGGATATAGATGGAAAAATTTTTTAATGTGACAATTGTTGAAAATTAATATTTTATCTTTTTCGATAAAATAATTCATTTAAATATATTATTTTAATAATATATTAACGGTGATATTTTTATAATGAATGTGGGATATATGAGTATATGAGGAGGAAGAGTATTTTGTGGCATTAAATGTTTAACACATATTTTGTGTGTTGGTGGACACAATTATTGATAGAAATTTGATTATAGCACAATGTAAAATCGTCCGTTTGTGGATTTCGGTCAATTTCTGTTTGGAATTTGGAAAAACTTCCTTCTGCAAAGTTGTAGATAATGGAATTCCTATGAAAAATCGTGAGTTTCGAATTTTTTTGATAAAAGAACTAATTATTATGAATTATTGAAGTTCCGAAGCTCCGAAATAATTGATTTTTGAAAGTTTAAAATAATTTAAATAAGAAAAATGTTTTTTTGTGTTTGGTGGGCATCTTTAACACATGCTAAGTTGCTGAATTCAGATGATTCTAAGTGGGCGTAGACAAATTAATATATATATTATTATTATATTAAATTTTTTACTTTGGTGTTCTAAGCATTTTTCTATAAATAGGGTGCTTAGGTTAGAATTGAAAATCACACCAGAAACCGAAGTTCTCTCTCTATATATTATCGAGCGTATTCTTGTGAGTATTTTGAGTATACTTTGAGTATTGCTATCTGGTCTGCAAGTTCAAGTCATAGCTTTATATCAGGTTGTTTCAACTAAAAGTCTTCTCTTTCGAGATAAGGGATGTTATTTTATTCAAAATGATATTATTTCTTCAATATCATTATCTTAGAAATATTGGTTGGAAATTTTATCAAATTTGGAATTTTTTTCATGTATCAGGTTACTATTCATGAGTTACTATTCACGAGTTACTATTCATGAGTTACTATTCACGAGTTATTATTCACGAGTACTATTCACGAAGCGTGATGGCGTTTTTTTGTAAAATTTCTATCTTTTGAGGTTGGAGTTACTATTCACGTATACGGCACTATTCACATATACGGCACTATTCACGAATACAACACTATTCACAAAAAAAATAAATTTTTTTTTCTGTGTCCAAGATTGTCTGTTATGATTCCTATCTTTGATTGGATCTATGCTTTGATCTTCATTCTTGAATTTTACTCCACTCTGATTACTTATGAAGTATTTTTGAACTTGGATTGTTTAAAATACGAATCCTTAATATTTGTTCTTTTGTTTCACTGGATTCGTTTCCTTTAAAATATTTTTCATCATCCTAAGTCCTAAATGATTATATTACTGAATATCTTTGGCCTGTAGTGCAAAGATGAATGATTTCTTGATGAATATCTACGGCGTAGTGCAAAAGATGAGCAGTGTTGAGATGAACATGATTGAGGCGATTAATATCTTTGGCCGTGAGTGCAAAGATGAGCAGTGTTTAGATGAACATGACCAATTGATGAATATCTTTGGCTGTGTGTGCAAAGATGAATATTTGATTCGAGATATATATTGATTGATGTTACAGGGATAAAATATTGACGATGAACTTTTAAATTCATATATAGAAGATAGTAGTTTGCATTCTCTACTTAATTCTTCTAATGAATTGTTGTTTCCACTGCAGTTGTTGATTTAAAACTGGTTGTCTATTGTATTATATTAGATTTTTCTCTGTTGAAGACTAACGATAATTTGTTGTATATTATCTTAGTCATAATATTCTTTACTGGGATAGTTGAGCTCACCCTTTTCCTTTTTGTTCCATTTTTCTTCTAAGGAGGCGAGAATGTAGCGAGTACTAGTCGGGGTATGGAATGAAGGTTCTAGAGAGAGTTGTTTAGTAGTCCTCACCATTTTTGTTAAATAATGTATCAATAATTATGATGGAGATTTATTTGCGTGTGGATATTGTCTAGACGGCAATATCTGTATTTTAACTCACAGTTTATATGTTGTAATAATAAAGTTATAGTTATTTCTGTACCATGTATTTGGCGACTCATAATGGGTTGGATGGAATGGACCTATTTTGGGGGCGTCACAGTTGGTATCAGAGCTTAGGGATATGATCTCTGGCGGAGATCGGGGAATAGAACTAGGAGGGGAGAGACAAGTAAATCCTTCGCTAGTGTGTCCTACCTAAGCTTATTTGTTAGTTGGTCAGTATATAGGGATATTATGTGATATATTGATTTCCTTAATTAACCCTTGTTTTATGACGGTGTTTTGAATGTCGATGAGAATATATTATGATGGAGTAAATGAGGCCGTGGAGATGCATGTACTTACTAGCGAGGAGAACGTGCAACGAGCTCGTAATGTTCCTCCCGTGAACAACACCTTGAAAGATGATGAGCGATGGGATGTTTAGAAGCTTTTGCGCGTTCATGCAAAAATCGAGCGAGGGAGACTCGTGCACAAAATACCGGTGGAAATGATAACAATGTACGGTTTGTCATGGCCAAGCGATTCAAAGAGTTGGGACCACGAGTGCAGGGAAAGCGGATCCGATTAAAGGCGGAGGCGTGGGTCAAACAAATTACCAAGATATTCGATGTCTTGGGATGCGGAGGAAACGAAAGTTCCATTCGCTACTTTTATGTTCCGTAACGAGGCGAGATTCTTGGTGGGAATCGTGAAGCGTACCATCCGGGCCCTTTCGGCATATCATGGAGCGTTTGAAGCAGATTCAATGACAAGTACTTCCTAAAAGTATTAAATCATATGAAGGAAGTGGAGTTTATTAGGTGGAAGCGAGAATAACATGGCGGTGTCCCAATCTGAGACAAAGTTCGGCGAGTTATCTAGGTTTGCACCTCATTTAGTGGAGAATGAGGAGCGTGTGATGCGGATGTTTACGAGAGGTTTGAAACCCGGCGATACGTCGGTATTTCATTTCTCATAAATTTTCTCTCTATTCGGATGTTGTCAATAGGGCTCGGTTGTTAGAAGCGAGATAACGAAAATACGTTCAACCGAGGGACCATAACCGAGGATCATACCAAAGATATCGGTCATCGAATAACGATAACCACGGTAGGAGAAAGAAGAATCACGGACAAAGCGGTAACCACTCGGTGGTAATCGTGGCCATGAAGAGAACTTCATTATTCCATTCTTTATTATTACATTGGAATAACTTTTTGTATCGCCGGCTACCTATACTTGGTGAAATTCTTACATTGTTCCATTCTTTATCATTACATTAGAACATCCTGTTTTATGCGTTCTCACGGACCTAGTTCCGCCTTTATTATTACATTGGAATATCCCACATGCATGCGTTCTCTGGGACTGATTATTTTTATTATTACATTGGAATATCCTATCTCTATGCGTTTTCACGCCGGACTGATTAAAAGTCTTTATTATTACATTGGAATATCACATGCATGCTTTTTACGCTAGACACGATTCCGTTATTTATTATTCATTTGGAATAACTTTTGCATGTGCGATCTATCGCATGCACGGTGATTTCTTTTGTTATTCCATTCCTTATTATACTCGGTTGGTTAAAGTTTTGACTTCTATACTCCATGAAATTAGTGGAATATCCTTGATATTTGCGCTTCATCCAAAGATCTTTTAAATGGAAATATTCTTACGAGAATTCTTGAATTTTACTCTACAAGCGATATCATGTTGACAATTTGGGCGTTATTAGTTCTTGGATAAAATAATTCTTGAACTTGTTTTATTGAATTCTTATATCATTGTCATCATCCTCATGTTTATATTTTCTTTGAAAGTTATCTGTGGCCTATAGTTGCATAAATGGACTTGGTATGATTATGACCGAGGATTATTCGGTTGTGATCATTAATAGTAATGTTACAAATGATGTGGTAAAAGTCCTTATTGGCCCGTGGTGCATTGATGGATAGTTGTTGGCATGATCATGACCATTAATGAATACACAAATATTCTTGGCCCGTGGTGCATGGATAATTTTGGTCGTGATACTAAAGAATATCCTTGGCGTAGTCTTAAGTGATTCGATGATGTGGATTATTATTAAGTTTGAGTCCCAATGATAAAAGTGATGAAAAACCTTCTAAATCATAAAAGATAGTAGATTTTATTCTCTACTTGACTCTTTTAATGGATTGCTTGTTTATTTATGATTAAACTTGATGGTTGTTATATTGTATCGGTTTAACAACTTTTGAAGGCTAACGATAATATATTCTGCATTATCTTAGTCATAATATTTCCTACTGGGCTAGTTGAGCTCACCCTTTTACTTTTATTGTTTTCTTCAAGAAATGAGAACGTGGCAGGGACTAGTCGAGGAACGGAGTGACGGACCAGATGATAGCATTAGTAGTCCTCACTATTCTGTGAAATAATGTAATAATAATTGTAATAAGGACTCCTTTTGAGTTTGTATAATCTCTAGTATACAATATTTGTATTCAAACTCATAGTTTATGTTTTGTCGTATTGTACACGACAGTTGTATTATTAAGTTGTATTTGAATTTTATACCATGTAAGTGGCGACCCAAGATGGGTGACGTATACCTAATTTTGGGGGCGTCACAGCTTTGATCCCATAATGGCTTTTGGTTCAGTCATGAACTAAACTCCATTATGGGATTCTAACGAATTTTAATATGTAGTTTAATTGATTGCTTGAGTGCTGGACATTTTTACATATCATAAGGAATTTCTATCATGGTTGTTTTGCATGCATGAATGCTTGATCACCATTCGTTTTCAGTACTTGTATGCGAGTATGGATTGTAATCGTGATAGCATGCGTATATAGGGCTATTTTGCATAGCTTTGTATTTCGTGAACCAGATAGACATATACTTTTTCACCGTATAAGTTAAAGTAAGGGCTTGTGCTTAAATTCAATATGATTGCAATTTCGCATAGACATATAGTGATTTTGGTTATATTGATGATTACACAGTGTCTATCGCATGTGGATATTGTGTGAGTAGGTCATAGTACATGGAAAAATGGCTATGTCTATATTACTGCTCTTGGCTACTTTTCTGTGATATGTAAAAAATCTTGCATTATTGTGATAATTAGATGAAGTATTAAATGAAGTTAGGATCCCATTATCTCCATATTTGATTTATTACCTTAATATTTTTGTTATTTGCAATTAGAGTAATTCACAATTATAATCATTAGTTTAAGCATATAAAATATGGTGATTTAATGGATGCATAGTGGTTTAAATTAGACAACTTTCCATGTGGATCGATACTCGACTTACTCTGTATTACTTGTTGATGCATGTATACTTGCATGTGTTAGAGCTCTTTTGTGAGAACTAAAAAAGAGGCAACAAGTTTTTGGCACCGCTGCAGGGGAAAGGCATTTAAATTTTTATTATTATCATTAGTTTTAAGCTATATTGTATGACTTAGACAAATCTAATCTTATCTCATTTCCATTTTTTGTTTTTGTTTTTGTTTCAGGAACTTGTATAAATTTTTATACGCATGCGGTCATCCAACCCCGACTTAACACCTGCTCAGGAAAACATAAACGGGAGAGGTTGGAAAGTGAGTGTTCGTAGAAATTTACAAGCACAGTTAGAGAGTACTACATCTAATATGGCAGCCGAGGGACAAGGAGAAGAGCAAAGAGAGGAGCATAGGGCTCTGAGAGAATATTACATGCCTAATTTTAATGGATTACTGAGCTAGCATAGTCGGACCAAATGATAGCAAAATAATACATTCGAGATAAAAATGGGCACTATTCAGATGGTACAAAATTTGGTACAGTTTGGGGGTGCCGCTACAGATGATCTGAATGAACACCTGTTGAGTTTCATTAAGATATGTGACACATTCAGATACAACGGGGTGACGGAGGATGTTATCAGACTTAGGCTGTTTCCATTCTCATTAAGGGATAAAGCGAGAAGTTAGCTTCATTCTTTGCCAGCAGGATCTATAACTACATGGGAGGACTTAGCATAGAAGTTCTTAGCCAAGTTTTTCCCTATGGCTAAGACTGCAAAAATGAGGACATCAATCTCTCAGTTTGAACAACAATAGGGTGAATCCTTATATAAGGCATGGAAGAGATACAAAGAGATTCTACGAAAGTGTCCTCACCATGGAATGCCAGATTGGATAGTGATCAACACATTCTATAATGAATTGGGATAGTAGTCTAGGCCGATTGTAGAGGCAGCTACAGGTGGAACATTATGGGCAAAGAGCTATGAGGAAGCCTATAACCTTTTCGAGACAATGACATCAAACAATTTTCAAAATCCTACATCTCGGATGCCACAGCCCAAAGTTGGAAGTGGATGTTATTACTCGATTCTTAAACACAGAGATAGCGACTATGGTGAAGAAAATAGATTCAATAACGGAGGGTAAAGGCGAAGAGCAGGTTGTATTTTTTATGTGAGATCATGCGGGTCACACACTCGACAGATCAATGTGCTATCACCGAGTCGATGCATGATGTGAGCAATTACAAAAAGACCAAGGTCGATTTGAACGAATCAACCCCAACAATAGTAATCATCCAAACTTGATTTGTCAAATAATCAAGGAAATCAATGAGAATCGGTTTGATGAGCTAATCGGTTTGATCCACGGCCAGTAGCGACCGCAGTTCACTCCTAGACCACCTTTTCCGCCGGTATTTTCTCAACAACAACAACATCACACTCCAGTTGCACCTCAGCAAGAAAAGAAATCAGAAATGGAGGAGATGATTGTAAAGACCCCAAACTCGGGTACTTGACACCCGAACTTGGTTCTTCACGATACCATTTCTATGAGCGGAATAATACTAATAATAATAACAATAATATAAATAACAAACTTAATTTACATATATCAGAGTCTAATCCCAAGTACGCAACCTTTACTATAATTCCTTATATGATAGATAATATATCTTATTTCCTTAATACTGTCTAACTATTACAAAAGATACCATTACACATATTCAGTTTGCTTTCCTTTTTCACTTGTTCTTGCCTTAACCTTCAAGTTGATCATGCCTAGCTGAAAACATTTAAATTAAGCAAGGATGAGCATTTGAGTGCCCAGCAAGTAATAACAATTAGAAATATAATTAACTGAAAGATATAAATGTCTTCTTTGTACATCACTTCTACAACGAATTTATAGTTGTGAAGTAAACTGAACCGACAATAACAACATAATAATTCTATCTCAAATTTTTTGAAACTACGTATAGACTATATATATATATATATATATATATATGGTAGTCGACATACTATGAACATTGTTTTAAATTTTCGATAAGGTTTAACAGAACTTCATCTGCAAACCGTCATAACTTACGGGCGCGAGGGTGATCATCCCAATGAGCCCTGTATTGATCAATACTACATTACAAGAACGATAGGATCGTTCACTTTGTCCGTCTTGGGCGCATAAAAGTTTTCCCGTGATCGGGATGTTTATACTTAGACTGGAATCCGAACAAAAACAATTTGATTGGATACAAATTTTTTTTTATCATATTCAACGACATTTCGAAATTTGTGTCTAGCTGATCAAATAGCTTAGGCGGACATATATATATATATATATATATATATATATATATATATATATATATATATATATATCAACATGTGATTAAATATAATGATTATCCAAGTGGGGACACTTGTATAACCATATATAGAAATTAACGAATAGAATATATATATATCCTAATTATCATATACTAACATGTTGATAAACAATGATCGGATATAGAATATATCACAATAGGGTTAATAATATAGCATAATAATAATATAATTCTGAAACTTCTTACTCAGGTCCATTGCATAAAGGAAATGCAAAGGTAAGATACTTGCCTGATGCGCTGCTTACAATTCGTAACTTAGTTCGATCTTTATACAACACCTATCATTAATAAGATCATTTGATCGATTAGAATAACATACTATAACACATAGCACTGCTTATTGCAGTCAGCACATAACCTAATCACATTGTCACATATGTTCCACAACCATTGAATCACAAATAAACACATATCTAATCAAAATATCTAAGTGCAGATCAATTTAAAAAATATGCCGATTATCTTAAGCGGCTTTATCGGGTAATTATCGAGTCTAAGACTCTATCATGTAATTCCACATCTGTAAGTATCAGTCATATTATTTTTAAATGACTCATAATAATTTTTAAACATTTATTATAATTAATCATGAATTTTCAAACATCGGAATCATTATTAAATGATTTAAATATTAATCAATTCTATTATCATTAATATTTAATTAATATTAAACTATTAATGAAACCATTGCCAAAATATTAAAATTATTTATAATAACTCAAAATACGTTTAAAGTATTAATATTACACTTAAATGATTTTTAAAAGAATTAAAATTATTTTAAATAATTATCATTAATATTAAAGTATTACTACATTATCTATCAAAATATTAAAAGTCATTAATTATAACTTAAAATATTTTTAATTCATTAATATCCTCATTAAATGATTTTTAAATAAATAAAACTATTTTAAAACTATTTATTTAAAATAATTATTAAATAAACTTAATATCATTTATTATTAAATTAACATCATTAATATTAAATTATTAATGAAATTATCCTTTAAATATTAAAAGTTATATTTTATAACTTAAAATATCTTTAAACACTTTATTTTATTTAAAATGATTTTCCTAATATTAAAATTATTTTTAAACTAATGTATTTAATATAATTATTAAATAACTTTAATATCATTAATAATAATTAATTAATGAAATTTACCTTTAATATTAAAAGTTATATTTTATAACTTAAAATATTTTTAAACTATTTATTTTCATTTAAAATGATTTTTCTAATATTAAAATCATTTTTAAACTAATTTATATAATATAATTATTAAATAAATTTAATATCATTTAATATTAAAATATCAATATTTTTTATAACAAAATATCAAAAGTTATATTTATAACTTAAAATACTTTTATAATCTTTAAATCATTTTTCTATAATTTTAAATCATTAATTCTATTTTTCATCATTTATTTAATATATTCAATAAATAACTTAATTATCATTAATATTAATTAATTAATAAAATTCATCACAAAATGTTAAAAGTTATCAAAATAACTTAAATTATTTTCTTATACCATAATATAATTTTAAATGATTTTTATTTATTAAAATCATTTTTAAATAATTTATTTAATATTATAATTAAATAAATTAAATACTTTTAATATTCTCAAAAATATTAAATATTTATGAAATATATTTAAAATAATTAAAAACTAATTTTCAGACTTTTTAAAATAATTTTAATAATTTATTTTGTATTTTTAATAATTAAAACTAATTTTTCTATTTAATTAAAAAAAATAATTAATTTATTAATTAATCATCATAGTAAGGGTGCCTATAGCGACATAACTGTCGCTATAGGTGTTCTTCGTGTTCTTGAGCTTAACCCAAACATTCATGGCAATTAAGGAGTGACCCAGTTTGACCAACAATATCTAACAGATCATAAATCTTCAGGGTGTGATATGACTTTGATCGTGTAGTACTCGTGTAATACTACACGATTAAACAACAAACATGGCCAAAAATCATAACATAAGTCAGATCCAAGCCACCGAAAACACATTAGAATCGCTCTCTTGATTCTGGGGTTTCCGAATTGAAGAACAGTTCATGCTAACACTTTTGGGCTTCCACAACTTTCTATCCGTATGATGTTTTTGTGATTTAAAAGTTCTAGATGGTAGAAAACATGTACTACAACAGATCCATTACACAAAATCACTCTAACAACATAACAATCATCAGATCCGGTCCGGTCAAACCACCGTCAGAAATCATGTTCTTGCTTTTCTGGGAATTCCAGAAAACCAAATCTGTGGTCATCTAAGTTGGTCTGACCACCCATAGTGTTCAATATGTTGATGATTTCAAGGATCAAAAGTCTTAACCTGAAGTACATATAACATACCACAAAATGGTTACAATAAGAGAAACCAAACAACTATTAACAGAAAGATCTGGGCGTTACAAAATCATGAAATACGCTGCCAACGGATTTCTGGGTTACCTAGAAATCGTTTGGTCAAGCTCGGTCAACTAGGTTTGACCAACAATAAAATACAATCTGGACATGGAATAGCCATGATTACACTTCTAGATCACAGACCACATAACATACTTCAAATACAAACCTTCAAACATACAAAAACATAAACAGAAAGAGATCTACACGATCTGACATTTGACTGTCAGAGACATTTCAAAAATTTTCCAGATTTTTTAAAACACCAAATTCGAGCCTCTAGATGTTATGAATCTAACATCTAGCAACCCAGATCATGATTATACACTACTAACAACATATTTTAACACTGAATCATAACATCTAACAAAGGATCATTGGACAGATTTCGAATTAGGGTTTAATACCTTTCTAACAAATTATTTGATTCTAGCTTCCTAATCTGTTACTGGTATTCGTGGGGCTGTCTTGGGAACTGATCTAGCAAATATTTTCGTAGGTCTTGAGCTTGAGAGAATTTGGTTGAGTGTTGTGCACAAAATGAGCAAATAAATGAATTCTTTATCTCTCCAATCTATTTATAATACATGGGTGCAATGTATATGGCTGAGATCTGGACTGATTGCTGCTGATATAAGTCACATGGGCTAGTAAGAGTTGTTGAGCAACTCATATTTGGCTAGTCTTACAAGTTATCCTCAATAATACAATAAGGGCATACATGTCTTTTGGTTTTAAAATTAAGGGCAAAAATGTAAACTTGTCAAACCCTTAGGGTTTAACCCTGAGGTTTAGCACAAATTATAGGATTTTTCAACTAGGGTTTGCATAAAATAAATATACAAAAATAAATAAATAAATAAAATAAAACTTAAAAATTTAGTTTCTAAAAATTGAAATTAGGGTTTCCTTAATTAAATTAAATTTCTAATTAATTTATACAAGAATATTAGGGTTTAATATCTCTAATTATTATTAACTTTGCTAATTTAGCAATTAGGGTTTAATTTTAAATATTAGGGTTTCTAATATAAATATTAGGATTTTCTAGAAATTTAATATTTCTAAATATTAATTAGGGTTTACCTATTCAATATAAATTCTATAACACTTCACCTTAATCGTAATTACACAGTTACATAGCAGTTTCGAACTCAAATTGAGTTTTAAATTAGGGTTTCTAATTAAGGTTTCTAACATTTAGAATTTAGGTTTTTTTTTCCTAATTATTATATAAATGTATAATAACTGTCATTAGACACATTAACATGGTATTATCACTACAAAATGACTTAACAAATTCTTTAAAGTCGTAATTGACTTTTGAATTAGGGTTTCTAATCAATTAGAGTCCATAAATATTAATTAGGGTTCAAAATAATTAGGGTTTCTAGTATTAGGGTTTTTAAATTACTAACTAGGGTTTTTCCATAATTAGCGTTAAAACCGACAATACAAATCATACACCACATAACACGTGACATTCATAACATAACGTAATTACTTGAAATCTTACAGTCTTATTTGACTATCGAATTAGGGTTTATTGAAATAATACTAGAGTTTTGTAATACTGTATCATAATTGACAACCAATATCATTGTACACATATGTTGTACATATTCATAGCACCGAATTAAAATAATATTATATTAATATTCTCATTCCTTGATCTAAATCCAAAATTAGGGTTTGGATTCCATATCTCGATTTATCACATTATATATAACATTAATAATTAAGTTAAAAATAAATAACTTAATTAATCCTAAATAAATTCATATAATAAAATAATTATTATAATCATTCTATAATCATTTCATATATCATTTAAATAATGTAATAATCATGTTTTCATAGAAAATAATTAATAAAAATATTTTTATTGTAAAATTAATTATGATAAGAATATACTTTATAATAATCAATAATTCTAAAATAAAATTATTTGTAAACATTCATGTAATAAATATATTTTTATTTATTACATAATTACATACATACATTATCTTGTACAAATCCTCATCCTTAAAATAAAAAAAATTATATGCAAAATTTTTGATTTATTTATACAGAAAATATCATGTTGTTACAATGATAATGAAATACATGGCAAATACAGAGGTTATGATCAAAAGCCAAGCAATGGCTATTAAAAATCTGGAAACTCATATGGGGCAAATGGCGAACATGCTTAACAACAGGCCCCAGGGTTCATTATCGAGTAATACAGAGACAAATCCATGAAGAGATTTGGGAAGGAATAAACGATCAGCGCCTTGCATAATGCAGTATAGGAAGGAGGCCGCATGCACACAAGGCCTTGAAGCAGAAAGCAGCAAATCTTTGAGAAAGGAAATCTAGAAAATTCTGAGGTTCATCATTAAGAGAAAGATAAAGCAAGGTCAGTTGAGAAGCATATGAGTTCAGTACCACAAATTCACCCTTCGATTCCGTATCTGCAGAGATTGAATAAGCAGAGGGAGGATAAACAGTTCAGCAAGTTCTTGGAGGTATTTAAAAAGCTGAAGATCAACATACCTTTCGCCGAGGCATTGGAACAAATGCCAAGTTATGAAAAGTTCATGAAAGGTATATTGTCAAGGAAGAGGAGATTAGACGAGTTTGAGATAGTAGCCTTGACAGAGGAGTGCAGTGCAGTGCAGTGCTTCAGCAGAAGTTACCTCCGAAGATGAAGGATCCGGGCAGTTTCACAATCCATGCATGATTGGAAAGATGAACTTTGATAAATGTTTATGTGATCTTGGGGCAAGTATCAATCTGATGCCCTTGTCATTGTTCAATCAGTTGGGGTTACCGGCTCCAAGGCCGACAAACATTTAGTTCTGATTAATTTGCGGATCCATCACATATCCACGGTGAATTGTTGAAGATGTATTAGTGAGAGTGGAAAAATTTATCTTTCCGGCTGACTTCATCATTTTGGATTATGAGGAAGATAAAAATATACCAATCATACTGGGGAGACCATTCTTAGCCACATGAAAGACTTTGATAGACGTGCAGAAGGGGGAACTCACTATGCGTGTTCATGATCAAGAGGTCACCTTCAATGTCTTCAGAGCCATGAAGTGTCCAGCAGATGAAGAGGAATGTTTCCGAGTTAATTTGGTGGATTGACTCTTAAATGATAAAATAGAGAGTCTGGTGGAGTATGAACCTGTGAGAAGTGTAATTGCTAAAAATTCAGAGTTGGAGGAATTCAGATTACAGGCATATGAGAATTCGAAGCTGTACAAAGAGAAGGTGAAGCAATGGCAAGACCGAAAGACCTTCGATAGGACATTTGAACCGGGACAAAGGGTTTTACTTTATAAATCCAAATTTAAAATTTTTCCCGGGAAACTGAAATCAAGATGGTCAGGGCCATTTACAGTGAAAACTGTAATTCCACATGGTGCAATTGAAGTATTTGATAAGTTTCCGGACAATCCATTCAAAGTAAACGGGCAGAGATTGAAGCACTATTTTGGTGGTGATGTGGACAGACAGAAAGTCACCTCAATTCTTTCTTCGACATGAGATTCAGAGACAGTCAAGCTAATTGACTATAATTTAGCACTTAATGGGAAGCAACCCATTATTTCTAGCTCTATTTTCTCTTTATTTATTTAGTTAGGTTGCTTTAGTTAGTTCATTTTTATTTCATTTGTAATAGTTTATAAGTTTTGCATAATTGAGTGGGTAGCTGAATTTGCATTGAGGAGTGTTTAAAGTAGGATAGAGTTTATTTGGTCATTCATGTTTGCTCATTAATTCATGCCTTAACAGTGTGTATTAATGTCTATGTAGGTCTCTCCAATTGAAATCATCACTGATATGCAGTGTGGGAGTTAAGACTGGCAGTATAGTAACTAGAGCAGCTGGCACGCATATGACTAAACTTAAGAAGTTGCCAATCACGCCCCAAAGTTAGTAGCCCAAGTGGTGACAACCGCATAGGCGGTCCAATCAAGCGCCTCAACGCCCATTACTCGCGCGCCTGCGCACGAACCTTAGTGAAAATTCGCGCGGCCGCGCGCGACACCGGACCATTTAAAACTTTTTTAAGTGTTAAATAACAGATGTTGTGGCTTATGTGGACTCTCATTTGAAAATAACAGAGAGCGCATTCACTTGATCCCCTCCACACACACGTCTCTTCCTCTCTATCAGTTACAAAAAATGAAGCCGTGCATCTCTCATCCACCACCCATGAATCTCTCCATATTCAAAATTCAAACCCACGATTGATTGCTCGAGTATAAAACCTAGGGTTTCAGAGTGGGCGTGTAAGGCAGTTTGGAGGTTATTCATTTTTTGGCTAAAACAAATCCTCAAGACAATTTTCATCTTCAACATTCAAATCAATGGGGCCAAAGCGAGCACGTTCTATTTCATCGTCCTCATCATCTTCCTTTGGTAGTCAAGAGGAGGATATGGTTGATCACACCAAGTTTCTGGATTTGGAAGCCCATCAGGAGTATTACAAAATAATGACCAAAACCTTTGTGAAAGGAAGAGGGTTCAAACCTGAAGGGCAAGATGGTCAGCTATATGACATAATTCGCGAAAGAGGATGGCTTGGATTGACTGCCATGCCCATGCCTATCCCAATGGGAATTATCAGAGAATTCTATGCGAATGCGAAGGCAACAATGAGTGGGTTATCCGTGGTGCGCATGGCGTGTGAAGTGGATTTCGGACCTTTTCAAATCGAGGCGATTTCCAGTTAACTGACACACCACTGATTGGGTCTGCAAATTGGGTAGTAGGTGCACATATGGAAACGGACTTGGAATTGGTTATTGCTGAATTGTGCGTGCCTGGAACGAAGTGGACTTATAAAGCCGGCACGAATTAGCCTCGCATATTTCTCGCCGCAGCTTTGAATCGATATGCTCAGGCATGGAATTTGTTCATATGTACCAAACTAGTTCCTTCGTCTCATCAACACGAGATCACAGCGGAAAGGGCAATCATTCTATGGGACATTATCACCGGAAAATATATCGATGTGGGTCATCTTATCCATCAAAATATGTTGCGGTATCTATGGGGAAGCACTACATGGAGCATTCCACACGCGTCAGTTGTAGCTATGATGTGTGCTAATCAGGACTGCCATTGGGACAATGAGCAAATGCAGAACGCAAGCCAGGATATCACCCATGCCACCATTGCAAAATTCGAGAATTAGGCAGGAGGTGTACCACACCCGCGCGGACGAGGATTAATTATCCAGCCCATTTTCCCAGAGCCACCACAGCAGCCCTCTCAGACAGATGAGGCAGACCCGTCAACCCAAGTTCCCTTTGCTACTGGGGATCGACAAATTGAAGGTTGGAGCGAAAAATCGATGCCATGTCGACAATTTTTCAAATTTGCAGCAGGGGTTGATGAGGTCATTGGCGAAAGCTTTTTGCACGCAATAGGGACAATGCTGAGTGGCCTCGATTCGGAGACGGTTTGTGCCATATCCACCACTGATTCACCACCAAGAGGGTGGTGCGGCTGAGCATTAGGGGAGTTTTCTTTAACACTTTACCTTCATTCACTATGACATTGAATATTATAAGTTTGGGGGTATTGGGGGTAATAGTATAGTTGCATATAGTAGTATCTGCATGTTAGTTTAGTACTTGCATTTAGTATTTGCATGTTTAGTTTAGTTTACATTTTGCATGCTTATGTTGCATATAGTAGTTTCATGTCAAAATTTTTGTTTATTAATTATGTTAGTATATTTTTAGTTTGCATGTCTCACAGTTCTAGCTTTATGGAAATTTTGTCTAGCCGATGATGATAGTGAATTTTGAAGGATTTTTGAGTATTTTGGGATAACATGAGCTGAGATATAATGTTTGACACAATGCAATTCATAATGATGTTTAAATGCTTTCGGTTTGCACGGCATGTTCACAAACACTTGTAGGTATAAGAATTACGTGTTGCATTGCTAGATAGAAAATGTAGTTTTAAAAAGGGAAATATGTGAAAAATGAACTTAGACTATATAAAACATTGATATTCAAACTTTGGGAAAACATGGGTATGCTATGTATAAAAAAAATAAAAAAATAAAATCAAATAGAAATAACGTGGCTAGTCTTATTTCGAGGCCCTAGCTACTTGAGTAAGTACGCCCATAGGGGTGTCTTAACACCTAGCACCCTAAGGTCTTTCATGGTCTAGGAGTCGTTGGTTGAAAGCTTGCTAAGGGGTAGCAGTGTTTGCTTAATGGAATGAGGCATTGCACAGTCATATGAAAAAAAATAGAAATAAACACCGCAGGAAAGTGCAAAAATCGCCCTCGTGAGTAGCAATAAAGCAGTTAAGCCCATTGTTGAACCTTAGTTGGTTTTAATATATTGGAACAGTCTTTGTTGCATAAGTATACATGAGTCTTAATTTAGACTGTAATTTTCTATTTTGAGCAATTTAGCATGTGTATTTTTTGCTTAAATCAAGTTTTGGTGAACACAACACACATACACAGAGCATCTCTATAGCATATGTGAACTATTTGAGTGTATGATATTATGCCTATAGTTCAGTTTGAATTTGTACTCTTGAATCTGGATAATTTGATGAGGCATTTTGGACTGAAATTCTATTATAGCTGGAACAATGTGAGACTAGTTTGCA
Organism: Panax ginseng; assembly: GCA_020205605.1. Taxonomy (NCBI): domain Eukaryota; kingdom Viridiplantae; phylum Streptophyta; class Magnoliopsida; order Apiales; family Araliaceae; genus Panax; species Panax ginseng. The sequence goes on from CM035141.1 coordinate 46,554,611, forward strand.
TCATGATGTAGTTGCATAACATGTAGTTGCATTTTCATTGTTTATTAGTATGCACTGCTTGAATGCAAACAACAGTTCAAGTTTTGGGGTATTTGATAAGTGGGTTTTATACCTACTTATCGGATATCAATTCACGCGAACTACGCCTATCTTAAGTACATTTTAGTGTGTTTTTAGTTGCATTTTGTTTATTTTGCATTGCATGTACTTAGAACTCCCTTTGGTGTAAAAGTGTAAGATACGACATAAGTTGGTGATGGTGAGTGGCATGTGATCAATGAAGGCACAACATGAGAACGGGTGGAGCAGAGAAACCAAGCGTTGGTGGACAAAAGACTAAGCAGCAGGATGTGAAACAATGACAACATAAAACCGAATAAACCTTTGTAGAAAGTCATGCAGAATTGCTTGGCAGTTATAGAGCTTGAGGGCCTTGCTACCAGCGCATCATTGATTCTACAGACTTGACAATGCAATGCCTTGCCAAGAATAATACTTACAGGAGGCCTTAGCGTCATGCGATGTCTGATCTTCTTGAGTTGTTTTATTTTAATTTTTAATTTTAAGGGTTGTAATCGATTAAAAACAATTACAATGGTGTCGACGTATCATTACGTAGTTTTACGTGTTTTTTATATTAAGTAACTAGGGTTTATATTTGGAGAGTATTCAAACGTGAAACCAATCATAGAATTAAGTATTTTCTACTCCTTCTTTAGATTTCAGTAGTTGTGGATGCTTTCCATTATTGTTGCTGGATATTATTAAGGATTTGCACGTTACGTTGGGTTTGTAATCAGCAATTGGGTTTGATCGATTCTTTCTTCTCTTTTTCTCAATTGTTTGCTTATTATCCATGTTTTGCTTTGATCCCATAATGGCTTTTGGTTTAGTCATGAACTAAACTCCATTATGGGATTCTAACAGATTTTAATATGTAGTTTAATTAATTGCTTGAGTGCTGGACTGTTTTACATATCATAAGGAATTTCTATCATGGTTGTTTTGCATGCATGAATGCTTGATCACCATTCATTTTCACTACTTGTATGGAGTTAAAAAATAACATGCGAGTATGGATTGTAATCATGATAGCATGCGCATATAGGGCTATTTTGCATAGCTTTGTATTTTGTGAACCAAATAGACATATAATGTTTCACCGTATGAGTTAAAGTAAGGGCTTGTGGTTAAATTCAATATGATTGCAATTTCGCATAGACATATAGTGATTTTGGTTATATTGATGATTACACGGTGTCTATTGCATGTGGATCTTGTGTGTGAGTAGGTCATACTACATCAAAAATGGCTATGTCTATATTAGTGCTCTTATTTACTTTTCTACGATATGTAAATAATCTTGCATGATGGTGATAATTAGATGAAGTATTAAATGAAGTTAGGATCCCATTATCTTGATTTGATTTATTACCTTATTATTTTTGTTATTTGCAATTAGAGTAATTCACAATTATAATCATTAGTTTAAGCATATAAAATATGGTGATTTAATTGATGCATAGTGGTTTAAATTAGACAACTTTCCCTGTGGATCGATACTCGACTTACTCTGTATTACTTGTTGACGCATGTATACTTGCATGTGTTAGAGTTCTTTTGTGAGAACTAAAAAAGAGGCAACAGTATAGAAGCAATACTTTAACAAAATGAGGGTATAATCAGGAATACGAGACAAAATAATATTACTCACATACTACAGAGTATGGAAGAAAATATTATTACTTACGAATACTGAAAAAATAATATCCCTTACGATGGTTGAACGAAAAAAATATTCCAACAAATATTGAACGAAGAAAATATTCATTACGAATATTGAACGAAAATAATATTCTTTATGAATATTGAACGAAAATAATATTCATACGAAAACGAAAAATAATATCATAAGTGAAGATGAAATAAATAATACCCCTTACCTCAGAAAAAAAAACTGGATACTGGAATAGTGAAGTAGCAGACTTCACTTCTTCTTTCTCTCTATAGCTTCTCTCTCTATAATTGCTCTTGTGAGTCTTAGTGAATTGGTGAGAATGAAGAAAGAATGAGCTTCTATTTATAGGAAAATATAGTTTCGATAATGGCACGTTTTGGGGCTCAAAATATTACAGTATAATACCTTCATCTTTTCCTTTATTTTTAATTTATCCCTACAAGTATTATCAAACTTGCACTACCTCCCCTAATAGTATATCATGTGAATTAATAGTACATTCATGTGAATCAATAGTTCTATACATGTGAAAAAAATAATTACAGTATAGTACATTCATCTATACCTCCATTTTTAATTTAGTCATGCAAGTATTATCAATCTTGCACCACCTCCCCTAATAGTATATACATGTGAATCAATAGTACATGCATATAAACACATAGTTATAAGCATGTGAATTAATACCAATTAATTGCTCATTTATCAGTTTAATTAACTGATTGGTCAATATAACCTCCAGACATCAATTATTTCTACTAACAGTAATAATCCCAACACAATGAAAATGTCAATTTCATTTTTAATCAATACGAACTTATTCATCATTAATATTATAACACACAATATTTAACAACCAGATCATTCCTAGAAAAGAGGGGGCTTTCCGATAAGGATTTCTCCCTATTGGCGCGCAATTAGGTGACCAAACCTCCTTGACAGAAATTTTTAGACATTGTCAATATTGCAAATATAATAATATGAATAACTTTGTCGTCTCAATTATTGATTTAATAATATAAAATATTATGCAGTTAATACTGTGACAATAATTTAATCAATAATATGAGAGATATGATGCATCAATTACTATAGCAATAATTAAGTATAACTGAGTGACTTCTTACGTAAGCATCAATAATCAATACCGGTAGTGCTACTTGCAACAACACGCGTATTCTTTATTTTTACTACCGAATAGTTCAACAGGTTTAACGGTAAAACTTTCGTCGTTATTTTTATAAAAGATAATTATGTAGCTTTTCTAAATACGACAATACTTTCATTAATAGGGTCCACTTAATGATTGTGTCGTCGTCTGAATATTCCATGTTAAAACGAATATTCCCAAAACAAATCTAATATTTTATATCAACTTGTTTTCTTTGCAAAATTTTCAAATATCACCCTTAACTTTAACCTTTTATCAATTTAACCATTTACTAAATAAAATAATAATTATAAGAAAATTGAATACTTTCATTTCATAAAATTCGGGATCTTACAGAATTCTCATGGTGGGTCCGTCCCATTTTACATCGTTCTCAACATGTACCTGTGCATTGACTTCGATATCTCATATATTTATGACCAATGAGATTTGGTCATCGATCCAATCCACATACTAATCTCAATGTATCATTGTTGTCCCATTAACAATGGTACTCGACTAGGACATTTAAAAGCAATGATACTAGTTGTAATTATATAATCTCATGTTCAAGTCACTTACTTGAAGCTATATAATTTGAATCACAATTCTAAGGACTTTTATTATGTTAACATTTATATAACGCAAAGAAATAAAACCATAATAAAATCATTCATTTATTCAATCAAATATAATATCAAAATGTTAAATAATTATATCAAATAATTAGCCTCTGGGACATAAACTCTAACACCCGTTGCCTCGCATTGATGACCTTTTTGACAAATTGCAAGGTGCCAAATTCTTTTCAAAATTCGATCTTTGTTCCAGATATCATCAGTTAAAGATTAAAACCAATGACATCCCAAAGACGCTTTCGAGAACTTAATCCAGACATTATGAATTCTTAGTCATGTCTTTTGGATTGACTAATGCTCATCATAGCCTTCATGGATATGATGAACCGCAAAGTATTCAAGGAATATTTAGATCATTTCGCGATTATTTTTATTGATGAGATCCTCATATACTACAAAAGCTGTGAAGATCATGAGAAACACTTTAGGCTGATACTCCAAAAGCTTCGTGAAAACAAGCTATATGCCAAATTGAAGAAATGAAAATTCTGACTTGAGAAGTAGCATTCCTTAGGCACGTGATATCAAATCATGGAATATCCGCTGGTAAGCAAAAGATTGTAGCAATTCAAAGTCGGGAGAAACCTAAATCGATTGATCAAAATCGTAGCTTTCTCGGCTTAGCTAGTTATTATTGGAGATTCGTAGAAGGGTTTTCTCGAATCGCTACTCCAATAACTCAGCTGACTCAAAAAGATACAAAATTTGGTCAGAGCGAGTAATGTGAGAAGAGTTTTCAAGAACTCAAGAGGATACTCATTTCAGCACCTATTCTGACAATACCCTCTGGCTCGGAGGGATTTGTCATCTACAGTGATGCTTCAGGCAAAGAGTTAGGATGTGTTCTCATGCAACATGAGAAAGTCATAGCCTATGCATCACGATAACTCAAAGAGTATGAGAGGAATTATCCTACTTAGGATCTAGAGTTGGCAGCTGTCATTTTTGCGCTTAAGATTTGGAGGCATTACCTGTATGGAGAGAAGGTGGAGATCTATACGGATCATAAAAGCCTCAAATATTTCTTCACTCAAAAGGAACTCAATATGCGGCAACGACATACATTGCAAATGATGTATCGTGATCTTCGACATACATTTTGGTGGAGTAATATGAAGAGAGAGATAATGGGGTTTATCTTAAGGTGTCTAACTTGTCAACGAGTCAAGGCGGAGCCTCAAGTGCCAAAAGATCCATTGCAACCACTTGAAATTCCAGAATGGAAGTGGAAACACATTACCATGGATTTCGTTACTGGTCTCCCCAAGGTTTCTCAAGGCATAGATGCGATTTGGGTCATTGTTGATAGATTGATCAAGTCTGCTCATTTCATCTCGATCACGAGAAACTTGTTCACTTGAACATCTTTCTCGTATGTAGATAAATGATATTATAAGACCGCATGAGTGCCAAAGATGCATAGTTTCCGATCGAGACCCAAGATTCACTTCACGATTTTGGGTTACTTTGCAAAAACCTATGGGCACGGATTTACAATCTAGTTCGACATATCATCCTCAAACGGACTGGCAGTCAGAGAGGACTATTCAAACTCTTGAAGATTTATTAAGACTCTGTGTCCTTGACTTCAAAGGAAGCTAGGACAAGTTCTTGCCATTGGTGGAATTTTCTTACAACAACAGTTATCAAGCAAGTATTGGTATGGTTCCATTTGAGGCATTGTATGGAAGAAAATGTTGTTCTCCAGTATGTTGGGATGATGTGGGTGAAGAAACGTTGTTTGGACCAGAGTTTGTATGTATGACTACGGAAAAGATTCAAACGATCCGACAACGTATAAAAACCTCACAAGATCGACAAAAGAGTTATGTTAATCTTCATCGAAAGGACGTGGAATTCAATATTGGAGATCATGTGTTGTTACGTGTTTCTCCATGGAAAGGAGTTATGAGATTTGTAAAGAGAGTAGAATTTGTGGCCTATAGACTCGCCTTACCACCAAGTATGTCTCATGTTCATAACGTTTTTCACATATCTATGTTACGTAAATATGTGAAAGACCCGAACCACATTATTTAATTAGAACCGGACGAAATAGCGAAAGATTTAACGTATGAAGATGTACCTGTTAAAATCTTGGATAAGAAGGATCATATATTTATCCTTCCTATAGGTTGTTCCTTTATTGAAAGAAAAAAATATGTATTTCAATATGTTTTAATTTCTTAATTCTTAATTCATAACATACAAGAATGCGTCCTGCAAAAGGCATTAGAAAGTTTTAGTTGTTTAATATTAAATAGAATCCTCTAGTTTTTTGTTTCCATCAAGGTTCTTGCTCACTGCATAACCTGGAGCTACAGTCACAGAAATTGAGTTAGCAAAAAGACTAAAGGAATTTTCTTTTAAAGAGACTGGGTATTAAGAATGTTACACATCTTCATATCATCCTGATTTTCTCCTTCAAGTTCCTTTAAGGTGAATTTCTACTATTTTATTGATTATCAAAAGGTATAGTTTGATTGTTGTGTATCCTAGTGCTATGTCAGCTAATTTGGATTTGTTATTTGACCATCTTTGAACATACCTATGAGCCCTATTTCTATCAAGCACTTGTGGATTATTTATTTCGTATGACTAGCTACTTGCAGGTTTTCAAGTACAGCAAGCATTGTAGAGTTTGTGACAAATGTGTGGACCGATTTGATCACCACTGCAGGGTATTTCAAAATCTAGTTCTAGTGCAGACTTCCCAAAAGTTTTGACAGGACATCTAATTCCCTTTTCATTTTGGTTTTTGATAGTGGCTCAACAATTGTATAGGAAAAAAGAACTAGCGGATGTTTTTTACACTCATGGTTTCTGCTCTTCTGCTGGTAAGGACAATAGTGTGATGTGTATTCTTTTAATTTGGAATCTTTTGACTCCTCATTTCAACTCCAGATGACGCACAATTACGTTCATTATATTGCCAATTAATTAGAAAAACTGAGCATTATACTTATGATCAGGATTCATCTGGTTTGTTAGTAATCTACAGTTGGAGTCATCAAATCTTACTATTATGAATTCGGAAATCTTAATGCTTCTTGACATTTATTGGGTTTATTTGCCCTTTGCAGTCCCGACAAATTAAGTTTTATGAAACTGTCTGAAGGTAATTGCTTTTAGATGCTGCACAAACGGTTTTAATTTACTTGAGGCTCGGTTGCTACACATTATATTTACTTGGGTACTATGGTTCCACCGCTGATAATAAAATTTGCTCAATGTGTTCTTATAACCTCTCACTGATTGTTTTCGATTTTCCATATGAAGATTTATAAACATATAGTTTCATGGGCTTTCAGTTGTTCATTCTTTTTTCCTGCTATACAATTATTGGTGTCATATATATGTGATTAATTTTCTTTTGGGGTTATATTCTTTTGTTGCTCAGTATTCTGATTTGTTTACTCTCTATATCGCAATCAGGGACCTCACTCTGATTTTTCTGGACCAACATCTGGGAGTACAGCTTGTGTTGCAATTATTAGAAACAACCAGGTTGTTGTTGCAAATGCTGGTGATTCGTGGTGTGTAATATCTAGGAAGGGTCAGGTATTTTTCTTAGTTTTGAGAAATGTTTGCATGTTTTTTCCTCCAGATGGTTCAAGGGAAATAATTAGTGCTCTTAGATTTATGCATGTAGCTGAATTTTGACTAATACGCCACTAGCAGTCTAAGATTCCGATTTCGATTAGAAATGAACAGATGTGCATGGTATTTAAAATTAGAAGGAGGTCAAACATGTGTCATGTTAAGTAAAATATATTAAAATTTTGAATCAACTCAAAACATAGATAGCTTTCATGAGGCTCTTCTTTATGCAGGCATACAATCTTTCTCGAGACCATAAACCTGAGCTTGAAGTTGAGAGAGAGAGGATTTTAAAAGCTGGTGGTTTCATCCATGCATGATGAGTTATTGGCAATCTAAATCTTGCAAGAGCTATAGGTACTATACTTCCTTGACCATGCTTCTCTTGACTATCATAATGTTTTTATTTTCACTGTGTTAACCTTTCAGCAACTTGACCCATCTGCCAACTTCTTCCTTATGCCATAAGATGCAGTTGATTACTGGGTGTAGTTCAATGTGCTTGGTTTCCCATATAAGTTTAACATATATAGTGCACGTGCATGGATGTTAGAATGCTAGAAGAAGGCAAAGATTGTATTTTCCACGTTTCATTTCTAGTTCATATTTGTTACAGGTGACATGGAATTCAAGCAGAACAAGTTTTTTCCTGCAGAAAAGGAAATTGTTACTGCCAATCCGGAAATAAATATCGTATGTGTCTTCTTTCTTATGCAATTCAAACTCAAAAAATTGGTTGTTAAATGGATGTGTACTTACTTGCTTCATATTTGAAACAAAGTATTACTAACTTAATGAAGCCTTGTACCCAACAATTTGAGTTGGCTACATCATACAAGAACTCGATTCTGCTTTCCTTTGCTTCATTTTTTTTGAGTACCAAAAAGGATGAAAAGCATTTAATCTATAAGAACTAACTATTGTTATAAGAAAACTGAACATGGTGCCAGTTTACTCTTCTAACAAAAGGGGTATGACTGTAACCTTTGTAACCATCTCTGCAGAACCAAGTTTAGAAGTGTTTATAAAAAGCTGAACATGGTATCTGTTGAGATTTTAATAAAATGTTTTATGACTTTGGTGTGGTCAGCTTAGAAAACGCAAGTCTGGGAGCTCTAGTGTGGCAAAGGTGACTGAACAAGGAGAAAGTATCACATTTTCTGATGTTGCTGGTATTGACGAGGCTAAAGAGGAGCTTGAAGAAATTGTAGTATGTTGGAAATTACTCATCTTCAATAATAATACTTGGAACTCATTTATCAACTTTCTTTTGTGGAAGATAATCTGTGTGATGTGAATTTGTGATGTATATATGGATAGTTTGGTATATATTTTGTGGATGTAGTAATTTGAAATTATAAACGAATGGTATTATTGGGATGTATTTTGAATGGTTGATACATTTTGGCTATATATCATGGCATTAGTATATTGCAGGTGCATTGGTAATATAGGTGAACCACATTTTTTTTTTTTTTCTTTTTAATCTACAACATTTAAAAAACGTTGTCCGATATACTAAACAACAATAATTAAATTAATTTTTACTAATTACTTTATAGAAATATTAGGGTTAAAATATAATAATTATCATTAACCTTGTTAATTTAGCAATTAGGGTTTAATTTTTAAATATTAGGGTTTCTAATATAAATATTAGGATTTTCTAGAAATTTAATATTTCTAAATATTAATTAGGGTTTACCTAATCAATATAAAATTCTATAACACTTCACCTTAATCGTAATCACACAGCTTACATAGCAGCTTTAAACTCAAATTGAGTTTTAAATTAGGGTTTCTAATTAAGGTTTCTAACTTTTTAAAATTAGGGTTTTTATGTTTAGAAATTAGGTTTTTCCTAATTATTATATAAATGTATAATAACCGTCATTAGACACATTAACATAGTATTATAACTACAAAATGACTTAACAAATTCTTTAAAAGTCGTAATTGACTTTCTTTCGATTAGGGTTTTTAATCAATTAGAGTCCATAAATATTAATTAGGGTTCAAAATAATTAGGGTTTCTAGTATTAGGGTTTTAAATTACTAACTAGGGTTTTTTCCATAATTAGCGTTAAAACCGATAATACAAATCATATACCACATAACACGTGACATTCATAACATAACATAACGTATATTCATAGCACCAATTAAAATAATATTATATTATTATTCTCATTCCTTGATCTAAATCCAAAATTAGGGTTTGATTCCATATCTCGATTTATCTCATCATATATAACATTAATAATTAAGTTAAAATAAATAACTTAATTAATCCAAAATAAATTCATATAATAAAATAATTATTATAATAATTCTATAATCATTTCATATATTATTTAAATAATATAATAATCATATTTTCATAGAAAATAATTAATAAAAAAATTTTTACTATAAAATTAATTATTATAAGAATATACTTTATAATAATCAATAATTCTAAAATAAAATTATTTGTAAATATTCATGTAATAAATATATTTTTTATTTATTACATAATTACAACACACACATTATCTTGTACAAATCCTCATCCTTAAAATAAAAAAAAAAATATATGCAAAATTTCTAATTTATTTATATAAAAAATATCTCGTTGTTACATTCACCTCCCTTATAAAGATTCATCCCCTAAATCACCGCTTTAAAACCTATACATACCAAGGGTACATAGCATACACAATCATTATGTAGTAGATCTCGATCAAAATTGATCGAATCGATCTTTAACTATTCAAATAAAGCTTATCTATTTGATTATAACGGAAAATTGATTTCTAAAAGAACTCAAATTCCTCCTTCAAAATAATTTATAAAATAATTTACTATATATAAGAAAATAATATATAAGAAATAAAATTGGTTTGAGTAATACACGAGTTGCATCCCCATTGCTACGCTTTCTTGAATCTAATCATGTTGAAGACGCTTGCGATTGATTTCGTTGGTTTGATTTGTTGATGTTGGTCCCGTCGTCGCCAATGTCCTGCGCTTGCTTTTTCCCCGTATTCGCATTCCTTGCCTCCTTTCTCCTTCTTGGACAGTCTTCCACCTTATACTCCATTGATTCACACTTAAAACACACAGACTTTCCCTTATCTCTCTTTCCTTTTTATCGATAGGTGACAAAACTATCTTTTTTGCCCCTTCGTTATCCTAGCTATCACAAACGCTGCTTATACGGTCATTGATCCTCTAAATCTCGCAAGATGAACGCCTTGAAGTCTTTTGACGTTCATCGATCGATTATCCGGTTGATCTTCCCGCTGATTGGTATTCCGCTCGCATAGCTTGATCGTCCATATTCGCAAAATTTCAGATCGGGTCCGGTTGTTTCCAACTTTGTTGATGTGTTCTTTATCCTTTATTTCATTTTTCGCTCTCATGGCATTATCATATAATTTATTCTTTATTCTAAGCCTTATCGTATACGATAATCATATAACACAAAATTTTTATTTAAATAATCATGTACTCAAAATATTAGATTTTTAAAATTTTGTTTTCTCGATTAACCAAAGACTCATATAATTAACTACTATCTTTATACCAACTTATTTCATTAATCCCATATAAATTCATACTCATATCACTTGACATACCATAGCACATATTGCTTTAATCATCCGCTATCCCTTTGTGACTCAAAAGTCGGGAATCACTGCCACAACTTATACAAAATTTGAAAAATATTACCTTATACAAACATACCTATCATATACATAACATAGAATCATACCTATTCAAGTAATACTAGTACTACTTATTTCTTACGCCTCCACTAAGGATCAATTGCTTAGAAATCTGTCTATTCCCATTATCCTCAATAATCCATTCACACCTAACTACACCTAGTTCGTCCAACTTACCATACATTATGAGTTTAAGAACTCACCACAAACATATGAGTTTAAGAACTCGACATTGACCACATATTCTTTAACTATACTTTACCTATCACCATACTATCGCTTCAAGTGGTCCCAGATTATACTTTTCAAAATAACCACCTCATTGAGGTAGCTTTCAATGTGAGCCTCTATTTCAAATATTATCGCTTTTTGATATTGGCTCGGTTATGGAGGTTGACTTCTTTCTTTACGATTTGAGGGTATCCTAATCCTTTTCTATCCGACATCTACACACACAACTATCTTGATTATCACTTAATATATACACACAACAATTAATAGTTTTATATAAGTTATCTTTTATTTGATTTGACGATGAACTTATTCAATTCATCTCCTTTTTTAAACTCTATATGAGTTATTTGTATTTTCAACGCTTCCTCTTGTTCCAAGGTTATAGCCTAAGGTCTAACCCACCTAAGGTTTTTAACCCTAAGCTCGATACCAACTTGTAAAGCCCCCAAACTCGGGTACTTGAAACCCGAACTCGGGTTTTCACGATACCATTTCTATGAGCGAATAATACTAATAATAATAATAATAATATAAATATCAAACTTATCTTACATTTATCGTAGTCTAATCCCAATTACGCAACCTTTACTATAATTCTTTACATGATATATAATACATATCATTATCTTAATATTGTCTAACTATTACAAAAGATACCATTAAACATATTCTTGCTTTGCTTTCCTTTTCACTTGTTCTTGTCTCTAACCTTCGAGTTGATCATGCCTAATCTGAAAACATTTAAATTTAAGCAAGGATGAGCATTTGGGTGCCCAAAGAAGTAATAACAATTATAAATATAATTAGTCGAAAGAAATAAATGTTTTCTTTGTACATCACTTCTACAACGAATTTATAGTTGTGAAGTAAATCAACCGATAATAATAACATAACAATTTCTATCTCAAATTTTTGAAACTACGATATATATATATATATATATATATAGTCGATATACTATGAACATTGTTTTAAATTTTTCGATAAGGTTTAGCGTAACTTCATCTCGCAAACCGTCATAACTTACTTTACACGCAGGTGTACATCCCCCAATGGGCCCTCAGTATTGATCAATACTACATTACAAGAACGATATTATCGTTCACTCCTTTGTCGCCTTTGGCGATAAAAGTTTTCCCGTGATCGGATGTTTCATACTTAGTCCGAATCCAACCAAAACAATTTGATTGGATACAAAAAGGTTTTATCATATTCAACGATATTTCAAAATTTGTGTCTAAATGATCAAATAGCTAGAGACGCTATATATATATATATATATATATATATATATATATATATATATATATATATATATATATATAACATGTGATTAAATACAATGATTATCCAAGTGGGGACACTTGTATAACCATATATAGAAATTAACGAAATGTATATATATATATCTCAATTATCATATACTAACATGTTGATAAACAATGATCGGATATAGAATATATCACAATAGGGTTAATAATATAGCATAATAATAATATAATTAAAAACTTCTTACTCATGTCCATCAGATAAAAGAAAATGCAAAGGTAAGATACTTGCATTCGATGCGTACCGCTATACAAGCTCAGAATTTAGTTCTATCTTTATATAACACCTATCATTAATAAGATCATTTGATCGATTAGAATAACATACTATAACACATAAGACCGCTTTATTGCAAATAAAGACATAACCTAATCACATTGTCACATATGTTCCACAACCATCAATCACAAATAAACACATATCTAATCAAATTATCTAAGTCCAGATCAATTTCTCAAATGTGCTTGCAAAATTCGACTTTACTTTATCGGGTAATTATCGAGTCTAAGACTCTATCCTCATGTAGTTCAATATCTCGTAAGTATCAATCATATTATTTTTTTAAATGACTTATAATAATTTTAAACATTTATTATAATTTATCATGAATTTTTCAAACATCTAAATCATTATTAAATGATTTAAATATTAAATAATTCTATTATCATTAATATTTAATTAATATTAAACTATTAATGAAACCATTGCCAAAATATTAAAGTTATTTATAATAACTCAAAATACTTTTAAAGTATTAATATTACACTTAAATGATTTTTAAAAAGAATTAAAATCATTTTTAAATAATTATCATTAATATTAAAGTATTAATGTATTATTTATCAAAATATTAAAAGTCATTAATTATAACTTAAAATATTTTTAATTCATTTATATCCTTTTTAAATGATTTTTAAATAAATAAAACCATTTTAAAACTATTTATTTAATATAATTATTAAATAAACTTAATATCATTTATTATTAAATTAATATCATTAATATTAAATTATTAATGAAATTATCCTTTAAATATTAAAAGTTATATTTTATAACTTAAAATATCTTTAAACACTTTATTTTCATTTAAAATGATTTTTATAATATTAAAATCATTTTTAAACTAATGTATTTAATATAATTATTAAATAACTTTAATATCATTAATAATAATTAATTAATGAAATTTACCTTTAAATATTAAAAGTTATATTTTATAACTTAAAATATTTTTAAACTATTTATTTTCATTTAAAATGATTTTTCTAATATTAAAATCATTTTAAAACTAATTTATTTAATATAATTATTAAATAAATTTAATATCATTTTATATTAAAATATTAATATTTTTCATGACAAAATATCAAAAGTTATATTTATAACTTAAAATACTTTTATAACCTTTAAATCATTTTTCTATAATTTTTAAATCATTAATTCTATTTTTCATAATTTATTTAATATATTTAATAAATAACTTAATTATCATTAATATTAATTAATTAATGAAATTCATCACAAAATATTAAAAGTTATCAAAAATAACTTAAATTATTTTCTTATACCATAATATAATTTTAAATGATTTTTCATGTATTAAAATCATTTTTAAATAATTTATTTAATATTATAATTAAATAAATTAAATACTTTTAATATTCCAAAAATATTAAATATTTATGAAATATATTCAAAATAATTAAAAACTAATTTTTGGATTTTAAAATAATTTTTAATAATTTATTTTGTATTTTTTAATAATTAAAACTAATTTTTCTATTTATTTAATAAAATAATTAATATTGGTTGAGTGTTGTGCACAAAATGAGCAAATAAATGAATTCTTTCTCTCTCAATCTATTTATAATACATGGGTGCAATGTATATGGTCGAGATCCGACCGATTTGGCCATATATAAGTCACATGGGTTTGTAAGAGTTGTTGAGCAACTCATATTTGGCTAGTCTTACAAGTTATCCTCAATAATACAATAAGGGCATACATGCCTTTTGGCTTTTAATATTAAGGGCAAAAATGTAAACTTGTCAAACCCTTAGGGTTTAACCCTTAGGATTTAACCCTGAGGTTTAGCACAAATTGTAGGATTTTCCAACTAGGGTTTGCATAAAAAAATATACAAAAATAAATAAATAAATAAAATAAAACTAAAAAATTTAGTTTCTAAAAATTGAAATTAGGGTTTCCTTAATTAAATTAATTTTCTAATTATTTTATACAAGAATATTAGGGTTTAATATCTCTAATTATTATTAACTTTGTTAATTTAGCAATTAGGGTTTAATTTTAAATATTAGGGTTTCTAATATAAATATTAGGATTTTCTAGAAATTTAATATTTCTAAATATTAATTAGGGTTTACCTATTCAATATAAATTCTATAACACTTCACCTTAATCGTAATTACACAGTTACATAGCAGTTTCGAACTCAAATTGAGTTTTAAATTAGGGTTTCTAATTAAGGTTTCTAACATTTAGAATTTAGGTTTTTTTTCCTAATTATTATATAAATGTATAATAACTGTCATTAGACACATTAACATGGTATTATCACTACAAAATGATTTAACAAATTCTTTAAAGTCATAATTGAATTTTGAATTAGGGTTTCTAATCAATTAGAGTCCATAAATATTAATTAGGGTTCAAAATAATTAGGGTTTCTAGTATTAGGGTTTTTAAATTACTAACTAGGGTTTTTCCATAATTAGCATTAAAACCGACAATACAAATCATATACCACATAACACGTGACATTCATAACATAACGTAATTACTTGAAATCTTACAATCTTATTTGACTATCGAATTAGGGTTTATTGAAATAATACTAGAGTTTTGTAATATTGTATCATAATTGACAACCAATATCATTGTACACATTTGTTGTACATATTCATAGCACCGAATTAAAATAATATTATATTAATATTCTCATTCCTTGATCTAAATCCAAAATTAGGGTTTGGATTCCATATCTGATTTATCTGTCATATATAACATTGATAATTAAGTTAAAAATAAATAACTTAATTAATCCGAAATAAATTCATATAATAAAATAATTATTATAATCATTCTATAATCATTTCATATATCATTTAAATAATGTAATAATCATGTTTTCATAGAAAATAATTAATAAAAATATTTTCATTGTAAAATTAATTATGATAAGAATATACTTTATAAAAATCAATAATTCTAAAATAAAATTATTTGTAAACATTCATGTAATAAATATATTTTTATTTATTACATAATTACATACATACATTATCTTGTACAAATCCTCATCCTTAAAATTAAAAAAATTATATGCAAAATTTTTGATTTATTTATATAGAAAATATCGGGTTGTTACAATGATGATGAAATACATGGCAAATACAGAGGTTATGATCAAAAGCCAAGCAGTGGCTATTAAAAATTTGGAAACTCATATGGGGCAAATGGCGAACATGCTTAACAACAGGCCCCAGGGTTCATTGCCGAGTAATACAGAGACAAATCCACGAAGAGACGGGAAGGAAGAGTGCCAAGCAATCACATTGAGGTCTTGGAAAAATATTGCAGACACTGAAAGTCGCGCGCCCGCGCCCAAGTGTACTAAGGAGGCCGCACGGCCGCGCGAGGCAGAGCAGGCAAATGCTGAGAAAGGAAATCTAGAAAATTCTGAGGTTCATCATTAAGAGAAAGATAAAGCAAGGTCAGTTGAGAAGCATATGAGTTCAGTACCACAAATTCACCCTTCGGTTCCGTATCCGCGGAGATTGAATAAGCAGAGGGAGGATAAACAGTTCAGCAAGTTCTTGGAGGTATTTAAAAAGCTGAAGATCAACATACCTTTCGCCGAGGCATTGGAACAAATGCCAAGTTATGAAAAGTTCATGAAAGGTATATTGTCAAGGAAGAGGAGATTAGACGAGTTTGAGATAGTAGCCTTGACAGAGGAGTGCGGTCACGATGCTTCATTGAGGTTACCTCCAAGATGAAGGATCCGGGCAGTTTCACAATTCCATGCATGATTGGAAAGATGAACTTTGATAAATGTTTATGTGATCTTGGGGAAAGTATCAATCTGATGCCCTTGTCATTGTTCAATCAGTTGGGGTTACCGGCTCCAAGGCTGACAAACCTTTCGTTACAGTTAGCTGATAGATTCATCACATATCCACGGTGAATTGTTGAAGATGTATTAGTGAGAGTGGAAAAATGTATCTTTCCAGCTGACTTCATCAATTTGGATTATGAGGAAGATAAAAATATACCAATCATACTGGGGAGACCATTCTTAGCCACATGAAAGACTTTGATAGACGTGCAGAAGGGGGAACTCACTATGCGTGTTCATGATCAAGAGGTCACCTTCAATGTCTTCAGAGACATGAAGTGTCTAGCAGATGAAGAGAAATGTTTTTGAGTTGATTTGGTGGATCGACTCTTAAATGATAAAGTAGAGAGTCTGGTGGAGTATGAACCTGTGAGAAGTGTAATTGCTAAAAATTCAGAGTTGGAGGAATTCAGATTACAGGCATATGAGAATTCGAAGCTGTACAAAGAGAAGGTGAAGCAATGGCAAGACCGAAAGACCTTCGATAGGACATTTGAACCGGGACAAAGGGTTTTACTTTATAAATCCAAATTTTAAATTTTTCCCGGGAAACTGAAATCAAGATGGTCAGGGCCATTTACAGTGAAAACTGTAATTCCACATGGTGCAATTGAAGTATTTGATAAGTTTCCGGACAATCCATTCAAAGTAACGGGCAGAGATTGAAGCACTATTTTGGTGGTGATGTGGACAGACAGAAAGTCACCTCAATTCTTTCTTCGACATGAGATTCAGAGACAGTCAAGCTAATTGACTATAACTTAGCACTTAATGGGAAGCAACCCATTATTTCTAGCTCTATTTTCTCTTTATTTATTTAGTTAGGTTGCTTTAGTTAGTTCATTTTTATTTCATTTGTAATAGTTTGTATGTTTTGCATAATTGAGTGGGTAGCTGAATTTGCATTGAGGAGTGTTTGAAGTAGGATAGAGTTTATTTGGTCATTCATGTTTGCTCATTAATTCATGCCTTAACAGTGTGCATTAATGTCTATGTAGGTCTCTCCAATTGAAATCATCACTGATATGCAGTGTGGGAGTTAAGATGGCAAGATAAGTAACTAGAGCCGCTGCCGCTGCATGACTAGGCTTACTAAACGCGCCGCCACCCCAAAGTTAGTAGCCCAAGTGGTGACAACCGCATAGGCGGTCCAATCAAGCGCTTCAACGCCCATTACTCAATGCATGCACGAACCTTAGTGAAAACTTCATGGCTGCAGCCATTAATGCGGACCATTTAAAATTTTTAAGTGTTAAATAATAGATGTTGTGGCTTATGTGGACTCTCATTTGAAAATAACAGAGAGCGCATTCACTTGATCCCCTCCACACACACGTCTCTTCCTCTCTATCAGTTACAAAAATTGAAGCCGTGCATCTCTCATCCACCACCCACGAATCTCTCCATATTCAAAACTCAAACCCACGATTGATTGCTCGAGTATAAAACCTAGGGTTTCAGAGTGGGCGTGTAAGGCAGTTTGGAGGTTATTCATTTTTTGGCTAAAACAAATCCTCAAGACAATTTTCATCTTCAACATTCAAATCAATGGGGCCAAAGCGAGCACGTTCTATTTCATCTTCCTCATCATCTTCCTTTGGCAGTCAAGGGGAGGATATGGTTGATCACACCAAGTTTCTGGATTTGGAAGCCCATCAAGAGTATTACAAAATAATGACCAAAACCTTTGTGAAAGAAAGAGGGTTCAAACTTGAAGGGCAAGATGGTCAGCTATATGACATGATTCGCGAAAGAGGATGGCTTGGATTGACTGCCATGCCCATGCCTATCCCAATGGGAATTATCAGAGAATTCTATGCGAATGCGAAGGCAACAATGAGTGGGTTATCCGTGGTGCGTGGCATGCAAGTGGATTTCAGACCTCCTGCAATCAGGGCAGTTTTCAGGTTAACTGACACACCACTGATTGGGTCTGCAAATTGGGTAGTAGGTGCACATATGGAAACAGACTTGGAATTGGTTATTGCTGAATTGTGCGTGCCTGGAACGAAGTGGACTTATAAAGCCGGCACAAATCAGCCTCGCATATTTCCCACCGCAGCTTTGAATCGATATGCTAAGGCGTGGAAATTGTTCATATGTACCAAACTAGTTCCTTCGTCTCATCAACACGAGATCACAGCGGAAAGGGAAATCATTCTATGGGACATTATCACCGGAAAATATATCGATGTGGGTCATCTTATCCATCAAAATATGTTGCGGTATCTATGGGGAAGCACTACAGGGAGCATTCTACACGCGTCAGTTGTAGCTATGATGTGTACTAATCAGGACTGCCATTGGGACAATGAGAAAATGCAGAACGCAAGCCAAGATATCACCCACGCCACCATTGCAAAATTCGAGAATTGGGCAGGAGGTGTACCACACCCGCGCGGACGAGGATTAATTATCCAGCCCATTTTCCCAGAGCCACCACAGCAGCCCTCTCAGACAGATGAGGTAGGCCCATCAACGCAAGTTCCCTTTGATACTGGGGATCGATAGCTCCGAAGGTTGGAGCGAAAAGTCGATGCCATGTACGACAATTTTTCAGCGTTTACAACGGGGTTGACGAGGTCATTGGCAGAAGCTTTTGTATAGCAGGGGACAATGCCTGAGTGGCCTCAGTTCAGGACAGCTGTGCCATATCCACCACCAGATTCACCACCCGCAGAGGGTGGTGCGGCTGAGCATTAGGGGAGTTTTCTTTAACACTTTACCTTCATTCACTATGACATTGAATATTATAAGTTTGGGGGTATTGGGGGTAATAGTATAGTTGCATATAGTAGTATCTGCATGTTATTTTAGTACTTGCATTTAGTATTTGCATGTTTAGTTTAGTTTACATTTTGCATGCTTATGTTGCATATAGTAGTTTCATGTCAAAATTTTTGTTTATTAATTATGTTAGTATATTTTTAGTTTGCATGTCTCATAGTTCTAGCTTTATGGAAATTTTGTCTAGCCGATGATGATAGTGAATTTTGAAGGATTTTTGAGTATTTTGGGATAACATGAGCTGAGATATAATGTTTGACACAATGCAATTCATAATGATGTTTAAATACTTTCTTTTGCCAGACTTAAGATGTTCACAAACACTTGTACGTATAAGAATTACGTGTTGCATTGCTAGATAGAAAATGTAGTTTTAAAAAGGGAAATATGTGGAAAATGAACTTAGACTATATAAAACATTGATATTCAAACTTTGGGAAAACATGGGTATGCTATGTATAAAAAAAATAAAAAAATAAAATCAAATAGAAATAACGTGGCTAGTCTTATTTCGAGGCCCTAGCTACTTGAGTAAGTACGCCATAGGGGTGTCTTAACACCTAGCACCCTAAGGTCTTTCAAGGTCTAGGAGTCGTTAGTTGAAAGCTCGCTAAGGGGTAGCAGTGTTTGCTTAATGGAATGAGGCATTGCACAGTCATATGAAAAAAAAAATAGAAATAAACACCGCAGGAAAGTGCAAAAATTGCCCTCGTGAGTAGCAATAAAGCAGTTAAGCCCATTGTTGAACCTTAGTCTGTTTTAATATATTGGAACAGTCTTTGTTGCATAAGTATACATGAGTCTTAATTTAGACTGTAATTTTCTATTTTGAGCAATTTAGCATGTGTATTTTTTGCTTAAATCAAGTTTTGGTGAACACAACACACATACACAGAGCATCTCTATAGCATATGTGAACTATTTGAGTGTATGATATTATGCCTATAGTTCAGTTTGAATTTGTACTCTTGAATCTGGATAATTTGATGGGGCATTTTGGACTGAAATTCTATTATAGCTGGAACAATGTGAGACTAGTTTGCATCATGATGTAGTTGCATAACATGTAGTTGCATTTTCATTGTTTATTAGTATGCACTGCTTGAATGCAAACAACAGTTTAAGTTTTGGGGTATTTGATAAGTGGGTTTTATACCTACTTATCGGATATCAATTCACGCAAACTACGCATATCTTAAGTACATTTTAGTGTGTTTTTAGTTGCATTTTGTTTATTTTGCATTGCATGTACTTAGAACTCCCTTTGGTGTAAAAGTGTAAGATACGACATAAGTTGGCGATGGTGAGTGGCATGTGATCAATGAAGGCACAACATGAGAACGGGTGGAGCAGAGAAACCAAGCGTTGGTGGACAAAAGACTGAGCAGCAGGACAGAAACAGCATCAACATAAAACCAGAATAAACACTGTAGAAGTCGCACGGCTACGCGCGGTTATAGAGGCTTGAGGACGCGCGCCCGCGCGATCATTCGACTACACAGACTTGACACAGCGCGCCCGCGCGAAGAATACACAGGAGGAGCGCGCGTCCGCGCGCGATGTCTGATGCTGCTGAGTTGTTTTATTTTAATTTTTAATTTTAAGGGTTGTAATCGATTAAAAACAATTCTGAATGGTGTCAGACGTATCATTATGTAGTTTTACGTGTTTTCATATTCGTAACTAGGGTTTATATTTGGAGAGTATTCCAACGTGAAACCAATCATATAATTCGTATTTTCTACTCCTTCTTTAGATTTCAGTAGTTGTGGATGCTTTCCATTATTGTTGCTGGATATTATTAAGGATTTGCACGTTACGTTGGGTTTGTAATCAGCAATTGGGTTTGATCGATTCTTTCTTCTCTTTTTCTCAATTGTTTGCTTATTATCCATGTTTTGCTTTGATCCCATAATGGCTTTTGGTTTAGTCATGAACTAAACTCCATTATGGGAGTCTAACAGATTTTAATATGTAGTTTAATTGATTGCTTGAGTGCTGGACTGTTTTAATATCATAAGGAATTTCTATCATGGTTGTTTTGCATGCATGAATGCTTGATCACCATTCATTTTCACTACTTGTATGGAGTTAAAAAATAACATGCGAGTATGGATTGTAATCGTGATAGCATGCGCATATAGGGCTATTTTGCATAGCTTTGTATTTCGTGAATCAGATAGACATATAATGTTTCACCGTATGAGTTAAAGTAAGGGCTTGTGCTTAAATTCAATATGATTGCAATTTCGCATAGACATATAGTGATTTTGGTTATATTGATGATTACACGGTGTCTATTGCATGTGGATACTGTGTGAGTAGGTCATACTACATCAAAAAATGGCTATGTCTATATTAGTGCTCTTGGCTACTTTTCTCTGATATGTAAATAATCTTGCATGATGGTGATAATTAAATGAAGTATTAAATGAAGTTAGGATCCCATTATCTTCAGATTTGATTTATTACCTTATTATTTTTGTTATTTGCAATTAGAGTAATTCACAATTATAATCATTAGTTTAAGCATATAAAATATGGTGATTTAATTGATGCATAGTGGTTTAAATTAGACAACTTTCCCTGTGGATCGATACTCGACTTACTCTGTATTACTTGTTGACGCATGTATACTTGCATGTGTTAGAGCTCTTTTGTGAGAACTAAAAAAGAGGCAACAATATAGAAGCAAAACTTTAACAAAATGAGGGTATAATCAGGAATACGAGACAAAATAATATTACTCACATACTACAGAGTATAGAAGAAAATATTATTCCTTACGAATACTGAAAAAATAATATCCCTTACGATGGTTGAACGAAAAAAATATTCCAACAAATATTGAACGAAGAAAATATTCATTACGAATATTGAACGAAAATAATATTCTTTATGAATATTGAACGAAAATAATATTCATACGAATACAAAAAATAATATCGTAAGTGAAGATGAAATAAATAATACCCCTTACCTCAGAAAAAAACTGGATACTGGAATAGTGAAGTAGCAGACTTCACTTCTTCTTTCTCTCTATAGCTTCTCTCTCTATAATTGCTCTTGTGAGTCTTAGTGAATTGGTGAGAATGAAGAAAGAATGAGCTTCTATTTATAGGAAAATATAGTTTCGATAATGGCACGTTTTGGGGCTCAAAATATTACAGTATAATACCTTCATCTTTTCCTTTATTTTTAATTTATCCCTACAAGTATTATCAAACTTGCACTACCTCCCATAATAGTATATAATGTGAATTAATAGTACATTCATGTGAATCAATAGTTCTATACATGTGAAAAAAATAATTACAGTATAGTACATTCATCTATACCTCCATTTTTAATTTAGTCATGCAAGTATTATCAATCTTGCACCACCTCCCCTAATAGTACATACATGTGAATCAGTAGTACACGCATATAAACACATAGTTATAAGCATGTGAATTAATACCAATTAATTGCTCATTTATCAGTTTAATTAACTGATTGGTCAATATAACCTCCAGACATCAATTATTTCTACTAACAGTAATAATCCCAACACAATGAAAATGTCAATTTCATTTTTAATCAATATGAACTTATTCATCATTAATATTATAACACACAATATTTAACAACCAGATCATTCCTAGAAAAGAGGGGGCTTTCCGATAAGAATTTCTCCCTATTGGCGCGCAATTAGGTGACCAAACCTCCTTGACAGAAATTTTTAGACATTGTCAATATTGCAAATATAATAATATGAATAACTTTGTCGTCTCAATTATTGATTTAATAATATAAAATAATATGCAGATAATACTGTGACAATAATTTAATCAATAATATGAGAGATATGATGCATCAATTACTATAGCAATAATTAAGTATAACTGAGTGACTTCTTACGTAAGCATCAATAATCAATACCGTGTGCTACTATGCAACCACGCGTATTACTGTACTTTTACTACCAGGTAGTTCAACAGTTTAACGGTAAAACTTTCGTCGTTATTTTTATAAAAAGATAATTATGTCGTTTTCTAAATACGACAATACTTTCATTGTGGGGTCCACCAATGATTGTGTCGTCGTACGAATATTCCATGTTAAAACGAATATTTCCTGACACAACGAATATTTTATATCAACTTGTTTTCTTTGCAAAATTTTCAAATATCACCCTTAACTTTAACTTTTTATCAATTTAACCATTTACTAAATAAAATAATAATTATAAGAAAATTGAATACTTTCATTTCATAAAATTCGGGATCTTACAGAATTCTCACGGTGGGTCTGTCCGGTACATCGTTCTCTAACATGTACCTATGCATTGACTCAATATCTCATATATTTATGACCAATGAGATTTGGTCATCAGTCAATCCACATACTAATCTCAATGTATCATTGTTGTCCCATTAACAATGGTACTCGACTAGGGACATTTAAAAGCAATGATACTAGTTGCAATTATATAATCTCATGTTCAAGTCACTTACTTGAAGCTATATAATTTGAATCACAATTCTAAGGACTTTTATTATGTTAACATTTATATAACGTAGTAAATAAAACCATAATAAAATCATTCATTTATTCAATCAAATATAATATCAAAATGTTAAATAATTATATCAAATAATTAGCCTCTAGGACATAAACTCTAACACCCGTTGCCTCGCATTGATGACCTTTTTGACAAATTGCAAGGTGCCAAATTCTTTTCAAAATTCGATCTTTGTTCCGGATATCATCAGTTAAAGATTAAAACCAATGACATCCCAAAGACTGCTTTCAGAACTCGGTACGAGCATTATGAATTCTTAGTCATGTCTTTTGGATTGACTAATGCTCATGCCGCCTTCATGGATATGATGAACCGAGTATTCAAGGAATATTTAGATCATTTCGCGATTATTTTTATTGATGAGATCCTCATATACTACAAAAGCTGTGAAGATCATGAGAAACACTTTAGGCTGATACTCCAAAAGCTTCGTGAAAACAAGCTATATGCCAAATTGAAGAAATGCAAGTTCTGACTTGAGGAAGTAGCATTCCTTGGGCACGTGATATCAAATCATGGAATATCTGTTGAGCCGACAAAGATTGTAGCAATTCAAAGCTGGGAACAACCTAAGTCAGTGACCGAAGTACGTAGCTTTCTCGGCTTAGCTAGTTATTATTGGAGATTCGTAGAAGGGTTTTCTCGAATCGCTACTCCAATAACTCAGCTGACTCGAAAAGATACAAAATTTGGTCAGAGCGAGTAATGTGAGAAGAGTTTTCAAGAACTCAAGAGGATACTCATTTCAGCACCTATTCTGACAATACCCTCTGCCTCCTCGGAGGATTTGTCATCTCACAAAGATGCTTCGTGCAAAGAGTTAGGATGTGTTCTCATGCAACATGAGAAAGTCATAGCCTATGCATCACGATAACTCAAAGAGTATGAGAGGAATTATCCTACTCAGGATCTAGAGTTGGCAGCTGTCATTTTTGCGCTTAAGATTTGGAGGCATTACCTGTATGGAGAGAAGGTGGAGATCTATACGGATCATAAAAGCCTCAAATATTTCTTCACTCAAAAGGAACTCAATATGCGGCAACGACATACATTGCAAATGATGTATCGTGATCTTCGACATACATTTTGGTGGAGTAATATGAAGAGAGAGATAATGGGGTTTATCTTAAGGTGTCTAACTTGTCAACGAGTCAAGGCGGAGCCTCAAGTGCCAAAAGATCCATTGCAACCACTTGAAATTCCAGAATGGAAGTGGAAGCACATTACCATGGATTTCGTTACTGGTCTCCCCAAGGTTTCTCAAGGCATAGATGCGATTTGGGTCATTGTTAATAGATTGATCAAGTCTGCTCATTTCATACTGATGCGAGAAACTTGTTCACTTGAACATCTTTCTCGTATGTAGATAAATGAGATTATAAGACTGCATGGTACGCCAATATCCATTGTTTCTGATCGAGACCCAAGATTCACTTCACGATTTTGGGTTACTTTGCAAAAACCTATGGGCACGGATTTACAATTTAGTTCGACATATCATCCTCAAACGGACTGGCAGTCGGAGAGGACTATTCAAACTCTTGAAGATTTATTAAGACTTTGTGTCCTTGACTTCAAAGGAAGCAAGGACAAGTTCTTGTCATTGGTGGAATTTTCTTACAACAACAGTTATCAAGCAAGTATTGGTATGGCTCCATTTGAGGCATTGTATGGAAGAAAATGTTGTTCTCCAGTATGTTGGGATGATGTGGGTGAAGAAACGTTGTTTGGACCAGAGTTTGTATGTATGACTACGAAAAAGATTCAAACGATCCGACAACGTATAAAAACCTCAAAAGATCGACAAAAGAGTTATGTTAATCTTCATCGAAAGGACATGGAATTCAATATTGGAGATCATGTGTTGTTACGTGTTTCTCCATGGAAAGGAGTTATGAGATTTGGAAAGAGAGTAGAATTTGTGGCCTATAGACTCGCCTTACCACCAAGTATGTCTCATGTTCATAACGTTTTTCACATATCTATGTTACGTAAATATGTGAAAGACCAACCACATTATTTAATTAGAACCGGACGAAATAGCGAAAGATTTAACGTATGAAGATGTACTGTTAAAAAATCTTGGATAAGAAGGATCATATATTTAACCTTCCTATAGGTTGTTCCTTTATTGAAAGAAAAAATATGTATTTCAATATGTTTTAATTTCTTAATTCTTAATTCATAACATACAAGAATGCGTCCTGCAAAAGGCATTAGAAAGTTTTAGTTGTTTAATATTAAATAGAATCCTCTAGTTTTTGTTTCCATCAAGGTTCTTGCTCACTGCATAACCTGGAGCTACAGTCACAGAAATTGAGTTAGCAAAAGACTAAAGGAATTTTCTTTTAAAGAGACTGGGTATTAAGAATGTTACACATCTTCATATCATCCTGATTTTCTCCTTCAAGTTCCTTTAAGGTGAATTTCTACTATTTTATTGATTATCAAAAGGTATAGTTTGATTGTTGTGTATCCTAGTGCTATGTCAGCTAATTTGGATTTGTTATTTGACCATCTTTGAACATACCTATGAGCCCTATTTCTATCAAGCACTTGTGGATTATTTATTTCGTATGACAAATGTGTGGACCGATTTGATCACCACTGCAGGGTATTTCAAAATCTAGTTTTAGTGCAGACTTCCCAAAAGTTTTGACAAGACAATTCCCTTTTCATTTTGGTTTTTGATAGTGGCTCAACAATTGTATAGGAAAAAAGAACTAGCGGATGTTTTTTACACTCATGGTTTCTGCCCTTCTGCTGGTAAGGACAATAGTGTAATGTGTATTCTTTTAATTTGGAATCTTTTGACTCCTCATTTCAACTCCAGATGACGCACAATTACGTTCATTATATTGCCAATTAATTAGAAAAACTGAGCATTATACTTATGATCAGGATTCATCTGGTTTGTTAGTAATCTACAGTTGGAGTCATCAAATCTTACTATTATGAATTCAGAAATCTTAATGCTTCTTGACATTTATTGGGTTTATTTGCCCTTTGCAGTCCCGACAAATTAAGTTTTATGAAACTGTCTGAAGGTAATTGCTTTTAGATGCTGCACAAACGGTTTTAATTTACTTGAGGCTCGGTTGCTACACATTATATTTACTTGGGTACTATGGTTCCACCGCTGATAATAAAATTTGCTCAATGTGTTCTTATAACCTCTCACTGATTGTTTTCGATTTTCCATATGAAGATTTATAAACATATAGTTTCATGGGCTTTCAGTTATTCATTCTTTTTTCCTGCTATACTATTATTGGTGTCATATATATGTGATTAATTTTCTTTTGGGGTTATATTCTTTTGTTGCTCAGTATTCTGATTTGTTTACTCTCTGTATCGCAATCAGGGACCTCACTCTGATTTTTCTGGACCAACATCTGGGAGTACAGCTTGTGTTGCAATTATTAGAAACAACCAGGTTGTTGTTGCAAATGCTGGTGATTCGCGGTGTGTAATATCTAGGAAGGGTCAGGTATTTTTCTTAGTTTTGAGAAATGTTTGCATGTTTTTTCCTCCAGATGGTTCAAGGGAAATAATTAGTGCTCTTAGATTTATGCATGTAGCTGAATTTTGACTAATACGCCACTAGCAGTCTAAGATTCCGATTTGGATTAGAAATGAACAGATGTGCATGGTATTTAAAATTAGAAGGAGGTCAAACATGTGTCATGTTAAGTAAAATATATTAAAATTTTGAATCAACTCAAAACATAGATAGCTTTCATGAGGCTCTTCTTTATGCAGGCATACAATCTTTTTCGAGACCATAAACCTGAGCTTGAAGTTGAGAGAGAGAGGATTTTAAAAGTTGGTGGTTTCATCCACGCATGACGAGTTATTGGCAATCTAAATCTTGCAAGAGCTATAGGTACTATACTTCCTTGACCATGCTTCTCTTGACTATCATAATGTTTTTATTTTCACTGTGTTAACCTTTTAGCAACTTGACCCATCTGCCAACTTCTTCCTTATGCCATAAGATGCAGTTGATTACTGGGTGTAGTTCAATGTGCTTGGTTTCCCATATAAGTTTAACATATATAGTGCACGTGCATGGATGTTAGAATGCTAGAAGAAGGCAAAGATTGTATTTTCCACGTTTCATTTCTAGTTCATATTTGTTACAGGTGACATGGAATTCAAGCAGAACAAGTTTTTTCCTGCAGAAAAGCAAATTGTTACTGCCAATCCGGAAATAAATATCGTATGTGTCTTCTTTCTTATGCAATTCAAACTCAAAAAATTAGTTGTTAAATGGATGTGTACTTACTTGCTTCATATTTGAAACAAAGTATTACTAACTTAATGAAGCCTTGTACCCAACAATTTGAGTTGGCTACATCATACAAGAACTCGATTCTGCTTTCCTTTGCTTCATTTTTTTTGAGTACCAAACAGGATGAAAAGCATTTAATCTATAAGAACTAACTATTGTTATAAGAAAACTGAATATGGTGCCAGTTTACTCTTCTAACAAAAGGGGTATGACTGTAACCTTTGTAACCATCTCTGCAGAACCAAGTTTAGAAGTGTTTATAAAAAGCTGAACATGGTATCTATTGAGATTTTAATAAAATGTTTTATGACTTTGGTGTGGTCAGCTTAGAAAACGCAAGTCTGGGAGCTCTGGTGTGGCAAAGGTGACTGAACAAGGAGAAAGTATCACATTTTTTGATGTTGCTGGTATTGACGAGGCTAAGGAGGAGCTTGAAGAAATTGTAATATGTTGGAAATTACTCATCTTCAAAAATAATACTTGGCACTCATTTATCAACTTTTTTTTGTGGAAGACAATCTGTGTGATGTGAATTTGTGATGTATATATGGATAGTTTGGTATATATTTTGTGGATGTAGTAATTTGAAATTATAAACGAATGGTATTATTGGGATGTATTTTGAATGGTTGATACATTTTGGCTATATATCATGGCATTAGTATATTGCAGGTGCATTGGTAATATAGGTGAACCACATTTTTTTTTCTTTTTCTTTTTTAATCTACAACATTTAAAAAACGTTGTCTGATATACTAAACAACAACATTTTTATTCAAAAAACGTTGTGGAATCATACATACTACAACGTTTTTAAGCATCTGCTAATTTTTGAAAAATAAATCTACAACGTTTTGTCCCCTAAAAAACGTTGTGTAAGAGTGTCAAATAGATGACACCCTTAATCACGACGTTTTTCTGATTGAAACCACAACGTTTTTTTCGCGTTGTCTATTTACTGTTTTGTAGTAGTGTTTGTACACTATAAACTGAGTGTTTTGTCATTTTAAACACTTGTGAGCTTATATTCTGTCATATTTTTACCAGCGGGAGCCGAATGTTCATCCACTTAAAGTTATAGAAGTCTTCTTTGGCAGTCCACTGTAAGCCTTCTTACACATTTTAAAGTCTTTCTCTTCATCTTTGCACACACTGTTCTTCATGTTGAGTCGTGATTCGTGTGAAGGCCCAGACTTCGGTCCGTGGTTTAATTTCCGTTTGTATATATATATATATATATATATATATATATATATATATATATATATATATGAACTGTTGTCGAACTCTGTTCGATGAGTCTGGATTTTATATCCTGAGCATTTACTTGCTTTTATAAATATATACTTATATATATATGAATCGTTGTCAAACTCGCTTTCGATGAGCCCAATTTTACATCCTATATGCGTTCTCGCTTTTAATATATATAGCGATAAATCGCTGAAATGATAAACCGAGCCGGGATTGATATATATCATGTGTGTTTACTGTAACAACCCGATATTTTCTATATAATTAAAAAAGAAATTTTGCGTATAAATTTTTTATTATTATTATTTTATTTAAAGATGAGAATGCATGCAAGGTAATGTGTATGTATTGATGTAATGAATATAAAATATATTTATTACATGAATATTTATAAATAATTTTATTTTAGAATTATTGATTATTATAAATTATATTCTTCTAATAATTAATTTTATAATAAAAATGTTTTTATTAATTATTTTCCATGAAATTATAATTATATATTATTTAAATAATATATGAAATGATTTTTAGAATTATTATAATAATTATTTATTTTATCATATGAATTTAGGCTAGATTAATTAAGTTAATTATTTTAACTTAATTAATAATGTTAAATATGAAAGATAAATCAGATATGGAATCCAAACCCTAATTTTGGATTTTTATCAAGGAATGACAATAATAATATAATATTAATTATATTTTGATTTATCAGTGCTATAAGTATGTATGTTATGTGTGTAAGGTTAATCTGTGAAACAATTTTAGCATATCATGATAAACCCTAGTATTATTTTAATAAACCTTAATTTGATAGTCAAATAAGACTATAAGATTTTCAAGTAATTACTTTAGGTTTTGAATGTCATGTATTATTAATTTAACCCTAAGTATTGAAAACCTTAAATAATTAGGAACCCTAATTAATTAAAAACCCTAATTTCTAAATTAGTAACCCTAATTTGCTAATCGTGAACCTAATCGCTAATTTAGCAATCTTAATGCTAATTCGTGAACCTTAAACCTAATTTCCATATTTTGTATTATTAGAAATCTAAACTAATGTAGAAACCCTAAATTTGTAATTTAGGAAACCTAATTTCTAATTTAGCCTTATGGTCAAATTGAAAGCCCTAAATTTGCTAATTAGAGTGCTAATGATAATTGGTGAATCTATAATCTAATGGCTATGTTATATGTAATTAGGAACTAAGTATGATTAAGGAAACCTCAATTTCCATTTTAGAAACTAAAATTTAATTTTATTTATTTATTTATTTTTGCTTAATTAGAAATCCTACAAATTAATTATGCAAGACCTTAGGGTTTGCCAACTGCCCAAATTGCCATTAAAATTCCAAGCGAAAAGACTAAAATGTCCCTCTAGCATTATTTGAGGTAACTTGTAAATCTAGCAAGATATGGAGTGGTTGGCCTACTAGATTATCCATGTGACTTAAATTAAAAAATCTCAGCCATATTCCACCAATACATTGCATCTAAGGCTTATATATATAGTATTAGAGAGAGACAAGTCCATTATTTGGCCATTTGAGCACCAACTCTCTACCAAGACCATACATCTCTCTAACCCACGAAATCATAAGACAAATCAGTCCCAAAACAAAGCCCCACCATCACACAAAACAAATCAGTGGCCTAGAAATCAAAATCGTTCATAAAGGTATAAACCCTAGCTTGAAAAATCTGTCCATTGATCCCATGTTAGATGTTAATTTTTTTTGTGTTAAACATGTTATATGTAGTGTATAATGATGATCTGGGTTGCTAGATGTTAGATCCATAACATCTAGAGGCTCGGATTTAGTGTTTTTAAAAATCTGGGAATTTTTTTTTTGTGACTGACAACCAAATGTCAGGTCGTGTAGATCTCTTTATGTGTTTAGTTTTTGTGTTTTTAAGCTTTGATCTGGTAGTATGCCATGAGATCTTTGATCTGAAACTGGAATCAAAGTCCGATCATAAGCCGGTTAAAAATTATTAGTGGTCAAACCACGTTGACCGGCATTGACCGAACGTTTCTGGGTAACCCAGATCTTGCTCAGAAATGGTCTAACAAGACTTTTGACGCCTCTGATCTTGTAAACTGTTGTTGATTTGTGTTTGTTGTTGTGATAAAGTTATTTTATGTTAGTTATACTACATGTTAATGCTCTTAGATCGTTTTTATCACAAACATACTGGAATTGGGGGATGGTCAAACCAAGCAGAAAGTCCACGGATGAGCTTTCCGGGTAACCCGAAAGTTCATGGCGTAACCGACATGGTTTGAATTCTGACAAGATCTCGTTATTTTGTTGTTGTTTTGTTAATGTTTTGCAATAGATCTATTAAGTTGCATGCTGGTTATAACATGGAATCATTATATCATAAAAACATTACAATCCTAGCATGTAGTGGAGGCTGGAAAGTGGCACCCTAGACTGTTCTTCATTTTTGGGTAACCCAGAAATGAAGAACATGTCTGACAAACTTTTTGATTAACCATATCTTACTGTTGTGGCATGTTATAGCTATACTCTTTGTTTATGGTTGTAGTTCTACATCTGCAATACAACTCTAACATCATTTGAAGCCCAGAAATCGATTGGAACATGTAATTAAGTACGGTCAAACCTAGCATCCTCGAAACTGGCATGGTGTTATGGGTTTTTATGAAGAACACCTATAGCGACAATTCTGCCATATAAATGATCTTTAGCTTACACTTTTATTAAAATTAATTTCTAAAAATCATTTAAAACTAGAAATTAATTTCTGAAAATTACAAAAATTATTTTAAGTTATAAAAATTAACTTTTAATAATTTGAAATATTTTTCACAAATATTAGTATTTATTTAAATATTATTGATATTTAATTTATTTATTAAGTACATTAAATAAATTAATTAAAAATGATTTTATTATATTAAAAATCATTTTAAATGATAATAAGTTATTTATAAATATTTTAAGTTATAAAATATAACTTTTATATATTTTAAAGAAAATTTCATTAATTATTTAATATTAATGATATTAGATTTATTTAATAATTATATTAATTAAATTAATTAAAAATGATTTTAAATTAGAAAAATCATTTTAAATGAAAATAAATAGTTTAAAATAATTTAAGTTATAAAATATAACTTTTAATATTTAAATGTAAATTTCATTAATTAATTATTATTAATGATATTAAAGTTATTTAATAATTATATTAAATAAATTAGTTTAAAAATGATTTTAATAATATAAAATAATTTTAAATAAAAATAAAGTATTTAAAGATATTTTAAGTTATAAAATATAACTTTTAATATTTAAAGGATAATTTCATTAATAATTTAATATTAATGGTTATTAATTATTATTAATGATATTAAAGTTATTTAATAATTATATTAAATAAATAGTTTAAAAATAGTTTTATTAATTTAAAAATCATTTAAATGGGAAATAAATGGATTAGAAATATTTTAAGTTATAATTAAGGACTTTTTATATTTTGATGAATAAGACATTAATAATTAAATATTAATGGTAATTATTTAAAAATAATTTTAATTCTTTTATAAAATTATTTAAGGATAATATTAATACTTTAAAAGTATTTTTGAGTTATTATAAATAACTTTAACATTTAGGCAATGGTTTCATTAATAGTTTAATATTAATTAAATATTAATGATAATTGAATTATTTGATATTAAATCATTTTATAATGATCCCGGTGTTTGAAAATTTAGAATAAATTATAATAATTGTTTAAAAATTATTGCAAGTCATTTAAAAATGATATGACTATTATTTAAATAGTCTAAATAGATATTGAACTTCGATATAGAGTCTTAGACTCGATAATTACCCGGTAAAGCCGTCGGTACATTGACATGTTTCAGAAATTGATTTGGACTTAGATATTTTGACTGTATTAATGTTTGTTTGTGATTCAATGGCTATTGAATATGTGTGACAATTTGATTAGGTTATGTGCTGACTGCAATAAGCAGTATTATGTGTTACGATATATTCTTCTAATCAGTAAAATGATCTTATTACTGATAGGTTGCTATATAAAAGATAAATCTAAGTTGTGTATTGTAAGCAGCAGACCAGAAAAGTATCCTACCTTTGCATTTTCTTTATGCTATGGACATGAGTAAGAAGATTCAGATTTATATTATTATTGTACGAGATTATTAACCATATTGTCGTATATATTATATCCGATCATTGTTTATCAACATGATATTATATTATATAACTCATATATATATTATGTTCGTTTATTTCGAAATATGGTTATACAAGTGTCCTCACTTGGATAATCATTGTAGTTAAACACATGTTGATATATATATATCAACATGTGTTTAACTACAATGATTATATATATATATATATATATATATATATATATATATATATATAAGTCGCCTAAGCTATTTGATCAGCTAAACATAGATTTAAAAATATCGTTGAACATGATAAAACCTTTTTGTATCCAATCAAATTGCTTTGATTCGGATTCTAGACTAAGTATGAACATCTCGATCAAGGGAAAACTTTTACGCGCCCAAGGCGGACAAAGTGAACGATAATATCGTTGTTGTATGTAGTATTGATCAATACAGGGCCCATGGGAAGTACAACCTAACGCCCGTAAGTTATGACGGTTTGCAGATGAAGTTCTGCTAAACCTTAGCGAAAACTAAAAACAATGTTCATAGTCTGTCGACTAATACCTATTTATAGTCAATACGTAGTTTCAAAAATGTGATATAAAGTTGTTATGTTATTATTATCGGTTTAGTTTACTTCACAACTATTGAATCGTTGTAGAAGTGATGTATAAAGAAAACATTTAATTCTTTCAACTAATTATATTTATAATTGTTATTACTTGTTGGGCACTCAAATGTTCATCCTTGCTTAATTTAAATGTTTTCAGCTAAGTGTGAACAACTAGAAGGTTCGGCCAAGAACAAGGGAAAAGGAACGCAAACAGAATATGTTTAATGGTATCTTTTGTAATAGTTAAACTGTATTAAGACAATGATATGTATTATCTATCATGTAAGGAATTATAGTAAAGGTTGCGTACTTGGGATTAGACTCTGATATATGTAAATTAAGTTTGTTTTTTATATTATTGTTATTATTATTAGTATTATTCCGCTCATAAAAATGGTATCGTGAAGCACTGAGTTCGGGTTTCAAGTACCTGAATTTGGGGGCGTCACATTTACAGCTTATATATATATATATATATATATATATATATTTACATTTTTTTTCAGGCCTGGAGTTTACTTTGTGGCCTTTTACTGCATTTTTACATTCAGTCCCACTTGGAGTTTACTTCGTGGCGGTTGATCGTCTTTTACAACTTTCTTTACTTTTCCGATCCCCTATGGAGGTGCTTCGTGGTGGTTGATCGTGTTTTCTGCTTTATTTACATTTCTGATCCCCCATGGAGGTGCTTCATGGTGGTTGATCATGTCTATATATATATATATATATGTCTATATATATATATTTAACGCTTTTATATATTTACATTTACGATCCCCCATGGACGTGCTTGTGGTGGTTGATCATGTCTATATATATATATATTTACTGACTTATATATATATATATATATATATATATATATATATATATATATATATATATATATATATATATATATATATACTGCTTTCATATAAACTGCGACATCATGTGAGCCTAAGAATCATGTGATCACAGATTCAGTCTGCTGAATCTAGATTCGGTTCCCGTGATGAACCTTTTCAATTGTAAGCAGCTTGAAATTTATTCACGGTGTTTGGATTTTCTTAGATGGCTTTCATGCCCATGAGGAGTTCGGCATTACTTTGTACATTGTTTTTCTCGAAGATGTTTTGCATCTCAAAAAAATAAAAGCAATCCAGTCGAACATTTAATAAAATGGAAGTGTAAAATGTCTCAATTACTATTAAGCATAAGGGTTTGAAAAACATCTTTTACAAAACATCACTGCTATATCTTGTTTAAAACTGAATTTTTATACAAATTCAAACCCTGTGTATATAGGTGCGAATGAGGCCTCGCACTACTTCCAAATAACAACACATCGACCCACACACATACACACACACACACATTTATATAATAGTTTCTTGAAAAGTGGTAGTCACCGTGGTAACACGGATGTCGGTGGGTGCCTAACACCTTCCCTCCGCATAATCAAGCCCCCGAACCCTAACGAATCTCGGTTTTACAGACCCGTTTAGCAGTGTCACATCACTGGGTTAATGTGCAAACGTTTTCTAGATTGTGTTGGTACAACCATTTAAAAAACCAACTGGCGACTCTTACAGTCCATTCGTCGACATATACAAGTCGGACCTTTTCACAACTTATTTTTTCAAACAATCTCACCTAACATGAGAACAACAAAGAACAACAACAGAAAAGGGAACAACTAAAAATCCCGACGTCGACAGGTGGCGACTCTGCTGGGGACACTAGTAAGAGGGCTTAAGCCGCTACTATAAACTTTTTAAAACTGTTATGTGTTTGTGTGTGGATATTGCATTTACATTTTTTTGGTGAATGTGTACGAATGCATATATTTACTGCAGTTAATGCTTTACACTATATCTGCTTGTGATATTAGTGCTTCGCGCACGTCATCATTTTCATAAACGGTGAGACACGTTGTATGTGAATGTATGTTGTGTGGTTCCTCCACCAGGAGGCTATTCTGTCAGTGTTTGATTACTAGACTCGTAGGGAGACTAATTCCAACGAGGCTCAGGAAAGGCACCACCCAGATTCGCTCCAGTTGAAAGACTGAATTAACTTCCCGTCAAGTAGATTGCAATGATCTAGGAACCTTCATGCCAAAAAGCCGCGAGAGTAAACCTAAGATAGGCCAGCCTCTGGTAACCAAACGCGGAGGAAAGTATCTTCATACTTTCCATTTTCAATTACTTGTAATTTCATTCCATGTAAAATCTTTGTAATGGAAAATATGAAGGAATATGTGTACATACATAAAACCTGACATATTATGCTAACACCTATTTTGTAGGACAACACTCCTATAACAGACACATTATAACCTGTTATTTTTTTTTACATTCCCTAAAGAGTAAACTATGTAAGTCTTTTGTAGGGAAGCAATTGGTCCTGTATCCTGTTCAAAATCCAAAAAGGCCAAGAGCCTACAACTAATTATGTCTTCATATGACCAGTCTAATCCTACTCCTGTCTCTCGTGAAGAATTTGACAGATTAAGCTATCAAATTACAGAATTGGTTGTTATGCTAAAAGAACTACACCAATCTACTTAGGGTCCACGAATAACCATACATATTGAATCCTCTGCACAAGGGGGAACCCACGGAGCGAACAAAAAAGCTCCAAAACCTGACAAAATCACTGAAATTGTCCATCTCAAAGAAGATCCAGATAACGGTGATATCATAAAGAAAGTCCAACAAATGGAGGAAACCATTTGGTCAATCAAAGGGACTGGAAAAAATGAAAGTGTCACCTATTCAGATCTCTGCATATTCCCAGGGGCTCAATATCTTG
Source organism: Panax ginseng (assembly GCA_020205605.1). Taxonomy (NCBI): domain Eukaryota; kingdom Viridiplantae; phylum Streptophyta; class Magnoliopsida; order Apiales; family Araliaceae; genus Panax; species Panax ginseng. The sequence continues at coordinate 46,591,652 of CM035141.1, forward strand.
ACAAATTCAAAGTCCTAGAGTTTGAAAAGTACAAAGGGGCAGGCGATCCCTATACGCACCTAAAAGTATATATTGGCGAACTAGGGTCTTATGCTGAAGATGAAAGCCTTAGAATGTAGCTTTTCCAAAAGAGTCTCACTAGAGAGGCTACAGTATGGTATGCCCGACTTGACAATGCCAAAATCCACAACTAGGAAGAATTGGCCCATGCATTTCTAAATCAGTACAGTTTTCAGTCACAAATGGCACCAGATCGATACCAAGTGTCTAAAGTCAAAAATCAAAGTACTGAATCTTTCCGAGAATATGCCCAAAGGTGGAGACATCTAGCAGCGTAAGTATTTCCATCAATGATAGAAACTGAGATGGTAATGACGTTTATTGATATCCAAGAGGCTCCTTACTATGAGAGGATCCTAGTAGGCATAAGGAAGCCATTCTCGAAAATGATCAAACACGGCGAAATGGCATAGATGAGCCTGAAGGCAGGCAAGATTAAAGACTTCATTACCTTGGAAGCAGTCGCTAAGCATATACAGACTGGCAAGTATGCGAGCAATCCAAGGTTGTACCCGATAAAGGCACTAAAGATGTATCCCTTGTTGTAAAGGGGCAAGTTAGGAGACCAACTTATCGTCCCCCATTTGGAAAAAGCAAGACAATCTGCCATTTCGACAACCGGCTGCATTCTACAAATTCCCAGAGAGGAAATGAAAATTTGAAAGAACGGAAAATTGGGTGTTCACTCCGCTGGGCGATTCCCTTGAAAATGTATTGGAAATATTAATGGATCACAAGAAAATTACCGAAGTGGCTCCACCTCTAGAACCAGGGAGCAAAAGATACAATCTAAGCCAAAGATGTGCTTACCACTCAGGGTCTCCAGGACACGATACACAAGATTGTTGGTCCTTAAAGCATAAAATTCAAAATTTGATCGAAAGTGGGAGTATTGTGGTCTAACAACCAGACAAACAAAATGTTAACACCATCCTTCCGTTGCAGCATGATACGGAAGACATAAACATGATCGGGTCAGGAAGCGCTGAAATGTATCCAAATCATAAGTGCATACAAAGGAATGAGGAATACCCCCAAAGGCTACGAACAAATGTTCTAAAGTGGGAAAGCTCAGAGGAGGGTATGATAGTAATGCAAAAATTAGAGAAGATCCAAAATCAAGTAAATCTGCTAGCTAAGCTGATAGTGCGCCAACATCAGGATACGAGGCAGTTTTTCACTCAACTATCAGAAGGCCAAGAAAATGGGATGATAAAATTGCTAGAAGATCTCGCCAACGAAAAAATCGCTCGGGGGAATGTGAATTCTCAAAGAATAAAGATCAAACAACTTCCAAAAGTGTCCAAAAATTCACCCCTCTAAGCAAATCCAATGAAGAAATGCTACACTTTCTGATAAGCGAAGGAAGGACTACTGAGTTGCTGCCTCCTATAAATCCCAAGATGAAGAGTTATGATTCCACCAATATATGTCTCTACCATTCTAACTAACTTGGACATACGACTGAGGAATGATGGTCTTTGCGACATAAAATTCAGGATCTCATTGAAAAGGAAGAGATGAATATAGAATTCCTCATAACCAGAAAAAATGAAGAGGAAATAAAAAGCTTAAGATGTCCACTCGAGACATGCATGTCAAATGAGGTGAAGGCTATGAGCGACAATTCTGGCAGAACACATGGTGGACTGATCCTAATGCAAGGAATGACAGAGGAGACAAGGGAATCCCTAAGGGAGATTCCTCCACCAACATCAAACATTCTATGGTCCAAAGATAGCAACCACGTTCTTGATTTTATCACCTTAGATGATGCAGAGGAAATACTAATCCTTTCCAAGGAAGAAAAAGCCAAAAGGGAAAGTTCTTTGCAAGAAATGCGACAATAGTTCGAGGGAGATTTCATGGTTGAATCCTTTCAAGCCGAAGAAAAAGTTGAAGGAACAAATGAAGGAAAAGGTGGTGAAGTTATCAAGGAAACCAACCCATCAAAGAATCCAGAGTTCATCCCTTTTTGCGAAGGGTTCAATTCAAGCTTCCATGAGGAATGTACTGAATCAGGAAGCGATCAAGTTATGGCCATAAGTGAAGACATTCAGAACCAAGATGTAACCTCTATCACGAGCCTTGAAGGCAACATAACCACTGACAACTGGACTATCAGGCCTCAACTATCCAAGAAGATGTAGATCCAGGGGATAAACTTGTGAGTTCCAGAAGATGTTGTGACGATATCACTTTCTTCGGAGTATGCCTTTTATTTTCCATGCGTATAAATAAAAAAAAAGAAAAAAGAAAAAAAATCAAAATCAGTTAGGTTTCAGCTCATCAAGCCTGAACTACGAAAGACATGATCTCCCCTCATAAATGGGAGTACGTAGGCAGCCATTTATGGTGCTGTCAAACCAAACAAAAACCTAAAAAAATTCCAAACAAACACTTCTCAGACCATTTATTTTATCAAGCAAGAACTACGCATACCTGATCTCCCACACTCACAGGAGTACATAGGCATCCATCAGTGGTGCCCTCCAAGTCAACGACCCATTTGGAAAAGACCCAACAACACTTCAATGTCATTCCATCAAATCTGGAACAAATCCCAGAAAAGAAGAAACAACGATACACTAGGACAACCAGCGGCGAGGACCTTTAAAGAGCCGACACAGTTAATCACAAGTCTTCATCAAATCAGAAGAAAACCATCAAGGCCGATTGCGAGAACAAGTCAGAAACAATGATTGAGGGTATCCAAGCCTAAATCTACTACCTGCTCACCATTTGGTACAAAGGTAAAAGCCTCTTGCGATCTCGGTATCTTATTAGCCCATCTATCAAAGCAACTATCCTAGAAAATAAGCAAGGCTGGGGTAATTTCAAAAGCATCGACAACCTGATATTGTGACCCTTACAACAAGATTGGGGCAATCTTGAAAACAACAACAACTCAACACTAGGGTATTTATCAACCATCCTAAAGAGGAAAATGTACCAGTCAACACCATCAGTATAGTACATCATAATCAGAGCTTCCTTCACATCATCTTACTGGCAATTCTGTATTGTCATTTGGTCTTTTCCAATCATATTGTTCTCAGAACGACTAATCCACATGTGAGGATATTACTCATTCACGACTTGGTCAACAAAGAGAGTTTCTCATATGAATCCCCGACAACAGCATGCAAAAGGACTGGGGAATTTCTGATTCCAGGAAATGGGAGGAGTTTAAGGCAAGATTAAGCCTCTGATCAAAAGAAGGGGAAAATTCTCAAGAAAGTCCTTAACTCAAAAGCAGAAGCCCAATGACAAAAGGTTTAGCGAATGAAATTCCCATCATCAAATTTGGCAACCGGCGTCAAATTCTCACAAGTCGAGACCTCTACAATCAAGTTCAAATCAAGGCGTGAAGATCGAAATGCACCCTCTAGGGATGTCACGATTCGTGTCATTAGTTCAAAGGGTTGCGAATCAAATGCTCAAGGAAATATGACACAATCACCCAACAACAAAAGGAAACTCCAAATCACCTAAAAAAGGATGAGGTAAAATTCTACTCCAGACAATGTGCATCAACCTAGGACAATAGACTCCTAAGGATAAATCTAGATCAACACATCATGCATGATATGCACATATGAAAATGCGCTACATCAATTTTCATCTCTATCAAGGGTTAGCATGTATCTCAAGTAGATTTAAATACGTGTGCAAGTTAAATGCCTAGATTAGAGAAATATTTCATCAAAAACATCTGGTGGTTGTCATCAATTCAGCCCAACATCAAGACATTTCAGCGATAAAAGCTTTGTATACCACTATTCGAGTGGGAACCGAAATAGTTTGGTGATGTCAGCATATTCAACTACCAGCAGGGTAGGATCTGTTGTCAAACTACCATCATGATATGCACCATTGTAAACTACCATACATATACATCGGAAAGGTCCGGTGATTTCAGAACATCATCCCCAGTAGAGATATAGAAAACATCTCAATTTCTCTTCATCAAACAGGCATCAGTGACAACAACAAAAAGCTAAACCGTTGGAGTCAACACCAGCATAGGCATCATCAATGATCGGTAAAGGTAAATTGATTTGCGAAAACATTTTAACATTCATCATAACATTCATTACATTGTGATTTGCAATATGCAAAATTCGATGTGCGAGTTGTGAAGTACGATTGGCCAAATGCAAAAAGTGAAATGTGAATTGTGGAATGCGATGTGCGATTTGCGAAAAACATTTTAATATTCATCATAACATTCATTACATTGCGATTTACATCATTTTAAAATACCTTATCATATTTCAAGTGTCTAGTAATCTTTATCATGTCCATTCCATTGCATTGCATGAACATGATAAAGAGAGGCATCTGTAGACACTCAAAATTTTGTTTTCCTGTTACTAACTATGCAGGAGGGCAAAAATGTCTTTTTTACATCCCATGGATAACCCTGGAAGACCACAACATCAGTTCCAACCTCGAAGATAACCCCGTGAAGTCTAATTTCCAACCCCAAAGATAACCTCGGGAAATCAGTTTCCAACCCCGAAGGTAACCCCGGGAAAGTCAGTTTCGACCCTGGAGATAACCCCGGGAGATCAAGTTCAATGCCCAGTGTAAGACCCCAACTTTTATGAATAAAGATTACTTTTTCTCGAAATATATTTTTGAATATTATGGTGTGGATTTGATATAATGTTATAGTTTTGGGTAATATTTATAAATTTTGCAAAGTAAGCAAGTGGTTATATAATATTCGATTGGTCGAGGAATATTCGTTTTAACAGGGAATATTCGTACGACAACACAGTCATTGGTGGACCCCACAACGGAAGTATTGTCGTATTTAGAAAATGACAGAATTAACTTTTTATAAAAATAACGGCAAAAGTTTTACCGTTAAACTGTTGAACTACCCAGTGATAAAAAAACAGTAATACGCGTGGTTGCATAGTAGCACACGGTATTGATTATTGATGCTTACGTAAGAAGTCACTCAATTATACTCAATTATTTCTACAGTAATTACTGCATAATATCTCTCATATTATTGATTTAATTATTGTCACAATATCATCTGCATAATTTTTATTATTTATTAAATCAATAATTGAGATGACAAAGTTATTCATATTATTATTTTTAATATTGACAATGTCTAGAAAGTTCTGTCGAGGAGAAGTTTGGTCACCTAATTGCGCGCCAATAGGAAGAAATCCTTATCGGAAAGCCCCCACTTTTCTAGGAATGATCTGGTTGTTAAATATTGTGAGTTATAATATTAATGATGAATAAGTTCGTGTTGATTAAAGATGAAATTGATATTTCCATTGTGTGAGAATTATTAGTGTTAGTGGAAATCGACATCTATTCAGATAATAATTGATGTCTGGAAGTTATATTGACCAATCGGGTAATTAATCAGATAAATGAGCAATTGATTGCTATTAATTCACATGCTTATAACTATTTGTTCACATGTGTGTACTATTGATTCACATGCATGTACTATTAGGGGAGGTGGTACAAGATTGATAATACTTGCATGACTAAATTTAAAATGGAGGTATAGATGAAGGTACTATACTGTAATTATTTTTTCATATGTATAGAACTATTGATTCACATGAATGTACTACTGATTCACATGATGTACTATTAGGGGAGGTGGTGCAAGTTTGATAATACTTGCAAGACTAAATTAAAAATGAAAGAAAAGATGAAGGTATTATACTGTAATATTTCGAGGCCCAAAACGTGCAATTATCAAAACTATGTTTTCCTATAAATAGAAGCTCATTATTCTTTCATTCTCACTAATTCACTAAGACTCACAAGAGCAATTATAGAGAGAGAAGCTATAGAGAGAAAGAATAAGAGAAGTCTGCTACTTCACTATTCCAGTATCCAGTTTTTTTTGAGGTAAGGGATATTATTTTGTTCAGTATTCATAGGAATAATAATTTCTTCCATACACTGTAGTATGTAAGTAATATTATTTCGTCTCGTAATCCTGATTATACCCTCATTTTGTTAAAGTATTGCTTCTATTCTCCGTGAAATTAGTAGAATATCCTTAAAATTTGTGCTTTATCTAGTACTGTTTCACAAGGATATTTTCTGCACATTCTTGTTAAATTTTAAGCTTTTCATGCCGGAGTACTGTCCATGAATAGTATTCATTCTTACGGTACTATTCATAAAGTACTATTCATGAGGTACTTTTCACAAAGTACTATTCACAGGTACTATTCATAAAGTACTATTCATGAGTACTATTCACAAAGTACTATTCACTCAGGGAATTATTCATAACAAAAATTGATTTCTTTGTTGTTCAAATAATTTTTGATAAAATATTATTCTTGAATTTTACTCCACAAAGCAGTATCATGATGATAATTTGACCATTATTGAATTATGGATATTTAAAAATTTATCATTTGCTTTCTTTTAATTGAATTCTTATATCATTGTCATCATCCTCATGCTTATATTGTGATAAAAGTCATTTGTAGCTTATGTGCATAGATGTACTATTGATTGGTATGATTATGACCAGAGATTATTCGGTATAATCATGACCGTAATGTTATAAATGATGTGGTACAAGTCCTCATTGCCCCGTAGTGCATTGATGGACAATTGTTGGTATGATCATGACCATTGATGATTACATGAATATCCTTGGCCCGTAGTGTAGGGATTATTCGATGATGTGGTTTATTTATTAAGCTGAGTCTCAGCGATAAAGTTGATTAAAAACTTTTTAAATCATAGAAGATAGTAGATATCATGTTCTACTTTACTCTTATAATGGATTGCTTGTTCCGCTGCAGTTAAACTTATTCTGCATTATCTTAGTCATAATATTTCTTACTGGGCTAGTTGAGCTCACCCTTTTGCTTTCATTGTTATCTTCAGGAAATGAGAACGTAGCAGTGACTAGTCCAGGAACAGAGTGACGGTCTGAGATGGTGGCTATAGTAGTCCTCACTATTATGAAATAGTGTAATAATAAATGTAACGAGGACTTCATTTGAGTTTGAATATTGTCTATGAGACAATATTCATGTAAAAACTCTAAGCTACGATGTTCTTGTATTGTATAAAAGAAGTTTGTATTTGATTTATCTACCATGTATTTGGCGACTCAGAATAGGTGATGTATACCTATTTTGGGGGTGTCACGGTTGGTATCAAAGCTTAGGGATATGATCCCTGGCTGAGATGTGAGACTAGAACTAGGATGGGAGAGACGGGAAATTCCTTCACTAGTATGACCTACCTAAGTTTATTTGGTATTTATTTTGTCGGTCAGAGAATAGGGATAATATATGACATGTCAATTAACCCTTGTTTTATGGCAGTATTTAAAAATGGCATCCGAAAATATTGAGATAAGCAATGAAGCACATGGGACCGTTGAGTCACCAACGATCAATACCCAGGATAATGTGCATCAGGATGGCAATAATCCTCAAAAAAACAATAACGCTGACCAAATGATGAACGATGAGATGTTCAGAGGCTATATGCAATTCATGCAACATCAGGCGAGAACGACTCCTGTTCAAAATATAGGTGGAAACACTGGCAATTCTCGGACGGTCACCGCTAAATAGTTCAATGAGCTGGGACCACCGGAGTTTATTAGAGAACCAAAACCACTTAAGGCAGAGACGTGGATAAAACAGATCACCAAGATATTTGATGTCTTGGGATGCTCCAAGGAGCAAAAGGCTTCCTTTGCCACCTTTATGTTGCGAGGAGAGGCAGACTACTGGTGGGAATCGGTAAAGCGTACTCAACCTGCCGCACTGAAGATGTCTTGGGAGAAGTTACAAGAACTATTCAACGACAAGTTCTTTCCCGAAAGTATTCGTCATATGAAGGAGGTAGAGTTTATCAAGCTGGAGCAAAACAATATGACCGTGTCGCAGTCTAAAGCTAAGTTTGCCGACTTATCCCGGTTTGCATCCCACTTGGTTGATAATGAGGAGAGAATGACGCGGATGTTTCTGAGAGGTTAAAACCTGAGATACGTCAATACCTAATTTCTCATAAACTGTGTTTGTATTCAAATGTTGTAAATATGGCTCAGTTATTGGAGCGCGATAATGAGTCAACCCAACCAAGAGAGAGCAGTCGGCAAATCGATAATACCAATGGTAGCAGTCATCGAAGAGGTGACAACAAACGTGAAGGGAATCAACATACCAGAAATTGTAACCACTTTGGTGGTGATCATGGCCAAGATAATAGAAGTGAAAATTTCAAGAAGAGAAAATTCATCAATGATGGAAAGGCGTCAGCACCATCACCTGTTTTTAAGGAAGGAGAACGACCGTTGGTCGTATGTTACAAATGCGGAGGGGAGGGACACATCAGTACAAATAGTACGCAGCAGTCCAAAGCATATTACAATTATGGAATAGAAGGTCACCTATCCCCATTTTATCGTGCACTGAAGTCAAGTCCAGCTGGGATGAAAGCATCAAAGGCCGTAAGCTAATCATAACCTCCCAAAAAGTGAGGAATCCGAGCGAAATGATCACCAGTAAGCTAATCATAAACTCTAGCAAAGTCTATACCTTATTTGATACCGGTTCTACACATTCATTTATTTCTCTTACTTGCGCTCAACGTTTAAATTTGACTCCGGAGAAATTAGACTTTAACTTATCTGTTGAAACTCCATTGGGGGAAATCTTCATTACATCCACTATTTATAGGTCTTGTTTGGTTCAACTCGGTACCCTCACTTTACCTGTCGACCTTATTTCCTTAAAAATGCTTGCATTTGATGTGATTTTAAGGATTAATTGGTTAACTACTCATCATGCTAAAATTGATTATTTTCGTAAGGTTGTTAGCTTTCATATTCCTAACCAACCTATTATGCGAATTCATGCAACTAAACCACTAAAGTCAATCACTGTCATATCAAGCCATAAATCTATTTGTTTATTGAAAAACGGATGTCAAGCTTTCTTAGCCAATGTCACAGATTTAAATAAAAATACGTTAAATTTGAATGATATTTCCATTCTTAATAAATTTCTTGATGTATTCCCTGAAGAACTTCCTGGCCTACCCCCAGAGCGTGAAATTAAATTTTGTATCGACCTTGAATCCGGTATAAAACCCATTTCCAAAGCCACATATCGAATGGCTCATATTAATCTTCAGTAGTTAAAAACTCAACTACATGAATTGTTAGACATCGGTTTCATTAGTCCTAGTACGTCTCCTTGGGGTGCTCATGTTCTATTCGTGAAGAAGAAAGATGAAAGTATGATACTTTATATTGATTATCGTGAGTTGAATCATATCACCATCAAAAATAGGTACCCGTTACCTCGTATTGATGATCTATTTTAACCAGTTGCAAGGCGCCAAATTCTTTTCAAAGATCGATCTTTGTTCCGGATATCATCAATTAAATATTAAAACTGATGACATTTCAAAGACTGCTTTCAGAACTCGGTTTGGGCATTACAAATTCCTAGTCATATCTTTTGGATTGAGTAGAAGATCATATGCGGGTATGAGTGTGATATTGTCAACACAAAGGCCCATTTTGTATGACTTATAAAGGATGGAGATAGAGTTAAAGACTCTAGGGACCTGCGTGATGATGGCAAATATACGAGTAGAACCTACTTTAATCGATAAAGTTAAAGCTGCTAGAGCTACAGACCTGGAGCTGATGCGTATGAGGAAGAAAGTGTTAGAAGGTGCTATTCCAGAAGCAAGAATCGATGAAGAAGGAATACTTCGAGTCAACTCAAGACTTTGTGTTCCTAACGATTTTGACTTTAAGTATAAAATCATGATAGAGGCGCACAACACACCGTTTACAATCCATCCTGGGAGTACCAAAATGTGTCGCGATCTTCGACATACATTTTGGTAGAGCAATATAAAGAGAGAGATAGCGGGGTTTGTCTCAAGGTGTCTAACTTGTCAACGAGTCTAGGCGGAGCATCAAGTGCCAAAAGGTCCATTACAACCACTTGAAATTCCAGAATGGAAGTGGGAGGACATTACCATGGATTTCGTTACTGGTCTTCCCAAGGTTTCTCAAGGCATAAATGCGATTTGAGTCATTATTGATAGATTGACCAAGTCTGCTCATTTCTTATCGATACGAGAAACTTATACACTTCAACGTCTTGCTCGTATGTAAATAAACAAGATTGTAAGATTGCATGGTATGCCAGTATCCATAGTTTCTGATCAAGACCCAAGATTCACTTCACGATTTTGGGTTACTTTGCAAAAAGCTATGGGCACAAATTTAAAATTTAGTTTGGCATATCATCCTCAAACGGATGGGCAGTCGGAGAGGACTATTCAAACTCTTAAAGATTTATTAAGACACTATGTCCTTGACTTCAAAGGAAGTTGGGACAAGTTTTTACCATTGGTGGAGTTTTCCTACAACAACAGTTATCAAGCAAGTATTGGCATGGCTCCATTTGAGGCGTTGTATGGAAGAAAGTGTCATTCTCCACTATGCTGGGAAGAGGTGGGTGAGGCAACGTTATTGGGACCGGAGTTGATATGTATGACTACGAAAAAGATTCAAACGATCCGATAACATATAAAAACCTCACAAGATCGACAAAAGAGTTATTCTGATCTTCATCGAAAGGACGTGGAATTCAATATTGGAGATCACGTGTTGTTACGTGTTGCTCCATGGAAAGGAGTTACGAGATTTGGAAAGAGAGGAAAGCTCAATCCTCGATTCATTGGCCCATTTTTAATCCTCGATCGAGTAGGAACTGTGGTATATAGACTCGTCTTACCGCCAAGTATGTCTCGTGTTCATAACATTTTTCACATATCTATGTTACGTAAATATGTGAAAGACCCAAGCCACATTATTGAATTAGAACCGGACGCGATAGCGAAAGATTTAACGTATGAGGATGTACCTGTTAAAATATTTGATAAGAAGGATCATATTTTACGCTCCAAGGTTATACCTCAAGTCAAAGTTTTGTGGAGAAACCACGATGTTGAGGAAATGACCTGGGAGTTAGAATCTGAAATGAAGTCAAGGTATCCTCACCTCTTCGACATACCAGGTACGCACCCTAATTTCGAGGATGAAATTTCATAAGAAGGGGAGGTTGTAAACCCCAACTTTTATGAATAAAGATTAATTTTTCTCGAAATATATTTTTGAATATTATGGTGTGGATTTCATATATGTTATAGTTGTGGGTATTATTTACAAATTTGCAAAGTAAACAAGTGATAATATAATATTCCATTGGTCGGTGAATATTCGTTTTAATAGGAAATATTTATACGACGGCACAATTATTGGTGGACCCAACAACATAAGTATTGTCATAGTTAGAAAATGATAGAATTATATATCTTTTTATAAAAATTACGGCGAAAGTTTTACCGTTAAACTGTTGAACTACCAGGTGGTAAAAGTACAGTAATACGCGTGGTTGCATAGTAGCACACGGTATTGATTATTGATGCTTACGTGAGAAGTCACTCAGTTATACTCAGTATTTGCAATATTGACAATATATAGAAAGTTCTGTCAAGGAGAGGTTTGGTCACCTAATTGCGTGCCAATAGGGAGAAATCCTTATTGGAAAGCCCCATCTTTTCTGGGAATAATCTGGTTGTTAAATATTGTGAGTTATAATATTAATGATGAATAAGTTCGTGTTGATTAAAGATGAAATTGATAGTTCCATTGTGTTGGGATTATTAGTGTTAGTGGAAATGAACATTTATTTTGATAATAATTGATGTTTGAAGGTTATATTGACCAAACGGGTAATTGATCGGATAAATGAGCAATTAATTGCTATTAATTCACATGTTTATAACTGTTTGTTCACATGCATGTACTATTAGGGGAGGTGATGTAAGATTGATAATACGTTCATGACTAAATTAAAAATAGAGGTATAGATGAAGGTACTATACTATAACTATTTTTTTTCACATGTATAGAACTATTGATTCACATGATGTACTATTAGGGGAGGTGGTGCAAGTTTTATAATACTTACACGACTAAATTAAAAATGAAGAAAAAGATGAAGGTATTATACTGTAATATTTCGAGCCCCAAAACGTGCAATATTCAAAACTGTGACGCCCCCAAAACGGGTAAACATCACCCATCTTGAGTCGCCAAATACATATTACAAAATTCAAATACAACTTAATTATACAACAGTCGTGTAAAATACGACAAAACATAATCTAAGAGTTTTAATAAGAATATTGTCATCTAGACAATATCCATACTCAATGGAGTCTTCATTACATTTATTGTCACACTATTTAATGTAATAGTGAGGACTACTAATGCTATCATCCGGACCATCACTCTGCTCCCCGACTAGTCCCGCCACGCTTCTCATTTCACAAGAGAACAAAGGAAAGAAAGGGTGAGCTCAACTAGCCCAATGAAGATATATTATAACTAAGATAATACAGACTAAATTATCATTAGCCTTCAATAATTTTAAACTGATAGAATATAATAGACAACAAGTTTAACTGCAGCGGAACAAGCAATCCATTAGAAGAGTCAAGTAGAGCATAAAATCTACTATCTTCTATGATTTAAAAGTTTTTCATCAACTTTATCGCTGAGACTCAGCTTAATAAATAAAATTGAATCATCCCTGCATCACGACCAAGGATATTCATGTAATCATCAATGGTCATGATTATACCGAATTTTCACTGGTCATAATCATACCAACAACTATCCATCAATGAACTAGAGGCCCATGAGGACTTTTACCACATCATTCGTCACATTACGGTCATGTTTACACCAAAAAATCCTTGGTCATAATCATACAAAGTCCATCTATGCACGTAAGCTAAAGATGACTTTAATTAAAATATAAGCATGAAGATGATAACAATGACATAATAATTCAATAACGTCCAAATTGTCAACATGATACTTCTTTGTGGAGTAAAATCCAAGAATGCTCAGAAGAATATACTTCCATGAAAAGATACTAGATGAAGCACAAATATCAAGGATATTCCACTAATTTCATGGAGTATAGAAGCCAAAACTTTAACCAACTAAGTATAATAGAATATATGAAACTGTAAATTGATTTTTGCCCGCCATGCGGTAATCCACGTAGACAGATCATTTCCACAATTTAATAAGGAATGAATACGAAGGATCATTCACCATGCATGTAACGACCGAGAAATTCGGATCTTTTGTAAAAATAGTTGAAAGAATTAAATAATGAATCAAATAATATTATTTGTTATTATATGTGTTAATAAGATGTATGTCGTTCTATAACCTAGAAACGCCGGAATATCGTAGTATTTGAACCACATGAATGAATTAAAATGTTTGAATTTCCAAGACAAAAATAAATGTTTACCGAGAAAGTTTACGAAAACACTATTCATCATTTATCGCTCGGGAATTATTTTTGAACTTCCAAGAAATACGTAACGTTAGAATATCAAAGCGAGATGGATTATGTAATAATAATCTAAGTATGGAAAACGCAATATTTCAAACGCGGGATTAAATTGACAACGTTGGGGAAATTAATGTCTAAGGAATGAACTTATGTAATCTTGTAGGGTGTGCAAGTTCATTAAGCATTAAGGGACAAGCCCAAGTTGTAGCAATGTTTAGCCCAAGTGTGGATTACTATGAAGCCTAAACTATATTGGAGATTAGCCCAAAAAGATTTGGTTAATCAAATTCAACCTAAGCCCAAATGGTGATCCATTAGTTAATTAAGATCCATGGGGCAACCCATGGGTGAAGTAGGGACCAAGACCTTTGTGTGGTGGGCAAAAATTATGAATAATGGCCAAGTTTACTTAGTATGCAAGTAGTGGATAGTAAGGAGGTTAGTGCGGAGGTGGGATGTCTTAATGACCATTAGGCCCTAACTTTAGAAGGTCTATAAATACCAAGCTTTTCATTCATTTGTTGTTTGTTATTTCATCCAACAACTTCCTTACAAAAGCAACTTAATTGTTAGAGTCAATAAGCACTTTGAAGTTAACTTTCCTTTGCTAGATTTTTCAAGAGAAGAGATGTATAAGTAGTCTTCAAAGGTAATTAATATTATCTCTTCTATCTCTATCATACTAGGATGATAAGAGAAGTGTAATCTATTGAAGTTAGATACTAAGAACATGTCATAAGTCATTGATGAATGAACTTAAGCCGAATAAGTTGAATAAGCAACTTGAACCTAAATAAAATGATGAACTTGGGAAGAACTTGCCATATGTTTGTCATATGATCTTAGTATGTTCAAAATAGTTTGAAAACGTTGATTGGTGGACTTAAGTTCATAGTAAGTTATAATTATGAGAATTTGTATTTAATAAGATGAATAAGTCATTGAGTTATGAGAATAAGTCAAAACCTACTTTGAAAATAAGTTGGTGTAATAAGTAACTTGAAATGTCTATATGTGATTAAATTCACCTAAAATGATTCGTAATGAGGTTTCACCGGAATTTACACGATAGATCTAATACCGATAAAGTTAGGAGAATTCGACGTAATCCTCGAAATGGATTGGTTGATTAATCATGAGGCAATTATAGATTGTCAAAAGAAATGCGTAAATATGAAAACATCAATTCAATCTCATGTAATATTTTACGGGAATAAATCGCCGGGACGTTCATGTTGTTTTACCATGACACAAACTAGGAAATTATTAAGGAAGGGGTGTGTAGGTTATTTGTGTCATATAGTTGATACCCAGAGAATGGGAGCGACCATGGAACAAATACCTATAGTGAGTGAGTTCATGGATGTATTTCCAAGTGAGTTGCCGGGTCTTCTGTCGGATAGGGAGACCGAGTTCGTAATAGATATTGTGCCAGGAGCGACACCAGTTTCCAGGGCACCGTATCGTATGGCGCCAGTGGAGATGAAGGAGTTGATGGTACAGTTGCAGGAATTATTGGACAAGAAGTACATTCAACCGAGTGTTTCTCCATGGGGAGCACCGGTACTATTTTTTAAGAAGAAGGACGGATCGTTAAGACTTTGTATCGACTACCGAGAGTTGAACAAGTTAACGATAAAGAATAAGTATCCATTGCCCAGGATAGATGATCTTTTTGATCAGTTGAAAGGGGCAAAATATTTTTCCAAAATAGATTTAAGGACAAGGTATCATCAGCTGAAGGTTCGAAATGAAGACATTGCAAAGACATCATTCAGAACTCGTTATGGTCATTACGAGTTTCTGGTGATGTCATTTGGGTTGACTAATGCACCTGCTGTATTTATGGACAAGATGAACAGAGTGTTCAAACAATATTTGGACAAGTTCGTTGTGGTGTTTATTGATGATATTCTAGTCTACTCTAAGATGCCAGAAGATCTTGCTGAACACCTGAGAATAGTGTTGGAGACATTAAGGAAAAGTTATATGCGAAGTTCACTAAGTGTGAATTCTGGTTAGAGAGGGTACAGTTTTTAGGTCATGTTATTGACCATGAGGGGATTTCAGTAGATCCAGCGAAGGTGGAAGCCGTGATGAATTGGGAACTACCGAAAATGCCGACTGAGGTGCGGAGTTTCCTAGGGTTAGCGGATTACTATCGAAGGTTCATTTAGGACTTTTTGAAGATAGCTACTCCATTGACTAACTTGACGAGGAAGACGGTGAAGTACGTATGGACTGAGAAATGCGAAGATAGTTTTCAAGAACTGAAGAAGAAGTTGAGTGAAGCGCCTGTTTTGCCATTGCCCGATGACACATGAAATTTCATAGTTTATAGCGATGCTTCACATAAAGGACTTGGTTGCGTGCTCATGCAGCATGGCAAGGTCATTGCATATGCATCTAGGCAGTTGAAGGATTATGAGAAAGTTTACCCTACTCATGATCTGGAACTGGCTGCGGTGGTGTTTGCCTTAAAGATATGGCGACATTATCTTTATGGGGAAAAGTGTGAGATATACACGGACCACAAGAGTCTAAAATATATCTTCGCTACGTAAGGAGTTGAATATGAGATGAGGAGGTGGTTTGGAGTTGATAAAGGATTACGATTTGTGAAATCCTGTATCACCTTGGAAAAGCCAATGTAGTGGCCGACGCCTTAAGTAGAAAGGGTCGGGAGAAGTTGTCTATGTTAACAGCTCAAACTTAGTTGATAACATAAATGGCTAGGATGGAGTTAGAGGTGAAGTTGCCAATTGAGACGGATCAGAGACTGTTTGCGACGGAGATTCAGTCTACTATTGTAGAGAAAGTCAAGGAGGTGCAGCTCAAAATCGATGAGTGTGACCAGATGAAGAAGCGGTTGACCAATGAAAAAGATATTAAGTTTAGTCTTGATAATGAGGGATTATTAAGATTTGAGGGAAGAATTTAGGTTCCGAATGAGACAAAATTAAAGGAGCAAGTTTTACAAGAGGCTCATAGTTAGAGGTACTCGATTCATCCTTGTAGCACTAAGACGTATCAAGACCTTCGACAGAGGGTTTAGTGGCCGAACATGAAGAGAGAAATAGCCGAGTATGTGAGTAGGTGCTTGACTTGTCAAAGAGTTAAAGCCGAACATCAACGACCAAGTGGCTTGTTACAGTCATTGGAGACTCCAGAGTGGAAGTGGGAACATATCACGATGGACTTTGTGGTGGGACTTTCGATGACTCAGAAGGGATATGATGCGATTTGGGTAATAGTGGACCGTTTGACGAAGTCGGCTCACTTGTTACCAATTCAAATTAAGTATAACTTAGATCAGTTAGCTACACTCTATGTTAAGGAAATAATTTCCAGACATGGATCACCTCTTTCGATAGTGTCAGATCGTGACCCACGATTCACATCAAACTTTTGGAGAAGTCTTCAAAAGCAGTTGGGGACACAGTTGAAGTTGAGTATGGCATATCATCCACAAACCGATGGACAAAGCGAGAGGACAATTCAGACGTTAGAAGATATGTTGAGATCTTACGTCATGGATTTCAAGGGTAGTTGGGATGATCATCTACCATTAGTAGAATTTGCGTATAACAACAGTTATCATGCAAGCATAGGTATGCCGCCGTATGAAGCTTCGTATGGAAGGAAATGTAGAACGCCATTGTATTGGGATGAAGTGGGAGAACGTCGAATGCTAGGACCAGAATTGGTGCATCAAACATCGGAAGTGGTGAAGTTAATTCGTATGTGTCTCGTAACAGCTCAAGACAGACAAAAGAAATACACAGACTTATATCGAGAGAATAAAGAGTTTGAGGTAGGCTCGTACGTATTTCTAAAGGTATCTCCCTGGAAAGGAAAGATATGCTTTGGAAAGAAGGGAAAACTAAGCCCAAGGTTTATAGGACCTTTTGACGTATTAGAACGGGTAGGTGAGGTAGCTTATAGGGTAGCGTTACCTCCAGACCTAGAGCGAATAGATAATGTATTTCATGTTTTAGTGTTATGTCCTTACAAACCAGATTATAAGCACGTGATAGAATTTGAGCCTATTCAAATCGAGAAGGATTTAACATATGAAGAGATGCCGATTCAAATCATCGATAGAAAAGAGCAAGTTCTGCGAAACAAGGTAATATCGTCAGTAAAGGTGTTATGGAAGAATCATGATGTCGAGGAAGCAACGTGGGAATTGGAAGAGAGGATAAAGAAGAAATATCCTCTTTTGTTTGAGTAATGTAGGGCGAGATTCTGGGGACAGAATCTTTATAAGGGGGGAAGAATGTAACGACCGAGAAATTCGGATCTTTTTGTAAAAATACTTGAAAGAATTAAATAATGAATCAAATAATATTATTTGTTATTATATGTGTTAATAAGATGTATGTCGTTCTATAACCTAGAAACACCGGAATATCGTAGTATTTGAACCACGTGAATGAATTAAAGTGTTTGAATTTCCAAGACGAAAATAAATATTTTCCGAGAAAGTTTACGAAAAACACTATTCACCATTTATCGCTCGAAAATTATTTTTGAACTTCCGAGAAATAAGTAATGTTAGAATATCAAAGCGAAATGGATTATGTAATAATAATCTAAGTATGGAAAACGCAATATTTCGCATGCAGGCTTAAATTGAGAGCGTTGGGGAAATTAATGTCTAAGGAATGAACTTGTGTAATCTTGTAGGGTGTGCAAGTTCATTAAGCAATAAGGGACAAGCCCAAGTTGTAGCAATGTTTAGCCCAAGTGTGGATTAATGTGAAGCACAAACTATATTGGAGATTAGCCCAAAAAGATTTGGTTAATCAAATTCAACGTATACACGTTTAATGAATGTAGTGTTGATCAACATAGAGTACTATAGGCTGATCACCTAGATGTGCTCGTAAGCTATGCCAAACTTACGGACTTCGTGCCGGGATGTCCTTTTCAAAGTACTTATGAAAGGCTTACGGTCTTGAACCGAAATTTATGTTTTACTGAATATTGTTGTTGTAAAACATTTTAAAAGAAAAGAAGTGATATTTTGAATTATCAATAGTACTTCGTAACTGTTGTTAAGTTATTGAAGATATGCGAGCCCTATATTTCAAGCATGCTATTTTCCTAGAATTGTTGTACTTGCTGAGCTAGTTAGGCTCATTCTTGCTTGAACCATATGAATGCAGCTAAGACCAAACTTAGACGATGGATCCGCAAGGATAAAGGGAAAGGGCGAACCCAGAGATTACATATGTAATAGTATAGGTTTTGTAAGGAATAATACTGATATTATGACAAAGACAATGTATTGGTTGTAAAGAACCTGGGGGATGTAAATATTCTTTTGATATATATATAAGACATATCCGTTCTTTTGAGGCATTTCAATTGAATGTTTATGTGAACTATAGCACCGTGTAACACCATCTGTCGGGTTGGAAGATACCCGAATTTGGGGGCGTCACAATGCATGCGGTAATCCACATAGACAGGTTATTCTAACAGAATAATAAAGAATGGAATAACAGAAGAATTCACCAGGCGTGCGTAATCCACACAGACAGGTTTTTCCAACAAAATAATAAAGAATGGAACCAGGTCATGCGTACATAACCCGCATAGACAGGATATTCCAACAGAATAATGAAGAATGGAACCAGGTCATGCGTAAGCCGCACAGACAGGATATTCCAACAGAATAATAAAGAATGGAATAACAACAGAATTCACCAGGCATGCGATAGACCGTACAGACAGGTTATTCCAACAGAGTAATAAAGAATGGAATAACAAAAGAATTTCACCATGTATGCGGTACTTCGCATAGACAAGTTATTCCAACATAATAATAAAGAATAGAATAACAACCCTTACAAGTATTAAAAGAAAATAACTCTCTTCATGAATACGAAAGAATAATACCCCTTACCTTAGAAGAAGACTGGATACTGAAATAGTGAGGTAGCAGACTTCTCTTCTTCTTTCTCTCTATAATTTCTCTCTACAATTTCTCTCTATAATAATTGCTCTATAGCTTTAGTGAATTGGTGAGAAATGAAGGAAGACTGAGTTTCTATATATAGGAAAATACAGTTTCGATAATTGCACATTTTGGGGCTCAAAATATTATTGTGTATGTAAGACCCCAAAATTTATGAATAAAGATTTAAATTTCTGGAAATATATATTTTTAAATATTATGGTGCGGATTTTATATAATGTTATAGTTGTGGGTAATATTTATAAATATTGCAAAGTATGCAAGTTGTTATAAAATATTCGTTTGGTCGGGGAATATTCTTTTTGTCGGGGAATATCTGTATGACGACACAATCATTGGTGGACCCCATAACGAAAGTATTGTCGTAGTTAGAAAATGACAGAATTATCTTTTTATAAAAATAACGGTGAAAGTGTTGCAGTTAAAACTGTTGAACTACCCTAGTAGTAAAAAATACGATGTCTGGCGTGGTTGCATAGTAGCACATGGTATTGATTATTGATTCTTACGTGAAGTCACTCGATTATACTCAATTATTGCTACAAGAATTGCTTTGATCATATCTCTCATATTATTGATTCAATTATTGTCATAGTATCATCTGTATAATATGTTATATTATTAAATCAATAATTGAGACGACAAAGTTATTCATATTATTATTTGCATTATTGACAATGTCTAGAACTTCTGTCAAGTAGAGGTTTGGTCACCTAATTGCGCACCAATAAGGAGAAATCCTTATTGGAAAGCCCCCTCTTTTCTGTGAACGACTTGGTTGTTAAATATTGTGAATTATAATATTAATGATGAATAAGTTCGTGTTGATTAAAGATGAAATTGATAGTTCCATTGTGTTGGAATTATTAGTGTTAGTGGAAATCGATATTTATTTCGATAATAATTGATGTTTGGAGGTTATATTGACTAATTGGGTATTCGGGGCACTTTTTCGTATCGGAGTATTATTCACGGGTTACTATTCACGGGCTACTATTTACACGGTTACTATTCACTCGAGTATTGTTCACTCGGGTATTTGGGACACTTTTCGTGTCAGAGTACTATTCACGGGTTACTATTCACCTAGTTACTATTCACTCTAGTATTGTTCACTCGGGTATTTGGGACACTTTTCGTGTCGGGGTACTATTCACAGGGTACTATTCCCGAAGTACTATTCATGGGGTACTATTCACCTGAAAAATATATCTCTTTTCGGTCTAAATCATTTTTGGGTACAATATTATTCCATGAGGAGATGTGATAATTTTTCAGACTATTGGTTGAAGTTATAATAGTAAATCAATATGGATCGTTCGTTGAAGATATAATAGTAAATCAATATGGACCGCTGGTGGAAAGTTATAATAGTAATTCAATATGGATCGCTGGTTTAAAGTTTTAATAGTAAATCAATATGGACCGTCCATTTAAAAGTAAATCAATCTGGACCGATCATGAATTAGTTACTATTCAGTCCATTCTCCTATTAATAAAAGCTCATTCATTCATTATTTCTTACGAATTCAGTGAAACTCTAGAGAGAGAAACTATAGAGAGAAAGAAGAAACGTATTCTGCTACTTCACTACTCCAGTATTCAGTTTTTCTAAGGTAAGGGATATTATTTGTTGTACTAGTAAGGGATATTATTTGTTGTACTCGTAAGGGATATTATTTGTTGTACTCGCAAGGGGTATTATTCTTTTGTATTCATGAAGAGAGTTATTTTCTTTCAATACTCGTAAGGGTTGTTATTCCATTCTTTATTATTATGTTGGAATAAAATGTCTATGCGAAGTACCGCATACATGGTGAAATTCTTCTGTTATTCCATTCTTTATTATTCCGTTGGAATAACCTGTCTGTGCGGTGTATTGCATGCCTGGTGAATTCTGTTATTATTCCATTCTTTATTATTCTGTTGAAATATCCTATCTGTGCGGATTACGCATGACCTAGTTCCATTCTTTATTATTTAGTTGAATAACTTTATGCATGCGCCTATTACATTGGAATATCCTCATGCATGCGGATTTACGCATGACTTCGTTCTATTCTTTATTATTACATTGAAATAACCATCATCTGCAATGCGGATTACGCATGCCTGGTGAATTCTTCTGTTATTCTATTCTTTATTATTCTAATGGAATAACTTGTCTATGTGGATTACCGCATGCATGGTGAATGATCCTTCGTATTCATTCCTTATTAAATTCTGGAAATGATCTGTCTACGTGGATTACCTCATGGCTGGCAAAAATCCATTTGAGGTTTCATGTATTCTATTATACTCAGTTAAAGTTATGGCTTCTATACTCCATGAAATTAGTGGAATATCCTTGATATTTGCGCTTCATCCAGTATCTTTCCATGGAAATATTCTTCTGAGCATTCTTGAATTTTACTCTACAAAGTAGTATCATGTTGACAATTTAGACGTTATTGGTTCGTGGATGAATTAATTTATAAATCTTTAAAATTTATTCTTGAAATTGTTTTATTGAATTATTATGTCATTATCATCATCCTCATGCTTACATTGTGATGAAAGTCATCTTTGGCTTACGTCTATAGATGGACTTAGTATGATTATGACTAGGGATTATTCGGTATAATCATGACCGTAATGTGACGAATGATGTGGTAAAAGTCCTCATTGGCCTGTATTTCATTGGTGGACAGTTGTTGGTATGATTATGACCAGGAATTATTCGGTATAGTCACGACCATTGATGATTATATGAATATCCTTGGACATAGTTCAGGGATGATTCAATTTTATTTATTAAGCTGAGTCTCAGCGATAAAGTTGATGAAAAACTTTTTAAATCATAGAAGATAGTAGATTTTATACTTTACTTGACTCTTCTAATGAATTGCTTGTTCCGCTGCAGTTAAACTTGTTGTCTATTATATATTATCGCTTTAACATTGTTGAAGGCTAATGATAATTTATTCTGCATTATCTTAGTCATAATATTTCTTACTGGGATAGTTAAGCTCACCCTTTCTTTCACTGTTCTCTTCAGGAAATGAGAATATAGCTGGGACTAGTCAGGGAATGGATTGGCGGTCCAGATGGTTGCATTAGTAGTCCTCACTATTCTATAAAATAGTGTGATAATAAATTTATTGAGGACTTATTTTGAGTTTGTATACTGCCTAGAAGACAATATTTGTATTAAAACTCACAGCTCATGTTGTATATTTAAGTTTGTATTTGTATTCAGTACCATGTATCTGGCGACTCAGAATGGGTGATGTATACCTATTTTGGGGGCGTGATAGTTGGTATCAGAGCTTAGGGATATGAACCATGGCTGAGATATGAGGCAAGAATTAGGAGGGGAGAGACGGGAAATTCCTTCTCTAGTATGACCTACCTAAGTTTATTTGGTATTTAATTGGTCGGTCAGAATATAGGGATAATATGTGATATGTTAATTTGTTTAATTAACCCTTGTTTTGTGACAGTATTTTAGAATGACATCTAAAAATTTTGAGATGTGCAATGGAACAAAACAATATGAACGTGTTGCATTACGAGGCTAAGTTTGCGGAGTTATCCCGGTTTGCGTCCCATTTGGTTGATAATGAGGAGCGAATGACGCGAATGTTTCTATGAGGTTTGAAACCCGATATACGTCAATACCTCATTTCTCATAAACTTTGTTTATATTCAGATGTTGTGAATAGGGCTCAGTTATTGGAGCGCGATAATGAGTCAGCTCAACCAAAAGGTAACGACCAACAACACGATAATAATCATACCGGTGGAACGGCCATCGGAACAAAGATAACCATCGTGGGGGAAATTATCATTCCAAGAATGGTAACCACTTCGGTGGTAATCATGACCAAGAAGGTCATTTAGCTTGATTTTGTCATGCACCAAAGTCAAGTCCAGCTGGGACGGTGGCACCAAAGGCGGATACAGACAAAACAAAGTCGGTGGTTTCAGGAAGAGCGTTTTTCGTGACTTCTCAAAAAGCGAGTGACTCAAACAAAGTTAGCACGAGTTAGTTAATTATAAATTCTTGCGAAGTCTATACCTTATTAGATATCGGTTCTACCCATTCTTTTATCTCTCTTTCTTGCGCTCAACGTTTAAATTTGACTTCGGAGAAATTAGACTTTGACTTATTGGTTGAAACTTTGATAGTAGAAACCTTCGTTACATCCACTATTTATAAATCTTGTTGATTCAAATCGGTACTTTCAAGTTACCTGTTGATCTTATCTCTTTGAAAATACTTACCTTTGATGTGATTTTAGGAATCGATTGGTTAACTACTCATCATGCTTTTCATAAGGTTGTTAGCTTTCATATTCCTAACCAACCTATTATGTGAATTCAATTAACCAAACCACTAAAGTCAATCATTGTCATATCAAGTCATAAGTAAAGAGCCTCGAGCCTTTCGCTGGTGACTTCCTTGTGTGGAATGCAATCAAAGCCAAACTTTACAGAGGGCGGCGTACTGTGAATGACGATGACAAGTTGATAGGTATCAATGTGACGTGCTATCCAAGTCTTTGATGAGAGTCGCAGTTTTGAATGATATCTCTATCGTTAATAAATTTCCTGACGTATTCTTGAAGACTTCTTAGCCTACCCCTAGAACGTGAAATCTAATTTTGTATTGACCCAAGTACAAAACGATCGTATAATGTGCCAAAGATGTTGGCTCGAACTGTTAAAGATTACGATCTTACCATTCAATATCATTGTGGAAGAGCGAACGTGGTAGCTGACTCGTTGAGTAGAAGATCGTATGCGTTTATGAGTGAGATGTAGTTAACACAAAGACCCTTTTCGTATAACTTACAAATGATGAAGACAGAGTTAAAGACTCTAGGGACCCACGTGAAGATAAGGAATATACGAGTAGATAGACTTTAATTGATAAAGTTAAATCCGCTCAAGCTACACACTCGAATCTGATGAATTTGAATAAAAGGTTCAAGAAGGCGTTATCTCAACCCTTGATTTAATTGGCCCTTTTGAAATCCTTGATCGAGTAGGAACTGTGGCCTATAGACTCATTTTACCGCCAAGTATGTCGCGTGTTCATAATGTTTTTCACGTATCGATGTTACGTAAATATATGGATGACCCGAACCATATTATTGAATTAAAACTAGACGAGATAGCAGAAGATTTAACGTATGAGGAGCTACGTGTTAAAATCTTGGATAAGAAGGATCGTATTCAACACTCAAAGGTTATACCTTAAGAGTTAGAATCTGAAATGAAGTCAAGGTATTCTCATCCCTTCGGCATACCAGGTACATATGTAAATTTTGAGGGCGATATTTAATAAGGAGGGGAGATTGTGAGACCTCAAATTTTATGAAAAAATATTTAAATTTCTCGAAATATTTTTTTTTAAATATTGTGGTGTGGATTTGATATAATGTTATAGTTGTGGGTAATATTTATAAATATTGCAAAGTATGGAAGTTGTTATAAAATATTCGTTTGGTCGGGGAATATTCTTTTTGTCCGGGAATATCCGTACGATGGCACAATCATTGGTGGATCCCACAACAGAAGTATTGTCGTTGTTAGAAAATGACATAATTATCTTTTTATAAAAATAACGGCGAAAGTGTTACCGTTAAAACTGTTGAACTACCCGGTAGTAAAAGTACAGTAATACGTGTGGTTACATAGTAGCACACAGTATTGATTATTGATGCTTACGTAAGAAGTCACTCAGTTATACTCAATTTTTGCTACAGTAACTGCTGCATCATATCTCTCATTATAGTGATTCAATTATTGTCACAGTATCATCTGTATAATATGTTATATTATTAAATTAATAATTGAGATGGCAAAATTATTCATATTATTATTTGCAATATTGACAATGTCTAGAACTTCTGTCAAGGAGAGGTTTGGTCACCTAATTGCGCACCAATAAGGAGAAATCCTTATTGGAAAGCCCCCTCTTTCCTGGAAACGACCTGGTTGTAAAATATTGTGAGTTATAATATTAATGATGAATAAGTTCGTGTTGATTAAAGATGAAATTGATAGTTTCATTGTGTTTGGATTATTAGTGTTAGTGGAAATCGATATTTATTTCGATAATAATTGAAGTCTGGAGGTTATATTGACCAATCGGGTATTCGGGGTACTTTTTCGTGTCGGAGTACTATTCACGGGGTTACTATTCACCCGGTTACTATTCACTCTAATATTGCTCACTCGGGTATTTGGGACACTTTTCGTGTCAGAATACTATTCACGGGTTACTATTCACCCGGTTAATATTCACTCTAGTATTGTTCACTCGGGTATTTGGGACACTTTTCGTGTCGGGGTACTATTCATGTAACGATCGAGAAATTTGTAATTTAATTTAAATATTTATGGAATTAAAAAAATATTTTAAATATTTATTTATTGAGGAAAATAAATATTTGATGAATTGTCATGAATTCGTTTAGTAGCTAAATTAATTAATGTTAATTGAATTGAGTAATGATAATTTTATTTGTTGAATTTAATTTAAGGAGATAATTAAATTAAATCAATTGCTTAATATTAAAAAATTAGTTAAATTAAATGAATTGTCTAATTTATTAATTAAACTACATATATAATTATTTAATTATTTACTATAAGCATAATTGTAATAAGAATATAGTATTTATAATTATAAGTTATTTAATGGGTTGCAAGGGTGACAATTGGAAACTATGTAATATAAATAATATAAAAATAAATTGGTTTAGGGAAAATATGTGGTAGCCAAACAAGGCCTTGTGGCCTTTGGCTTATTCAACTGACACGGACTTTTTATTTTTTCTAACATAAGGAACGTGGGAGAGGCCAGTTATATGGCATACGCGTCTTAATTTTTTTCCTTAGGCTTGTTAGCATAGAAAAGCAGAGGAAGAGAGAATTTCAGAGGAGATTGAGAGTGAGAGCTTGAGAGATTGTTCCGAGATTTCAAGAGGAAGGAGAGGATTGCTAAACCTTGTTGTCATCTTTTGCTAGCCAATAATCAAAGATTAAAGTATAACTAATTCTAATTCTCAGACTTGTGATTTTCTATTCTCTGTAAATTGATTTTGTGGGTTTGTGGCTCAAACGTTGTGTATATGGTGTGGATTAAGTTGTAGAATCTGTTGTCATCTTGTACGCGTGTTGTATCAGTTATCAAATTGTGAGAAATTGGATGTAGAAAGAAAATGAAAATAATAGTGTTTATGTTCATATGTTATGGCCTTAGAAAGTACCAATTTTGGTGGTCAACTTGTGTATAAAACTGTAATTTGACGCTTGCATATGGTAGTTCATTGAGATACAAACATAATGTAATTTGAATGGAATGATTTAGTCAAATAATGAATTCACAGTGATGATTTTTGGATAGAAGTTCAAAAATGGAGTTTTATATGAAAAACATGAAAATTGAGAAATTAAAATAGTTCTAGTTGTTGTTAAATGGTGCTAAGTGGTTGAATATGTTAGCAATCATGTTTATGTTAGTGGTATATTTATTTTACATGTTGTTATCACCGTTTGATGGGTGAAATTTGTGTTTGTTGGGCTAAAAATGGCTACTGTTCACTGTTGTTTCAGATTCTGTTCTAACAAAGCCAGAATTTCTTATTTGGTGCCAAAAGTAAAATGGCGCGAATTGCCACTTGGGTCCCAAGCCTAAGTGTAAGGGCAGCTGCACACACCTACAATCGAGACAAAGGAGGTCTCTTGTTTGTAGGTCAGGCTTTTCGGACTTGTGTTAGTTTAGTATGTATATTAATGATGTTAAAACATGTTATAAACTATAATAACAGATGTTAATATGTTGAAATGCAAAATATAAAGATTTGAAATAATTATTTAAATAAGTTATAAAATGAAACCAATTGAGATGTTTTCGAAAGATATAGTTGAACGACTAAGTTATGTTGATCAATGTGTAATTTCAGAAGCGTTAAGTATGTTAACCTAAATGGTTAGGTACGAGGTTAGGGTTATGACCTAAATGATGGTTTAAACCCTAAATCTAATATTCATACAATTAATTGTTGTTGCGATTTTGTTGATATGTGTAGGGTAATTGGAGATTATTTCATTTGTGTAGCTTACAGTCAAGGAAAGTTTTCTAACTCTACCTTGTTATTATTGAGCAAGTTCTTAAATCTTAACTCTTTACATTGAGCAAAGTTTCTAACTTCATTCTTTTCGTATTAAATGCAAGTTCCCATTCTTAAATTATTATTGTTCAAGTTCCTAACATTCTTTATGAAGATGAGCAAGCTTAACCTATTTTGCATATGTTTGTTCAAGCTTATATAACCTAATTCGTTACATTAAGTGAGATTTCGATTCCTAATTATTATTCAAAGCTTATATTGTTCTAATACATTGATTCAAGGAAGATTGTTTTAAATCTTCTATAGCACCTTGCATATATACCATGTTTACTCGATTATATATTATTTTTATTCAATCTTTGACTAGGATAAACTTGTTCAAAACTTTATCGTTGTATTAAATCTTCAAGTAGCAAGCAAACCTTTATTGATTGAATTAATATATATTCAAATAGTGTTCTAAAATTCTAGAAAACAAGGATAAGCTATTTCCAAACTAAACTTTCTTTAGTGCAGAAATTCTAAATCTGAACTGAGACGAACAACCCTAACATAGGGGATTTTGTTCGTGTAACGTTTAGATGTTTGTGCACAATACATGGTACCAAAGGGCTGATCCCTGAGTATGTTAAGAAGAGTCTGTACAGTCTAACGACTGTTGAGGTTATGGTAATAATACCTATACACCGTGGACATAATTCGTGGTCATAACACCCTTAGATAATTAAAGTTCGAACTTGTTTTCTATTTTGATTCGTAGAACAAGTTCTTTACCATTCAGTATTCGTTGTTCACTCTCATGTTGTTATTATACTATCTTTATGTCAGTGAGCAATTGTTTGCTCACTCTTGCAATTAAACAATGCAGCTAAAGTTGAAAGAGGTGATGATCCATCTACTAGCAAAGGAAAGGGCAAGATGTCTAAGTGATGAAGAATTGTTTAAAGTTTATTTAAATGCTTAAAGTTTTAAGACTTGTTTTATTTTATAATGTATTCCGCAAACTGATGTAATAATTTTAAGGTTAGATTACCTGGGATTTATTTTGAGATTATGATGTAACCCTTTAATGGGAGAGATTACTGTTTAAGTTATTTATCTAATGTTTTATACTTTATTATGGCTAGTTAGATGTAATTATTTTGATAGTGAGCACCAAATTCGGTGGAAATGAAGTACCCGGATTTGGAGGTGTCATAATTCACAGGGTACTATTCCCGAAGTTCTATTCACAGGGTACTATTCACCCAAAAAATATATTTCTTTTCGGTCCAAATCATTTTTGGGTACAATATTATTCCATGAGGACATGTGATAATTTTTCAAACCGTTGGTTGAAGTTATAATAGTAAATCAATATAGATCATCGGCTGAAGATTTAATAGTAGACCAATATGGACCGCTGGTGGAAAGTTATAATAGTAAATCAATATGGATCGCTGGTTTAAAGTTTTAATAGTAAATCAGTATGGACCGTTGCTTTAAGTTTTAATAGTAAATCAATATGGACCGTCCGTTTAAAAGTAAATCAATCTGGACCATTCATGAATTAGTTACTATTCAATCCATTCTCCTATAAATAGAAGCTCATTCCTTCATTATTTCTTACGAATTCACTGAAACTATAGAGAGAAAAATTTTAGAGAGAAAGAAGAAAAATATTCTGCTACTTCACTACTCCAGTATTCAGTTTTTCTTAAGGTAAGGGATATTATTTGTTGTAGTAGTAAGGGATATTATTTTTTATACTCGTAAGGGATATTATTTGTTGTACTCGTAAGGGGTATTATTCTTTTGTATTCATGAAGAGAATTATTTTCTTTCAATACTCATAAGTGTTGTTATTCCATTCTTTATTATTATGTTGGAATAACCTGTCTATACGAAGTATCGCATACATGGTGAAATTCTTCTGGTATTCCATTCTTTATTATTCTGTTGGAATAACCTGTCTGTGCGGTCTATCGCATGCCTGGTGAATTCTATTATTATTCCATTCTTTATTATTCTGTTGGAATATCATGTCCATGCAGATTACGCATGACCTGGTTCCATTCTTTATTATTCTGTTGGAATAACTTGTCTGTACGGTCTATCGCATGCCTGGTGAATTCTTCTGTTATTCCATTCTTTATTATTCTGTTGAAATATCATGTATGTGCGGGTTACGCATGACCTGGTTCCATTCTTTATTATTCTATTGGAATAACATGTCTGTGCGGATTACGCACGCCTGGTGAATTCTTATGTTATTCCATTCTTTATTATTATGTTGGAATAACCTGTCTATGTGGATTACCGCATGCATTGTGAATGATCCTTCGTATTCATTCCTTATTAAATTGTGGAAATAATCTTTCTACGTGGATTATCGCATGGTGGGCAAAAATCCATTTGTGGTTTCATATATTCTATTATACTCAGTTGGTTAAAGTTTTGGCTTCTATACTCCATGAAATTAGTGGAATATCCTTCATATTTGCCATTCATCCAGTATCTTTTCATGGAAATATTCTTCTGAACATTCTTGAATTTTACTCTACAAAGCAGTATCATGTTGACAATTTGGACGTTATTGGTTCGTGGATGAATTAATTTATAAATCTTTAAAATTTATTCTTGACCTTGTTTTATTGAATTATTATATCATTGTCATCATCTTCATGCTTATATTGTGATGAAAGTCATCTTTAGCTTAAGTGCATAGATGGACTTGGTATGATTATGACTAGGGATTATTCGGTATAATCATGACCGTAATGTGACGAATGATGTGGTAAAAGTTCTCATTGGCCTATAATTCATTGGTGGATAGTTGTTGGTATGATTATGACCAAAGATGATTCGATTTTATTTATTAAGCTGAGTCTCAGCGATAAAGTTGATGAAAAACTTTTTAAATCATAGAAGATAGTAGATTTTATACTTTACTTGACTCTTCAAATGGATTGCTTGTTCCGCTGCAGTTAAACTTGTTGTCTATTATATTCTATCAGTTTAACATTATTGAAGGCTAATGATAATTTATTCTGCATTATCTTAGTCATAATATTTCTTCTTGGGCTAGTTGAGCTCACCTTTCTTTCACCGTTTCTCTTGAAATGAGAATATAAATTTGGGACTAGTCGGGAAATGGATTGACCAGTCCAAATGGTTGCATTAGTAGTCCTCACTATTCTCAGAAAATAGTGTGATAATAAATTTATTGAGGACTTATTTTGAGTTTGTATACTGTCTAGAAGACAATATTTGTATTAAAACTCACAGCTCATGTTGTATATTTAAGTTTGTATTTGTATTCAGTACCATGTATCTGGCGACCTAGAATGGGTGATGTATACCTATTTTGGGGGCGTCACAGTATAATACCTTCCTCTTTTTCTTCATTTTTAATTTAGTCCTGCAAGTATTATCAAACTTGCACCACCTCCCCTAATAGTAAATAATGTGATTTAATAGTTCATTCATGTGACTTAATAGTATAATCATGTGAAAAAACTAATTACAGTATAGTGCCTTCAACTATACCTCCATTTTTAACTTATTCATGTAAGTATTATCAATCTTGCACCACCTCCCTTAATAGTACAAGAATGTGAATCAATAGTACACACATTGAACAAATAGTTATAATCATGTGAATTAATAGAAATTAACTGCTCATATATCTGGTTAATTACCCGATTGACCAATATAGCCTTCAGACATCCATTATTATCGAAATAGATGTTGATTTCTACTAACACTACTAATCCCAACACAATGTAACTATCAATTTCATCTTTAATCAACACAAAATTATTCATCATTAATATTATAACTCACAATATTTAACAACCAGGTCGTTCCTAGGAAAGAGGGGGCTTTCCGATAAAGATTTCTATTTATTAACGCGCAATTAGGTGACCAAACCTCTCCTTGACAGAACTTCTAGACATTGTCAATATTGCAAATAATAATATGAATAACTTTGTCGTCTCAATTATTGATTTAATAGTATAACATATTATGCAGATGATACTGTGATAATAATTGAATCAATAATATGAGAGATATGATGCATCAGTTATTTTAGCAATAATTGAGTATAACTGAGTGACTTCTCACGTAAGCATCAACAATCAATACCGTGTGCTACTATGCAATCACGTATTCATCGTACTTTTACTACCGTAGTTCAACGCTTTAACAAGAACCCTTTCGCCGTTATTTTTATAAAAATATAATTATGTCATTTTCTAACTATGACAATACTTCCGTTATGGGGGTTCACTAATGATTGTGCCGTCATTTAATATTCACTGTTAAAACAAATATTCCCCGACCAATCGAATATTATATAGCCACTTGTTTACTTTGCAAAATTTGTAAATATTACCCACAACTATAACATTATATCGAATCCACACTATAATATTTAAAAGTATATTTCGAGAAAATTATTCTTTATTAATAAAATTAGGGTAAGTACCTGGTATATCGAAGAGGTGAGGATATCTTGACTTCATCTCAGATTCTAACTCCCAGGTCATTTCTTCCACATCGTGGTTTCTCCACAAAACTTTGACTTAAGGTATAACCTTGGAGCGTAGAATATGATCCTTCTTATCCAAGATTTTAACAGGTAATCTTTATACGTTAAATCTTCCTCTATCTTGTATGGTTCTAATTCAATAATGTGGAATTTTTACCTTTTTGTGTCGGGTTTACTATTCATGAGTTACTATTCACGAGTTACTATTCATGAGTTACTATTCACGAAGTTACAATTCATGGGTTACTATTCATGAGTTACTATTCATGACAAAATTGGTTTCTTTTTCTAACCAAATTATAGTTGAGTTATGAATATTACTCTTGAGATTAAATCTATATGTTGATTATATTATTTTTTATCATATATAACACTTTTATAACCCTAATGATGATATTTCTCTTTGACTTGAGTGTAAAGATGGGTAGATTTTTGGTATGATCATGATTATGGGTTCTCTTTGGCCAGTAGTGCAAAGTTGAATTGTTGACTGGTATGATCATGACCATTGAATTTATAATTGAATATCTTTAGCTTAAGTGCAAAGGTGAATTGATCAACATGGTTATAATTATTGTTTATATAAATTCTGAAATGATTATATATTTCTTTGAGATATTAATATATTTGGCCTGTAGTTCAAATATGAATTGTTGATGAATATATTTGGCCTGTAGTGCAAATATGACCGGTTGAGGAATATCTTTGGCCTGTAGTGCAAAGATGAATTTTTGATGAATATCTTTGGCCCGTAGTGCAAAGATGACATGTTGTTGAATATATTTGGCCAGTAGTGCAAATATGAATTGTTGATGAATATCTTTGGCCCGTAGTGCAAAGAGGAATTTATTAGTATGATTATGAACAGGAACTGTGATTTGGTATAACCATGATCTTTGATGTTTCAGGTAAAGACATGTGATAAAAATTATCTTCGTCCTGGATGAAAAGAGAAATTTAGAATCACAATTATGATTATGAGTTATTCATATGATTGTGGACCAGAACTGTTGATTGATGTTACAGGGATAAAACATTGTTGGTGGATTTTTAACATAGAGAAGATAATAGACTTTATGGTCTATTTGACTCTTCTAATGGATTGCTCGTTCCGCTGCAACTATGGTTGAAATTTTTTATCATCTACCATATGTTCTAAATCTCTGATTTATTATTGATGAAGGCTATTGATAATTTAATTATCAATAGTCATGATATTCTTTACTGAGCTAGTTGTGCTCACCCTTTTGCTTCACAATTCCTTTCAGGTAATAAGAGTGTAGCTGGGTCGAGCGGGGGTAACAGGGGAATAGAATGGTGGTCATCATTTAGTAGTTACATTTGGTGAATCAACTAAGGTGAGGCGAACCCAACGTTGGAAGGGTGTTTTGGAAGGGCGAACCCATAGTAACGAAATCCATAGTAATGTGCTCCCACTTCCATTCTGGAATTTCAAGTGATTGCAATGGACCTTTCGGCACTTGATGCTCCGCCTTGACTCGTTGACAAGTTAGACACCTTGAGATAAACCTCGCTATCTCTCTCTTCATATTGCTCCACCAAAATTTATGTCAAAGATCACGATACATTTTGGTACTCCCAAGATGGATTGCAAACGGTGTGTTATGCGCCTCCACCATGATTTTATACTTCAAGTCAGAATCGTTAGGAATACAAAGTCTGGAGTTGACTCGAAGAATTCCTTCTTCATCGATTCTTGCTTCTGAAATAGCACCTTCTTGCACTTTCTTCCTCATACGATCGCCTTCGTGTCCAGAGCTTGAGGAGCTTTAACTTTATCGATTAAAGTCAGTTCCACTCGTATATTCGCCATCATCACATGGATCCCTGGAGTCTTTAACTCTATTTTCATCCTTTTCAAGTCATACAAATGGGCCTCATTAACAATATTGCACTTTCGTGCACGCATATGATCTTCTACTCAATGCGCCACTACTACGTTTGCTTTTCCGAGATGGTATTGGATGGTATGATCATAATCTTTCAACAACTCAAGCCATCATCGTTGCCGCATGTTGAGTTCCTTTTGAGTGAAGAAATATTTGAGGCTTTTATGATCCGTATAGATCTCTACCTTCTCTCCATACATGTAATGCCTCCAAATCTTAAGTGCAAAAATGATTGCTGCCAACTCTAGATCATGAGTAGGATAATTCCTCTCATATTCTTTGAGTTGTCGTGAGGCATAGGCTATGACTTTCCCATGTTTCATAAGAACGCATCTTAACCCTTTGCCTGAAGCATCACAGTAGATGAAAAATCCCTCCGAGCCATATGGTATTATTAGAACAGGTGCTGAAATGAGTCTTCTCTTGAGTTCTTGAAAACTCTTTTCACATTCCTCGCTCCAATCGAACTTTGTATCTTTTCGAGTCAGCTGAGTTAATGGAGTAGCGATTCGAGAAAATCCTTCCACGAATCTCCGATAATAACCAGCTAAGCCGAGAAAGCTACGTACTTTGGTCACTAATTTTGGTTGCTCCCAGCTTTAAATTGCTTCAATCTTTGCTGGGTTAATAGATATTCCATGATTTGATATCACATGCCCAAGGAATGCAACTTCCTCAAGCCAAAACTCGGATTTCTTCAACTTGGCATATAGCTTGTTTTCACAAAGCTTTTGGAGTATCAGCCTCAAGTGTTGCTCATGGTCTTCACGTGTTTTGGAGTATATGAGGTTGTCATCAATAAAGACGACCATAAAGTGATCCAAATACTCCTTGAATACTCGGTGCATCATGTCCACGAAAGCAGCAGGAGCATTAGTCAATCCAAAAAACATGACTAGGAATTCATAATGCTCGTACCGAGTTCTGAAAGCAGTCTTTCGAATGTCATCAGTTTTAATTTTCAACTAATGATATCTGGAACGAAGATCAATCTTTGAAAAGAATTTAGCTCCTTGCAACTAGTCAAACAGGTCATCCATGCGACGCAATGGGTACCTATTTTTGATGGTGACATGATTCAACTCTCGATAATCAATACAAAGTGGCATACTTCCATCTTTCTTCTTCACGAATAGAATAGGAGCACCCCAAGGAGACGTACTAGGACAAATGAAACTGATGTCTAACAATTCCTGTAGTTGGGTTTTAACTCCACGAAGTTCAATAGGAGCCATTCGATATGGGCTTTGGAAATGGGTTTTGTACCGGGTTCAAGGTCGATACCAAACTCGATTTCACGCTCCGGGGGTAGGCCAGGAAGTTCTTTGGGGAATACGTCAGGGAATTAATTAACAATAGAAATATCATTCAAATCTGACGTATTTTTGTTTAAATCTGTGACATAAGCTAAGAAAGCTTGACATCCGTTTTTCAATAAAGGAATAGCTTTATGGCTTGAGATAACCATGATTGATTTTAATGGTTTGGTCGCTTGAATTCGCATAATAGGTTGATTAGGAATATGAAAGCTAGCAACCATACAAAAACAATCAATTTTAGCATGATGAGTAGTTCACCAATCAATCCTTAGAATCACGTTAAATGCAAGTATTTTAAGGAAATAAGATCGACAGGTAACGTGCGGTTACCGATTTCAAGACTTATAAACAGTTGATGTAATGAAGGTTTCTCCCAACGGAGTTTCAACCGATAAGTTAAAGTCTAATTTCTCCGGAGTAAAATTTAAACGTTGAGCGCAAGTAGGAGAAATGAAAGAATGGCTAGAACAGGTATCAAATAAAGTATAAGCTTCACTAGAGTTTATGATTAGCTTACCCGTGATCACGTCATTTGGATTCCTTGTTTTTTGGGAGGTTACGAAATACGCTCTCCCTTGAACTGCCGGTTTTGTCTTGTCTGGGACACCCTTTGATGCCTCCATCCTAGCTGAACTTGACTTTGGTGCATGACAAAATCAAGCTAGGTGACCTTCTTTTCCACAATTGTAACACGCTTTGGATTGCATCGCGCAGTTTGGACTAATGTGTCCTTCCCCTCCACATTTGTAACATACGATAGGTGGTCGTTCTCCTTCCTTAACAACGAGTGTTGGTGCTGATGTTTTTCCATCATTGTTGAATCTCCTCTTCTTGAAATGTCCATTCTTATTGTCTTGGCCATGATTACCACCGAAGTGGTTACCATTTCTTGCATGTTGATTCCTTCCACGTTTTTTGTCACCGCTTTTATGACTGCCACCACTGGTATTATCATTTTACCGGCTACTTTCTCTTGGTTAGGTTGACTTGTTATCGCTCTCCAATAACTGAGCCCTATTTATAACATCTGAATACAAACACAGTTTATGAGAAATTAGATATTGACGTATCTTGGGTTTCAAACCTCTTAGAAACATCCGCGTCATTTTCTCCTCATTATCAACTAAGTGAGACGCAAACCGGGACAACTCAGCAAACTTAGCTTCGTACTGTGACACGATCATATTGTTCTGCTCCAACTTGATGAACTCTACCTCTTTCATGTGATGAATACTTTCGAGAAAGTACTTGTCGATGAATAGTTCTTGGAACTTCTCCCAAGACATCTTCATTGTGGCAGGTTGAGTACGCTTTACCGATCCCACCAGTAGTCTGCCTCTCTTCGCAACATAAAGGTGGCAAAGGGAACCTTTTGCTCCTCGGAGAATCCCAAGATATCAAATATCTTGGTGATCTGCTTTATCCACGTCTCCGCCTTAAGTGGTTATGGCTCTCCAATAAACTCCAGTGGTCCCAGCTCCTTGAACTGTTTAGCGGTGACCGTCCGAGAGTTTTCAATGTTTCCACCTATATTTTGGACAGGAGCCACTCTCGCCTGATGTTGCATAAATTGCATAAAGCCTCTAAATATTCCATCGTTCATCATTTGGTCAGTGTTGTTTTTTTCCTGAGGATTATTGCCATCCTGATGGACATTATCTTGGGTATTAATCGTTGGTGACTCAATGGTCTCATGTACTTCATTGCTTATCTCAACATTTTCGGATGCCATTTTCAAATACTGCCACAAAACAAGGGTTAATTGACATGTCACACATTATCCTTATACTCTGACCGACCAAATAAATACCAAATAAACTTATGTAGGTCATACTAGCGAAGGACTTCCCCGTCTCTCGCCTCCTAGTTCTTGTCTCACATCTCAGCCAGGAATCATATCCTTAAGCTTT
Source organism: Panax ginseng (assembly GCA_020205605.1). Taxonomy (NCBI): domain Eukaryota; kingdom Viridiplantae; phylum Streptophyta; class Magnoliopsida; order Apiales; family Araliaceae; genus Panax; species Panax ginseng. The sequence continues at coordinate 46,628,936 of CM035141.1, forward strand.
GATACCAACTGTGACACCCCCAAAACAGGTATACATCACCCATCTTGAGTCGCCAAATACATGTTACAAAATTCAAATACAACTTAATTATACAACAGTCGTGTAAAATACGACAAAACATAATCTAAGAGTTTTAATAAGAATATTGTCATCTAGACAATATCCACACTCAATGGAGTCCTCATTACATTTATTGTCACACTATTTAACAGAATAGTGAGGATTACTAATGCTATCATCGGGACCGCTACCACGCGTTCCCGACTAGTCCCTTGCCACGCTCTCATTTCAAGAGAACAATGAAAGAAAGGGTGAGCTCAACTAGCCCAAAGAAGAAATATTATGACTAAGATAATGCAGAATAAATTATCATTAGCCTTCAACAATGTTAAACTGATAAAATATAATAGACAACAAGTTTAACTACAGCAGAACAAGCAATCCATTAGAAGAGTCAAGTAGAGCATAAAATCTACTATCGTCTATGATTTAAAAAAAAATTCATCAACTTTATCGCTTAGACTCAGCTTATTAAATAAAATTGAATCATCCCTGCATCACGGCCAAGGATATTCATGTAATCATCAATGGTCATGATTATACCGAATTATCCCTAGTCATAATCATACCAACAACTATCCATCAATGAACTATAGGCCCATAAAGACTTTTACCACATCATTCGTCATATTACGATCATGATTACACTAAAAAATCCCTGGTCATAATCATACCAGGTCCATCTTTGCACGTAAGCCAAAGATGACTTTAATCACGATATAAGCATGAGGATGATAACAATGACATAATAATTCAATAAAACAAGTTCAATGATAAATTTAAAAGATTTATAATTTGAATTTATCCAGAAATCAATAACGTTCAAATTGTCAACATGATACTTCTTTGTGGAGTAAAATTTAAGAATGCTCAGAAGAATATATTTCCATGAAAAGATACTGGATGAAGCGCAAATATCAAGGATATTCCACTAATTTCATGGAGTATAGAAGCCAAAACTTTAACCAACTGAGTATAATAGAATATATGAAACCGCAAATGGACTTTTGCCCGCCATACGGTAATCCACGTAGACAGATCATTTCCACAATTTAATAAGGAATGAATACGAAGAATCATTCACCATGGATGCGGTAATCCTCATAGACAGGTTATTCCAATAGAATAATAAAGAATGGAATAATGTAAGAATTCACCAGCGCGTAATCCGCATGCACAAGTTATTCCAACAGAATAATAAATAATGGAACCGTGTCATGCGTAACTCACATGTGGATAGGATATTCCAATGTAATAATAAAGAATGGAATAACAACGAATTCACTGTGCATGCGATAGACCGCATGATGATACTTTATTCCAATTGAATAATAAAGAATGAATAACAGAAGAATTTCACCATGTATGCGGTACTTCACATAGACAGGTTATTCAAACATAATAATAAAGAATGGAATAACAACCCTTACGAGTATTGAAAGAAAATAACTCTCTTCATGAATACAAAAGAATAATACCCCTTACATTAGAAGAAGACTGGATATTGAAATAGTGAGGTAGCAAACTTCTCTTCTTCTTTCTCTCTATAATTTCTCTCTATAATAATTTCTCTATAGCTTTAGTGAATTAGTGAGAAATGAAGGAAGAATGAGCTTTTATATATAGGAAAATACAGTTTCGATAATTGCACGTTTTGGGGCTCAAAATATTACAGTATAATACCTTCCTTTTTTTTCATTTTTAATTTAGTCCTGCAAGTATTATCAAACTTGCACCACCTCCCCTAATAGTAAATAATGTGAATTAGTAGTTCATTCATGTGACTTAATAATATAATCATGTGAAAAAACTAATTACAGTATAGTACCTTCAACTATACCTCCATTTTTAACTTAGCCATGCAAGTATTATCAATATTGCACCACCTCCCCTAATAGTACAATAATGTGAATCAATAGTACACACTTGTGAACAAATAGTTATAATCATATGAATTAATAGAAATTAATTGCTCATTTATCCGGTTAATTACCCGATTGATCAATATAACCTCCAGACATCCATTATTATCGAAATAGATGTCGATTTCTACTAACACTAATAATCCCAACACAATGGAACTATCAATTTCATCTTTAATCAACACGAACTTATTCATCATTATATTATAACTCACAATATTTAACAAACAGGTCGTTCCCAGGAAAGAGGGGGCTTTCCGATAAGGATTTCTCCTTATTGGCGCGTAATTAGGTGACCGAACCTCTCTTTGACAGAACTTCTAGACATTGTCAATATTGCAAATAATAATATGAATAACTTTGTCATCTCAATTATTGATTTAATAGTATAAAAGATTATGCAGATGATACTGTGACAATAATTGAATCAATAATATCAGAGATATGATGCAGTAATTATTGTAGCAATAATTGAGTATAACTGAGTGACTTCTCACGTAAGCATCAATAATCAATACCATGTGATACTATGCAACCACGCGTATTACTGTACTTTTACTATCGGGTAGTTCAACAATTTAACGGTAACCCTTTCGACGTTATTTTTATAAAAAGATAATTCTGTCATTTTCTAACTACGACAATACTTCCGTTGTGAAGTTCACCAATGATTGTGTCGTCGTACGAATATTCCCTGTTAAAATGAATATTCCCCGACTAATCGAATATTATATAACCACTTTCTTACTTTGCAAAATTTGTAAATATTACCCACAACTATAACATTATATCAAATCCACACCATAATATTCAAAAATATATTTCGAGAAAATTATTTTTTATTCATAAAAGTTGGGGTCTTACAGAAACAATATTTTCCTATAAATAAATACTCATTCTTCTTTCATTCTCACCAATTCACTAAGACTAACAAGAGCAATTATAGAAATAGAAGCTATAGAGAGAGAAGCTTTAGAGAGAAAGTAGAAGAAAAGTCTGCTACCTCACTATTCTAGTATCCAGTCTTCTGCTGAGCTAAGGAATATTTTTTTTCCAGTATTCATAAGGAATAATATTTTTTTCCATACTCTGTAGTATTTGAGTAATATTATTTCGTCTCTTATTCCTGATTATACCCTCATTTTGTTAAAGTATTGCTTCTATACTCCGTGAAATTAGTGGAATATCCTTGAAAATTGCGCTTCATCTAGTATCGTTTCACAAGGATATTTTCTGCACATTCTTGTTATATTTTAAGCTTTTCATGATGGAGTACTGTCCATGAGTACTATTCATTTATACGGTACTATTCATAAAGTAATATTCATGAGTACTATTCACGGGGTACTATTCCTGAAGTACTATTCATGGGGTACTATTCATTTGTGTACTATTCACCCGGGGAATTAATCATGACAAAAATTGATTTCTTTGCTGTCCAAATTATTTTTGATACAATATTGTTTTGAATTTTACTACACAAAGCAGTATCATGTTTACAATTTGGACGTTATTGAATTCTGGATAATTTAAATTATAAATCTTTAAAAAGTTATCATTTGCTTTCTTTTAATTGAATTCTTATATCATTATCATCATCCTCATGCCTATATTGTGATAAAAGTAATATGTGGCTTACATGCATAGATATACTATTGATTGGTATGATTATGACCAGTGATTATTCGGTATAATCATGACCGTATCGCTACAAATGATGTGGTAAAAATCCTCACTGGCATGTAGTGCATTGATGGACAGTTGTAGGTATGATTATGACTAGGAATTATTCGGTATAATCATGACCATTAATGATTACATGAATATCATTGACCCGTAGTGCAGGGATAATTCGATGATGTGGTTTATTTCTTAAGATGAGTCTCAGCGATAAAATTGATGATAAACTTTATAAATCATAGAACATAGTAGATATCAAGCTCTACTTAACTCTTATAATGGATTGATTGTTCCGCTGCAGGTAAACTTGATGTTTATTATATTTTATCAGTTTAACACTGTTGAAGGCTAACGACAATTTATTCTACATTATCTTAGTCATAATATTTCTTACTGGGCTAGTTGAGCTCACCCTTTGTTTTCATTGTTTTCTTCAGGAAATGAGAATATAGTTGGGACTAGTCGGGGAACGGAGTTACGGTCCAGATGTTTGCATTAATAGTCCTCACTATTCAGTGAAATAGTGTTATAATTAATCTAATAAGAACTCCATTTGAGTTTGGCTACTGTCTAGAAGACAATATTCGTATTAAAACTCTCAGCTTATGTTTTGTCATATTTTACACGGCAAATGTATTATTAAGTTGTATTTGAATTTTGTACTATGTATTTGGCAACTCAGAATGGGTGATGTATACCTATTTTGGGGGCGTCACACTGAGAGCATGTGTGACACCCCAAAATGGGTCCAATCGATCCAACCCATTATGATTCGCCAAATACATGGTAGAGAAAATAACTACAACTTTATTACAACAATTGTCATGCAAAATACAACAACATAAATGCTGTGAGTTTTGATACAAATATATACCAACTGTGACTCATGTCCCAACCTTGGATATCACGTCACAATGACACCTTACATAAAGGTACAGTCAAAAACTGTTTTAGAAATTAGAATCTTTGGAAAGTGCTCAAGGAAACCTCCGTACATGGGAGGCCATGCGTTTAGGTTATGATAGATATCATATGCCCACAGAATTATCCTTGGTTGACCCAATAGACCCCAAAGAAAAACAAGAAGATTACTATCATATTCTTCCCAATGGTGAGTCTTCTCTTGACATATCATTATCTCCACTGTCTCTAAATGAAAATTATACTCCAAACAAACCCCAAGATTATATAAGTAGTGCTCGTAGATATACTCCGCAAGTGAATGTGCACAACCCTGTATTATGATAACACGAGTTTGTATGTCATTAGACATCTTGTATGATAGTGGCAAAACACCCTTCCAAAGTTGAGTTCACCTCACCCTATTCGGTTCACCAAAATTAAATATCAAATGACGTATATAATACGACACACTTATCTAAAGTCTCAATAAAATTATTTTCATACTATTTAGGGAGAACCTCAATAGCAATATACCACCGTTCTATTCCCTGTTATCCCCTACTCGACCCAGCTACACTTTTATTACCTGAAAGGAATTGTGAAGCAAAAGGGTGAGCACAACTAGCTCAGTAAAGAATATCATGACTAAAGATAATTAAATTATCAATAGCCTTCATCAGTAATAAATCAGAGATTTAGAACATATGGTAGATGATAAAACTTTTCAACCATAGTTACAGCGGAACGAGCAATCCATTAAAAGAGTCAAATAGACCATAAAATCAATTATCTTCTCCATGTTAAAAGTCCACCAACAATTTTTTATCCCTGTAATATAAATCAACATTTCCTTTCCACAATCATATAAATAACTCATAATCATAATTGTGATTCTAAATTCCTCTTCTAATCCAGGACGAAGATAATTTTCATCACCTGTCTTTACCTTAAACATCAAAGATCATGGTTATACCAAATCACAGTTCATGTTCATAATCATACTAATAAATTTATCTTTGCACTACGGGCCAAAGATATTCATCAACAAGTCATCTTTGCACTACATGCCAAAGATATTCAACAACAGGTCATCTTTGCATTACGAGCCAAAGATATTCATCAACAAATCATCTTTTCACTACAGGCTAAAGATATTCATTATCATTTCATCTTTGCACTACATGCAAAAGATATTCAACAACAAGTCATCTTTGCACTACATGCCAAAGATATTCAACAACATGTCATCTTTGCAGTACGGGCCAAAGATATTCATCAATAATTCATCTTTGCACTACAGGCCAAAGATAATCCTCAATAGTTCATATTTGCACTACAGGCCAAATATATTTATCAACAGTTCATATTTGTACTACATGCCAAATATATTCATATCTCAAAGAAATATATAATCATTTCAGAATTTATATAAACAATAATTATAACCATGTTGATCTTTTCACCTTTTTACTTAAGCTAAAGATATTCAATTATAAATTCAATGGTCATGATCATACCAGTTAACAATTCAACTTTGCAGTACTGGCCAAAGGGAACCCATAGTCATGATTATACCAAAAATCTACCCATATTTACACTCAAGTCAAAGAGAAATATCATCATTAGGGTTATAAAAATGTTATATATAATAGTAAAATCAATATAATCTAAACATCTAGATTTAATCTCAAGAGTAATATTCATAAATCAACTATAAGTTGGTTAGAAAAAGAAATCAATTTTGTCATGAATAGTAACTCGTGAATAGTAACCCATGAATAGTAACTTCGTGAATAGTAACTCGTGAATAGTTACTCGTGAATAGTAACTCATGAATACTAACTCGTGAATAGTACTCCGTATTCGTACATAGTACCGTATACGTAAATAATGTCATATACGTAAATAGTGCCATATACGTGAAGGGTGCCGTATACGTGAATAGTAACCCCGACTCAAAAAGGTAGAAATTTCACAATAAGATCTATACCAATATGTCAGTATAATGATATTGAAAGAATAACATCATTATGAAGAATATAACATCCCTTAATATCCCTTACTATCCCTTACCTCAAAAGAGCAGCACTTCTGACTGAATATCGGATATGAAACTGTAGGAAACTTGCACTGATGAATAGCAACTCACCAAGTATCTAAATACTCACAAAATACTCTCGATAATCTAAAGAGAAAAAGAGAGAAAACATATGAATTCTGGTGTGATTTTCAATTCTAACTTAGCCCTCTATTTATAGGAAAATGTTAGACGTCAAGGAGACTTAACTCAAGCAACTTGCGATGGCTTTACCTCGCTACTATTCCCACCCACCACATTTAAAAATTCAATTGAGCACATTTCTCACCAACCAAAAGTGGGGCCCACCAATTCTAGAATTTTCCATCAAAATCATTTATAACCTAATTTCCGAATCACCACCTCTTAAAATTCATAACAAATTATACGCTCATTTTAAATCGGTTCAAAATTTGTGGACATATACTCAACTTATATATGTATAACATATCCAAAATTACAATGATCCTACTACGATTAAAAATTATAACTCACACAATAAAAAGTCAGTAAGAACACCGATTTGATCTTTTAATACCTCCAATCTGACAAAATACTGATAAAACACCTCAACATTAATTCCTTCATTTATAACCACATAAATAAATCCATCATTTATATCCGCATCAAATAAATATTTCCTTATCATATAAATCAATAATTAATTATTCACAAATAATATTACAAAATCACAACAATGACAATCAGTGCAGCCCGAGAAAGAGGGCTTTAGATAAGGATTTCTCTCTTCTTGGCGCGCAATTAGGTGACCAAACCTCTCCTTGATAGAACTTTCTAGACATTGCCAATAATGATATCTCATAATATTATTCAAATAATATGAATTATTGATCCAATAATGGGAAATACTGTGCAGTGACAATTATTGAAACAACAATAATATAAAATATCAACGCAACAATTATTGAACCAATAAAATAAAATATTAAACAGTAATTACTGTAACAATTATTGAGTAGTTCATTCTCACGTAAGAATCAATAATTGGTGCAATACCGTGTGCTACTGTACAACAACGCGTATTACTGTGTTTTAACCATCGTGTATTCCAACAATATTAACGATAACAACTACGCCGTTATTTATAAACAACTTATACTTGTCGTTTTCTTCATCCAATCGCTTTCCGTTATGGGGCCCACAAAAGACTGCGCCGTCGTACAAATATTCCCCGATAACAATGAATATTTTATAGCCACTTGTTTATTTTGAAAAAAAATTCATATATCACCCTTAAATTTAACCTTTATCAATTTAACCATTTACTGAATAGTAATTATAAGAAAAATTGAATACTTTTATTTCATAAAATTCGGGGTCTTACAGCATGTGTTATAGATTTCAAAGGGAGCTGGGATGACCACCTACCATTGGTGGAATTTGTGTACAACAACAGCTATCATACGAGCATCGGCATGCCACCTTATGAAGCTTTATATGGAAGGAAATGCAGAATGCCATTGTGCTGGGATGAAGTGCGAGAACAGCAATTGTTAGGGCCAGAATTTGTGCAACAAACTACAGATGTGATCAAAACAATACGAGCGAGGCTAGTGGCGACTCAGGATCGACAGAAGAAATATGCTGATCAATATCGGCAACAACGAGACTTTGACGTTGTCACTTATGTGTTTTTGAAAGTGTCACCTTGGAAAAGGAAAATGAGGTTTGGGAAGAACGAAAAACTTAGTCCCAGATTTATAGGACCCTTTGAAGTGTTGAGGCAAGTCGGTGAGGTAGCTTATGAAATAGCTTTACCTCCGGAGTTAGAACATAGACACAACGTGTTCCATGTGTCGATCCTACGACCCTATAAGCAAAAATACAAGCATGTCATAGAGTATGAATATATTCAATTTGAGGACTTAACCTATGAAGAGGTTCTAGTACAGATAATTGATAGAAAAGAACAAGTGTTAAGAAATAAGATAATACCTTTTGTTAAAGTAGTGTGGAGGAACCACAACGCCAAAGAGGCTATGTTGGAACTCGAGGAAAAAATGATGAAAAACTTCCCGAATATTTTAGTTTGATGAGTAATGATTCCAGGGACGAAATCCTTATAAGGGAGTGTGAATGTAATATTCGAGATTTTCTATGTAATTAAATAATTATCAATAAATGAACTTATGTGAAACTCTTGTGTGATTTCATTTATTAGATGTATATATGTTATACATATATGTGTTTTGTTAAGATATATGATGAGATGTATTTAAATGGTTGGTTTAGTTATATTTAACTATTTAAATTGATTAAGTGGGGAATTAATTTTTTTATTACGTGAGTTGGAATTAAATCATGAGCTGGAGTTCGGAGCGGAATTTAGAGACGCAGACTGCGTATTCGAGTCCGGAACATCGAAATTAGTCAGGTTAGACTGTAACCACGAAAATGTGTCACGGTTGACTTTTTGGTCAAAGTCAACTGATTGACTTTTTCGGGGAAAAAGTCAGCCACGAATTTTGGAGTTAATTTTGACGAAACGAATAGTCCCATGACGTCTGGAACGTTGACTTTTGTAGGAATCGATATAAGTATCGAACTTGTTTGCGTACAGAGGGTAAAATAGTCAAATAGCTTATTAAATGATTAATTGATTAAAAAAATATATTTTTTTATAAATAGAAATCAGCTGAACTGATGTGACCTATTAGACTATTAATTTTGGACAAAATGGAGGAGTATATTACGTGTATTACCAAATTGAAAAAGAGGGAGTATTTCATTTTCTTTAAATCCAAAATCTCTTCATTTTCTCAACTCCCACTTTCTTTATATTAAGTGATGAAACTTATGAATGGGATTAAATTGGATGAAATTGATGACTTGGGGTTTGAAAGGGTGGGGGTTCATATGTTAGTAATTTCTATAAGTACTGCCCACTCAAAACACCATTCCTTTTTGCTAAAAACTTCTTAACCGATAGAAAATTGTGAGCTTAAAAGTGTTAGTACGAATGCTTGAGGATTACTGAGGATTTGACAAGCAAAGAGAAGAAGCATCAGATTAAACTAAGAAGGAATTCATCAAAAGGTAATCCATGAACCTATTTTATTTTTATAAGAAAAATGAGAAGAAAATGCATATAAAATTGGTAAATGATTTGTTGTGGCTTTGTGTTGCCATGTTACTGTTGTTTGATGATGATAGATTGTTAACAACAAAAGTTCTAGGTTAATCATGCATCAAATTCACAGAAAATCAAAGAATTAAGCAATGCATGCTCTACGTTTGATAAAATGCCTATAAGATGCTAAATTAATCAAAAAGTGGAAATCGGTTGAAGTTTGATGTTGTGAAATGTGAAAACATGTGAGAGTAGATGATTTGGACATTAGGAACAATTTAATTTCATGCTAGAAGCAAAATAACAGATTTTTGTCAAATTGGGTTTAACTAGTAATTTGTGACTTTTCGGCTTTTTCGGACCATTGAGTCTGTATCTTTGGTAATCCATTTGATGAATGTATTGATTTTGTAAAATACTACGTAGAATAATGTCTAACCTGACCAAGTTTGAATGTAATCCGAATTAAAATGAGCAAGATATGAATTTTGGGAACTAGCATGAAAATAATAAAAAACTAGAAAACCCAGAAAATTTTCTAACTCTTGAAACAGTCCGCGTACGCTTATCTAGGCATCCGGGTTGTGGTCTTATTATGTTATATTTTTGTAAAATACCTTGTTGTATGAAGTTTATTGTGTCCAAATATCATGGTTATATCATTTGTAGATTAGTGGAAATAAAATCGCAAAAGTGGCTGCAAGAAACGAAAATTTGATGTCTTTCTTGGGATTATTTTTGATCAGTCTATCTCGGGGGCATTTTCGTCCACGTTTTTGTACTTTAAAATTCTGAAAACTTTTGGAGTGTTAATATAAGAAGATATGAAGGTCCTGTAAAAATTTGAGATTTTTTGGCCATACGGTTTGAGAGTTAAGGATTTTACGGCTAATGATACTATTTGAAAAGATACCCAAATAACTCTCTGTGTATAAGTCCAAATATTACGAAATATTTACTAGAATTACATGTATATAAAAGGAGCTAACCCTAAAAATTTCAGAATATTTAGAGCTAATCTCGAATTATGAAAAATCTAAGAATATTTGGCTATTATGGACTATTTAAAAATAGTAGATGGATTTTAAAATTTTCAGGAAAAATATATGTTCAATGTGGGACTATATTCTGCAAAATCCCAGAAAAGAAATATTTTTGGGACTGATTTTGTCTTTTTCATATAAATGATGTTATATGGATAAATGAGTTTAATTAAATATGAGATGTCAAAATATATTGAAAATAAGGTTTTCCGACTTGAGACCCTTAAGCATGTTTTATGCAGATTTTTTGTGAGACCCCAGATTTTTATGCATAAATATTTAATTTTCTCGAAATAATTTTTTGAATATTATGGTGTGGATTTAATGTTATAGCTGTGGGTAGTATTTATAAATTTTGAAAAGTATGCAAGTTGTTGTATAATATTCTTTTTGTCGGGGAATATTCGTACGACGGTACAATCATTGGTGGACCCTGCAACGAAATTATTGTCGGAGGAAGAAAACGACAAAAATATTTTTATGAAAATAACGACGGAAGTTTTACCGTTAATACTATTGAACTAATCGGTAGTAAAAGTACAGTAATACGTGTGGTTGCATAGTAGCACACGGTATTGATTATTGATGCTTATGTGATAAGTCACCCAGTTTTGTTTTATTGGTATTATTAATGTAATAAAATAGAATACTTTTATAAAGTTATTCTATAAATAGAATATATTATATTCTATTATGCATAGTGTCTGTATAGTGTTTTGCATAGTAAAATCTTTTTATATAAAACAGAATACTTTTATAAAGTTATTCTATAAATAGAATATATTATATCCGTCATCATGCGTTTTCACGCCGACACTGTTCCATCTTTATTAGTATTCGTTAGAATAACTTTTGTCTTTCTTGCAATCCATGCATGCATGGTGATTTCGTTGTTATTCCATTCTTTATTATTACATTGGAACATCCCGCATTGCATGCGAATTTTGCACGACCGTTCCGTTATTTAGTATTCTGTTGGAATAACATGTCTATCTGAATACCGCATGCATGGTGATTTCTTTTGTTATTCCATTCTTTATTATACTCAGTTGGTTAAAGTTTTGACTTCTATACTCCATGAAATTAGTGGAATATCCTTGATATTTGCGCTTCATCCAGTATCTTTTCATGGAAATATTCTTCTGAGCATTCTTGAATTTTACTCTACAAAGCAGTAACATGTTGACAATTTGGACATTATTAGTTCCTGGATAAATTAATTTTTGAAATTGTTTTATTGAATTCTTATATCATTGTCATCATCCTCATGTTTATTTTTTTGAAAGTCATCTGTGGCCTGTAGTGCATAGATGGACTTGGTATGATTATGACCAGGGATTAGTCGGTATAATCATAACCGTAATGTTACAAATGATGTGGAAAAGTCCTCATTGGCCCGTAGTGCATTGATGGACAGTTTTTGGTATAATTATGGCTATGGATTCTCTTTGGTCGTAGTGCAAAGATGAATTGTTTTATGGCATGATCAGGACCGTTGATGAAAACATGATTATCTTTAGCCGTAGTACATGGATAATTCGTGGTCATGATACTAAAGAATATCCTTGGCTGCGGTCACAAGAGATGATTTGATGATGTGGATTATTTATTAAAATTTGTCCCCAATGATAAAGTCATGAAAAAACCTTTTAAATCATCAAAGATAGTAGATTTTATTCTCTATTTGACTCTTCTAATGGATTGCTTGTTCCGCTGCAGTTAAAATTGATAGTTATTATATTTTATCAGTTTAACACTGTTGAAGGCTAACGATAAATTATTCTGCATTATCTTAGTTATAATATTTCTTACTAGGCTAGTTGAGCTCACCCTTTCTTTCACTGTTCTCTTCAGGAAATGAGAACGTAGCTGGGACTAGTCGGGGAACAGAGTGATGGTCCTAGATGGTGCATTAGTAGTCCTCAGTATTCTGTGAAATAATGTGATAATAATTGTAATGATGACTCCTTTTGAGTTTGTATACTCTCTAGTAGGCAATATTTGTATTCAAACGCACAATTTATGTTTTGTCGTATTGCACACGATAGTTGTATTATTAAGTTGTATTTGAATTTTGTACCATGTATCTGGCAACTCAAGATGGGTGATGTATACCTAATTTTGGGGGCGTCATAGTTGGTATCAAAGCTTAGGGATATGATCCCTAGCTGAGATGTGAGACAAGAACTAGGAGGGGAGAGACGGGGAATTCCTTCGCTAGTATGACCTACCTAAGTTTATTTGATATTTATTTGGTCGGTCAGAGTATAGGGATAATATATGACATGTCAATTAACCCTTGTTTTGTGATAGTGTTTGAAAATGGCATATGAAAATGCTGAGATAAGCAATGAAGCACATGAGACCGTTGAGTCAGCTCAACTAAAAGGTAACGACCAACAACACGATAATAATCATCTGCAAGTGGCAGCGGCCATCTAACAATGATAACCATCGTGGGGGAAATTATCATGCCAAGAATGGTAACCACTTCGGTGGTAATCATGGCCAAGATAATAGAAGTGGAAATTTCAAGAAGAGAATGTCATTTAGATCGATTTTGTCGTATAGTGAAGTCAAGTCCAGCTAGGACGGTGGTACCAAAGGTGTATACGGACAAAACAAAGTCGGTGGTTTCAAGAAGAGCGTTTTTCGTGACTTTAAAAAAAAAAAAAACGAGTGACCCGAACGAAGTTAGCACGAGTTAGTTAATTATAAATTCTTGCGAAGTCTATACCTTATTAGATATCGGTTCTACCCATTCTTTTATCTCTCTTGCTTGCGCTCAACGTTTAAATTTGACTTCGGAGAAATTAGACTTTGACTTATTGGTTGAAACTTCGATAGTAGAAACCTTCGTTACCTCCAATATTTATAAATCTTGTTGATTCAAATCGACACTTTCACGTTACCTGTCAATCTTATCTCTTTGAAAATACTTGCCTTTGATGCGATTTTAGGAATCGATTGGTTAACTACTCATCATGCTTTTCGTAAAGTTATTAGCTTTCATATTCCTAACTAACCTGTTATGCGAATTCAAGCAACCAAACCACTAAAGTCAATCATTGTCATATCAAGCCATAAGTAAAGAGCCTCGGTCCTTTCGTTGTTGACTTCTTTGTGTGGAATGCACGAGCCGCTTTACTTTACAGAGGCGGCGTCGTGAATGACGATGGAAAGTTGATAGGTATCAATGTGACGTACTATCCAAGTCTTGGATGAGGGTTACAGCTTTAAATGATATTTTTATTGTTAATAAATTTCCTGATGTATTCTTGAAGACTTCTTAGCCTACCCCTAGAGCGTAAAATCGAATTTTGTATTGACCCCAGTACAAAATCCATTTCTTAAACCCTCAAATATTTCTTCAACTAAAATGAACATAACATGCGCCAAAGATGTTGGCTCGAGCTGTTGAAGATTACGATCGTTGTGACGCCCCCAAAATAGGTATACATCACCTATTCTGAGTTGTCAAATACATGGTACAGAATTAACTACAACTTTATTATTACAACACATAAACTGTGAGTTTAAATACAGATATTTCCATCTAGACAATATCCACATACAAATAAATCCTCAACATAATTATTGATACATTATTTTACAAAAATAGTGAGGACTACTACACAACTCTCCCTAGAACCTTCATTCCATACCCCAGGCTTTCGTACTCGCTTATATTCTCGCCTCTTGAGAAGAAAAAATGGAACAAAAAGGAAAAGGGTGAGCTCAACTAGCTCAGTAAAGAATATTATGACTAAGATAATATACAACAAATTATCGTTAGTCTTCAACAGGGAAAAAAAATCTAATAGAATACAATAGACAACAAGTTTTAAATCAATATTCGCAGCGAAAAATATTAATTCATAGAAGAGTTACATAGAGGATGAAATCTACTAATGTCTATGAATTTAACAGTCCATCACAGTATTTTTATCCCTGTAACATCAAACAATGCCCTCTTGAATCATATATTCATCCTTGCACTACAGGCCAAGGATATTCATCAGTTGGTCATGTTCATCTAAACACCTGTTGATCTTTGCACTACGGGCCAAAGATATTCATCAGAAATCATTCATCTTTGCACTATAGGCCAAAGATATTCATCAAAAATCATTCATCTTTGCACTACAGGCCAAAGATATTCATTAACATCATCATTTAAGACTGAGGATGATGAAAAATATTTTTAAATAAACGAATCCAAAGAAACAAAATGACAAGGATTAAGGATTAAGGATTAAATACTATATTTTATCCATGTCCAAAAATACTTCAAAATCATCATAGTGGTGTAAAATTCAAGAATGATCAAAACATGGATACAATCAAAACTAGTATCCAAAATAGATATTTTGGACGAAAAGAAAAATTTTCATTTTTCGATGAATAGTGCCATATTAAGTGAATAATGTAAGTATCGTGAATAGTCTTCAGTATTCGTGAATAATTATCGATACGTGAATAGTGCCGTTATCGTGAATAGTAACTCGACACCAAAAGTTCCAAATTTTGATAAAAAACTTCGAGATCAATATTTGAAAGATAATGATATTGAAGAAATAATATCATTACGAAAAAAAATAATATCCCTTACCTCGAAAGATTTATACTTCTAAATTTGAAACAGGATATAGGCTATGACTTGAACTTGCACCGTATAGCAATACTCAAAGTATACTCAAAATACTCACAAGAATACGCTCGATAATATAGAGAGAAAACTTGATTTAAATTGTAATTTTCAATTCTAACCTAAGCACCTATTTATAGGAAAATGCTTAGAACACCAAAGCGTAAAATTTAATTTAATAATAATATATATAACAAATTCTCTACGCACACTTTCTAGATTTTGAATTCAGCATTTACATCACATGCTAGGCTGCCCACAAACAAAAAAAATGTTTTTCATTCTTTAACAACTTCCAAAAATCAATTATTTCGTAGCTTCGGAACTTCAATAATTCACAATAAATAGGCCTTTTGTCAGAAAATTCGAATCTCGCGTGTTTTTATAGGAAATTCAATTCTCTACAACTTTGCAGAAGAAAGTTTTCCCAAATTCCCAATAAAAAATGACCGAAATCCATAAACGGGCGATTTTTCAGGCTATAATCAAATTTCAGTCAATAAATGGGTCCACAGACATGTTTAACATGTTTTAAACATTTATTGCAACAAAAATACTCTTTCTCCTCGTATACTCGTATATCACACATTCATTGTAAAAATATCACCATTATTATATTATTAAAAATATAATAATATATTTAAATGAATTATTTTATCAGAAAAAGATAAAATTTTAATTTTCAACAATTGTCACATTAAAAATTTTCTCCATCTATATCCATATAAAATCATTTTCCTCACCATATGAATCAATAATTAATTATTCACAAATAATATTATAGAATCACAATATTGACAACCAGTGGTTCCTGGAAAGAAGGGCTTTCCAATAAGAATTTCTCCTCATCATGGCAAGCAATTAGGTGACCAAACCTCTCCTTAGGCGTAACTTTCTAGACATTGCCAATAATGTTATCTAATAATATTATTCAGATAATATGAATTATTGCTTCGATAATGAAAAATACTGTGTAATGACAATTATTGAAACAACAACAATATAAAATATCAACGCAGCAATTATTGAATCAATAAAATAAAATACTGAACAATAATTACTGTAACCATTATTGAGTAGTGCCTTCTTACGTAAGAATTAATAATTGGTGCAATACCGTGTGCTACTGTGCAACAACGCGTATTACTGTGTTTTAACCACCGGGTATTCCAACAGTGTAAACGGTAACAACTACGCCGTTATTTTTAAACAACTTATTTTTGTCATTTTCTTCCTCCAATCGCTTTCCGTTATGGGGCCCACACATGGTCAAGTAGCGATGCATAAATATTCCCCGACAAAGATTTAATATTCCACGACCAAACGAATATTCCCCGACAATAAGGAATATTTTATAACCATTTGCTTATTTTGAAATACTTGCGTATTTTACCCATAACTATCCACATTAATCAAATCAACCCTTACTATTTCAAAATAATAAATAGAGGAAATTTCATTTTATTAATAAAAAGCCTGGTCTTACAACCTCCCTCCTTATGAAATTTTGTCCTCGAAATTGACGTACGTACCTGGTGTTTCGAAAAGATGAGGATACCTCGCTTTCATTTCCGTTTCCAACTCCCAGGTCATTTCCTCTATAGCATGGTTTCTCCACAAGACTTTAACTTGTGGTACAACCTTCGTGCGTAGGACATACTCCTTTCTATCCAAGATCTTGATAGGTACCTCCTCATACGTTAAGTCTTCGGCTATCTCGTCCGGTTCTAACTCAATAACGTGGTTCAGGTCTTTCACATATTTACGAAGTACAGATATGTGAAACACATTATGAACACGAGACATACTCGGAGGTAACGCGAGTTTATAGGATACATTACCTACTCGGTCAAGAATTTGAAATGGACCAATAAATCATGGATTGAGCTTTCCTCTCTTCCCAAATCTTGTAACTCCCTTCCATGAAGCAACTCGCAACAATACATGATCCCCTATACTAAATTCCACGTCCTTTCGATGAAGATCCGCATAACTCTTTTGTCGATCTTGTGCCGTTTGTATACGTTGTCGAATCATTTGGATCTTTTCGGTAGTCATACGTCCTAACTCGAGTCCCAACAATGTTGCTTCACCCACCTCATCCCAACATATTGGAGAGCGACACTTTCGTCCATATAATGCTTCAAATGGAGCCACACCTATACTTGCCTGATAACTGTTGTTGTAGGAGAATTCCACCAATAGTAAATACTTATCCCAACTGCCCTTGAAATCTAGGACACAGTGTCTTAATAAATCTTCAAGAGTTTGAATAGTCCTATCTGATTATCCGTCCGTTTGAGGATGGTATGCCGAACTGAATCTTAAATCCGTGCCCATAGCTTTTTGCAAGCTAACCCAAAATCTTGAAGTGAATCTTGGGTCACGATCTGAAACTATGGATACTGGCATGCCATGCAATCTCACAATCTCATTTACGTACATTTGAGCAAGACGTTCAAGGGAATAAGTCTCTCGTATCGGCAAGAAATGAGCAGACTTGGTTAATCTATCCACAATAACCCAAATAGCATTGATGCCTTGAGAAACCGTAGGAAGACCCGTAACGAAATCCATAGTAATATGTTCCCACTTCCATTTCGGAATCTTAAGTGGTTGCAACGAACCCTTTGGCACTTGATGCTCCGCCTTTACACGTTGACAAGTTAAACACGTTGAGATAAACTTTGCAATCTCTCTCTTCATATTGTTCCACCAAAATGTATGTCGAAGATCACGATACATTTTGGTACTTCCAGGATGAATTGCAAATGGTGTATTGTGTGCCTCCATCATGATCTTGTACTTCAAATCAGAATCGTTAGGAACACAAAGTCCGGAGTGGACTCGAAGTATTCCTTCTTCATCAATTCTCGCTTAGGAATAACACCTTCTTGTACTTTCTTCTTCATACGCGCATCGACGCCTCTCGGCCTGGGTGGCTTGAGCAACCTTAACTTTTTCTATTAAAGTTGGCTCTATGCGATACTTGACATCATCGCACTCGCTTCTACATATGATCTTCTACTCAACGCGTCGGCTACCACGTTCGCTTTTCGGTGATGGTATTGAATAGTGTGGTCGTAGTTTTCAATAGCTCGAGCCAAGCGTCATTTCTTTGCATGTTAAGTTCTTTTTGAGTGAAGAAATATTTAAGGCTTTTATGGTCTGAATATATCTCCACTTTCTCCCCATATAGATAGTGCCTCCAGATCTTTAGCGCGAAAACGACTGCTGCCAACTCTAGATCATGAGTAGGATAATTCCTCTCATATTCTTTAAGTTATCGCGAGGCATAGGCTATGACTTTCCCACGTTGCATGAGAACACATCCTAACCCTTTGCCCGAAGCATCGCTGTAGATAACAAATCCATCCGAACCAGATGGTATTGTTAGAACAGGTGCCGAAATAAGTCTTCTCTTAAGCTCTTGGAAACTCTTCTCGCATTCTTCACTCCAAACGAATTTTGTATCCTTCCGAGTTAACTGAGTTAACGGAGTAGCGATTCGAGAAAACCCTTCCACGAATCTTTGATAATAACCAGCTAAGCCCAGAAAGCTACGTACTTCAGTCACCGTCTTCGGTTGCTCCCAACTTTATATTGCTTCAATCTTCGTCGGGTCAACAGATACTCCATGTTTTGACACCACATGCCCGAGAAATGCTACTTCCTCAAGCCAGAACTCGTATTTCTTTAACTTGGCATATAGCTTGTTTTCACGAAGCCTTTGGAGTACCAGCTTCAAATGGTGCTCATGCTCTTCACGACTTTTGGAATATATGAGGATGTCATCAATAAAGACAACAATGAACTGATCCAAATATTCCTTGAATACTCGGTTCATCATATCCATGAAAGCCGCAGAAGCATTAGTCAATCCGAAAGACATGACTAAGAATTCGTAATGCCCGTACCGAGTTCTGAAGGCAGTCTTTGGAATATCCTCAGTTTTAATCTTTAGCTGATGATATCCAGAACAAAGATCGATTTTTGAAAAGAATTGTGCTCCTTGCAACTGGTCAAACAAGTCATCAATACGAGGTAGAGGATATATATTCTTGATAGTGACATGGTTCAATTCCTGATAGTCAATACAAAGTCGCATACTCCCGTCTTTCTTCTTTACAAATAAAACAGGAGCACCCCAAGGAGATGTACTAGGACGAATGAAACCGATGTCCAACAACTCATGTAGTTAGACCTTTAACTCCTGAAGTTCAATAGGAGCCATTCGATATGGGGTTTTAGAAATAGGCTTTGTACCAGGTTCAAGGTCAATAAAGAATTCAACTTCACGTTCTGGGGGTAGACCGGGAAGTTCTTCAGGAAATATGTCAGGAAAGTCAATAACAACAGGAATATTATCCAAATTTGACGTGTCTTTATTCAAATCCATAACATGGGCTAAGAAAGCTTGACATTTGTTTTTCAATAAACGAATAGCTTTATGATTAGATATGACAGTGATTGATTTTAATGGTTTAGTTGCTTGAATTCGAACAACAGGTTGTTTAGGAATATGAAAACTAACAACCTTACGAAAACAATCAATTTTGGCATGATGAGTAGTTAACCTATCAATCCCTAAAATCACATCAAAAGCAAGTATCTTTAAAGAGATAAGGTCAACAGGTAAGGTGATGGTGCCAACTTGGATCAAACAAGACTTATAAACAGTGGATGTGATGAAAGTTTCTCCTAACGGAGTTTCCACAGATAGGTCAAAGTCTAATTTTTCCGGAGTCAAATTTAAACGTTGAGCACAAGTAGGAGAGATAAATGAATGGGTAGCACCGGTATCGAGTAAGGTATAAACTTCGCAAGAATTTATGATTAGCTTACCCGTGATCACCTCGTTTGGGTTCCTCGCACTTTGACCAGTCACAACAAACGCTTTTCCAGGAACCGTTGACTTTGGCTTTTCTCGACAGATTTTTTAAGTCATCGTCCCACTGAATCGGGTTTCGCTATCAGATAATCTCGAAAGCGATATGTCCTTCCTTTCCACAATTATAGCATACATTGAGTTGTTGTGGGCAGTTTGGACTGATATGTCCCTCTTTTCCGCATTTGTAGCATATGGCCGGTGGTCGTTCTTCTCCCTTAGAACCAATTGCTGCCGGCACTGTCATCTTCAGATGGTCGTTGTTAAATCTCCTCTTTTAAAATCTCCTCCCGACTCGCTTTCTTCTATTTTCATGGCCATGATTACCACCAGAGTGGTTACCATTTTTGTCCGTCTTTTTCTTTCTCCGCTGGTTATCATTGTTTTGTTGACTGCCATCTCCGGTATGATCCTCGTTGTGGTCCTCAAATGACCGTACTTTCGTTATCTCGCTTCTAATAATTGAGCCCTGCTTACAACATCTTAGTAGAGAAAAATTTATGAGAATGAGATAATCGACGATGCCGGTTTCAAACCTCTAAGAAACATCCACGCCATACGCTCCTCATTCTCCACCAAATGAGGTGCAAACCTAGATAACTCGCAAACTTCGCCTCGTCTTCGAGATACCGTCATGTTGTTCGCGCTCCGCCTAATAAACTCCACTTCCTTCATATAACGAACACTTTCGGAAAAGTATTTGTCATTAAATAGTTTCAAAAACGCCTCCCAAGACATGTTGAGTGCGGTGGATGGGTACGCTTCACAAACTCCCACCAAGAGTCCGCCTTTCACCACGGAACATAAAGGTGGCGAATCTAACCTTCGTTCCTCCGTGCATCCCAAGACATCGAATATCTTGGTAATTTGCTTGACCCATGTTTCGCCATGATCGGATCTTGCTTTCCTTAAATTCGTGGTCCCAACTCTTTGAACCGCTTGGGCCGTGACAACCCGTGAATTGCTATCATTTCCTCCTCAGATTTTGAACACGAGTCTCCTCGTGCGATTTTGCATGAATCGCAAAGCTTCTAAACACCCCTCGCTCATCATCTCGCCGATGTGGTGTTGTTCACGGAGGAACATTGCCACTGCTGCTGCGTTCTCCTCGTTGGTGAGTACAAAGCGCTCTACTGGCCTCATTTCCATCATTAATAGTCTCAATGACATTCTCAAATACCGCCATAAAATAAGGGTTAATTAAGGAAATCAATATATCACATAATATCCCTATATACTCGACCAACTAACAAATAAGCTTAGTAGGACACACTAGCGAAGGATTTACTCGCCTCTCCTCCTAGTTATATTCCCCGATCTCCGCCAGAGATCATATCCCTAAGCTCGATACCAACCGTGACACCCCCAAAATAGGTATACATCACCCATTCTCGAAGTTGTCAAATACATGGTACGTAATTAACTACAACTTTATTATTACAACACATAAACTGTGAGTTTTCAATACGATATTGCCATCTAGACAATATCCACATACAAATAAATCCTCATCATAATTATTGATACATTATTTTACAAAAATGGTGAGGACTACTAAACAACTCTCCCTAGAACCTTCATTTCATACTCCAGGCTCAGCACTCGCTATATTCTCGCCTCTTGAGAAGAAAAATGGAACAAAAAGAAAAGGGTGAGCTCAACTAGCTCAAGAAAAAGAATATTATGACTAAGATAATATACAACAAATTATCGTTAGTCTTCAACAGGGAAAAAAATCTAATAGAATACAATAGACAACAAGTTTTAAATCAATATTCGCAGCGGAAAATATTAATTCATAGAAGAGTTACGTAGAGGATGAAATCTACTAATGTCTATGAATTTAACAAATTCATCACAAAGATTTTTTATCCTGTAACATCAATCAATGCACCTCTTGAATCATATATTCATCCTTGCACTACAGGCCAAGGATATTCATCAGTTGGTCATGTTCATCTAAACACATGTTCATCTTTGCACTACGGGCCAAAGATATTCATCAGAAATCATTCATCTTTGCACTACAGGCCAAAGATATTCATTAACATCATCATTTAAGACTGAGGATGATGAAAAATATTTTTAAAGAAACGAATCCAGTGAAACAAAATGACAAGGATTAAGGATTAAGGATTCGTACTTTGTTTTATCCATGTCCAAAAATACTTTAAAAACCATCATAGTGGTGTAAAATTCAAGAATGATCAAAACATGGATACAATCAAAATTAGTATCCAGAATAGATATTTTGGATGAAAAGAAAAATTTTCATTTTTCGATGAATAGTGCCATATTCGTGAATAGTGTCGTATACGTGAATAGTTCCGTATACGTGAATAGTAACTCCGACACCAAAAGTTCCAAATTTGATAAAAAAACTTTAGATCAATATTTCAGCATAATGATATTGAAGAAATAATATCATTACGAAAAAAAAAAAATATCCCTTACCTCGAAAGATTTATACTTCTAAATTTAAACACCTGATATAGGCTATGACTTGAACTTGCAATCGTATAGCAATACTCAAAGTATACTCAAAATACTCACAAGAATACGCTTTCGATAATATAGAGAGAAAAACTTCAGCTTCGTGTAATTTTCAATTCTAACCTAAGCACCCTATTTATAGAAAATGCTTAGAACACCAAAGCGTAAAATTTAATTTAATAATAATATATATAACAAATTCTCTACTTAACACTTTCTAGATTTTGAATTCAAAGATTTACATCACATGCTAGTCATTTACAAACAAAAAAAAACGTTTTTCATTCTTTAAAAACTTCTAAAAATCAATTATTTCGTAGCTTCGGAACTTCAATAATTCACAATAAATAGGCCTTTTACAGAAAAATCAAATCTTGCGAGTTTTTATAGGAAATTCAATTCTCTACAACTTTGCAGAAAAAGTTTTCCCAAATTCCCAACAAACAATGACCAAAAAATCCATAAACCAAGCGATTTTTCGTGCTATAATCAAATTTCAAATAATAAATGGGTCCATGTAACATGTTTAACATGTTTTAAACATTTATTGCAACAAAAAATACTCTTTCTCCTCAGATACTCAGATATCACACATTCATTGTAAAAATATCACCATTATTATATTATTAAAAATATAATAATATATTTAAATGAATTATTTTATCGTAAAAAGATAAAATTTTAATTTTCAACAATTGTCACATTAAAATTTTCTCCATCTATATCCATATAAAATCAATATTTTCCTCACCATATGAATCAATAATTAATTATTCACAAATAATATTATAGAATCACAATATCGACAACCAGTGCGCCTCAGTGAGAAGGGGCTTTCCAATAAGAATTTCTCCTCATCATGCCAAATTAGGTGACCAAACCTCTCCTTAAGCGTAACTTTCTAGACATTGCCAATAATGTTATCTAATAATATTATTCAGATAATATGAATTATTGCTTCGATAATGAAAAATACCGTGTAATGACAATTATTGAAACAACAAAGAATATAAAATATCAACGCAAAGAATTATTGAATCAATAAAATAAAATACCGAATAAAGAATTATCAGTAACCATTATTGAGTAGTGCCTTCTTACGTAAGAATCAATAATTGGTGCAATACCGCAGTGCTACTTCGCTAAAGAACGCTGCAGACATCGTGTGTTTTAACCACCGGGTATTCCAACAAAGGTAAATCAGAATAACTACACCGTTATTTTTAAACAACTTATTTTTTGTCATTTTCTTCCTCCAATTGCTTTTCGTTATGGGCCCACACATGGTCAAGACTGCACGCATTTAATATTCCCCCGACAGCATTTAATATTCCACGACCAAACGAATATTCCCCACAATAAGGAATATTTTATAACCATTTGCTTATTTTGAAATACTTGCGTATTTTACCCATAACTATCCACATTAATCAAATCAACCCTTACTATTTCAAAATAATAAATAGAGGAAATTTCATTTTATTAATAAAAAGTTGGGGTCTTACAATCGTACCATTCAATACCATCGTGGGAAAGCGAACGTGGTAGCTGACGCGTTGAGTAGAAGATTGTATACGCTTCTGAAAAGCGATGTTGTTAACACAAAGGCCCATTTCGATTTAACTTACAAATGATGAAGATAGAGTTAAAGACTCTTGGAACCCAAGTGAAGATAACGAATATACGAGTAGAATCGACTTTAATCGATAAAGTTAAAGCCGCTCAAGCTACACACCTGGAGCTGAAGAATGTGAAGAAAAAGGTTCAAGAGGACGTTATTCTAGAAGCAAGAATCGGCGATGAGAGAAAATCTCAATCCTCGATTTTATTGGCCCATTTGAAATCCTCGATCGAGTAGGAACTGTGGCCTATAGACTCATTTTACCGCCAAGTATGTTGCGTGTTCAGAACGTTTTTTTTTGTATCGATGTTGCGTAAATATGTGGACGACCCGAACCACATTATTAATTTAGAACTGGATGAGATAGCAGAAGATTTAACGTATGAGGAGATACGTGTTAACATCTTGGATAAGAAGGATCATATTCGACGCTCAAAGGTTATACCTCAAGAATTAGAATCTAAAATGAAGCCAATGTATCTTCACCTCTTCGACATACCAGGTACGTACGTAAATTTCGAGGGCGAAATTCCATAAGGAGAGAAGATTGTGAGACCCCAGATTTTTATGAATAAATATTTAATTTTCTCGAAATAATTTTTTGAATATTATGGTGTGGATTTAATGTTATAGTTGTGGGTAGTATTTATAAATTTTGAAAAGCATGCAAGTTGTTGTATAATATTCTTTTTGTCAGGGAATATCCGCATTTAATTTCAATAATCATCATGGACCCCATAGAACGGAATTATTGTTTGGATAAAGAAAACAACAAAAATATTTTTATGAAAATAACGGCGGAAGTTTTATCGTTAATCTTGTTGAACTACTCAGTAGTAAAAGTACGATAATCGTGTGGTTGCATAGTAGCACACCTGATTGATTATCGATGCTTATGTGATAAGTCACTCGGTTTTGTTTTATTGGTATTATTAATGTAATAAAATGTAATACTTTTATAAAGTTATTCTATAAATAGAATATATTATATTCTATTATGCATAGTGTCTCAGATACTATTTTGAATAGTAAAATCTTTTTATATAAAATGTAATAGTTTTATAAAGTTATTCTATAAATAGAATATATTATATTTTATTATGCATAGTGTCTCATAGTTTTTTGCATAGTAAAATCTTTTTATATAAAATAGAATACTTTTATAAAGTTATCTATTTTATTAGACAATAATTAGAATATATTGTATTTTATTATGCATAGTGTTTTGCATAAGGCTCTGCATGATAGTATTTGCATAGTAAAATCTTTTATAAAGTTATTCGTTTTATTAGATTATAAATAGAATATATTATATTTTATTTAAAAGATTTTGATTTAAATATGGACCGTCAGATTACAGTAAATCAATCTGGACCGTTCATGAATTAGTTACTATGCAGTCCATTTTTCTATAAATAGAAGCTCATTCCTTCATTATTTCTTATGAATTCACTGAAACTCTAGGGAGAGAAACTATAGAGAGAGTTCTTCTTCTATAATGTTGAGAGTATTTCTTTAGAGTTTAAGAAATCTTTGAGCGTAGTACAAGTTTTTTTTGAGTATATCATCGCTCTACCAGTCAAAATACTCTTCTTTCAAAGATAAGGGATATTATTTGTTGTACTCGTAAGGGATATTATTTGTTGTACTCGTAAGGGGTATTCTTTCTTTCTTATTCGTGAAGAGAACTTCTATTATTCCATTCTTTATTATTCTGTTGGAATAACCTGTATACGCGGGATACCCTAAACTTGGTGAAATTCTTCTGCTATTCCATTCTTTATTATTATGTTGGAATAACCTGTTTATGCAAAGTACTGCATACATGATGAAATTCTTCTAATATTCCATTCGTTATTATTTTGTTGGAATATCCTGTCTATGCGTTTTACGCCGGACCTAGTTCTGTCTTTATTAGTATTCATTGAATAACTTTTGTCTGCCTAAGTACCGCATGCATGGTGATTTCATGTTGTTATTCCATTCTTTATTATTCTATTGGAACATCCCGGTCGGTCATGAATTTCACCGACCGTTCCGTTATTTAGTATTCTTGGAATAATCTGCATATCTGTAATCACCGCATGCATGGTAATTTCTTTTGTTATTCCATTCTTTATTATACTCAGTTAGTTAAAGTTTTGACTTCTATACTCCATGAAATTAGTGGAATATCCTTGATATATGTGTTTCATCCAGTATCTTTTCATGGACATATTCTTCTGAGCATTCTTGAATTTTACTCTACAAAGCAGTATCATGTTTACAATTTGGACATTATTAGTTCATGGATAAATTAATTCTTGAACTTGTTTTATTAAATTCTTAAATCATTGTCATCATCCTCATGTTTATTTTTTTGAAAGTCATCTATGGCCTATAGTGCATAGATGAACTTGGTATGATTATGACCAGGGATTATTCGGTATAATCATAACCGTAATGTTACAAATGATGTGGAAAAAGTCCTCATTGGCCCGTAGTGCATTGATGGACGCTTTTTGGTATAATTATGGCTATGGATTCTCTTTTCGTCGTAGTGCAGATGAATTGTTTTATGGCATGATCAGGACCGTTGATGAAAACATGATTATCTTTAGCCGTAGTGTATGGTTAATTCGTGGTCGTGATACTAAAGAATATCCTTGGCATGTAGTACAGAGATGATTTGATGATGTGGATTATTTATTAAGCTGAGTCCCAGCGATAAAAGTCATGAAAAACCTTTTAAATCATAGAAGATAGTAGATTTTATTCTCTACTTGACTCTTCTAATGGATTCCTTGTTCCGCTGCAGTTAAACTTGATAGTTATTATATTTTATCAGTTTAACACTGTTGAAGGCTAACGATAAATTATTCTGCATTATATTAGTCATAATACTTCTTACTGGGCTAGTTGAGCTCACCCTTTCTTTCATTGTTCTCTTCAAGAAATGAGAACGTAGTTGGGACTAGTCGGGGAACAGAGTGATGGTCCTAGATGGTTCATTAGTAGTCCTCACTATTCTGTGATATAGTGTGATAATAATTGTAATGAGGACTCTTTTTGAGTTTGTATTCTTTAGTAGACAATATTTGTATTCAAACGCACATTTTATGTTTTGTCGTATTGTACATGACAGTTGTATTATTAAGTTGTATTTGAATTCTGTACCATGTATCTGGCGACTCAAGATGGGTGATGTATACCTAATTTTGGGGGCGTCACATTTTTTATGGAGGTTTGAGTTCGAAAAATGTCAAAAATTTATTTTTTCCAGATTCTTTTATTGAACCACGTGGCCTATACGAAGCAACATGTTATGTAATTGAATTGTATTTGAATACGTGCGAGTTTAATCATCTTATTAAAATAAAAGGGAACCATTACACTTCGAAGTGGAGTTCGAGAACCTAATTGCTTAACATGACACATGTGAATAGGTTACGTGAATGGCTAATAGATAGCGGTAAATTGTAGAAGACGTATCATGCATGAAAGTTTCCTAACCCTAAGTTCTATTGAGCAATTATTTAATCCTTACTCATTGTTATTGTAGTGAGGGTTAGTAACAGACTTGTGCTATTTACTTTTTCGTACACGTTCCTTTGTCATAAAGCTATATAACAGCAATTTCTTTGCAATCGTTATTGATGATTACTCAGTTATTATTGCAACTGCTATACATTAAAGTTCTATTTCTTTAACAAACTATTTCCAAGTATGCTTTCTGGCTTTTTGTTTCAGCTAGATTTTATTGATGATAAGTGATATAACCTTTGAACAATTCAAATCCTTTGAAGTTATTTAATGTTTACTAATCCAAATTGCTTTGGTGCGATCCCAAATGAATACTAAGATGAACAACTCGAATAATCGGGCAAACAGATGTCGGGCATATAGTCCCATTTATGCTTATGCAGTTAAATTTTATTGTTGTGCACAATGTAGGGTACGATGGTTTTTGATGAATCAAAGTAATGTTCAGGGTATCTAACACCCCTTAGTATGCTATTGAGAATTCCAGAACTCTTATCTTGATATTCTTGTTTATCTCTTGATAATTATATCAATTATTGAGAAATATTCATATAAATGCTTTTACACCTGATGTATGTTTTCAAACTACTTTATATACTTGCTGGGCAATTTGTGCTCATTCTTGCTTAAACCTTTCAGTTAGGGCTGAAAAGGCTGAGGGCTCGGGAAAGGACAAGGTTGAGTTTAAGATGAAATGTTGAGATTTAATTATGTAATAAGTTTATTTATTTCCACATATGATGTAATGTAGCGATAAACGATAAGTTTAAGTTTCAGTTTATTAAAGGTTGAAAAGACTTGGGTTTTTATTTGAATAGGTATGTAATAATAATAATTATTATCTATGAACTTTATTTAGTTAGATGATGGTGTATGATGTATCGTGAGCACCATATCCTGTGTTTGATGTTACATAGATTTGGGGGCGTCACAAAATGTAATGAGGACTCTATTTGAGTTTGGATATTGTCTACGAGTCAATATTCATGTTAAAACTCTCAGCTACGTTTTGTTGTATTGTATAAATTAAGTTTATATTTGATTTATGTACCATGTATTTGGTGACTCAAAACGAGTTATGTATACCTATTTTGGAGGCGTCACATATTCCATATGTGAATTAACTCATTTATTCTAGGAAATATTGAATCATATTCCATATGTGAATACACTATTTTATTCAAACGAACGTGGAATCCAATTCCAAGTTATTATAAAACTTTTGAATAAACTCTTTTATTCAAACAAACGTGGAATTCAATTCCAATAAAAATAAAACTTTTTTATAATCCAAATCCAAATCAAAATAAAATCCTATATTTCTAATTTAGAATTACTAAAAAAAAAATTGTATCAAATTTTAATTAAATTAAACCTTTTATCTTAATTAAAATTCAAATAAAAATAATATTTTTTTCTTGGGAGTGGCATTATTGACGCTTAGCTAGTGAACTAGCATCAGTATCATGACGACAAATTCGGTTTTTCAAAATCCTAACCCAACAACATGACGCCACTGGGCAAAGTCTATTTTTCCGGTTCGCGAATTCAACAGTTTTTCTCAAAAAACATGATCCTATACAAAAAATTATGCCCAAAAATTTGTTCTAAACACATATAATTATACATATCAAATCTGAACAATTAATATTTCGCATAAAAAATTGGCTCTGATACCACTGTTAGGTTTGTAAGATTCATGGACGCAATCGAATTGCACAAAATAGCTGAAGGATGGTAAAATAGAGTATTAAAATTTTACATACCATATACCCAGATTATACTTTATGCACAATTATTAATTAAACGAAAAGAAGAAGAACAAAAATTATACCATTGAAGATTCGAGCTTCCTCTGGTACTAGTTCACCTCCAAATCCTTTTTGCGTTCAACTTGAATTCCGGGTTATATTCTTTCCTTTGATAAATGTTAGCCACCCAAATGTTTGGCCTATAGAGGTCATTCACCAAGGAAGAAGAAAGATTCAAGAAGATGGGTGTTTGACAAAACCCTAGTTTTTCTATCTCTCATAAAAAAGGTGTGTTCTCCCAACTGTTGGAATTACGTATTCACGTGTGTTGTGAAAGCATCAACCACCACCCATAATAAGACTCTCCTTATTTATAGATGTAGGCAACCCTCCTTAACAATTAAGAAATTCAATTTTATTTTAATTAATTAAACTCCTTTAATTAATTAGGCTCCCAATCTTATTATGAATAATTAATTAAACTCTTTTAATTAATTAGTCTCCTAATCCTATTAGTAATATATGAGAGTACTTTTATTAATTAATTCTCAAAACTCCTTTAGGAATTAAATAGTAATAATAATAATAAGACTCCTCTTATTAATTTATATTTAATATTTCCAAAATATTAAATATTAAATATTAAGTTATTTAATTTATTCTATCACCGTAGATTAAATTAAATACACTTTACTTATTATTATGATTATGTCATTTGCTTATGAAATAAATATTCTTCCTTTTTGTGGTGTGACCCTTTAAGTTCTTTATATTTAAATGGTTGTAAATAAATAAATTAGAACAATTCTAATCATATTTAAATAAATAAATTAAACTATTAATTTATTTAAATAAATAATATTTATTCTACAATAGGGATAAGCCTCCCTAGCGATTAACGACTTTCCAAATAATATAGATTTCAACATTAATTATAAAAAAACCTTTAAGTGAATAGTTACCGTACAATTCAATCCTTCCACCATACAATGTCCCAATTAAATATAAGATATGGAATTACTGTCATAACCCACAAGCAGCTCTGGTAACCAACTTTAAAGACTTTAGGATCGTAGGACCTCAAAGAGATGGTGAAAGCATTCACCATTGCTCGTGTGGGTGAATATCAGAAGACTGTGTTCGCTACGTACATGATGAAGGGTGAAGCAAATTATTAGTGGGAGGCTAATTAGCAGAGAGTGGGAGAAGGAGTTATAACCTGGGAAAGTTTTAAGACACTATTCTTCGAAAATTATTTCTCGAAGAGCATGAAGAATCTGGATAGAGGTGAAGTTTTAGAATTAAAACAAGGGATATGACAATGGCGCAATATGTGGCTATGTTCAACGAGCTCGCAAGATTTGCCACAGATCAAGTGGACACCGAAAAGAGAAAAGCTAGATGCATCGACCTTGGACTGAAACCTTGGTTGTTAAACAAGGTGTTGGTTCTTTAAATCAACTCGTTCGCCACATTTTTGGAAAAGGCCATTATTGCAGAAGGAGGTAGTAAGGCCTTGAGTGACTATAACATGGAGAAGAAGAGTAAGAACACTGGAGAAGAGAGCCGTGGAGGAAGCAATGTGACAACCTGGGATTTCGAATAATCCGAATTTTACGAATAATTTTTTTTTAATTAATTATCAATTTTGTGACAAGTATCTGTGATACGAGCCTCGAGAAGGGGTCAATTTGTGTATTGACTAATAAATTAGAGGAGAGTTGTGCTTAACAGTTTTAGAAACCCTAACCCTAATTTCTGGATAGGGATTCGATAGAAAATATAATTAAAATAATTATATTAAAGAGTATGTGTTTGTACTGTATAGAGATATTGATCAATGATTGATCGGATAAGGTTTAAAATTAATAAACCCTAATAAGAGATTAAAAACCCTAATATCATGATTAGAAACCCTTGCATACCGTTATAAACCCTAATCGAAAGCTGGGAAACCCTAATTTTATATTCGGGAATCCCAAAACCCTAATTAGGAAACCCTAATCATAATTAGTAAGCTTAATGTGTTTATTAAACTTTAATATGATTAGAAAATCCTAATTATATTTAGTTATCTTTGTCAGGAATAAGCATGTGAATGTTATTCCTATTTATATATGATTTGATTATGATCTATGTGACGCCCCCAAAATTAGGTATACATCACCCATCTTGAGTCGCCAGATACATGGTACAGAATTCAAATACCACTTAATAATACAATTGTCGTGTACAATACGACAAAACATAAACTGTGAGTTTGAATACAAATATTGTCTACTAAAGAATACAAACTCAAAAGGAGTCCTCATTACAATTATTATCACACTATATCACAGAATAGTGAGGACTACTAATGCACCATCTTGGACCATCACTCCGTTCCCCGACTCGTCCCAGCTATATTCTAATTTCCTGAAGAGAACAGTGAGGGTGAACTCAACTAGCCCAGTAAGAAATATTATGACTAAGATAATGCAGAATAAATTTTCATTACCCTTAAACAAAGGTTAAACCGATACAATATAACAAACATCAAGTTTAATCACAATGAAACAAGAAATCAATTAAAAGAGTCAAGTAGAGAATAAAATCTACTATCTTTTATGATTTAAAAGGTTTTTCATCACTTTTATCACCGTGACTCACCTTTTAATAAATAATCCACATCATCGAATCACCCCGCACTACTACCAAGGATATTCTTTAGTATCGTGACCACAATTATCCATGCACTACGGGCCAAGAATATTTGTGTATTCATTAATGGTCACGATCATGCCAACAATCGTCCATCAATGCACTACGGGCCAATGAGGACTTTTACCACATCATTTGTAACATTACTACTATGATTACACCGAATAATCCTCGTCATAATCATACCAAGTCCATCTATGCACCACAAAACACATATGACTTTCAATAAAATATAAACATGAAGATGATGCCAATGATATAAGAATTCAATAAAACAAGTTCAAGAATTAATTTATCCAGAACCAATAACGTCCAAATCGTCAACATGATACCGCTTTTGAGAGTAAAATTCAAGAATGCTCGAAGAATATTTCCATGAAAATATACTGGATGAAGCGCAAATATCAAGGATATTCCATTAATTTCATGGAGTATAGAAGTCAAAGTTTTAACCAACTTAGTATAATAAAGAATGGAATAACAAAAGAAATCACCATGCATGCGATAGACCGCATACGCAAAGTTATTCCAATAGAATAATAAATAACGGAACTGTGTCCACATGAAAACGCATAAATGTGATATTCCAATGTAATAATAAGGAATGGAACCGTGTCCCACAGAAAACGCATGCATACGATATATTCCAATAGAATAATAAAGATCAAACCAGTCCCAGATAAAACCCATGTATGTGATATTCCAACAAAATAATAAAGATCGGAATAATGTAAGAATTTCACCAAGTATAGGTAGCTCACAGATACAAAGTTATTCCAATGTAATAATAAATAATGGAATAATGTAAATTCTCTTCATGAATACAAAAGAAATAACACCCCTTACATTAGTAGGAGATTGAATACTCGCAGAGTAAGTAACAAAATACTCTTCTTCTTTCTCTTATTCTCTCTCTATACTTTCTCTCTCTATAGCTTGAATGAATTCGTGAAAAATAATGAAGAACTAGGCCTCTATTTATAGAAGATTTCTAGCTTAGCACTTGCAATGTGAAAAGGCAAGCGACTTGACGACTGGTGATGTGAAAAGAAAAGTGGTTTGACGCCTATAATGTGAATCACCAAGTGATTTGACGCCTGTAATGTGAAACACCAAGTGGTTTGACGTCTGGTAAAGGTAATTACTATTAGCGAAAGAGACTCTTAGATGATGAAATATGGGCCCCCATAGAATAACCAAATTTACCACAAACGTCTCATAATAGACTCTTTATATACATCAAGGATTGAATAAATATTACCACAAATCATTTTATTTTTAATCAACACATATTTAATCTTTCAACAATTATTAATCATTAATATTATAACTTGTCGTCTCAATTATTGATTTAATAATGTAACATATTATACAGATGATACTGTGACAATAATTAAATCAATAATATAAGAGATATGATGCAGCAATTACTGTAGCAATAATTGAGTATAACTGAGTGACTTCTCACGCAAGCATCAATAATCAATACCGTGTGCTACTACTATGCAACCACGCCAGATTATCGTATTTTTTTACTACCGTAGTCAACAATTTTAATTCAGAAACACCTCCAAGTATTTTTTATAGAAAGATAATTTTGTCGCTTTCTAACTAACTACGATAATACTTCCATTATAGGGTCCACCAATGATTGTGCCTTCGTACGAATATTCCCTGACAAAAAGAATATTTCCCGACCAATCGAATATTATATAACCACTTGCTTACTTTGAAAAATTTGTAAATATTACCTACAACTATAACATTATATCGAATCAACACCATAATATTCAAAAATATAATTCGAGAAAATTATTCTTTATTCATAAAAGTTGGGGTCTTACAACCTCCCCTTCTTATGAAATTTTATCCTTGAAATTAGGGTACATACCTGGTATGTCGAAGAGATGAGGATACCTTGACTTCATCTCAGATTCTAACTCCCAAGTCATTTCCTCCACATCGTGGTTTCTCCACAAAACTTTGACTTGAGGTATAACTTTGAAGCGTAGAACATGATCCTTCTTATCCAAGATTTTAATAGGTAACTCTTCATACGTTAAATCTTCCTCTATCTCGTCTGGTTCTAACTCAATAATGTGGTTTGGGTCTTTCACTTATTTACGCAACATAGATATGTGAATTTTTTTTTGAACACGAGACATACTTGGTGGTAAGGCGAGTCTATAGGCCACACTTCCTACTCGATTGAGGATTAAAAATGGGTCGATGAATCGAGGATTGAGCTTTCCTATCTTTCTAAATCTCGTAACTCCTTTCTATGGAGCAACACGTAACAACATATGATCTCAGCATAACTCTTTTGTCGATCTTGTGAGGTTTTTATACGTTGTCGGATCGTTTGAATCTTTTTTGTAGTCATATGTACCAACTCCGGTCCCAACAACGTTGCTTCTCCCACCTCATCCCAGCATACTAGAGAACGACAGTTTCTTCCATACAACGCTTCGAATGGAGCCATGCTAATACTTGCTTGATAACTGTTGTTGTAGGAAAACTCCACCAATGGTAAGAACTTGTCCCAACTTCCTTTGAAATCTAGGACACAGAGTCTTAATATATCTTCAAGAGTTTGAATAGTCCTCTCCGATCGTCCGTCTGGCCCATCGAGGATGATATGCCGAAGCTAAATCGTAAGTTTGTGCCCATAGCTTTTGCAAACTAACCCAAAATCGTGAAGTGAATCTTGGGTCTCGATCGTAAACTATGGATACTTTAAGATACCATGTAGTCTTACAATCTCATTTATATACATACGAGCAAGACGTTTAAGTGTATAAGTTTCTCGTATCGGTATGAAATGAGCAGACTTGGTCAATCTATCAACAATGACCCAAATCGCATCTATGCCTTGAGAAACCTTAGGAAGACCGGTAACGAAATCCATGGTAATGTGATCCCACTTCCATTCTGGAATTTCAAGTGGTTGCAATGGGCCTTTTGGTACTTGATGCTCCGCTTTAACTCGTTGACAAGGTAGACACCTTGAGATAAACAACGCTATCTCTCTCTTAATATTGCTCCACCAAAATGTATGACGAAGAACATGATACATTTTGGTACTCACAGGATGGATTGCAAACGGTGTGTTGTGCGCCTCCAACATGATTTTATACTTTAAATTAGGTTCGTTAGGAACACAAAGTCTGGAGTTGACTCGAAGTATTCCTTCTTCATCGATTCTTGCTTCCGCCATAGCACCTTCTTGCACTTTCTTCCTCATACGCATCAGCTCCAGGTCTGTAGCTTGAGAAGCTTTAACTTTATCGATTAAAGTTGGTTCTACTCATATATTCGCCATCATCACATGGGTCCCTGGAGTCTTTAACTCTATCTCCATCCTTTTCAAGTCACATAAAATGGGCCTTTGCGTTGACAATATCGCACTCAGACTTGCATATATGATCTTCTACTCAATGCGCCGCCTACCACGTCGCTTTTTCGGGATGGTATTGATGGTATGATCATAATATTTCAATGATTCAAGCCAACGTCGTTGTCGATGTTGAGTTCCTTTTGAGTGAAGAAATATTTGAGGCTTTTATGATCCGTAAAGATCTCCACTTTCTTCCCATACAAGTAATGCCTCCAAATTTTAAGTGCAAAGACAACAGCTGCCAACTCTAGATCATGAGTAGGTTAATTCCTCTCATATTCTCCGAGTTGTCGCGAGGCATAGGCTATGACTTTCCCATGTTGGATGAGAACACATCCCAACCCTTTGCGCCAAGATCACCAGATGACAAATCCTCAAAGCCGATGGTATTGTCGTAATGCAGTCTTTGAAATGAGTCTCTTCTTGAGTTCTTGAAAACTCTTCTCACATTCTTCGCTCCAACCAAACTTTGTATCTTTCTAAGTTAGTTGAGTTAATGGTGTAGCGATTCGAGAAAATCCTTCCACGAATCTCCGATAATAACCAGATAAACCGAGAAAGCTACGTACTTCGATCACTGATTTAGATTGGTCCCAGCTTTGAATAGCTTCAATCTTTGTCGGGTCAACAGATATTCCATGACTTGATACTACGTGCCCAAGGAATGCTACTTCCTCAAGCCAAAACTCGCATTTCTTTAACTTGGCATAAAGCTTGTATTCACGAAGCTTTTGGAGTGTCAGCCTCAAGTGTTGCTCATGATCTTCACAGGTTTTGGAATGAATAAGGATGTCATCAATAAAGATGACCACAAAGTGATCAAAATATTCCTTGAATACTCGGTTCATCATATCCATGAAGGCAGCCGGAGCATTAATCAATCCAAAGGACATGACTAGAAATTCATAATGCCCGTATCGAGTTCTGAAAGCCATATTTGAAATGTTATCGGTTCTAATTTTCAATTGGTGATATTCAGAATGAAGATCAATCTTTGAAAAGAATTTGGCTCCTTGCAACTGGTCAAACAAGTCATCAATACATGGCAATGGGTACCTATTTTTGATGGTAACATGATTCAACTCCCGATAATTAAAACAAAGTCGCATACTCCCATCTTTCTTCTTCACGAATAGAACAGGAGCACCCCAAGGAGATGTACTAGGACGAATAAAGCCAATGTCTAACAATTCCTGCAGTTAGGTCTTTAACTCTTGAAGTTCAATAGGAGCCATTCGACATGGGGCTTTTGAAATGGGTGTGATACCAGGTTCAAGGTTGATACAAAATTCAATTTTACACTCTGGGGTAGGCCAGGAAGTTCTTCAGGGAATACGTCAGGAAGTTTATTAACAATAGAAATATCATTCAAAACTGACGTATTTTTGTTTAAATCTATGACATGAGCTAAGAAAGCTTGACATCCGTTTTTTAATAAACGAATAGCTTTATGGCTTGAAATGACCGTGATTGATTTTAATGGTTTGGTCGCTTGAATTCGCATAATAGGTTGGTTAGGAATATGAAAGCTAACAACCTTACGAAAATAATCAATTTTTGCATGATGAGTAGTTAACCAATCAATCCCTAGAAACACGTCCAATGCAAGTATTTTCAATGAAATAAGATCGACGGGTAATGTGAGGGTACCAATTTGAACCAAACAAGACTTATATACAGTGGATGCAATGAAAGTTTCTCCCAACGGAGTTTCCAAAGATAAGTCAAAGTCTAATTTCTCCGAAGTCAAATTTAATCGTTGAGCGCAAGTAGGAGAAATAAAAGAATTTGTATAACCGGTATCAAATAAAGTATAGACTTCGCTAGAGTTTATGATAAGCTTACCCGTGATGACCTCATTCGTGTTCCTTGCTTTCTGAGAGGTCACAACAAATGCTCTCCCTTGCACTACCGGTTTTGACTTTTCTGGGACGACCTTTGGTGCCTCCATCCTAGCTGAACTTATCTTCGGTGAATGACAAAATTTGGCTAAGTGACATTCTCTTCCACAATTATAACATGCTTTGGACGACATCGCGTAGTTTGGACTAATGTGCCCCTCCCCTCCGCATTTGAAGCATATGATAGGTGGTCGTTCTCCTTCCTTAACGACAGGTGATGGTGGTGATGTCTTTCTATCATTGTTGAATCTCCTCTTCTTGAAATGCCCATTTTTATTGTTTTGGCCCTGATTACCACCGAAGTGGTTACCACTTCTGGCCTGTTGATTTCCTCCACGCTTGTTGTCACCGCTTCGATGACTGCTCTCACTGGTATTATCATTTTGCCGGCTGCTCTCTTTTGGTTGCGTTGACTCGTTATTGCGCTCCACTAACTGAGCCCTATTTACAACATCTGAAGATAAACACAGTTTATGGGAAATAAGATGTTAACGTATCTCCGACTTCAAACCTCTTAAAAACATCCGCGTCTTTCTTTTTTCATTATCCACTAAGTGGGATGCAAACCGGGATAACTCGACAAACTTTGCTTCGTACTGTGACACGGTCATATTATTCTGTTCCAACTTGATGAATTCCACCTCCTTCATGTGATGAATACTTTCGGGAAAGTACTTGTTGTTGAATAGTTCTTGGAACTTCTCCCAAGACATTTTCAGTGTGGCAGGTTGAGTATGCTTTACTGATTCCCAGCAGTAATCTGCCTCTCCTTGCAACATAAAGGCGGCAAAGGGAACCTTTTGCTCCTTGGAGCATCCCAAGACATCAAATATCTTGGTGATCTGCTTTATCCATGCTTCCGCCTTAAGTGGTTTTGGCTCTCCAATAAACTCCGGTGGTCCCAGCTCCTTGAACTGTTTAGCGGTGACCGTCCGAGAGTTTCGATGTTTTTCACCTACATTTTGGACAATTAGCTGCTCTCTCTCCTCATCATTGCTGTATGAATTGTATAAAGCCTCCGAACATTTGATCATTCATCATTTGGTCAAGGTTGTTGTTTGCATGAGGATTGTCGCCTTCACGATGCACATTATCCTGATTATTGATATGTGGTGAATCAACGGTCGCCTGTGCTCCATTGCTATTCTCAACATTCTCGGATGTCATTTTCAGATACTGCCACAAAACAAAGGTTAATTGACATGTAACATATTATCCCTAAATTTTGACCGACCAATTAAATACCACATAAACTTAGGTAGGTCATACTAGCGAAGGAATTCCCCGTCTCTCCCCTCCTAGTACTATTCTCACATCTTAGCCAAGGATCATATCCCTAAGCTTTGATACCAACTGTGACGCCCCCAAAATTAGGTATACATCACCCATCTTGAGTCGCCAGATACATGGTACAGAATTCAAATACAACTTTATAATACAATTGTCGTGTACAATACGACAAAACATAAACTATGAGTTTGAATACAAATATTATCTACTAGATAGTATACAAACTCAAAAGGAGTCCTCATTACAATTATTATCACACTATATCACGTAATAGTGAGGACTACTAATGCACCATCTAGACCATCACTCCGCTCCCCGACTCGTCCCAATTATATTCTCATTTCAAAGAGAATAAAGAGGGTGAGCTTAACTAGCCCAAGAAGAAATATTATGACTAAGATAATGCGTAATAAATTATCATTAGCCTTAAATAAAGTTAAACCGATACAATATAACAAACATCAAGTTTAATCAAGCAGTTAAACAAGCAATCCATTAAAAGAGTCAAGTAGAATAAAATCTACTATCTTTTATGATTTAAAAGGTTTTTCATCACTTTTATCACTGGACTCAAATTTTAATAAATAATCCACATCATCGAATCACCCTTCGCACTGACTACCAAGGATATTCTTTAGTATCAGGACCACAATTATCCATGCACTACGGGCCAAGAATATTTGTGTATTCATTAATGGTCATGATTGTTGATCGATTTCGCAATCAATGAATACGTACAAGTATACACGGTCAACAAGTAATAAAGTGAAAGTAGAGTATCATTCCGACGAGGAATTATTTAATAAAAATTACCAAGTACTAACTCTTAACCAAATCAATTTTATTTAAACAACCAATAATTGTGATTTTTCTAGTTAAGAAAACTAAATTAAACAATTAAATGAGATTAGTCTAAAAGAAAGAAAATAACCAACTAAAATTTGAATGAATTCAGATAAATAAGGATTAAGACTCCAATATCCCCAATTATGAACTATAATCAAGAATCCACAATTGAATAGACATTAAAAGATAAAAGTAAGAGAAGAGAAGAGAATATAATCTATTGTCAGTAGCCTTGAGACTCCTCTTTTGCTCCTGCTTTGAATCTTCAATGGTCTCCAAGTTGCTTCAATCTCCAAAACTAATAAGAATTAGGGTTATGTTCTAATCTAAAGGAGTGTTTAATCTAGTCTAATCTATGTAATCTCCCCTTATTTTATGTCTTACATCATGTATTTATAGATTACAAGTCTAATTTTGAGCTTAGGAACAAACCTAATCCAATTTGGAGTCTAAAAGGTGTCAAAATTACCCAAAACGCGTCGAGCTCAACCAACCTCTTCCCCCAAAGGTGCTCCAAATAGGCTTGACAGCTCACATCGCTTTCTTAGCCTTAAGCCCATGTCCATAAACCAAAAATAGCGCCCGGCCACCGTCTCCCCTTTTTCCAACATTTTCTACTCCGACGTCCTTTGGGAAAATGGCCATAACTTCGTCCGAACTCCGATTTTGATGATTCAAGATGTTCCAGAAAGAGGAAACGTAGATCTACAACTTTCATTCTTTGAGTGTTTTGAAATAAAGTCCGAGCTATAGTCAAATTGGCTCAAAGTGATTTGCTTTGTAAATGGCAAGCCAAAACGCGAATCTAGCCACCCCAAACGTCGATCCATGTAACTTTTGTCCCAATTCCTACAAAACAATATAAAACATGCATGAATAGACACAAACACATAAAAACATCCTAAAAGACTTAAGAACAATAATAAATTAAGCCCAAATGTATCCAATTCATGTGTATAAAACTCACTCATCAAATACCCCCAAACTTAAACCTTTGCTTGTCCTCAAGCAAAAACACAAAAATGTTATGCAATGCAATGTAATGAAACTAATCTATATGCCTACAAATCCAACAGTAATGACAGAAACAAGTCTATTCAACCGGCCTTAAAGAAATCAAGTAAAACATGATAATACATCATATTAAAACAAATCAAGAATTTCCCAATCAATCATCAAATCTTAGATCATTATCATCGATATAGTGCATGTGTGCTCCACAACAATGCTAACGATATAAAATCAAATTTAAGACATAATAGATATCTTCAAGGCATCATATAAGGTAAACTCACAAAATTCACGAACAAGCTAAATCCAACAAAATTCAAACATCCACAAAGTTCAAGAGTCCAATCCGGATACTTATGCTTTACTTTTCATTACGGGGCTTTTTGCTCTTTTCCGTTTTATTGTTGTTTTTTTTTTTACTTTTTTTTAACCATGACCGTGTATGCGATGTCTCATTCCATTAGGCTAACAGTGTCACCCCTAGCGAGTTTTAGACCAACAACTCCTGCACCATATAAGACTTTTTAGGCGCTAGGTTTTAAGATACCCCTTGAAGCGTTTTACTCAAGTAACAAAGGCCCCAAACAAAACTAGTCACTTGTAATTTTTTTTTTTCTTTTCTTTTTTTTTTTTTTGTTTGTTTTGTTTTTTTTTTTTAATGAAGCTTATATATCCCAAATTTTCCCCCAAACTTAAGTTTTATCTAAATTTAGCCATCTCCTACTTATTCATGTCTTTCATTCCTTCAAACTAGTATTATCCTTAAAAATCCATTATGTATCAATTTAAACTTATTCAATTAACATAGTCATTATTAACATGCTAACCTTGATTATACCGATTTTCAAACAGAAAAGATTCAATTCATAACAAGAAATCACATCAAAGCCCTAATATTCAATACTATACTTATCTACTTAACTCCAGTCTCATCATTGGCCAAAATAGACTTTTACTATCTAACAGTTGGAATCATGCAAATATAAACTAAACGCAACAAACACAGTAAACTAACTACTATTTTTGCAATTTTTGCAATTTTTTTTTTTAAACAAAAAAAACTGAATGCAAAAACTAAATGTAAATAACCTGAAAACATAACGAACTACAATGTAAATAACTAACTATATGCAATACGACACTAAAATACCCCCAAACTTAAACTAGACATTGTCCTCAATGACTAAAATAGAAAAAAAATAAAGCAGATGACTTCCCTGAAAATATAGCAATCTTCCTCTTTGTCCGCTAAGTTTGGAGATTAGGCTAAGCACATGGAACAAATTGGGCACCACTCTTGTATTTGACTTGAATAACCTGTAAAACCATGATAGAAGCAATATTATTAAATCCTAAATAAATGCAAATTCCAAACTACTAATATAAAACTTAATAAAAATTAAAAATAAAAATTAAACTTGGGTTGCCT
This sequence comes from Panax ginseng, assembly GCA_020205605.1. Taxonomy (NCBI): domain Eukaryota; kingdom Viridiplantae; phylum Streptophyta; class Magnoliopsida; order Apiales; family Araliaceae; genus Panax; species Panax ginseng. The sequence goes on from CM035141.1 coordinate 46,671,209, forward strand.
CCCAATAAGCGCTTGTTTTATAGTGTTTCAGCCTGACTTTGTCTGGTCAACGCTATCCAATTCCTTCTTGAAGTTGAGGAACCCTCCATCCATCGAAAAATAATATAGCTTTTGGTAGGTTCCCATTTACGATAGCCATTGTATTAAAGTCACCTAGCATGCTTTGTTTAGATAAGATCACATTAAAGAACGTCCGAAGATCTAGGTGGTTTCTCCATTAATGTCTGCGAATATATTCTCGCATTGAGGCTTGTCGACACAACAATTTCTTCTTCTATCTTCTCCACTTTCATCGCACCATGGTTTCAAGGTGTACTTGCTTTTACATCACGAGAGTAGTATTGCCATTTACGACATGACTACCAATCGGACAAGGTTTTGTAAATCTAACCGGACTATTGAACTGTGGAGGAGAAGGCACTTGAGGCATAAACAACATTGGCTCATCATCATTGGTTCTCACAATTAGTTCTTCACCGACCATGTTGTCATTATCCCCACTTGTCTCTTCTTTTTCATCTCGTGGCTCATCCAGTTGTAGATTTGGCTCGGGCTCACCATCGGGCTCATCATCAGTATCGTTATCCATGCCATAGAGCCAAGTGTATTGAAGACGATTGTTCAACGAATGTGCTATCTATCCCAATTGATTTTCCATATTCTTGATCGATGCATTCTGACTTTGTATACTCAGCTCCATTTGATTAAGTTTCTTTTAATGTTCCTCGTGTTTCTTTTCAGAAGCTTTAATAACTTTTTCCAAGGCTTCCTCCCAATTTGAATGTTCTTCCTGTTGTAGTGGAGGTGGACACGAGAAATCCGGTGGGTATGTTGGACTTGGAGCATAAAATTGATCTTGATTGTTACTCCATGAAAAATCCGGGTGATACCCCCAAACTTGTTCATAATTATCATATGCATATTGATTGAGGTAGTTACCACCATCTTTGTCTGCATCTTCCAAGATTGATGGTGCATTGATTACTCGAGTGATTGCCAAAGACAATAGTCACACATAACTGCCATTCTTCGACTCTGTTGGGATGCGATAACGTCCAACTTCCTCGAATGTTCTTTAATTTGTGCTGACATTGCGAAAAGTGTCGCGAGTCTGTCAATCTCCATTCCCCTTGGTTGAGTCACGTTAGTGTATGGCCATTGATACGCAAAGTCATCCATGGTACCTAAAAAGAGAGAAATATAGGAAGAGAATGAAAATAAAAATAAAATACAAATGTTTAAATTAAGACTAATTTGATTGAAATTAATATTGGTAAATAATTATTAAATTAATTCCCAAGAATCGCCTTAAAACTTGTTGATCGATTTCGCAATCAATTAATACGTGCAAGTATACACGGTCAATAAGTAATAAAGTGAAAGTAGAGTATCGTTCCCATGAGGAATTATTTAATAAAAATTACCAAGTACTAACTCTTAACCAAATCAATTTTATTTAAAAAACCAATAATTGTGATTTTTCTAGTTAAGAAAACTAAATTAAACAATTAAAAGAGATTAGTCTAAAAGAAAGCAAATAACCAACTAAAATTTGAATAAATTCAGATAAATAAGGATTAAGACTCCAATATCTCCAATTATGAACTATAATCAAGAATCCATAATTGAATAGACATTCAAAGATAAAAGTAAGAGAAGAGAAGAGAATATAATCTATTGTCAGTAGCCTTGAGACTCCTCTTTTGCTCCTGCTTTGAATCTTCAATGGTCTCCAAGTTGCTTCAATCTCCAAAACTAATAAGAACTAGGGTTATGTTCTAATCTAAAGGAGTGTTTAATCTAGTCTAATCTATGTAATCTCCCCTTATTTTATGTCTTACATCATGTATTTATAGATTACAAGTCTAATTTTGAGCTTAGAAACAAACCCAATCCAATTTGGAGTCTAAAAGGTGTCAAAATTAGCCCAAAACGCATCCAGGCCCAACCAACCTCTTCCCCAAAGGTTGCCCAAATACTGGGCTTGATGCTCACACATCGCTCCTTAGCTGCCTACTCTCAAGTGATCATTGTAAATGGCAAGCAGCAACGCGAATCTAGCCACCCTAAACGTCGATCCATGTAACTTTTGTCCCAATTCCTACAAAATAATATAAAACATGCATTAATAGACACAAACACATAAAAACATCCTAAAAGACTTGAGAACAATAATAAATTAAGCTCAAATGTATCCAATTCATGTGTATAAAACTCACTCTTCAATAATCATGCTAATAACTGTCTATCAATGCACTACGGGCCAATGAGGACTTTTACCACATCATTTGTAACATTACATCATGATTACACCGAATAATCCCTGGTCATAATCATACCAAGTCCATCTATGCACTACAGGCCACATATGGCTTTCAATAAAATATAAACATGAGGATGATGACAATGATATAAGAATTCAATAAAACAAGTTCAAGAATTAATTTATCCAGAACCAATAACGTCCAAATCACAACATGATCTTTGCTTTGTAGAGTAAAATTCAAGAATGCTCAGAAGAATATTTCCATGAAAAGATACTGGATGAAGCGCAAATATCAAGGATATTCCACTAATTTCATGGAGTATAGAAGTCAAAGTTTTAACCAACTGAGTATAATAAAGAATGGAATAACAAAAGAAATCACCATGCATGCGATAGACCGCACAGGCAGGTTATTCCAACAGAATAATAAATAACGGAACCAGTCCCATAAAAAATGCATGCAATATAATATTCCAACAAAATAATAAAGAATGAAACCAGTCCAACAGTAAAAAGCGCATGCAGACAGGATATTCCAACGAGAATAATAAAAATCGAACTGTGTCCCATGTAAAAGCATGCATACATGATATTCCAAATGTAATAATAAAGACCGGAATAATAGAAGAATTTCACAAAGTATAGGGTAGCATGACAGATACATCTGAGTTATTCTAATGTAATAATAAATAATTGAATAATGAAGTTCTCTTCATGAATACAAAAGAAATAACACTCATTACATTAGTAGGAGATTGAATATCTTGCGATAGTGTAGTAATGAGAATACTCTTCTTCTTTCTCTTATTCTCTCTATACTTTCTCTCTCTATAGCTTGAATGAATTCGTGAAAATAATGAAGAACTAGGCCTCTATTTATAGAAGATTTCTAGCTTAGCACTTGCAATGTGAAAAGGCAAGCGGCTTGACGACTGGTGATGTGAAAAGAAAAGTGGTTTGACGCCTGTAATGTGAAACACCAAGTTGTTTGACGCCTGTAATGTGAAACACCAAGTGGTTTGATGTCTGGTAAAGGTAATTACTATTGGCGAAAGAAACTCTTAGATGATGACATATGGGCCCCCATAGAATAACCAAATTTACCACAAACGTCTCATAATAGACTCTTTATATACATCAAGGATTGAATAAATATTACCACAAATCATTTTATTTTTAATCAACACATATTTAATCTTTCAACAATTATTAATCATTAATATTATAACTTGTCGTCTCAATTATTGATTTAATAATATAACATATTATACAGATGATACTGTGACAATAATTGAATCAATAATATACTTAGATATGATGCAAAGAATTACTATAGCAATAATTGAGTATAACTGAGTGACTTCTCACGTAAACATCAATAATCAATACCGTGGTGCTACTATGCAACCACGCCAGACATCGTATTTTTTACTACCGGGTAGTTCAACAGTTTTAACGGTAACACCTCCGCCGTTTTTTTTATAGAAAGATAATTTTGTCATTTTCTAACTACGACAATACTTCCGTTGTGGGGTCCACCAAAGATTGTGCCGTCGTACGAATATTCCCTGACAAAAAGAATATTCCCCGACCAATCGAATATTATATAACCACTTACTTACTTAGCAAAATTTGTAAATATTACCCACAACTATAACATTATATCAAATCAACACCATAATATTCAAAAATATAATTCGAGAAAATTATTCTTTATTCATAAAAGTTGGGGTCTTACAATATATACATATATTAATGAATAATATGCAAGTATGCTTGCATTAAGAAAAGCTGTAAAGTCCTTTGATAAACAATAGAAATATATGTACAAGGACTTAGAATGAATTGATCAAATATGTTAGGTTGATCTTACATAAGCAAAATAGCTTTGTAAAGTCCTTAAAAAGAAATGATGTACAAGGACTATAAATATAGAGAGATCAAGCCTGTTAGGTTGATCTAATGATGTAATAGATAGGCTAGTCTGATCGTCGAAACCGCACTGTAAGTCGTGTCTCCGCCAGTGAGTCAAGGTTAACTCGAGAGCTATCGAGGTAGAATAGGAGTATACAAGATAGTAGATCTCGGAGTTCGTAGACTGCCAGGGGAAATGAAGAAGTATCGTAGTGTATCGAGTAGAGCTTCCTTGGGATCATAGTGTGCTGAGGAAGTCATGTTCAGAATCGTAGAGATAGCCTGCCTACGAGCCGACCGGTCATCTGCCGAAGCCAAGATAGAAACGTAGACTACACTCGTAGTCGTGAGAGTCTCTCGATGCCAAAGCCAAGTCAAGGATCGTAGATCACACTCTGAGTTCGTAGAGTCTATTGATTACATGCAGAGATCGTACTCAAGAAAGATCAGATGAAGACAACAAGCATAAGGCAGACATCGTAGAGTGTCAAGATCTGATCTCGGGATCGTAGTGTCTGCACCAGCCGAAGCTGAATCGTAGAGTGCAGAACTACAACATCAACAGAAGTGCTCATAGTGCCAAGGAAGAATCGTAGAGCATATACGGTTCTTAACATATGAGGACTCCCAGAATATCCAAAGGAATGAAGCCTCTAGTTCAAGCTACAAGCTACATCCAAGGAATCCAGAGAGCACTCAACGAATGGAATGCAGGCTAACAGAAGATCTAAGCACCAACCCAATAAGCATCAAGATTGAGTTGTAAGGCCATTCGTGATGAAGTCTTCCACAAGGAGATCCAAAGAAGACTTCAGAAGCTGACCAAGGAAAGTCAGCTTATGCAGTAGCTATCAAGTGAACAGAAGACAACCAAGATCATAGTGTTTTCCAAACAAAGAAGGAACTGATGGAAGGTGAACCGAGATACTGGTCAGCCTCTGAAGAGCAAGGCTAAAGTGAATAAGTGCAGGGTCAGTTCATTGATGATAAGTGAATGGGAGATCACAAGGAGAAAGCAAGCTGGACGTGCCACAAATCTGAAGTGTCTTGATATTCAGAAGGGGACCAGAACAAGGAATTAGGCCATCAGTCTCTAAGAGCAGTTGAGGCAAACAGAAGTATTGAAGCACTACATAATACAAGGAAGAGGTATTCTATATTGAAGATCCAATCAACACTCTTCAAGATCGTAGTGTTAACTCTACCAGTCAATGAGCAACACTCAACAAGACACTACGATCGAGTCCTTGAAGACATGCATCAGAATCATAGAGTCCAAATAACTGAAGATTGAAGCATTGGCAAATGTTCAATCTGAAGGGTAATATTTGGACAAGTGCTTATTGAGAGCATCGATGCAATAGGACAACCTCTGATCGAGAAATCAGAAAGAGGTAATAAATTCTTCAACCTGCCCAAGACATTAAAATGATACATCTGACAGGGTAGGTGAAATAGTAGACTGCAGCGTCAGAAAAAGTATGACAAGTCACATCAAGCAGTCTACCTCAAGCAATTTGAGATCTGTGAAGAGATTTGAATAGCCTTCAACGGCTACTTTCCAACTGAAGGATTGGGAAGGAGTATAAATAAGGAAGTGCTTCAAAGATCAAAGGCTGCTGGAGTTGCCGAGTTTGGAGAGAAGGTGGACTGATCTAAAACATGTGAAACAGTGAGTCAGAAGTCTCACTCTACAATCCACCAAGAACACTCAGAATTCAGATAAAGAAAGAAGTAGAAGTGTGAGTTCTACTATGTAGAAGTGAGAGTTCTACTTCATGAAGAGTGTTCAGAACTGTCGAGAGAAAGAAGAGCATTATGTCATCTTGGTGTCCACCATGGGAAGACTCTAAGTACAATAGAGAAGAGCCTACAGTCATCTTAGCAAGTCCATCATGAGAAGGCATCAAGTAGCAGAAGGGAGATCACAAAAGCCATCTTGGTTTGTCATGAGAAAGCTTCTAAGTACCTAATAGAAGAGCCTACTGTCAGCTTGGAAGCCTCTCATGTGCAGACATCAAGTACCAAGGAGAATGATCTTCAAGGCAGTTCAACAAGGGGTCATCCAAAGTGGTTGAGTAACCAAAGTAGTTGAGCATCATGCAACACTCAGCTGCACTTCAAGGATGATCAAGTCAAGCTGCTAAGTATAGAAGATGTTCAGAGCATGAAGACATCTTAGTAGCTCAGCACCGACTCCAACACCAACAAACAAATAACTCAACAAAGCCAGGGCCTGAGGGGTCCTTGTCCAGAAGGACTAAATGAAGCAGGGCCAGAAGGGTCCTTGTCCGGAGGGACTAAACGAAGTTCCAAGGCTGCTGGCCTTGAAGAGTTCTTAAGTGAACTGAAGTCCCAAGGCTGCTGGCCTTGAAGGAAACTTAGTGATTCAGGGTGCTACCCTTCCTTAGTGGAAATCCTGCTAGTTGAAAGTATAAGAGTGGATTGGGAGCTTGAGTCTCTGAACCACTTAAAACCCCTTGTGTCTTTTACATTATGTCATTTACATTATGTACTATAACTTCTATAACTGCTATGTATGTTTTAACTGCTTACAACTAAACTTACTTTACGAATAATGTATGTATGATTATTAATATATCAATGAAGGGGATCTTTTACTTATTCCGCTGTGCTTGAAAAGATTCTCATGTTTGTCATATGTTGATTATGAACAATATAATATAAACCAGAAAAGTATTTAAAATAAAAAGGATCTATTAAACCCCACCCCCTTCTAGATCTATTGTGCCCTTTGGGAACTAATAATTGGTATCAGAGCAGGTTCTCATGCTATATTCAAAAGCTAATCTCTTTGAGTCTGATCCCAGGAACTAACATTGTTCTAAACTTAGTTTAGTAGTAAGTAACTTGTTATATGTAGATGAGCTCACATGTTGGAAATATTGTGTATAGGTTAAATGTGTATATACACATGAAGCTGCTCAAATTGGTCCATGGTCTTTATTGATACATCAATAAGACCAATCCTAGCCTGCAGTCAATCTTGTAGTCCTAAGACCAAACGAGAACACTCAAGAGAACTCAATGACAAAGAGTCAAGCACCCACCAATCTGTAAGATGAAGACGCCATACATGCTAAGAAATGCTTATCGAAGAGAAGAAAGAAGATCTTCTCAAACTTATGTCTGGCCAACCAACAGCTGGGTGCAAACTCTGTCAACTAAAAGATATCAAAGATCTTAATGATTGAGATTCTCTTGGCCTATATCTTCAAGACCACTACTGATTGATTAAAGGCCAGCAAGAGCAATAAGCTATCAGGTGCAAAAGTAAAGCTATGCTCATCAATACCTAAACTCAGTATATCTAAGGAAAATGACTGTTTAGTAACTGACAGTAAAAAGGTACGATTCCTCACTATTATAATTGTTCATCATAATTGCATCTTCTTATGAACTATAACAGTATTCTGTCAAGAAGTCACAATCTACCTAAAAAGGTTAAGAGAGAAGGTAACCTGAGGATGGAAACTCAAATGACTATAAACTTTCTCTCCATCCAAGTTTTAGGTTGAAGATGACATCTTGAAGGAAATCTGAAATAGGTCATAAGAACATCACAGGCCTAATAAACTTTATGTGAAGTAATTGTTGCTGGTGGGTTAGAATGTATGTACAAGCCTATGTTCTAAGTGTTTGATAACTCACAGAGTATGATCAGTTCGACAAAAGGACATGGTTGATCTGTAGAAACTGATCACCTCCATGGATCAACTAGATACTCATAAATCATAGAATTGACTCCTACTCTGAACACTTCAACACTGTGAACATAACCTAGTGAATGATGAAACCATCATAGATAGAGAATGTGTTATTAGATGCCAAATCCTACACACTCACCATCATGCATCTCATAATGTATTATCTTAAGATAGTTGCATGCATGAATATGTCCGTTGGTGATAAATATGATGATTATCCAAATAAGAGTAACAGGGATTTAGAAAACTAACCTAGCAGGACCCATTTAACTATGGGTACCAAAAATAGAAATATATTTAAACCTGCAAGTACTTGGTCAGTCTGACCACACTAAGGAATGATGAAGCAGAAGACTTCAGTCAAGAATACTCAACCAGCATAAGGCTAAGGACAATTCAGAGATGATTCTGATAAAGTTCCTATCTGTCCAACCCTGTCCTTGAAGATCCTCTGAGCTAACCAGAATGGAGCTCACATAGCTGCTAATTTGTATATGGAAGTAAGCCATTCAGCCAAGGAAAGAAAAGGTCTTATGTACTCAAAAGACAGTCAAGAATGCTATATGGGAAGAATCCTCAAGGAAGTTCACAACAGAAGAGGAACTTATTGCGAGAGCAGAACTTCACAAACACAACTGTCAAAGAAGACTACGTTCATAGTGTCATCATATAATCGTAGAGTGATAAGTCCTGAAAATACTCATCTCTACGATACAGGGAAATCCGAGCGATGATGGAGATTCCAGTCAGAAGGAGATATGCAAGGCTGCCTTCAAATGAACCTGAAGAAGAGGGAATCATATCTATCTAGAAAGACAGTGTCAACAACGGAGGAACAGTGATCTGTTAAGGAATAACAACACTGATATATACTATGAAAAGTTGTACCAGCTACAGAGTCCCAAAACCTTGTGGCTGATGAACCAAATGAAGATCCATAGTCATTAGGAACGTCTCAAAATGTACTACTGATAACCCTTCATCCACTCAACCCATAATCCTGAAGTGCCTACGATCAAACATATGATCATAGTGTAAGAAGCAGGAGGACACCACGATTTCAGCAATGCAGTTGTCTAAAGCTGGTATAAGACCTCCCACTCAGAAGAGGTCGAATGAGATGTCATTACAAATCATAGCTATAGTATACCATTTGGAAAGCGCCTCAGGGAAAAACCTGACCCTTAGCTCACTCTAAGAGGTTGGCCCTTCCTGAGCTACCTTAACCCAGAAGGAATGCTTGATTAAGTTCATCTCAAGGACCACGTCAATCAACGATCGTAGAGTTGAAGTTGAAAAGAACTAAACGATCGTAGTGCTACCTCAACGATCGTAGTACGACCTCAGCGATCATAGAATACAACTCGACGATCGTAGTCCTACCAAAGGGTACTCTAGTTCACAAGAATCTTGGAAAATGAGACACTTGCTAAACCATTCAAGTGGAGGAGATAAGTTCGAATACTTCAGTGAGTGAGCTATGCTGCATCAAAGTAAGGATAAAAGACAAAGCCATCCACTTCAGCATCTATCAGAAGTTGATCGTTGAGTTAACAAAGGAAATCGTAGAGTCTATAACTGCCTCATCATGCTACTCTATGAATCAAAAGGTCAACGGTCACAGCCACATCAATTAAACGTCTACTCTTCTAAAAGGAAATATCTAACTGAAAAGTTATGGGGAGTGACAGCTCATTACTGTGCAACGTGCAACCAATGGATGGTTGACACATCACTGAGTATGCAGAGTTGGAAGGAACTGCCTTAAAGACAATTTCAAATCTGCAGACAGTTACCAAAAAGCTATCGAACCTTTCTCCCTCCCATTTTCAAAACCCTAAAAAGCTTTTCAAGAGAGAAATCAGTTTACCCTCTAGAGCCTTACCAAATCCCAGACAGCCATCTCTCATAAACCTCTCTGAATCAAACACCCACAGTCTTCGAACTATTCAAATGGAGAACTGACAACTTAACACCGGCATTCAGCTCGGAACCAAATCGTTTGAGAAATCTGAGAAGAAGTTCCTGGACATTCTTGAACTCGTAAAGAAAGCTGGGTTTTCAGAATGCCTTGAGACAAGTACGCGTGTGTACATTGACCTGGTTAAAGAGTTCTACTTAAACGTCTCCATAAACTATGGAACTCTATCTACCAAGGTTAGAGGTCAAACTCTGAAGCTGAAATCTTCTGACCTCAATCAATGCCTAGGTTTTCCTAACCAAGGGCTGAAGAACCTTGAAGATGCCAACACTGAACAAGCAAAGGAGCTGATGGGGTACCAAAGAAACCCTAGTTTCAAAGACATGAAGAAGAAGGAGTTTCCTAAATAATATGAGTTCCTAGCTGAAATTGTTGGAAAGTGCATACTGTGCAAAAACACTGCATATGATACAGTGATTGACCAACAGTTAAAGATAATGTCAGCAATAGTTCTAAAGAATCAAATTAACTTTGGAGCTATCTTGTTCGATCAAATCTCCAAGTGGGTAGAGAAGGCTGAGAAGAAGAAGACCACTGAAAAACCCCTAACCAAGGTGTTTCATTGAAGGATGCTGAGTATTATACTGAAGAAGAAACTAGGAGGGAAAATCAAGGATGATGAAGGAGAAACATTGAATGTGCACAATGTGATGTCTCTATAATTATTTGAGAACTAGAAGAAGAACCCTAAGGAGAACAAAAGGCTGACAGCTGGGAGCAGCAGTAAAGCCTCTGCAAAGAAAAGAAAGATAGTTGAGGAAGAGAGCTCAGAGTCTGATGACTCTGTAGAATCAGAAATCACACCAGCCAGAAAGAAATCAAAAGTTGTGAAGAAAGCTGGTGATGAGAAGAAAGCTCAGGCCCCACCAAGGAGAGTCTCCTCAAAGGACAAGGATAAAGAAGAAAAAGTCCTAACTACTGAAACAACAAAGAGAAGAAGAAGCATGTTGCTTCAAGGGCCAGTTAGCAAGAAAGCTAAGGTGGAAGACAAACCATCCTCAGCTTCCCAGAAGAGTACATCTGCTGAAGAATGGGACGTAGAGTCAGTAGAAGTAAGGAAAACAGATGTCAAGGCTCAGTCTCCATAAACAACATCCAGCAATGAAAATGAAGCTGATGTGATGGAAGAGATTGCAGTATCTGCTGATAAAGAAGAATGCTCAAGCCCGATGGCTAATCCTCAGACCAGTTACTCTGATGACAAAGAAATTCAAGATGATCAAATTTCATCCGCAAATGCAACTGCCCCAACAAGCCCAGAGAATGTGTCAGACAATGCTGATCAAGAAGAAGAAGATAATACCCCCTCTAATCTAGAAAGCCTTCATTATGACTCGGAAAGTGATGAGTCCAAGAAAGTAGGATATGTCCCTGCCAGTGCTGAACTACAAAGAAGTCTGTTTGTAATGCCTCGAAATCTGGTCTATCTTCACACCTGGATTCCATACGTCACGAGTACATCATTCATCCTGCATACATCATTATATACTGAAATATAACAACATACACTCTCAAATCCCAGGTTCTAAAAACCTTATAGCTTTTCTCATTACAAATAATGATAATTACATTATTCTTTACATCTTGAACGAGTGACTTTTATCCGCCACCAAGGATACATAATCGTTCATTAAACTATTCTATAGTTTAATTCTCATCTTTCTACATTACAAGTCTTCACTTGATCTTCTCTTTCATTCACATTCTGAATGGCACTTCATCTGGATACCGTCAGCTTTATCTATACGGGATCCTTAAGTTCTTCTAACATCATTCGCTGAAAATGTTTTTCATTTAAAGCAAGTGTGAGCATTCAATTGCCCAGCAAGTCATAACAGTTAAACATACAACTTCAAAAGTTTAACATTCCTTTGGAACTTCAATAACCGAACAAAGGTTATGAAGCAGCTTGAACAATAGGAATAATCTCGATTCCTATAATTTTAAAACATTAGTTATATTCACTTTGAAATACTTTCATTCTCTACTCTCTTTCATACACATTTTGTCTGGCTAGAATCAATAGCACAGACTTAACAATAACGGTTCATGTATAAACAGGACATTTTTTATTGAACAGTTCAAACATAAAATAGTTCAGCTCACAGAAACACTGAAGTGTTCACATTGTGGCACAAGGCCTTATACATTCTACCACTTTGTACAAATATCACATATTCTCACATAGACAGAACTTCTCAAGTTCAACATCTGAGAAGTTTTAGAAACTAGCATTCATTTAAAATATGAATGGAGTTAGGAAACTTGCCTTACGTACAGCAACAGCTTACGCTGAATTGCTTATTCTAATCCCTATAACACATAAGGAAACAACACATACACCAATTAGTCATATACTTGACTTACGCATTGGTTTACTTTACTTTACTTCTTAAGGTTCACGTTCTTATAACTAAGTTTATGCGACCATCTTTCTTTACCGCTTTACGGCTTCATGACATATGGAGATGTCTTACTTAATACATTCATCATCTTTGATGATGTACATTCTTATCTTCTTCTTATAAGTTTGCTAGGACTTAGCACACATCGCTTCTCTGCTAGTAGTCCATATGGTACTCTGAGTGGTTTCCCACAAACAACCAACAAACAAGTTCCCGTCTCATCTACACTGCCCACACAGTGAGTTAGATCGGTTGCCAGTTTTGTATATACCTTCGCTCTCTGAAGGAATTGTTTAGCCTAGCTTCTATATGACAACAATCAAAGGTTACGATTGTACCACAACCTAAATTTCTCTTAACTTATATGAACTATTAAATTATAATGTTCGTTAAGTTAATTTCTTATTCCTTATGGCCTTCTGGCAAGTAATTGCCATACCTCAGAACTCGTTCTTATCCAACTCCCATTCGGCTTTCATTAATCTTATTACGGTTTGATACGGCTTTCTTGATACCATTTGTATCTTACTTACTACTTTCATCAACGTCTAAGTCATACAACTAGGGTATACTTAGAACGTTGGTCAAACGCGAATACGATTCACAAGGATCGTTTACGTATTCAACGTTCATCTTGCTCGTCTCTTAATCTTTCATTCAACCTTTATTCCAGGTTTTAATTTCTTTCAATCGTTATCCATCCCATGAACCCCATGTTCATTATTCTTTATTAATGTCGAAGCGATATTGTTCGTTGTATGCTACGATCGATCGTTCTTCGCAATAACGTTGCGTTCACAGCGTCTATATGCTTCACATTCATCTCGCATTACCATGGTATAACATCAAAATGTTATTCATTACCCTTGTCACTCAACGTCTAAGGAATCACAATCATAGCAATCCCTCACATTCGTTTATCGCGACTACGGTCCCCAGACATCGGTTCTGTAACCCGCATCTACATTCTTTGTCTTTTAATCTCGTTTAATCTTTTCGTTCAACCTTCACTAAAGGTTAAAACACTTGATTGAATGTTACATTACGTGAACTACATGTTCATACTTCTTTGTTGCACATCCTCCAGTACTTGATAAATAAAAATCTCATTTATGGGCATTGCCACCACACAGTATTTATGAGCCGTGCCCTTCCTTTCCTCTCTGCATGCTGGCGCGACCTACTTCTCTCTCTCTTCTTCCGTCAAGGCTGCGGTGCTAAGTCCTTTGTTATCTCTCGTATTGCGGCGCCACTCTCAAGACGATTATGGCTAAGCTCGCGCTGCGGCACCACTTCTCAAAGTCTATCCGGCAGTGCGGCGCCGAGGCAAAACCCTAGAAATGTTTCTAAGTTTGTCATTAAGTTTGAGACGCGTACATTACGATCTCATAACTTCTTCGTTATAACTCAGAACGAGGTCGTTCCAAAGCCATTTTCTTCCTTATCTTACGTACATTGATTACGCATGGACAGAACTTCATTTTGAATCCATTAACATGTCATTCAATTGGCTTAATCTTCACCCTTTGTTCATTTTAACGTTTTTAACGTTCTTTGTTCGTTCGTCCGTAATTCGGTCATCCGAACTCGGAATTAGTTCGCTCTTGAGTCCATGACTCACGTTTTATATGTTCTCTTGCATTCTTATAAAACCATACACATTCGGGTTCATTTACTAACTTTCAAATTTTCGTTCTTCTTTTAAAAAAATTTTGCCATAACTTCGTTATAGCTCCGTTTTAATCCGTTCTTCATGAACGTTTCTAACGTTCCTAACCAAGCAATAAGTAACTAATTTATACGCGATGGTTTTAAACTTGTCCATCAACAACAATTATACTATGATGGTTTTAAATTTGTCCATCAACAACATTCTTCGTGTTCTTCGCGTTCTTCGTTCGTTCTTCATTTTAATCAATATTTTGGATTACGATTCTACTCTTTCTTGGAATTTGATGTTATAGAATATCATTCCTTACTTATTTCACTTACTCATTCATAAGATTCATTCGGATCGCTCAAAATTCTTACGAATCTTATACTTCCTTAAGAAATTTATAAACTAAATTTCTAATTCTAATTTCTTCGTTTTCTCATGATTTCAACCATATGAAATCATTTCAAACATCATCTTCTCCCTATTCTCATTAAGCTATGTTTTAAGCATAGAAACTTAAAAAAAATATTAGAAGAAACTAGGGTCAGGATTACCGTTCTTCTTTAATCCTCTTCCATTATTTAAAGCCGACGATTTGCAAGCTTTTCTATTTCTCGATCACTTTTGATCCGGGCATTCATGCTCATGCTCTTCCTCTTTCTCTCCCAACCGAGCTCTCTCTCTCTCTCAAGTGTAGCATTTTCAAAATCCTAGAAAATGAAAATCTAGCTTTCTACTTATAGAAAACCAAAGCTAGGGCAATTTGGTCATTTCGCCCCTAACCTCCTTACTATTCATGGCTTAGCCACCAAGTTTACTTGGTGGCCAAGTGGCAGGCCCACATGCCCCATGGGTCACCCCATGGGTTGCCCCAATGGTTCTTACCCATCCGTTTACCCATCGGTTCGATCCGCGGTTTCTTTTCTTGGTTTGGGCCTTAACCCTAATTCTTATTGGGCCTAACTTGTGCTTGATTTCACAAATCATTGGGCTTGACATAATCCATGTCCAATTGGATTCTACAAAGTCCATGAACTCAAAGTTCATTAAGACTAATCGTATTCTACACATTCCATTCTCGTATTCTCGTAATCTCTTCAGATTTAGCTAAATGCGATATTCGTATTATCGTCAGACTATTCTTCTTTCTATACTAAGTATAATAACTCAGTATCATACTACTCAGATTTCTCACGCATAATAACCCTAGTTATTATATGTACTCATTACATTCTCTAACTCACTTTCCTAACCCTTAGGTTTTTTGAGTCCGCAGCGAAAACTTTATTTTTGCCATAACTGAAATATTATTGAATATTCCATCACGTCTCAAGATTTTACGTAATCAATAACTTCTCGGAATTTCAAAATAAATCTCCGAGCAGAAACGGATGAATAGTGCCTATTTCGTCTTTTTCCCCGAAAATATTTTGTTCCCGGAAAACTTTTATTTTCGTCTTGAAAATTCTTACTCGTTCAATCTAGCTCGTAGCCAAAACCCTCCCTATTAATAATCATTCTAGGTTATAAAACGATTCATAGCACAGAATAGTATTAATAAAAATTCATTTTATGAAAAACTAATTCTTTAAATCTTAATTTTTGGACAATCCAGATTTCCGGGTTGTCACATCCTTCCACCCTTATAAAAATTCCGTCCTCGGAATTTCTTCAAACCATACGCATACCCGGGTCATCACATTCACCCCTTCTTCACAGAATTTCGCCCTCGAAATTTTAACTTACTCTTCTTCTCAACTTCTCTTCAAAGAAGTTCTTATCTTTCAAACATTCCCTCACCTTCATAACTTATCAAGATTTATGAAGTAGAATGAACAACGAGGAATGTAAGAATTCCTTTAAAACATTTCATACTTTTGTTGAGGGGTCAAATTTACCATGAACTCTTACTAGGTTAAACAGCCTCTCACCGTAAACCTTTCGTACACGGTAAGTTTACAATCACAAATAAGGTAAACTACCTCTTCCATGCGTAGGTGATCAGCCTATTGTATAACCCCATTTCAGGGTATGTTCACCTCAGACTTAATCATTAGAATCCGCACCAAAACAATTTGGTTCGGCATAGCTCTTCAAAGAAAGCTCAATTTTTTTTAATCATGACATACCATTCTTCTTAGCCAAATCAAGTAGCTTAGACCATACCAATAAATTGGACATCAACTTGAAACATTCGT
Organism: Panax ginseng; assembly: GCA_020205605.1. NCBI lineage: Eukaryota > Viridiplantae > Streptophyta > Magnoliopsida > Apiales > Araliaceae > Panax > Panax ginseng. Next base: position 46,687,358 of record CM035141.1, read on the forward strand.
CTAGTCAACTCACTTGACATCGACTAATTCTTTAAATTCATTTGCAATACATCAAAACGTTTCATGACGTCATGATACCGCACTTTTCACAGTACGTTGAGGACTTCGTTAGTTTATGACTTCATCATTATGCATCATACCATGGTGGGTTGTTGATCCTAAGATCAAATCCAACACCAGGTTCAATTGCATTAATAACTCCATCCTGTTACCATCTTTGCATCAAATGCACTAATGATATAAAATTCATTTTGATATTTTAAATTAATTTCTATCTAGCTGAAACAATTAGCATAGACACACCAAGAATAGTTCTTTTAAAATTCATTGGTTCCAAAAGTTGAACCAACTCTTTCCTTTTCAAGAATGCGCACATATAAGCACGATTTCAAGAAATTTCAAAATCTAGCATAGCTAGATGACTTAGAATATCTTATCCTCCATCTTCCTTCCTTATCTTACTTGCGACAATACTTAATTTTCTCTAGCACCTTCAATGCTAAGTCTACTGAAAATACTTACTTTCAGTCTAAACATTCATATACCTTAGTATAGTTCATCAACTTACCACACTTTATGTGTTTAGGAACATTCCACAACCATATGTGTTTAAGAACTTATCATCGCAATATGTAATCCAAGAACAAATCAAGGACTATCCATATGCTTAGGGCTCAGAAACATAGCATATAACTATGAGTCACAAACTTTTCATAAGTATGAGTTTCAAGAACCCGTTCCAATCTTATCATTTTCTACCTATTAAGTATATACATGAGAAAAGATTTACCTTCTCGTCATATACATCTTGATAGCGCGACCAATTTCAATGATTATCACTGCTATAAACTGAGTGGTTGTTACACCAAGCACAAACCTCTGCCCATACAAAGATTCATACAACTCACCCATCACATGAGTCCTCAATTGAAATCTTACAACTTCTAACTTTCTCTTTACTTAATACGAATTTTCTTTAATTCGTATACTATCCTTTACAACTCAATTTGAGTTCTTCTTCCCGTACTACTTCGTAGTACCATTCATTCATAGCATTAGCTATAAATCATTCATCGTTTAACAGCTCATCTGTTATTACGATTTACTATGATCACGTGGTGATATTCTTATCATTCTCTTTATGATTATAGTCTTAGGTACTCATACCTAAGATTTATAACCTATCAGCTCTGATACCAACTTGTAACGCCCCAAAATCTGGTCTATCTTCACACCCGGATTCCGTACGTCACGAGTACATCATTCATCCTGCATACATCATTATATACTGAAATATAACAACATACACTCTCAAATCCCAGGTTCTAAAAACCTTATAGCTTTTCTCATTACAAATAATGATAATTACATTATTCTTTACATCTTGCACGAGTGACTTTTATCCACCACCAAGGATACATAATCGTTCATTAAACTACTCTATAGTTTAATTCTCATCTTTCTACATTACAAGTCTTCACTTGATCTTCTCTTTCATTCACATTCTGAATGGCACTTCATCTGGATACCGTCATCTTGATCTATACGGGATCCTTAAGTTCTTCTAAAATCGTTCGCTGAAAATGTTTTTCATTTAAAGCAAGTGTGAGCATTCAATTGCCCAGCAAGTCATAACAGTTAAACATACAACTTCAAAAGTTTGACATACCTTTGAAACTTCGATAACCGAACAAAGGTTATGAAGCAGCTTGAACAATAGGAATAATCTCGATTCCTATCATTTTAAAACATTAGTTATATTCACTTTTAAATACTTTCATTCTCTACACTCTTTCATACACATTTTTGTCTAGCTAGAATCAATAGCACAGACTTAACAATAACGGTTCATGTATAAACAGAACATTCTTTTATTGAACAGTTCAAACATAAAACAGTTCATCTCACAGAAACACCGAAGTGTTCACATTGTGGCACAAGGCCTCATACATTATACCACTTTGTACAAATATCACATATTCGCACATAGACAGAACTTCTCAAGTTCAACATTTGAGAAGTTTTAGAAACTAGCATTCATTTAAAATATGAATGGAGTTAGGAAACTTGCCTTACGCACAGCAACAACTTACGCTGAACTGCTTATTCCAATCCCTATAACACATAAGGAAACAACACATACACTAATTAGTCATATACTTGACTTACGCATTGGTTTACTTTACTTTACTTCTTAAGGTTCACGTTCTTACAACTAAGTTTACGCGACCATCTTTCTTTACCGCTTTATGGCTTCATGACATACGGAGATGTCTTACTTAATACATTCATCATCTTTGATGATTTACATTCTTATCTTCTTCTTATAAGTTTGCTAGGACTTAGCACACATCGCTTCTCTGCTAGTAGTCCATATGGTACTCTGAGTGGTTTCCCACAAACAACCAACAAACAAGTTCCCGTCTCATCTACACTACCCACACAGTGAGTTATATCGGTTTCCAGTTTTGAATATACCTTCGCTCTCTGAAGGAATTGTTCAGCCCAGCTCCAATATGTCAACCATCAAAGGTTACGATTGTACCACAACCTAAATTTCTCTTAACTTATACGAACTATTAAATTATAATGTTCGTTAAGTTAATTTCTTATTCCTTATGGCCTTCTAGTAAGTAATTGTCATACCTCAGAACTCGTTCTTATCCAACTCCCATTCGACTTTCATTAATCTTATTACTGTTCGATATGGCTTTCTTGATACCATTCGTATCTTACTTACTACTTTCATCAACGTCTGAGTCATACAACCAGGGTATACTTAGAACGTTGGTCAAACGCGAATACGATTCACAAGGATCGTTTATGTATTCAACGTTCACGTTGCTTATCTCTTAATCTTTCATTCAACCTTTATTCCAGGTTTTAATTGCTTTCGATCGTTATCCATCCCATGAACCCCATGTTCATTATTCTTTCTTAATGTCGAAGCCATACTGTTCGTTGTATGATACGACCGATCGTTCTTCACAACAATGTTGCATTCACTGCGTCTATATGCTTCACATTCATCTCACATTACCATGGTATAACATCAAAATGTTATTCATTACCCTTGTCACTCAACGTCTTAGGAATCACAATCATAGCAATCCCTCACGTTCGTTTATCGCGACTACGGTCCCCAGACATCAGTTCCGTAACCCGCATCTACATTCTTTGTCTTTTAATCTCGTTTAATCTTTCCGTTCAACCTTCACTAAAGGTTAAAACACTTGATTGAATGTTACATTATGTGAACTACATGTTCATACTTCTTTCTTGCACATCCTCCACTACTTGAGAAATAAAAATCTCATTTCTGGGCATTGCCCTGCACCAGTGCTGCGGCGTCGTGCCCTTCATTTCCTCTCGCGTTGCGGCGCGACCTACTTCTCCCTCCTCTCTTCCCGGGCTGGCGCTGCGACGCCAAGTCCTTTGCTACCTCTCACGCTGTGGCACCACTCTCTAGACGATTATGGCCGAGCTCGCGCTGTGGCGCCACTTCTCGAAGTCTATTCGGCGCTGCGGCGCCGAAGCAAAATGTGAGACCCCAAATTTTATGACATAAAAATATTCAATTTTTTTTATTTTGGTAAATAGTTAAATTGATAAAAGTTTAAAGTTAAGGGTAATATGTGAATTTTTTTTTGGCAAAGTAAGCAAGTTGATATAAAATATTCGTTTTGTCGGGGAATATTCGATTGGTCGAGGAATATTCTTTTTGTGCAGGAATATCCGTGCGACAATCTGAATCATTGGTGGACCCATTAATGGAATTATTAGTCGGATTGAGAAAACGACAAAAATATTTTTATGAAAATAATGGCGGAAGTTTTACCGTTAAAAGCATTGAACTACTCGGTAGTAAAGGTGCACATGATACGGCGTGGTTGCGTAGTAGCAACTACGATATTGATTATTGATGCTTACGTGAGAAGTCACTCAGTTATACTCAATTATTGCTACAGTAATTGCTGCATCATATCTCTTATATTATTGATTCAATTATTGTCACAATATCATCTGTATAATATGTTATATTATTAAATCAATAATTGAGACGACAAGTTATAATATTAATGATTAATAATTGTTGAAAGATTAAATATGTGTTGATTAAAAATAAAATGATTTGTGATAATATTTATTCAATCCTTGATGTATATAAAGAGTCTATTATGAGACGTTTGTGGTAAGTTCGGTTATTCTATGGGGGCCCATATGTCATCATCTAAGAGTCTCTTTCACCAATAGTAATTACCTTTACCAGACGTTAAACCACTTGCCGTTTCATATTACAGGCGTCGAACCAATTGTCGTTTCACATTACAGGCGTCGAACCAATTGTCGTTTCACATTACAGGCATCGAACCAATTGTCGTTTCACATTACAGGCATCAAACCACTTGGTGTTTCACATTACAAGCGTCAAACCACTTTTCTTTTCACATCACCAGTCGCCAAGCCGCTTGCCTTTTCACATTGCAAGTGCTAAGCTAGAAATCTTCTATAAATAGAGGCCTAGTTCTTCATTATATTTCACGAATTCATTCAAGCTATACAAAGAGAAAGTATAGAGAGAATAAGAGAGAAAGAAGAAGAGTATTCTGTTAATACACTACTGCAGTATTCAATCTCCTACTAAAGTAAGGGGTGTTATTTCTTTGGTATTCATGAAGAGAACTTCAGTTATTCCATTATTTATTATTACATTGGAATAACTTTTGTATCTGTGAGCTACCCTATACTTGGTGAAATTCTTACATTATTCCATTCTTTATTATTCGATCGAGAGATCACATGCATGCATGCGTTCTGTGACACAGTTCCATTATTTGTTATTATGTTGGAATAACTTGTTTATCGAAGTACCGCATACATGGTGAAATTCTTACATTATTCCATTCTTTATTATTACATTTGGAACATCATGTCTATGCTTTATGCATGACACAGTTCCATTATTTATTATTACGCTGTTGGAATAACTCGTCTGTGCGCTTACATCGCATGCTGGTGAATTCTTACATTATTTCATTATTTATTATTCTCGTTGGAATATCACATGCATGCGTTCTGGCGCGACCTGGTTTCATTCTTTATTATTCTCTTGAAATAACCTGTCTATGTGGATTACAGCATGCATTGTAAATGATTCTTCGTATTCATACGAATAGTATTTTCATTAAAAAGAGGTTTCTGCCAAGGGCAGTTTCGTAATTTTTCGGACCCTCAAAAATTCTGGAAAAATTTGAAATGATAATTTGATGAGTTTTCTAGATTGTGTCCAAAAATGGCGATTTTTGGATGTATAGATTAAGAGTTATGGATTTTATGGAAAAGGACTATTTTAAAAGTAAACCCTTATAACGCCTTGTGGTTAACTCCATAATTGGTGAAATTTTTATTGGGAGTACATGTATATAACAGGAGTATACCCTGTAAAGTTTGGAATTTTTGGACAAAAGTACAATTTATGATAAATGTCTAAATATTCGGCAGTTTAGCCATATGAAAAATAGTAAATGAATTTTAAAAATTTTGAGAAAAATATATGTTCAATATGGGACTATATTCTGCTAAATCCCAGAAAAGAAATATTTTTGGGACTGATTTGGTATTTTTCATGAAAATAAACTAGTTATGAGTAAATGAATTAAATATGTTATGTGAGGTAATAAAAATTGAAAAATAGGATTTTATGGCTTGAGAATCTTATATAGGGTATATGCAGATTTTTGATGAGGGATTTGATCATTTATTATGAAATCTTATGAGTATGACAATTTTGAATGATTAAATGCATTATTTGATAAAGTGTAAATAATTGAAATAAATTATTTATAAGTTTAAGAAATGATTAAAATATTGTTATAATATTAATGATATTAGATTAGGAGATTATTAAGTGATTGATAACATTTGGTTATTATTGAACGTTGGATAAATTGTATTATAAATGTTTAATATTTATCCTTTATCTCATTTGATTAATTCTTATATCATTGTCATCATCCTCATGCTTATATTATGATGAAAGTCATCTTTGGCCGTAGTGCATAGATGGACTTGGTATGATTATGACCAGGGATTATTCGGTATAATCATGACCGTAATGTTACAAATGATGTGGAAAAAGTCCTCATTGGCCCGTAGTGCATTGATGGACAGTTTTTGGTATGATTATGGCTATGGATTCTCTTCGGCTAAGGGTGCAAAGATGAATTGTTTTATGGCATGAGCATGACCGTTGATGAAAATACGATTATCTTTAACCGTAGTGCATGGATAATTCGTGGTCGTGATATTAACGAATATCCTTAGCCATAGTGCATGGATAATTCAGTGATATGGATTGATTATCGAGCTGAGTCTCAGCGATGAAATATAAATTCATGGATGTGATATTAACGAATATCCTTGGTAGTAGTGCGGGGTGATTCGATGATGTGGATTATTTATTAAGTCGAGTCTCGTGATAAAATATTTATTATACACTTTTAGTTCATAGAAGATAGTAGATATCATGCTCGCTTGACTCTTCTAAAATACAATTGTATGTCTTTGGCATTAGTGCAAAAGATGAATTGTTAATGAATATCTTTGGTCGTAGTAGTGCAAAGATGAATTTATTAGTATGATTATGAGCGGGAATTACGATTTGGTATAACCATGATTTTTGATGTTTCGGTGAAGATAGGTGATGAAAATTATCTTACGTCACAGTTTGCGAAGAATTTTAGAACCACAATTATGATTATGAGTTATTCATATGATTGTGGGCGAGAACTGCTGATTTATTTTACATGGATAAAACAAAGATTGGTGGACTTTTAACATAGAGGAGATAATAGACCTTATGGTCTATTTAACTCTTCTAATGGATTGCTCGTTCCGCTGCAACTATGGTTGAAAAGTTTTATCATCGACCATATGTTCTAAATCTCTGATTTATTATTGATGAAAGCTATTGATAATTTAATTATCTTTATTCATGATATTCTTTACTGGGCTAGTTGTGCTCACCCTTTCTGCTTCACAATTCCTTTCAGGTAATAAGAGTGTTGCCGTAAGAGTGGGGATAACAGGGGAATAGAACAGTAGTCTCTAACTGTGGAGGTCCTCCCTAAACAGTATAGAAAAGTGTGTTGTATTCTATACAACATTTAGTAGTTATATTTGGTGAATCAAATAGGGTGAGGTGAACCCAACTTTGGAAGGGTGTTTTTCCACTATCATACAAGATGTCTAATGACATACAACCTCGTGTTCTCATAAGACATGGTTGTGCACAACCACTAGCTGAATATATCTACGAGTACTACCTGTATGATCTTGGAGTTTATTTGAAACATAATTTTCACTTGGAGACAACGGAGATATTTATATGTCAAGAGAAGACTCACCATTGGGAAAAAGATGATAGTAATCTTCTCGTTTTTCTTTGGGGTCTATTCGGTCAACCAAGGATAATTCTGTGGCCATATGATATCTATTATAACCTAGACGCATGGTCTTCTATGTACGAAGGTTTCCTTGAGCACTTCCCGAAGATTTTAATTTCTAAAACAGTTTTTGACTATACTTTTATGTAAAGTACCATTATAAGGTTGTGGTCGAGGCACCATGAGAGTTACATACATTTGTATTAAAACTCACAGATTAATCGTGGTGTCGATTTCTATCTGACAGTTCAATAGTTGTATAAATGAAGTTGTATTTGAATTTTGTACCATGTATCTAGCGACTCAGAATGGGTGATGTATACCTAATTTTGGGGGCGTCACACAAAACCCTAGAAATTTATCTAAGTCTTTCATTAAGTTTGAGACGCGTACATTACGATCTCATAACTTCTTCGTTATAACTCAGAACGAGGTTGTTCCAAAGCCATTTTCTTCCTTATCTTACGTACTTTGATTACGCACGGACAGAACTTTGTTCTGAATCCATTAACATGCCATTCAATTGGCTTAATCTTCACCCTTCGTTCATTTTAACGTTTTTAACGTTCATTGTTCGTTCGTCCGTAATTCGGTCATCCAAACTCGGAATTATTTCGTTCTTGAGTCCACGACTCACGTTTTATACGTTCCCTTACATTCTTATGAAACCCTACACGTTCAGGTTCATTTACTAACTTTTAAATTTTCTTTCTTCTTTTACGAAATTTTCGCCATAACTTCGTTATAGCTCCATTTTAATCCGTTCTTCATGAACGTTTCTAACGTTCCTAACCAAGCAATAAACAACTAACTTATACACGATGGTTTTAAACTTGTCCATCAACAACAATTATACTATGATGGTTTTAAATTTGTCCATCAACAACATTCTTCGTGTTCTTCGCGTTCTTCATTCGTTCTTCATTTTAATCGATATTTTGGATTACGATTCTACTTTTTCTTGGAATTTGATGTTATAGAATATCATTCCTTACTTATTTCACCTACTCATTCATAAGATTCATTCAGATCGCTCAAAATCCTTACGAATCTTATACTTCCTTAAGAAATTTATAAACTAAATTTCTAATTCTTATTTCTTCGTTTTCTCATGATTTCAACCATATGAAATCATTTCTAACATCATCTTCTCCCTATTCTCATTAAGCTATGTTTTAAGCATAGAAACTTAAAAAAAAAAATTAAAAGAAACTAGGGTTAGGATTACTGTTCTTCTTTAATCCTCTTCCGTTATTCAAAGCCGAGGATTTGCAAGCTTTTCCATTTCTCGATCACTTTTGATCCGAGCATTCATGCTCATGCTCTTCCTCTTCCTCTCCCAACCGTGCTCTCTCTCTCTCTCTCTCTCTCTCTCAAGTGTAGGATTTTCAAAATCCTAGAAAATGAAAATCTAGCTTTCTATTTATAGAAAACCAAAGCTAGGGCAATTTAGTCATTTCGCCCCTAACATCCTTACTATTCATGGTTTAGCCACCAAGTTTACTTGGTGGCCAAGTGGCCGGCCCACATGCCCCATGGGTCACCCCATGGGTTGCCCCAATGGTTCTTACCCATCCGTTTACCCATCGGTTCGATCCGCAGTTTCTTTTCTTGGTTTGGGCCTTAACCTTAATTCTTATTGGGCCTAACTTGGGCTTGATTTCACAAATCATTGGTCTTGACATAATCCAAGTCCAATTGGATTCTACAAAGTCCATGAACTCAAAGTACATTAAGAGTAATCGTATTCTACGCATTCCATTCTCGTATTCTCGTAATCTCTTCGTATTTAGCTCGTACGATATTCGTATTATACGTCGTACTATTCTTCTTTCTATACTCGTATAATAACTCGTATTTCTCACGCATAATAACCCTAGTTATTATACGTACTCATTACATTCTCGGAACTCACTTTCCCTAACCCTTAGGTTTTGAGTCCGCAGGCGAAAACTTCGTTTTTGCCATAACTGAAATATTATTGAATATTCCATCACGTCTCAAGATTTTACGTAATCAATAACTTCTCGGAATTTCAAAATAAATCTCCGAGCAGAAACGGATGAATAGTGCCTATTTCGTCTTTTTCCCCGAAAATATTTTGTTCCCGGAAAACTTTTATTTTCATCTTGAAAATTCTTACTCGTTCAATCTAGCTCATAGCCAGAATCCTCCCGATTAATAATCATTCTAGGTTATAAAACGATTCATAGCACAGAATAGTATTAATAAAAATTCATTTTATGAAAAACTAATTCTTTAAATCTTAATTTCTGGACAATCCGGATTTCCGGGTTGTCACACTGTCTGTTGAGCAAGAGGAGTCAGAGTCTGTCTCTCCAATAGTTGAACCTCTACGAAGAAGGAAGAGCTACAGATATCGCAAGCCCGGTTTTGCCTCAAAAGGAATAGTGGCCAATCAAATGCCATCATTGAATTGAGTGATGATGAGTCCAGATCCCCTAAGAAAGTGCTAATAATGAAACCAAAGAAGAAGAAGAAGAAGAATCTGAGGAAATGCTTGCTGACGAAGGTTCTGGACATGAAATGCAGCAAGAAGGATTCTCTGCTGAAGATGATTAAAACGACTCTGGTTCTGAGAAAGAAGAAGTAGAAAATGACTCCAATTCTGAAGATTAGGAACAAGAAGAACCAGAACTCTACCATGTCCTCTCTCCTGCAAGATTCACCAAGAGAATAGTGGTAGAAGTTCCTAATGAACCATCAGAGACTCCACCTGCTAGATGGGTAAATATGGAGATGAGCAGCTCAAAGTAGTAAGAATGACTACTTTTGACTTAGCCAAGAACTGGAATAATATGGAGCTAGATTGCTTAACCATTCTCTATAACCCTGATGATCTGCTGATGATATGGTTCTTCCAGTGGATGTCATGGCTAAAGGCCTTTACTGAAGGAGATGGAAGCTACCTCAGCTGGTGCTACAAGACATTTCCAAGCATGGAACTGGTAGCTCAAAACTTCCCTAGGGTGAAAAGTTATGCTACAAAGATGATTACAAACAAGCCTCACTTCAAGGTCTATCGACATGCTGGAAATCTTTATATCCCCTACGATTGCAAAGTGGATTCTGAAGGACAAAGAGCCATGACCAAGGAGCTGGTCATAGAGTCTGTTCACTCTACTGCTAATGATATTCAAGCCCAAAACCAGAAGCCTTCTTATGCTCAAGCACTACTCTCTGATACTCCAGCATCCTCCACAAGCAATTGGTACTCAACGATTGTTCAGATTATCCAAACTTTTGAAAATATGTCCAAAGATGACGATCATAGAGTCCAATCCATTGCTCAACCTGAAGCTGCCAAACAAAAGGATCAAACTACTTTGGAGCAGGAACTACTGAAGATTTTTGATGATCTAAGCAAAAATATATCTATGCTCACTGAAGAATCATTGAAGAAGACAACTGCAGGAGATGATTCTTTCCAGCACAACCTTCAAGCTATCTTGTCTGATGTATCTATTAAACTCCAAGAGAGAGATAACATCTATCAGAAGGCCATACAAGATCAGAAGGAAGAAGCTCTACAAATTCAGAAGGCCAATGCAGAGCAGATCGAAGCCCTCTCAGACAAGATTGATGATATGAGGCAGACCTTCTCAGTGCAACTTGAGCTAGGCCAGCAAGAACTAAAGTTTGAAGTTGCCAACTCCTCCTACCTGATGGAGCAGCTTATGTCCAACATGGAGCAGCTCTCTCAAAAGATTGATGACAAAAAGGGGGAGAAAAAGAGGCATAGAAAGAAGAGGAGAAAGAGGCACTCAAGGAAGAGCAGAGGGTTAAGGGAGAAGAAGTCAAAGAAGAAGAAAGAAGCTGCAGATAAAGAGTCATCATTTGAGAGGGAGCCAGACGATGATGATAACAAGATTGCAAAGTCTGAGGGGGAGACTGATCAAGAAGATGTTGAAGAGGACCCAAGCAAAGACAAAAGGTCATCATCCCAGGTGGAGCAAGAAAAAGAAGACCAATCAGATGAATAGATGATCAACAAGCATCCTGGAAACATACATGGAGCCAAAGAGGTACATCTCTAACTAGATAGGTATGTTCTGGATCCAGGATGTAGATTGTCTTAATGTATAAATTGCCACATCAATTTAAATGACATTCATGATTAATTGTCTTAGAAATACAGCTGCTCACTGCATATAAGGTTCATTCATAACATGCATATGCACTTATTGTTTTTGTCATAATCAAATAGGGGGAGATTTTTAGGAATAAGCATGTGAATGCTATTCCAATTTATATATGATTTGATTATGATATATACATATATGAATGAATAATATGCAAGTATGCTTGCATTAAGAAAAGCTGTAAAGTCCTTTGATAGACAATAGATATATATGTATAAGGACTTAGAATGAATTGATCAAATATGTTAGGTTGATCCTAAATAAGCAAAACAGCTTTGTAAAGTCCTTAAAAAGAAATGATGTACAATGACTATAAATATAGAGAGATCAAGCATGTTAGGTTGATCTAATGATGTAATAGATAGGCTAGTCTGATCGTCGAGCACTGCACCAGAAGTCGTAGTCTTCCAGGTGAGTCAAGGTTAACTCGAGAGCTATCGAGCCAGTATAGGAGTATGCAAGATAGTAGATCTCGGAGTTCGTAGACTGCCAAGGGAAATGAAGAAGGATCGTAGTGTATTGAGTAGAGCTTCCTTGGGATCGTAGTGTGCTGAGGAAGTCATGTTCAAAATCATAGAGACAAACACGCCTCGAGCCGAATTACGGCCATCTCCGTTAAGCGAAGACAAAACGTAGACTACACTCAGAGTCGTAGAGTCTACTGATGCCAAAGCCAAGTCAAGGATCGTAGATCACACTTTGAGTTCTTAGAGTCTATTGATTACATGCAGAGATCGTAGTCAAGCAAGATCAGATGAAGACAACAAGCATAAGGCAGACATCGTAGAGTGTCAAGATCTGATCTCGGGATCGTAGTGTCTGCACCAGCCAAAGTTGAATCGTAGAGTGCAGAACTACGACCTCAACAGAAGTGCTCACAGTACCGAGGAAGAATCGTAGAGCATATACGGTTCTCAACATATGAGCACTCCCAGAATATCCAAAGGAACGAAGCCTCTGGTTCAAACTGCAAGCTACATCCAAGGAATCCAGAGAGCACTCAACGAATGGCATGCAGGCTAACAGAAGATCTAAGCACCAACCCAATAAGCATCAAGATTGAGTTATAAGTCCATTCGTGATGAAGTCTTCCACAAGGAGATCCAAAGAAGACTTCAGAAGCTGACCAAGGAAAGTCAGCTTATGCAGTAGCTATCAAGTGAACAGAAGACAACGATCTTGGAAGCAACCAAGATCATAGTGTTTGCCAAACAAAGAAGGAACTGATGGAAGGTGAACCGAGATACTAGTCAGCCTCTGAAGATCAAGGCTAAAGTGATTAAGTGTAGGGTCAGTTCATTGATGATAAGTGAATGGGAGATCACAAGGAGAAAGTAAGATGGACGCGCCACAAATCTGAAGTGTCTTGATATTCAGAAGGGGATTAGAACAAGGAATTAGGCCATCAGTCTTTGAGAGCAGTTGAGGCAAACAGAAGTATTGAAGCACTGCACAATACAAGGAAGATGTGTTCTACATTGAAGATCCAATCAACACTCTTCAAGATCGTAGTGTTAACTCTACCAGTCAATGAACAACACTCAACAAGATAATACGATCGAGATTTGTGAAGAGATTTGAATAGCCTTCAATGGCTACTTTTCAACGGAAGGATTGGGAAGGAGTTTAAATAAGGAAGAGCTTCAAAGATCAAAGGCTGCTTGAGTTGCCGAGTTTGGAGAGAAGGTGGACTGATCTAAAACATGTGAAACAGTGAGTCAGAAGGCTCACTCTACGATCCACCAAGAACACTCAGAAGTCAGATAAAGAAAGAAGTAGAAGTGTGAGTTCTACTATGTAGAAGTGAGAGTTCTACTACAAGAAGAGTGTTCAGAACTGCCGAGAGAAAGAAGAGCATTATGTCATCTTGGTGTCCATCATGGGAAGACTCTAAGTATAATAGAGAAATAGCCTACAGTCATCTTAGAAAGTCCATCATGAGAAGGCATCAAGTAGCAGAAGGGAGATCACAAAAGCCATCTTGGTGTCAAGCATGAGAAAGCTTCTAAGTACCTAATAGAAGAGCCTCATCGTCACTTGGAAGCCTCTCATGTGCGGACACATCAAGTACCAAGGAGAATGATCTTCAAGGCGATTCAAATGAGGGGTCATCTGAAGTGGTTGAGTAACCAAAGTAAATTGAGCATCATGCAACACTCAAATTGACTTCAAGGATGATCAAGTTGGCTCGCTAAGTATAGAAGATGTTCAGAGCATGAAGAAATCTTAGCAGCTCAGCACCGACTCCAACAACAACAAACAAATAACTCAACAAAGCCAGGGCCTGAGGGGTCCTTGTCTAGAGGGACTAAATGAAGCAGGGCCAGAAGGGTCCTTGTCCGGAGCGACTAAACGAAGTTCCAAGGCCGCTGGCCTTGAAGAGTTCTTAAGTGAACTGAAGTCCCAAGGCTGTTGGCCTTGAAGGAATCTTAGTGATTCAGGGTGCTGTCCTTCCTTAATGGAAATCCTGCTAGTTGAAAGCAGAAGAGTGGATTGGGAGCTTGAGTCTCTGAACCACTTAAAACCCCTTGTGTCTTTTACATTATGTCATTTACATTATGTACTATAACTTCTATAACTGTTATGTATGTTTTAACTACTTACAACTAAACTTACTCTACGAACAATGTATGTATAATTATGAATATATCAATGAATGGGATCTTTTATTTATTCCGCTGTGCTTGAAAAGATTCTCATGTTTGTCATATGTTGATTATGAACAATATAATATAAACTAGAAAAGTATTTGAAATAAAAAGGATCTATTCAACCCCCCCCCCCCCCCCTCCCTTCTAGATCTATTGTGCCCTCTGGGAACTAACAATCTTAATTTCTATTTTATAAAGCCTAATTGTAATTTAGAAATTATATTTTTTCTAATTAAAACCCTAATTTCATATTCGAGATTTCTAAACCCTAATTAGGCAACCCTAATCCTAATTGGAAGGCCAAATATATTTATTAAACGTTGATATGATTAGGAAAAACCTAATTTAATTAGGAAACCCTAATTTTAGTTTTAAACTTTTAATTTTCTAATTTAAAAACCCTAATTAGAAAATTCTAGAATTAAAGTTTTTAAAAACTAAGGGTTAAAACCTTAGTGTTAATCCCTAAGGGTTTGTGCAATTGTCAAGAATGCCATTAAAATAAAAATACAAATGACCAAAATGCCCTTTCTCATTCTTTAATAAGCTAGCTTGCAAATCTAGCAAATAATGTTGGTAGGTGACCAACTATGTTGACTTAGTAACATACAAACACCATCAATCAGCCGAAAATATCAAATCCTAGCAACATATAATCATATATATATATATATATATATATATTATAAGATAGAGAAAGTCCATTAATTTGCTCATTTGGCCAACCTAGCTCTCACCAACTCTCTCTCACTCAAGACCTCTGAATTTAGCAAGTATTTCAGTCACAAAATAAACACTAGCTAGAAACCTAAGATCAGATTGGAGAGTATAGATCAAGGATTGGAAAGCTAGAAGGTATAAACCTAAATTGATTTTTGATCTTGTATGCTTAGAGAATTTTTGTGTCTAAGTGTTTAGAATCTTGCTAATGGATGTTTTACGAAGATTTATGATGATCTATCATGAATCCATAGCATCAAAGTGGGTAAAAACTACGTTTTTCAAAATCTGTTCTTGAGCAATCTTAGTGGTCTGACAAGCAATGTCAGTGGCCACAGATCCTTACTCGTTTATGATATTTGTTGTTTTAAAGTTGTAACTTGTCGCCTAGTATGTGGTCTTTAATCTGCAAGTGGAATCAGTCTCATTTGATGTCTAGATCATGAGTTATTAACGGTCAAAACTCGTTGACCGACGCTGACTGGGCGAATTCTGGGTAACCCAGAAAGTCGTTTTCTGTGTCTGACAACGTTTTGTAAGGTCTGGATCTGTCCGTTTTGATGTGTATATGTTGATATTAGAGTAACCATATTGTAGTCTGTTGTATGGAATCTAGATCCATTGTTTTAAGTTCCACAAACAAATAATAGATCGAGTATAATTAATGGCCAAACAAGGCAAGACGAACACGGATCACGTTTCTGGGATTTCCAGAAACCATGTGAGATAGCTCTCTGACAAGATTTGACCGAGCTTAATCTTGATCCTTTGATGTATTCAGCTTGCTAGGTTGTTGTATTTATGTTATATTACATGGGTACTGTATATTTGAACCATAAGAACACATGAATCATGACTGGAACATTAAATTAATTGGGCTGGAAAGTAGGCGCTCGGACTGTTGGGTTTCTGGGAAAACCCAGAAATCGTCTGACAAGGCTTTTGAAGGCACAAATCGTCTTTATATGTTATTATATGACCGAGATGAAGTTTGATTCATGTAGTGTTACATAAACACTACACGATCAATACATAACCTAGCCTAGAACATGATCATATTTCTGATTTAAAGTCTGTCAAACCATGACCCTTGAACTTGGTTCTGACAGTGTTATTGAGCTCAAGAACACCTAAGACGACATACAAGTGTCGCTATAGGCTTTAGCGACAGTATTATTTATTTTATTTTCTGAATATTCCAAAAATTATTTAAAAATAGAAAATAAAGTCTAAAAATTACAAAAATAGTTTTAAAAATCATTTTAAATTCTAAAAAATAACTTTTAATTATTTGGGACATTTTTCATTAATATTTATAATTATTTGAATATTAATGATATTTAATTTATTTAATTAGTGTATTAAATAAATTAGAGGAAAATGATTTAATATTACAAAAATCATTTTAAATAAGAATAATGTATTTAAAATATTTTCATTTATAAAATGTAACTTTTAATATTTTTGGAGAATTTTCATTAATAAATTAATATTAATGATATTAGATTTATTTAATTAATAAATTAAATAAATAAGTAAAAAATGATTTTATTGATTTAAAAATCATTTAAAAATGAGAAAATATTTTAAAAATATTTGAAGTTATAATTAATGACTTTTAGTATTTTGATGATAAATTCATTAATATTTAAATATTAATGGTGATGGTTTAAAAATGATTTTAATTAATTTAAAAATCATTTAAGTAGAATATTAATGATTTAAAAATATTTAAAGTTATTACCAATAACTTTAATATTTTGACAAGTATAACGTTAATAAATTTATATTATTAAATATTAATGATAATAAAATTATTTTATAATTAATTAATTAGTTAGTCTCCTAATCCTGTTAGGAATATGTGAGAGTACTTTTATTAATTAATTCTCAATCTCCTTTAGGAATTAAATAGTAATAATAATAATAAGACTCCTCTTATTAATTTATATTTAATATTTCCAAAATATTAAATATTAAATATTAAGTTATTTAATTTATTCTATCACCATAGATTAAATTAAATACACTTAACTTATTATTATGATTATGTCATTTGCTTCTGAAATAAATATTCTTCCTTTTTGTGGTGTGACCCTTTAGGTTCTCTATATTTAAATGGTTGTGAATAAATCAATAATTAGAACAATTCTAATCATATTTAAATAAATAAATAAAACTATTAATTTATTTAAATAAATAATATTTATTCTACAATAGGGATAAGCCTCCTTAGCGATTAACAACTTTCCAGATAATATAGATTTTAACATTAATCATAAAAGAACCTTTGAGTAAATAGTTACCGTACAATTCAATCCTTCCACCATACAATGTCCCAATTAAATATAAGACATGGAATTACTGTCATAACCCACAAGCAGCTCTGGTAACCAACTTTAAAGACTTTAGGATCGTAGGACCTCCAGAATTTAGGGGTACTAGCGATCCTATTGAGACGTAGACTTGGATAAAAGAGATGGAGAAAGCATTCACCATTGTTCGTGTGGGTGAATATCAGAAGACTGTGTTCGCTACGTACATGATGAAGGGTGAAGCAAATTATTAGTGGGAGGCTAATTAGCAGAGAGTGGGAGAAAGAGTTATAACCTGGGAAAGTTTTAAGACACTATTCTTCGAGAATTATTTCTCGAAGAGCATGAAGAATCGGATAGAGGTGAAGTTTTTAGAATTAAAACAAGGGGATATGACAGTAGCGCAATATGTGGCTATGTTCAACGAGCTCGCAAGATTTGCCACAGATCAAGTGGACACCGAAAAGAGAAAAGCTAGATGCATCGACCTTGGACTGAAACCTTGGTTGTTAAACAAGGTGTTGGTTCTTTAAATCAACTCGTTCGCCACGTTTTTGGAAAAGGCCATCATTGCAGAAGGAGGTAGTAAGGCCTTGAGTGACTATAACACAAAGAAGAAGAGTAAGAACACTGGAGGAGAGAGCCGTGGAGGAAGCAATGTGACAACCCGGGATTTTGAATAATCCGAATTTTACGAATAATTTTTTTTTAATTAATATTAATATTAATTATCAATTTTGTGACAAGTATCTGTGATACGAGCCTCGAGAAGGGGCCAATTTGTGTATTGACTAATAAATTAGCGAAGAGTTGTGCTTAACAGCTTTAGAAACCCTAACCTTAATTTCTGGATAGGGATTCGATAGAAAGTATAATTAAAATAATTATATTAAAGAGTATGTGTTTGTACTGTATAGAGATATTGATCAATGATTGATTAGATAAGGTTTAAAATTAATAAACCCTAATAAGAGATTAAAACCCCTAATATTAGGATTAGAACCCCTAATATACCGTTAGAAACCCTAATCGAAAGCTGGGAAACCCTAATTTTATATTCGGGAATCCCAAAACCCTCATTAGGAAACCCTAATCATAATTAGTAACCTTAATGTGTTTATTAAACTTTAATATGATTAGAAAATCCTAATTATATTTAGTTATCTTAATTTCTATTTTACAAACCTTAATTGTAATTTAGAAATTGTAATTTTTCTAATTAAAACCCTAACTTCATATTCAGGATTTCTAAACCCTAATTAGGCAACCCTAATCCTAATTAGAAGGCCTAATATATTTATTAAACGTTGATATGATTAGGAAAAACCTAATTTAATTAGGAAACCCTACTTTTAGTTTTAAACTTTTAATTTTCTAATTTAAAAACCCTAATTAGAAAATTCTAGAATTAGAGTTTTTAAAACCTAAGGGTTAGAACCTTAGTGTTAAACCCTAAGGGTTTGGGCAATTATCAAGAATGCCATTAAAATAAAAATACAAATGACCAAAATGCCCTTTTTCATTCTTTAATAAGCTAGCTTGCAAATCTAGCAACTAATGTTGGTAGGTGACCAACTATGTTGACTTAGTAACATACAAACACCATCAATCAGCCGAAAATATCAAATCCTAGCAACATATAATCATATATATATGTTATAAGATAGAGAAAGTCCATTAATTTGCTCATTTGGCCAACCTAGCTCTCACCAACTCTCTCTCACTCAAGACCTCCGAATTTAGCAAGTATTTCAGTCATAAAATAAACACTAGCTAGAAACCCAAGATCAGATTGGAGAGTATAGATCAAGGATTGGAAAGCTAGAAGGTATAAACCTAAATTGATTTTTGATCTTGTATGCTTAGATAATTTTTGTGTCTAAGTGTTTAGAATCTTGCTAATGGATGTTTTATGAAGATTTATGATGATCTATCATGAATCCATAACATCAAAGTGGGTAAAAACTATGTTTTTTCAAAATCTGTTCTTGAGCATTCTTAGTGGTCTGACAAGCAATGTCAGTGGCCACAGATCCTTGCTCGTTTATAATATTTGTTGTTTTAAAGTTGTAACTTATCGCCTGGTATGTGGTCTTTAATCTGCAAGTGGAATCAGTCTCATTTGATGTCTAGATCATGAGTTATTAACGGTCAAAACTCGTTGACCAACGTTGACCGGGCAAATTCTGGGTAACCCAGAAAGTAATTTTCTGTGTCTCACAACGTTTTGTAAGGTTCGAATCTGTCCGTTTTGATGTGTATATGTTGATATTAGAGTAACCGTATTGTAGTCTGTTGTATGGAATCTAGATCCATGGTTTTAAGTTCCACAAACAAATAATAGATCGAGTATAATTAATGGCCAAACAAGGCAAGACGAACACGGATCACGTTTCTGGAATTACCAAAAACCGTGTGAGATAGCTCTCTGACAAGATTTGACCAAGCTTAATCTTGAACCTGTGATGTATTCGGACTGCTAGGTTGTTGTATTTATGTTATATTACATGGGTACTGTATATTTGAACCATAAGAACACATGAATCATGACCGGAACATTAAATTAATTGCGCTGGAAAGTAGGCACTGGGACTGCTGGGTTTTTGGGAAAACCCAGAAACCGTCTGACAAGGCTTTTGAAGGCACAGATCGTCTTTATATGTTATTGTATGACCGAGATGAAGTTTGATTCATGTAGTGTTACATAAATACTACACGATCAATACATAACCTAGCCCAGAACATGATCATATTTGTGATTTAAAGTCGGTCAAACCATGACCCTTGAACTCGGTTCTGGCAGTGTTCTTAAGCTCAAGAACACCTAAGACGACAGACAAGTGTCGCTATAGGCTTTAGCGACGGTTTTATTTATTTTATTTTCTGAATATTCCAGAAATTATTTAAAAATAGAAAATAAATTCTAAAATTTACAAAAATGGTTTTAAAAATCATTTTAAATTCTAAAAAATAACTTTTAATTATTTGGGACACTTTTCATTAATATTTATAATTATTTGAATATTAATGATATTTAATTTATTCAATTAGTGTATTAAATAAATTAGAGGAAAATGATTTAATATTACGAAAAATTATTTTAAATAAGAATAATGTATTTACAAATATTTTGAGTTATAAAATGTAACTTTTGATATTTTTGGAGAATTTTCATTAATAAATTAATATTAATGATATTAGAATTATTTAATTAATAAATTAAATAAATAAGTTTAAAATGATTTTATTGATTTAAAAATCATTTTAAATAAGAATAAAGTGTTAGAAAATATTTTAAATTATAAAATATAATTTTCAATATTTTTGGACAATTCTCATTAATAAATTAATAATAATGATATTAGATTTATTTAATTATTATATTAAATAAATGAATTAAAAATGATTTTATTGATTTAAAAATGAGAAAATGTTTTAAAAATATTTTAAGTTATAATTAATTACTTTTAGTATTTTGATGATAAATTCATTAATATTTAAATATTAATGGTGATGGTTTAAAAATGATTTTAATTAATTTAAAAATCATTTTAGTAGAATATTAATGATTTAAAAATATTTTAAGTTATTAACAATAACTTTAATATTTTGACAAGTATAACGTTAATATTTTTATATTATTAAATATTAATGATAATAAGATTATTTTATAATTAAATCATTTAAAATGATTCCAATGTTTGAAAAATTATTATAAATTATAATAATTGTTTATATATTATTAAAAGCTTCCGAAAAATATTATAAATGATATTTGACTTATCTAAAATAATATTGAAACTTAGAGACCAAGATTAATTGACAATAACTGTGTTATTGTCCGATAGGGTGACCAGAACACCGTGAATGGACCGTGTTAGACTTGTTAAGTGTTTATATAGGTTATAAACACTAATGTGGCTATGTGGTAATGTGCCTAGGAGAAGTTTGAGTGTAGAATAGAGTGTTACGTGTTATGAAATATTGTGTTAATTATGAGACCGATATTATTGGTTTTAGGTCTTTCAAACGCAGATAAGTTTATTGTGTAGCTGTAAACAGCGGAAGAGGCAAGTTCTCTAACTCAACCTTGAGTTATATTCATTCAATTATTATAGTGGTTAATTATTGTTGATTAGACCACGTCCAAGAATTTATTGTTGATTATTCGCAGTTAGTGCATGTTTAATAATTCAAATTAAATTACTGATTCGAAAAATATACATTCGTAGAATAACTATTGTTGGATATTCATATTCGTAGAAGCTAGTATTGACAGTACATATAATTCCTATTTATTGTCAAATTATGTTGAGAAATATCTTAGCTAATTGTTTTGGCAAGACGAACATTTGTTAGAACTAGATAGGTTCAAGAAGAGAAGAAAAGAGAATTCAATTATTATTGATAGATCAATGCCAGTTGTTTCAGCTAGATCAAAAAAGAAAAACTTTATAGGTTTGAGAAGAGAAGTGATTAGATATTGAAATCATTGCTTTTTGTTGTTAAATCAAATTTTGATTCAAAGACTGAGAAGAAGAACCTTTTATATAAAGGGAACATTTTAGGTCGTATATTCTACCATTGCGCACTATTAAGTATTATGCATAATATAGGGTATAATAAAGCTGATCACTTGGTACACTTGTAGAGGGGTATGATTTAATCTTTATGGTTATCTGATACTCCTGCGTATGTATCAAAGTAAATCTTTGATAGATACCCTAGATGAGAAGTTCTAGATCCAATGGATCACTCAGCATAAATCTGGAAAACATTCCACTTTGTTATTGCGCAGAATTGATTCTTGTTTATTCAATAGAATATCGTAAAAACTTTGAAAACGTTGTACTATTTCATTATCAGATTATTGTGTTCCCTAGAATACGAGAAGACCTGTTATTGATTAACGAATTGTTTAGCTATTTCAAAGTTCCCTGAACTTTGGTGTCATTCTATCAAAATATATAGTCTATTATTCTGATACTTATACATTCATTATATAGCTTAACTTGCAGGGAAAATTTGTTGCTCACCCTTGCTAAATATAACTTTTCAGCTAGGGACGAAGTTGCAGAAAATGCTGCAAAGAAGAACAAAGGAAAAGGCATAGTGATAAATTAGTATAATGAACATTAGTATTATTATGTTGTATTGTAAAGCCTTTTTGTATATCTAAGGGGTATGTTTGTAATGTTAAGGTTAGCGGACCTGGGACTAATGTATTAATAGCATATTTTAATGTGATATGTATTACTATTTCTATATGAATAGGTAGTTAATTAGTATTATATTGTGGATCATGAGCACCAAACTCGGGGGTCAGATAATGTGGATTTGGGGGTGTCACAGGTTGGTATCAAAGCTGTAGTGACCAAGGCGTCACAAGTTGGTAGCAGATCTGTAGGTTATAAACCTTAAGTGGGGTGGGGAAAACCCTAGGATTATAACCATAAGAAAAATCTAGAATACTCATTTAGAGTACTAAGTGAGGGATTGCCAAAATATATCGATAGTGAGATATGAGTGCGGAGAAGATAAAATGAGTGCGGAGATGCTAGCAGCTATTTCACTAGTGCCAGTAGCCGAGGTGCCAACGCAAAGAGAGTTAGTTAAAGAAGTGGGAAAAGATGAACCTATGATCAATCTGGGGAGCGATCATAACGATTATCCCGAGATGTATCTGAGTGGTGATGAGGAGGCAGACTCCAAAGAAGCTAAGGTGGAATTATGTAGAAGTCCAAGAACTCCATAGTAAAGTATTTCTCTTGGAGGAATTATGGAAGACAGAGCGAGCGTTACGCGAAATGACTGAAGAACGGAACGAGCTGAAGGCGCAGATGGAGACGATGAAGACTGAAGGTGGTGGATCGTCTGAAGGAACAATCAAGCAGCAGAAAGACAAGAATAATAGAAAGAGGGACAACGACAGCAACAACTCTAGCAACAACTCTGAAAATTCAAACCCGAAGAAGATGCAAGTGTGCAACAAGCGTGGAGAGACTCACATGGGAGAATGCATGATGTGGAAGAACGTGTGCTTCAATTTTAAGCAGGAAGGACATATTTCCCTACATTGTCCTAAGCCGAATATGAGAAAGTGTTTTTCATGTGGGAAACCGGGTCACGGATGCAACAAGTGTCCCAGTAAGAAGAAGACTAATGAAGGGAGTAGACGGTAGATAACTTAAGTTTAAGCGATAGTACCTTATGATAGTATATCGAGAGAGATGTGTGAACATATTTAAATATATATGTTTTTAAGAAGGAAATCTTTATTTTCTATATAAATATAAGATTAAGATTAATTTTTGAGTTCTTAAAACTCATACTTATGGTAACTTCATGACTCATAATTATATGAAATATTTTGAACCCCTCAGCGAATGGACGCCAAAGGTCTGACTAGGATAAGTTTATACACTCATATAATTGTGGCAAGTTCCTGAACCCCTATGTGTGGTAAGTTTGATGAACTGGGGAATAGTTATATGTGAATGGAGAATTACAACTTTTGTTTAAAGTTATGTTGTTAATCCTGATATTATTTTTTTTTAAAAGGATAGTGCTATTGTTGGGTTTCGGCATAAAAACGCACAGCGAAAATTAAAATTTTAAAGCAATTTCTGAAACCCTAAAATAGGATCCATGCGAAAAACAATTAATTCAGTGGTTAAATATTATACCGATTATAGAATTTTCTGAAACGCTCCGAATCTCCAACGCAATTCCTCACGGTACTACGTCTCTACTAGATTATCCACACGTCGACACACACAAACCGTCATGCAGATTCTCGCAATAAAAGGAGCTCATGATGCTGGCCACCAAAGGAACAAGATTTTTGAACTTTTCTCTAGTCTCTCTCTAAGAGCGATTAGGGTTTGTGAGTTTATGATCGTTCCTTAAAATGGCTGCTATATATCATATATATAGTAGTTAATAAGAATTAATCAAAACCCTAATCCAATTAAAATAAAATCCGAAATATATATATATATATATATATATATTAATTAAGTCTTACTTAATTAATATACCTATATATAAATTATCCTATTAATTTAAATTCGTAATTTAAAATTCTATCAATCATATTGACATATTTAAATCTTTACAATTTAAATTAATTTCCTTTTAATTACGTTCTTTGTGTGTGACCCTATAGGTTATTATTACGTTGGCAATAATTTTAAAATCATATTATAAAATTATAAATAGTGAGCGACATCTAGTAATGAATCACTGCTACCCAAGTAATAATAAGATCGATGATTCGATGCAACCTTTTCGTGACCAATGTTTTAATGTAATTTAATCCTTTTAACCTTGACATCCTAGATTAAACTCGAGTCATGGAATATGTCATACTCTTCATAATTTAATCTGAGTTTTCTTGATCAATGAGTAGACTATATGAAACAAATCACTATTTGAGCATGGCCATGCATTTCATAGTCCTACTCAATCAAGAGGCCTATGGATATCACCCCTAATATATAGGATGGTTAAATTACATCTAGATCACTCATATTCCTCAAACAATTCATGATGTACCCATTAATCACCTTTATAGTCCACCCTATTAAAGTTGACATTTGATGATATCAAAGTACATAAATTCTCGTGTAGAAATATAGTGATTTCAGGTCGGAGGACCATTACATCATTGTCACTATAAGAATCGCTAATGACACTTCGATGCTCCACATAGAATTCTCATGGTGGGTCTGTCCAGTACATCGTTGTCTAACACATACCTATGCATTGACTTAATATCTCATATATTTATGACCAATGAGATTTGGTCATCAGTCAATCCACATACTAGTGTCAATGCAACATTTTTGTCCTATCAACAATGGTACTCGACTAGGGACATTTAAGAGCAATGATACTAATTGTAATTATATAATCTCATGTTCAAGTCAGATACTTGAAACTATATAAATTGTATCACTATTCTAAGGAATTTTATTATGTTAACATTTATATAATGCAGTAAATAAAACCATAATAAAATCATTCATTTATTTAATCAAATATAATATCAAAATGTTAAGCAATTATATCAAATAATTGGCCTCTAGGGCATAAACTCTAACAGTCTCCCATTTGCACTAGAGCCAATCGCTCATGTATCTAATACCCATGGAACTAGTCTGATCGTCGTGCTTCTGCTGCGACAAAGCCTTTGTCAGTGGATCTGCAACATTATCATCTGTTGGCACTCTTCCTATATGTACATCTCCTCTATCAATGATTTCACGAATGAGATGGTACATCCTAAGTATATGCTTAGATCGTTGGTGAGATCTGGGTTCCTTATCCTGTGCAATGGCTCCATTATTTTCACAGTATAGAGAAACCGGATCAATAATGGTTGGAACAACACCGAGTTCTGTGGTAAACTTTTTAATCCATACAACCTCCTTGGCTACACTAGAAGCAGCAATATACTCAGTCTCTGTTGTAGAATCAGCTACTGTCTCTTGCTTCAAACTTTTCCAGCTAACAGCACCACCATAAAGGCAAAACACAAACCTGACTGAGACTTATAGTCAGCATTGTTAGTTTGGAAACTTGCATCTGTGTAACCCTTTACTGCCAGTTCATCTTCACCTCCATATACCAAGAATGAATCCTTAGTCCATTTCAGGTACTTAAGGATATTCTTGACTGATGTCTAGTGACCTTCACCTTGATTCGACTGGTATCTGCTCGTCATGCTCAAAGCATACGAGACATCCTGACGAGTACATATCATTGCATACATGATAGATCCAATTGCCGAAGCATAAGGGATCTCTCTCATACGCTCCTCATCATCTTGTGATTTAGGACATTGGGCCTTAGAGATCTTTATACCATGAGCCACGGGTAAGTTTCCTCTTTTCGCCTCTTGCAAGCTGAACCGTTTCAACACTTTATCAATATATGTACTTTAACTTAGGCCGAGCATTTTTCTCGATCAATCTCTATAGATCCTGATACCTAAAATGTAGGCAGCATCGCCCAAATCTCTCTTGGAGAAACATTTTCCTAACCAAGTTTTTACAGCCTGTAAGGAAGGAATGGCATTCCAAATAATTAAAATGTCATCAACATATAATACTAGGAATACAATGTGACTCCCACTAACCTTCTTATATACACAAGGTTCATCTTTATTTTTAATAAAGCCAAATTCTTTGACTGCTTCATCAAATTGAAGATTCCAACTTCGAGAGGCTTGCTTCAATCCATAAATGGATCGTTGTAGCTTACATACCTTTCCAGCATCCTTCGGAGTGACAAAACCCTCAGGTTATGTCATATACACATCCTCAAGGAGATTTCCGTTAAGGAGAGCAGTTTTGACATCCATCTGCCAGATTTCGTAATCATAAAAAGCTGCAATAGCAAGTAAGATCCTGATGGATTTAACCATTGCCACTTGAGAGAAGGTTTCATCATAGTCAACACCTTGAATTTGTTTGAAACCTTTTGCTACCAGTCGACCTTTATAAGTTTGTACATTACCATCCATGTCGATTTTCTTCTTGAAAACCCACTTGTACCCGATTGGTTTTACCACTTCGGGTGGATCAACCAGAGTCCATACTTGGTTAGTATACATGGATTCCATCTCAGATTTCATGGCTTCAAGCCATTTCTTAGAATCTGGTCCATTCATAGCTTCTTGGTAGGAAGCAGGCTCATCTTGATCTATGAGCATCACATCACCATTTTGAGTCACAAGATATCTATAATATCTCTCAGGCTCTTGGCATGTCCTACCAGATCTGCGAATGACTTGTGTAATTTGAGCAGGTTCACTTTCTATAATATCTTGTGGTTCCTGCTCACGTTCCAACTCAGGTTCAATGGTATTTTGTGGTTCTCGAATTTCTTCGACTTCTACTTTCCTCCCAATATTTCCTTTAAAGACAAATTATCTTTCTAGAAAAATACCAGTTCGAGCAACAAACACCTTGTTCTCAGAAGGTTTGTAGAAATAATACCATTTTGTTTCCTTTGGGTATCCCACAAAATTATATTTGTCAGATTTGGCTCCGAGCTTGTCAGAATCTAGAAGTTTTATAAATGCCTCATAACCCCAAATCTTCATGAACGACATACTAGGACGTTTCCCAGTCCACATCTCATATGGTGTCTTCTGAACCGTCTTTGTAGGAACACGATTAAGTGTGAATCCAGATGTCTCTAGGGCATGACCCCAGAAGCTTATTGGAAGATCTGCATGACTCATCATTGATCGTACCATGTCCAACAAGGTTCGATTCCTCCTCTCAGATACACCATTCCATTGTGGTGTTCCAGGTGGAGTTAGCTGTGATATAATACCACACTCCTTTAGAAGGTCATCAAAGTCTTGGCTTAAGTATTCACCTCCTCGATCGGATCGAAGGGCTTTTATGCTTTTGCCAAATTGATTTTGAACTTCACTCTTGAATTCCAAGAACTTTTCAAAGGATTTGGATTTGTGTCTCATAAGATACACATATCCATATCTACTAAAGTCGTCAGTAAATGTAATGAAGTAATAAAACCTACCTCTTGCTAACGAACTCATGGGTCCATATACAACACTATGTATAAGTCCCAATACATCGCTAGCCCGTTCACTGTGTCTAGTGAAAGGGGCTTTAGTCATCTTGCCTAATAAACAAGACTCGCATTTCTCATATGATTCAAAATAAAATGAATCCAAGAACCCATCTTTATGGAGTTTGGATATCGCTTCTCATTTATATGGCCTAAACGACAAGCGGAGAGATATGTCGGATTTGAATCATTTGATTTAAATCGTTTTGTATTTATGTTATAGATAGGCATTTCTAAATCAAGAATATAGAGATCATTAAACAATTGTGCAACACCATAACAAATATCATTTAACTAAAACAAACAACCATTGTTCTTTATTATAAATGAAAAACCTTTCTTGTCCAAACAAGAAATGCAAAAAATGTTTTGATTATAGCAGTACAAAATAACAATCTTCTAATTCTAAAACTAGCCCAAAGGGCAAAGATAAATGATAAGTTCCTACGGCCAAAGGCAATAACTTTTGCTCCATTCCCAACTCGTAGAAGTCAACCTCTCTTTCACTTAAAGTCCTACTCCTTCTGAGTCCCTCGCGACATTAACACAAATGTGAGAACCACATCCAAGATCCAATACCCATGATGTAGAAATAGACAAGTTGACTTCTATAACATATATACCTGAATCAGAAGTCGTACTTCCTTTCCTTTTCTTCACTTCTTCCAAATAAGCATGACAGTTCCTCTTCCAGTGTCCAGGTTTTCCACATAAACTCACCTTCTTTAGCCACCCCACCTTTAGGTTTTAAAGCCTGTTTGGTTTTGGAATTGGGTTTGGCAAAAGATTTAGATCCTATCTTCTTCTTGCCTTTTCAATTTCCCTTAGCATTCCCCTTTTGCACCATCATTATGGGAGCGGGTCCTGCCTTTTTCATGTTGTTCTCGGCAGTTCTTAACATGCTCAATAACTTAGTAAGGGGTTTCTCAATTTCATTCATAAGATAGTTCATAACAAATTGAGAGTAGTTGTTGTTCAAAGATTGCAAAACAAGATCAGTTTGGGCTTCCGGAGTGATTGCAAAACCCAACCTATCAAGGTACTCAATATACCCAATCATTTTTAGAACATGTGGACCAACTGGATCACGTTCACCCATTTTGCAGTGATACAACGCCTTGCTTGTATCATAACTCTTCTGTCGAGCATGCCCTTCGAATAAT
The DNA here is from genome assembly GCA_020205605.1 of Panax ginseng. Lineage (NCBI taxonomy): Eukaryota > Viridiplantae > Streptophyta > Magnoliopsida > Apiales > Araliaceae > Panax > Panax ginseng. The sequence continues at coordinate 46,716,423 of CM035141.1, forward strand.
ATCTTGAGATGCTCGATCATCTCATAAGCATCCATCAACTCATGTTGCTTCTGAAGCTCAGCGTTCATGGTTGCTAGCATGACATGACTCAACTCACGCCCAGCATCATCTTGATGCTTCTTGTAAGCATTATGCTCCGTGACGTGGTGCAATGACAAATTGAGTCTTTGCAGGAATGGGCCTATTAAGGACATATAGCTTGCGCTCTTGTTTGAGGACAATCCTCAAGTTCCTATGCTAGTCAAGGAAATTAATTTCATTCAACTTGTCCTTCTCAAGGACTGATCGTAATGAAAGACTATTTGTGTTGTTGTTTGCCATTGATATCTACAATTTATAAGTGCAAAAAATAATAAGTCAAATTACAGTGTTGATATTATGTAATTGATAATAGTACATTCAAAATATATCTCCCACTATTTTATTCAAATTAATAGCAGTCACCATTAATTCGGAAAGCATTTTCTATTAAATCTTTCTAGTGAGCCAAGATCCATATTTCATTATGCCTTAAGTTAGCTTTGGCTATTCTCTCAAAACATAATTATTTAGGCAGACAACCCCTTGTCAATTATATCATATATAACTCCGGGATAGTTTAGTAAACAACATTTGTTTCTAGTCCATTTATGATACCTACCAAACTCCATGCCTCTAAGTCCACAATCCTATTGAGATAACTTAGTTAAGTCGGGCCCAATGATTTTAACAGTTTAGATATCACAATTATCCTATCGCATCTTACCTAGATAAATAGGGTAATTTGCTTTGGCAAACCTACATCTGTTGATCAAGGTCTTGATGGGTGTTATTCATTGGAAGGCATCTGACTTAGAGTCAATAATTTATTGAGAGATTTTATTAATTAATTTAGATCTCACCAATTTTAATCTTATTAAGCATGCACATTATTTATCATATCATATCACATACAAGCATAAATAACGTGCAAAATTAAATGTGTCACAGTTATGGCCCAATCCACTGTCAATCTTTTCAAGCTAATGAAAGATTGAAGGTCAATCTAAGGTGGTAAAAGATCTCAAAATAGTAGCTTCCTTGGATCTTCATCATGCATGTGCCTCATCTCCATCATCATCTTTCCATCGTGTTCTCCATCTTGTCATCTTCATCGATTACAGATTATTACATGGCATAAAGAAACCTCGAGTTACATTCGAGGAGATTTAGATGAGAAGAGAATATTACATTAGAATTTATAGAAAGGCACGACATGCAAGCCGTATTTCAAAATCAAAAACCACTAACCTATGGGTCAAAAGGCCATAACTGTGCACCATGGGTCAAAAGGACATATGATTAATCCATTTTCGATTAATCATATTAATATGAATCTGCATGCTTCTAATCCGATTAGAACAGTTGTATTGTTATTCCACCTTCTAAGATACGATCAACGGAATTATCATATACATATATATATATTACAGATACAATCAAAATACCAGAATATGCATACAATGGAATATCATATATTCAATTTTAGATCGGTAAACATGCATCATCATATATCATATATATCGAATACAATTAAAACACGTAATCTGAATTAATCATTTTCGTAAGTAGCTCTGATACCACTGTTGGGTTTCGGTACAGAAACGCACAGCGAAAATTAAAATTTTAAAGCAATTTCTGAAACCCTAAAACAGGATCCATGCGAAAAACAATTAATTCAGTGGTTAGATATTATATTGATTATAGAATTTTTTGAAACGCTCCGAATCTCCAACGCAATTCTCACGGTACTACGTCTCTATGGTATCCACACGAACGCACACAAATCGTCGCACGATTCTATAATAAAAGGAGCTGCGGTACTAGCCACCAAAGGAACAAGATTTTTGAACTTTTCTCTAGTCTCTCTCTAAGAGCGGCTAGGGTTTGTGAGTTTATGATCGTTCCTTAAAATGGCTGCTATATATCATATATATAGTAGTTAATAAGAATTAATCAAAATCGTAATCCAATTAAAATAAAATCTAAAATTTAAATATATATATATATATATATATATATATATATATATATATATTTAATTAAGTCTTACTTAATTAATATACCTATATATAAATTATCCTATTAATTTAAATTCGTAATTTAAAATTCTATCAATCATATTGACAAATTTAAATCTTTACAATTTAAACTAATTTCATTTTAATTACGTTCTTTGTGTGTGATCTTATAGGTTATTATTACTTTTGCAATAATTTTAAAATCATATTATAAAATTATAAATAGTGAGCGACATCTAGTAATGCATCACTGCTACCCAAGTAATAATAAGATCGATGATTCGATGCAACCTTTTTGTGACCAATGTTTCAATGTAATTTAATCCTTTTAACCTTGACATCCTAGATTAAACTCGAGTCATGGAATATGTCATACTCTTCATAATTTAATCTGAGTTTTCTTGATCAATGAGTAGACTATATGAAACAAATCACTATTTGAGCATGGTCGTGCATTTCATAGTCCTACTCACTCAAGAGGCCTATGGATATCACCCCTAATATATAGGATGGTTAAATTCCATCTAGATCACTCATATTCCTCACACGATTCATGATGTACCCAATAATCACCTTTATAGTCCACCCTATTAAAGGTGACATTTGATGATATCAAAGTACATAAATTCTCGTGTAGAAATATAGTGATTTCAGGTCGGAGGACCATTACATCATTGTCACTATGAGAATCGCTAATGACACTTCGATGCTCCACATAGATTTCTCATGGTGGGTCTGTCCAATACATCGTTCTCTAACACATACATATGCATTGACTTAATATCTCATATATTTATGACCAATGAGATTTGGTCATCAATCAATCCACATACTAGTCTCAATGAATCATTGTTGTCGTATCAACAATGGTACTCGACTAGGGATATTTAAGAGCAATGATACTAATTGTAATTATATAATCTCATGTTCAAGTCAGATACTTGAAACTATATAAATTGTATCACTATTCTAAGGAATTTTATTATGTTAACATTTATATAACGCAGTAAATAAAACCATAATAAAATCATTCATTTATTTAATCAAATATAATATCAAAATGTTAAGCAATTATATCAAATAATTGGCCTCTAAGGCATAAACTCTAACAGCTATGTGTTAAGTGCTAAATGTACTGTGTGCTAATTGAATAAATATGCGATTATATGAGAAATTTTTAATTCTTATTATGTTATTAATAAGAATCTGTGTAGAAAAGGAGAATTAATGTAAGAGAAATATGGAAGAACAATTTTTGAGTCTGAAGCAGGAAAACATGACGGTGACATAATATTTTGTCAAGTTCAACGAGTTAGAAAAATTTGCTCCACATCGAGTGGACACTGAGGAGCTTAAAGGACGATGTTTTAGGAACGGATTGAAATTGTTGGTACTCGAGAAGCTGGATGTGCTACAGATTAGTTCATTTTCAACGTTATTAGAAAAACCAATTATCGCTGAAGGAGAAATTGAAGCTGTATTAAAGAATAGTCATGAAAAAGAAAGGAGGCTAAAGGAAATAATGTGATAGGTGGTAATGGAGACAGGGATTTTAATAAACGTAAGAGGGATGGTGATATTAATTTAGTAAATAATCTAAAAGAGCGTAGGAGGAAGGGTACGCCGTGCGTAGTTTGCGGGAAACATCATCAAGGAGTTTGTTTGAAGAAAAAATGAGTCTGTTACAACTGTGGTCAAGAGGGACACATGTCACCCCAGTGTCGCATTCCAAAGAAGACACGAGGTTGTTTTGCGTGTGGATCGATCGATCATCTGGTGAGTGTTTGCCCAAAGAAGAGGATAAATAAGAGAAACCAACAGAGGAACAATATGGATCAAAGAATCAGCTCAGCAGGGAAGACTAACATCATTCACTTTTAGCATAACACTTCCAGATGCAACAGCTGCCCATGAAAAGGCGACAGGTAACGAGTTCGGTTAGAAATTTGATTACGCGAGATATACGAGTTAGATATTGTTGTGATTTGTTTTCTTTCATACGATCCAAGTCACAAGTTAGAATTTGAGATACAAATTAATATTGTGTTGTTAAAAATGAATTGATGATACAACTTTAAAAGAATGTAGAGAATAAGAAAGTCGTGATTCCGAGGATGGAATCCTCTTAACGAGGGATGAATGTGACAACCCGGGATTTCGAATAATCCGAATTTTACGAATAATTTTTTTTTAATATTAATATTAATTATCAATTTTGTGACAAGTATCTATGATACGAGCCCCGGGAAGAGGCCAATTTGTGTATTAACTAATAAATTGGAGTAGAGTTGTGCTTAACAGCTTTAGAAACCCTAACCCTAATTTCTGGATAGGGATTCGATAGAAAATATAATTAAAATAATTATATTAAAGAGTATGTATTTGTACTGTATAGAGATATTGATCAATGATTGATCGGATAAGGTTTAAAATTAATAAACCTAATAAGAGATTAAAAACCCTCATCTCAGGATTAGAAATCCTAACGTGCCGTTAGAAACCCTAATTGAAAGTCGGGAAACCCTAATTTTATATTCAAAAATCCTAAAACCCTAATTAAGAAACCCTAATACTAATTAGTAAGCTTAATATGATTAGAAAACTCTAATTATATTTTAGTTATCTTAATTTCTATTTTACAAACCCTAATTGTAATTTCGAAATTTTAATTTTTCTAATTAAAACCCTAATTTCATATTCGGGATTTCTAAACCGTAATTAGGCAACCCTAATCCTAATTGGAAGGCCTAATATATTTATTTAACGTTGATATGATTAGAAAAACCTAATTTTAGTTTTAAACTTTTAATTTTCTAATTTAAAAACCCTAATTAGAAAATTCTAGAATTGGAGTTTTTAAAACCTAAGGGTTAGAACCGTAGGGTTAAACCCTAAGGGTTTGTGTGACGCCCGCAAATCCGGGTCTCTTCAAGCATAACACCTCTCATGAGAACCTATATGTCTATCACTGACTTTCTCGGTGCCTCTTACGGAAAATCTAACTTCATTACATTAGTCAACCGAAATGACATAACCAAAAACTTGTCATAACAATAACGAGTTCTGAACGTCATCTTAGGTACCTCCTCATTCTTCCTTACTCTCAACTGACTATGCCCCATACACAAATCTATCTTAGAAAAATTCTTTACCCCTTTCAACTGATCAAATAGATCATCGATCCTGGGCCATGGGTATTTATTCTTAACCGCTAACTTACTCCTCCTACGATAGTCTATATACAAACAACTCATCTTCTTCCTTAACATCCTCCTGACTTGCATCATGGTATTTTAATACCGTAAATTACTACCTTTAATTTTCTGACAAAACTGAAGATTCACACTTTTCTTATAACTACTTATTATAGCTCTATGGTTAATCAACCCCTTCATACTGAGATTTTCTTCAATTCTCTAAAAATTAACAGTACTTATCTACCCACACTTATTTACATTTATTATTCATGAAACAATTTCAACGAATATACTTAACGAAAGTTATTTCCTCCTCCCCTACCTTAATGTTTAAAGGTACTTATACTCCCTTTTTTGACAGACTCCTAGATGAGTCTTTCCACATGTCTTACACACTTCGATCTTACGCTTAGGATCCCCTTGTCCCACTCTAGTATTCCCGGAGTTAAAAATTCTTTAATTTTGGCATACTACCCCTGTCATTCTCTGCCTTGGTTTTCCTTCTCCCTTGCTCTCATTCTTTCCCTCTTTGTGGTATTGAGTTAACGCCTCACTACCACCTTCTACTATAATCACCTTCTCCATAATGGTTTCATAGGAAACCCTCTAGAACACTGCAATCCTACTATAGAGCCAGGGTTTCAGGCCCTGCTCAAACCTACGAGCCTTCATCTCCTCAGTGTCCATTTAGTGTGGAGAAAACCTTGCCAATCCATTGAATTTGGCCGCGTACTGGGGAAATGTTATTTCCCCTAATTAAATTTCTAAGAACTTAATCTCCATCCTCCATAGCATGCTTGTAGGAAATAATTCTCGAAGAAAACCTTCTTGAATCGTTCCCATGCTACCGCATATGTTCTAGCCCCACCCTGGTGAGCCTCCCACCAAAAGTTGGATTCTCCCCTCTCATCATGTAAGTCACAAAAGAAGTCTTTTGCGCCTCACCTACGCTTGTAATAATAAACGCCTTCTCTATTTCTATAATAAAATGATAATAAACTTTAAACTTTACCGGTTGAACACCCCTCCCCACCCATACGCAGCTGCCTCACTCTCTAAACTTTGTAATACTGTGTAGGCTCGTTAAGACAGCAGATAAACCCATCAAACAATCTAAACCCCTCGAGAAAAACAAGAAGAATAACCCCCCAAAAACCATAGCAATCCCCAAACACGACCCTCAGACCTCCTCCGAATCTGACACCCCCGAGCAAAACGCTGATTCAATTCAGACCCTCCTCGAACCCTACACCAAAGACCAACTCATCGGCTTCCTTATCATCGCCGCCGTCAAAAACTCGTCTATCAGTTCTCGCATTCACGAGGACGTTGATCGGGACATCTCTCACCGTAAAATCTTTGTTATGGCCTTAGTTGGGATACCACGCCAGAAATCCTAGTCTCGACATTCGAACCCTTTGGCAAAATCAAGGTCTACAACGTTGTCACCGATCGAGTTACAGGTAAAGCGAAGGGATTTGTGTTTGTTATATTTAAGTCTCGAAAAGGCACTAATAAAGCCCTAAGGGAACCTGAGAAGAGAATTGGTAATCGTATTGTGTCATGTCAACTGGTTTCAATTGGCCCTGTGGCGGCCTTCGATTCTGCTAGTTGGAAGATTTATGTCAGTAATGTTCAGCAAAATGTGGAGTCGGCGAAATTGCGCGAGTTTTTTGAGAAATTTGGGGAAATTGAGATTGGGCGCTAGGGTTTGATGTGCGATTTGGGGAAATGGAGGGCTTTACGTTGTTTGTGTATAAGAATCGTGAAGGTGCGAAAAAAGCTTTGGAAGAACCGTATAAGATGTTTAATGGACACCACTTGCATTGTCAAATGGTCATGAAGGGAAAAAATAGTAAGGGTAATTATAATAATGCATCGTTGATGATTTGATCTCTTTGCTGTCTGAATCTTTGGTCATTCTTGTGGGCATTCTTGTGAAACTTGGCATTGTTTGGGCAGCAACATGGTTTGAATTTAATGCTTGGACAACAGCTGGGTTTGAATTCGATATGGAGGACTATTTGCAAATCTAACTGCGCGTTTGTTGAATCCGCTATTGGCGCAAGGTGTGATTGGGGCAAATGGGGATGGGTTTAGGGGGTTATGTCGAGGGCATTAGCAGGTCAGGGGATGAGGAGTTTAGGTGGGAGTCAGTCGTTGCTCGGGATGTATATCGGTTCTACTACTGCACCAGTGTTGCAGGGTTTGCAGCATGCTTACCGGGTTCGTCAATGGGGAAAACATCAACTAGTAAGGCTAGTGGGCCTTTCAGTGGTTATCCATCATATATGTGGTATGATCTTTTGTAAGACCCCAACTTTTTGAATAAAGATTAAATTTTCTCGAAATATATTTTTGAATATTATGGTGTGGATTTGATATAATGTTATAGTTGTGGGTAATATTTACAAATTTTGCAAAATACGCAAGTTGTTATATAATATTCAATTGGTCGGGGAATATTCGTTTTAACAGAGAATATTCGTACAACGACACAATCATTGGTGGACCCCCACAACGGAATTATTCTCGGATTGAGAAAACGACAAAAATTCTTTATGAAAATAATTGGCGGAAGTTTTACAGTTAATGTTGAACTACCCTTAGTAAAAAACACAGATGTCTGGCGCGTGGTTGAATAGTAGCAAACGGTATTGATTATTGATGCTTATGTGAGAAGTCACTCAGTTATACTCAATTATTGCTACAGTAATTGATGCATCATATCTCTCATATTATTGATTCGATTATTGTCATACTATCATCAGCATAATATGTTATTTTATTAAATCAATAATTGAGACGACAAAGTTATTCATATTATTAAATTGCAATATTTACAATGTCTAGAAGTTCTGTCAAGGAGAGGTTTGGTCACCTAATTGCGCGTCAATAGGGAGAAATCCTTATTGGAAAGCCCTCTCTTTCTTGGGAACGACCTGGTTGATAAATATTGTGAGTTATAATATTAATGATGAATGTTATTAAAATTGAAGTTGTGTTCGGAGTTGAATTTGGAGACGCGGACGTGATATTTGAGTCTGAAACGATGAAATTAGTAAAAATAGTCTATAAACACAAAAATTTTCGGAATTCACTATTTGGTCAAAAAGTCAACAGTTGACTTTTTTTTGGAAAAATCAAACTTCAAAATTTCATAATTTATATTTTTTGATAAAATGGTTTCATTGTGTTGGAATTATTTGTGTTAGTGAAAATCGACAATTATTTCGATAATAATTGATGTCCGGAGGTTATATTGACCAATCGAGTATTTAATGGATAAATGAGCAATTGATTGCTATTATTTCACATGATTATAACTATTTATTCACATGTGTATACTATTGTTTCACATTCTTGTTACTATTAGGGGAGTTGGTGCAAGATTGATAATACTTGCATAACTAAGTTAAAAATGGAGGTATAGATGGAGTACTTATATTGTAATTCAGATTTTCACATGTCTAGAACTATTGATTCACATAATTTACTATTGAATCACATTATTTACTATTAGGGGAGGTGGTGCAAGTTTGATAATACTTCCATGACTAAATTAAAAATAAAGGAAATGTTGGAGGTATTGTACTGAAATTTTTCGAGCCCCAAAACGTGCAATTATCGAAACTATATTTTTCTATAAATAGACGCTCATTCTTCCTTCATTTCTCACTAATTCACAAAAGCTTTAGAGCGATTATTATAGAGAGAAATTATAGAAAGAAGAAGAGAAGTCTGCTACCTCACTATTCCAGTATCCAGTTTTTCTAAAGGTAGGGAGTATTATTTCTTTCTTATTTATGAAGAGAACTTCTGTTATTCCATTCTTTATTATTCTGTTGGACTAACCTGTATACGCGGGCTACCCTATACTTGGTGAAATTCTTCTTTGTTCCATTCTTTATCATTCTGTTGGAACATCCTCGTGCATGCATGCGTTCTCACGCAGGACTTCGGTTCCGTCTTAATTATTCTCTGCTGAAATATCCTGTCATAATGCTTTTCGCCGGGACTGATTCCGCCTTTTTATTCTCATTGGAATATCCTCTGCCTGCATGCGTTTTTACGCCGACTGATTCCGTTATTTATTATTCTGTTGGAATAACTTTTGCTGTAAGCGGTCTATCGCGTGCCTGGTGATTTCTTTTGTTATTCCATTCCTTATTATACTCAACTGGTTAAAGTTTTAACTTCTATACTCCATGAAATTAGTGAAATATCCATGATATTTGTGCTTCATCTAATATCTTTTCATGGAAATATTCTTCTGAGCATTCTTGAATTTTACTTTACAAAGCAGTATCATGTTGACAATTTGGACGTTATTAGTTCCTGGATAACATAATTCTTGAACTTGTTTTATTGAATTCTTATATCATTGTCATCATCCTCATGTTTAAATTATGTTGAAAGTCATCTGTGGCTCAGAAAGCATAGATGGACTTGGTATGATTATGACCAGGGATTATTCGATGTAATCATGACTGTAATGTTACAAATGATGTGATAAAAGTTATCATTGGCCCGTAGTGCATTGATGGATAGTTGTTGGCATGATCATGACCATTAATGAATACACGAATGTCCTTGGCTATAGTGCATGGATAATTTATGGTCGTGATACTAAAGAATATCCTTGGCCATAGTGCAGGGGTGATTTGATGATTTGGATTATTTATTAAGCTGGGTCTCAGCGATAAAAGTCATGAAAAACCATTTAAATCATAGAAGATAGAAAATTTTATTCTCTACTTGACTCTTCTAATGGATTTCTTGTTCCTCTGCAGTTAAACTTGATGTTTATTATATTTTATCAGTTTAACACTGTTGAAGGCTAATGATAATTTATTCTGCATTATCTTAGTCATAATATTTCTTACTGGGCTAGTTGAGCTCACCCTTTCTTTCACTGTTCTCTTTAGGAAATGAGAATATAGCTGGGACGAGTCGGGGAACGGAGTGATGGACCAGATGATAGTATTAGTAGTACTCACTATTCTGTTAAATAGTGTGACAATAATTGTAATGAGGACTCCTTTTGAGTTTGTATACTCTCTAGTAGACAATATTTGTATTCAAACTCACAGTTTATGTTTTGCCGTATTGTACACGACAATTGTATTATTAAGTTGTATTTGAATTCTTTACGATGTATCTGGCGACTCAAGATGGGTGATGTATACCTAATTTTGGGGGCGTCACAGTTGGTATCAAAGCTTAGGGATATGATCCCTGGCTAAGATGTGAGAATAGTACTAGGAGGGGAGAGACGGAGAATTCCTTCGCTAGTATGACATACCTAAGTTTATGTGGTATTTAATTGGTCGGTCAGAATTTAGGGATAATATGTTACATGTCAATTAACCTTTGTTTTGTGGCAGTATCTGAAAATGACATCCGAGAATGTTGAGAATAGCTATGGAGCACAGGCGACCGTTGATTCACCACATATCAATAATCAGGATAATATACATCAGGAAGGCGACAATCCTCATGCAAACAACAACACTGACAAAATGATGAATGATCAAATGTTCAGGGGCTTTATGCAATTCATGCAATAGCAGGCTAGAGCGGCTCCTGTCCAAAATGCAGGTGGAAACACTGGAAACTCTCGGGCGGTCACCGCTAAACAGTTCAAGGAGCTGTGACCACCGGAGTTTAAGGGAGAGCCAAAACCACTTATGGCGGAAGCATGGATAAAGTAGATCACCAAGATATTTGATGTCTTGGGATGCTCCGAGGAGAAAAAGGTTCCCTTTGCTGCTTGTATGTTGCGCGGAGAGGCAGATTACTAGTGGGAATAGGTAAAACGTACTCAACCTGCCGTACTGAAGATGTCTTGGGAGAAGTTCCAAGAGCTGTTCAACGACAAATACTTTCCTGAAAGTATTCGTCACATGAAGGAGGTGGAGTTTATCAAGTTGGAACAAAACAATATGACCGTGTGTCGCAATCGAGGCTAAATTTATGGAGTTATCCCGGTTTCGCGCCCCACTTGGTGGATAATTAAGAGAGAATGACACGGATGTTTTTAAGAGGTTTGAAGCCGGAGATACGTCAACATCTTATTTCTCATAAACTGTGTTTATATTCAGATGTTGTAAATAGGGCTCAGTTAGTCGAGCGCGATAACGAGTCAATGCAACTAAAAGAGAGCAGCCCACAAAATGATAATACCAGCAAGAGCAGTCATCGAAGCGGTGACAACAAGCGTGGAGGGAATCAACAGGCCAGAAATGGTAACCACTTCGGTGGTAATCAGGGCCAAAATAATAAGAATGGACATTTCAAGAAGATGAGATTCAACAATGATGGAAAGACGTCAGCACCAGCACCCGTTGTTAAAGAAGGAGAAAGACCACCTATTATATGCTTCAAATGCCGTCCAAAGCATGTTATAATTATGGAAGAGAAGGTCAATTTGCCCGATTTTATCGTTCACCAAAGACAAATTCAGCTTGGATGGAGGCACCAAAGGCCGTCCCAAAAAAGTCAAAGCCGGTAGTGCAAGGGAGAGCGTTTGTTGTGATCTCCCAGAAAGCAAGGAACCCGAATGAGGTCATCACGGGTAAGCTTATCATAAACTCTAACGAAGTCTATACTTTATTTGATACCGGTTCTACCCATTCCTTTATTTCTCCTACTTGCGCTCATCGATTAAATTTGACTCCGGAGAAATTAGACTTTGACTTATCTATGAAAACTTTGTTGGGAGAAACCTTCATTACATCCACTGTTTATAAGTCTTGTTTGGTTCAAATCGGTACCCTCACATTACCTGTCGATCTTATTTCATTGAAAATACTTGAATTTGACGTGAATCTAGGGATTGATTGGTTAACTACTCATCATGCAAAAATTGATTGTTGTCGTAAGGTTGTTAGCTTTCATATTCCTAATCAACCTATTATGCGAATTCAAGTGACCAAACCATTAAAATCAATCACGATCATCTCAAGCCATAAAGCTATTCGTTTATTGAAAAACGGATTTCAAGCTTTCTTAGCTCATGTCACAGATTTAAACAAAAATACGTCAGTTTTGAACGAAATTTCTATTGTTAATAAATTTCCTGACGTATTCCCCGAAGAACTTCCTGGCCTACCCCCTGAGCGTGAAATTGAATTTTGTATCGACCTTGAACCCGGTACAAAACCCATTTCCAAAGCCCCATATCGAATGGTTCCTATTAAACTTCAGGAGTTGAAGACCCAACTGCAGGAATTGTTAGACATTGGCTTTATTCGTCCTAGTACTTCTCCTTGGGGTACTCCTGTTCTATTCGTGAAGAAGAAAGATGGGAGTATGCGACTTTGTATTGATTATCGGGAGTTGAATCATGTCACCATTAAAAATAGGTACCCTTTGCCCCGTATTGATGACCTGTTTGACCAGTTGCAAGGAGCCAAATTCTTTTCAAAGATTGATCTTCATTCCGAATATCACCAATTGAAGATTAGAACTGATGAGTGAGTTTTATACCCATGAATTGGATACATTCGGGCTTAATTTATTGTTGTTCTTAAGTCTTTTAGGATGTTTTTATGTGTTTGTGTCTATTCAAGCATGTTTTATATTGTTTTGTAGGATTTGGGACAAAAGTTACATGGATCGATGTTTGGGGTGGCTAGATTAGCTTTTCTTTCTTGCCATTTACACAGCAGTCACTTCAGAGCCAATTTGACTATAGCTCCTGACATTATTTCGAAAACCTCAAAGAATGAAAGTTGTATATCTACTTCTCCTCTTTCCGGAACATCTTTAATCATTGAAATCGGAGTTCGGACGAAGAAGTTATGGCCATTTTCCCAAAGGATGTCGGAGCAGTAAATGTCGGATTTTGGGCGTACGCAGGGCGCCCATTTTAAACCTATGCTTGCCAGCAGGGGCAATTGGGACAGCAGAGTTTGAGCCGTGCCCCAGCCCAGCCTTTGGGCTAAGCTGGGAAAGGCTTGGTGATGGCCTCGACGCGTTTTGGCTAAATTTTGACACCTTTTTGACTCCAAATAGGATTGGGTTTGTTCTAAGCTAAAAATTGGACTTGTAACCTATAAATACATGATGTAAGGCATAAAATAAGGGAGATTACATAGCTTAGCCTAGATTAAACACTCCTTTAGATTAGAAAATAACCCTAATTCTTATTAGTTTTGGAGATTGAAGCAACTTGGAGACCATTGAAGATCAAGAGCAAGAGCAAGAGGAAGCATCGATTCTTGACAACAGATTCTATTCTCTCTCATCTTACTTTTATCTTTTGATGTCTATTCAGGTTGTGGTTCTTGATTTTAATTCATTAATTATGAACTAACTATTTTTGAGATTTCAATTGAACTTTTTATGGCTATGAATTAGTTATTCATTATATTCTAATTATTTATGTTAAAGTGAGTTGTTTATCTTGTCTTGTGCTTATTGCTTAATTATTTGATCATAATTACTTTGTTACTCTAGAAGGAATTGGAAGAGAATTCTAGGGTTAGAATCGGGCATGATATCATGTGACTTAGTTATTTGCACAAAGAATAATTAGGTTTGTGAATAGAATGGAAATATCTTTTCGCCACATGTAACACATAAGGAATTGGGATTGTAACGAGTTTAATTCAATTGTTTTGCATAGGAATATAGCAAGATTAATCTGGATTAAATAGAAGGCAATTGATCACTTGGAAAAGGACTTTTGGCATTTGAGAATTCTTGTTAACAATTCAGTAGGCATAATAATTGGGATAATTGGATAATTGATTTATAATTCATAATTGGGGATATTGAAGTCTTAATCTTTATTTATTTGAAATCATTCGTTAAAATCTTGGTTTTAATTAGTTAATTTAGTTTTCTTAATTAGAAAAAACACGATTTGAGATTGTCTAAATAAAATTAGTTTGGTTAAGAATTAGTACTTGGTGATTTTTATTAAATAATTCCTCGTGGGAACGATACTCTACTTTCACTTTATTACTTGTTGTCCGTGTATATACTTGCATTATTCATTGATTATGAAATCGATCAACAAGTTTTTTGTAGCCGCTTCTTAGGGAATTAATTTAATAATTATTTATCAATATTAATTTCAATCAAATTAGTCTTAATTTAAACATTTTTATTTTTATTTTTAATTCTCTTTCTATATTTCTCTCTTTTCAGGTACCATGGATGACTTTGTGTATCAATGGCCATACACGAACATGACTCAACCAAGGGGAGTGGAGATTGAAAGACTCGAGAAACTTTCTGCATTGTCAGAACATGATTGAGACACTTTCGAGGATGTTTGAAGCTTTTGAAGCTCAGCGTCGTCAAAGTATGGTGGTTACTTGTGATTATTGTGCTGGAAATCATATGAGTCATCAATGCACCATCAGTTTTGAGCCGATACAGTATAGTGGTGATTACCCCAATAATTATGTTTATCCCAACAACTATCATCGATTGGGGTATCACCCGGATTTTCATGGAGTAACAATCAAGATCAATTTTATGCTCCAAGTCCAACATACCCACAGATTTCTTGTGTCCACCTCCACTACAACAGAAAGAACATTCAAATTGGGAGGAAGCCTTGAAAAATTTATTAAAGCTTCAAAAAAGGATGAGGAACAAGACAAGAAAATGAATCAAGTAAATTTGAATTTGCAAAGCCAAGGGCGTTGATCAAGAATTTGGAAAATCAAGTGGAGCAGATAGCACATGCATTGAACAACCGTCCTCAATACACTGCCCTATGACATGGATTCCGAGGCAGATGGTGAGCCCGAGCCAAATCTACAACCGGATGAGCCACGAGATGAAAAAGAGGAGACAAGTGGGGATAATGACAACAAGGTTCGGTGAAGAACTAATTGTGAGAA
This sequence comes from Panax ginseng, assembly GCA_020205605.1. Classification (NCBI taxonomy): domain Eukaryota; kingdom Viridiplantae; phylum Streptophyta; class Magnoliopsida; order Apiales; family Araliaceae; genus Panax; species Panax ginseng. Next base: position 46,731,522 of record CM035141.1, read on the forward strand.
CCAATGATGATGAGCCAATGTTATTTATGCCTCAAGTGCCTTCTCCTCCACAGCCTCAAGAGTCCTATTAGATTTGCAAAACCTTGTCCGATTGGTAGTCATGTTGTCGGCAATACTCTCTGTGATGTAAAAGCGAGTACACCTTGAAACCATGGTGCGATGAGCTAGAGAAGATAGAAGAAGAAATTGTTGTGTCGACAAGCCTCTATGCGAGAATATATTCATGAGACACAATGGAGAAACCACCTAGATCTTTGGACGTTCTTGAATGTGACCTTATCTCAAGAAAGCATTCTAGGTGACTTTAATACAATGGCTATTACAAATGGGAACCTACCAAAAGCTATATTATTTCCGATGGATGGAGGGTTCCTCAACTTTCGTAGGGGAATTGGATAGAGAATTGAAGAAGTCAGGCTGAGACATAAAACAAGCGCTTATTGGGAGGCAACCCAAGTTTAATTTTTATTTTTAGTTTTTATTAAGTTTTATATTAGTAGTTTTGAATTTGCATTTATTTAGGATTTAATAAAATTGCTTCTATCATGGTTTTACAGGTTATTCAAGTCAAATTCAAGTGTGGTGCCCAATTTGTTCCATGTGTTTAGCCTATTCTCCAAACTTAGCGGGCAGGAGGAGGAAGATTGCTATATTTTCGTGGAAGTCCTCTCGCTTTAATTTTTCTATTTCATCATTGAGGACAATGTCTAGTTTAAGTTTGGGGGCATTTTAGTGTCGTATTGCATATAGTTAGTTATTTACATTGTAGTTCGTTATGTTTTCGGGTTATTTACATTTAGTTGTTGCATTCGTTTTTTTTTTTGTTTAAAAAAAAATTTAAAAATCGCAAAAATAGTAGTTAGTTTACTATGTTTGTTGCAGTTAGTTTATATTTGCATGATTCCAACTGTTAGATAGTAAAAGTCTATTTTGGCCAATGATGAGACTGGAGTTAAGTAGATAAGTATAGTATTGAATATTCAGGCTTTGATGTGATTTCTTGTTATGAATTGAATCTTTTCCTGTTTAAAACTGGTATAATCAAGGTTAAGCACGTTAATAACAAATATGTTAACTCGATTAAGTTTAAATTGATACATAATGGATTTCTTAAGTATAATACTAGTGTGAAGGAATGAAAGACATGAATAGGAGATGGCTAAATTTTGATAAAAACTTAAGTTTGGGGGAATTTTGGGGTATATAAGCTTAAAAAAAAAAAAAAACATGTTGAGTCTTGTGGTGGGTTGAGGAGAAACACTCCCCATAAACACAAGCGTGAGATGGAGCATAAAACGCACTCACCAACCATCTATAAAAAAAGAAAAAAAAAAAAAAAAATTACAAGTAGCTAGTTTTGTTTGGGGCCTTTGTTACTTGAGTAAATGCGCTCAAGGGGTATCTTAAAACCTAGTGCCCTAAGGTCTTATATGGTCCAGGAGTCGTTGGTCGAAAGCTCGCTAAGGGGTGACATCATTAGCCTAATGGAATGAGACATTGCACGCTTATGGTTAAAAAAAAACAATAAAACGGAAAAGAGCAAAAAGCCCCGTAATGAAAAGTAAAGCATAAGTATCCCAGTTGGACTCTTGAACTTGGTGGATGTTTGACTTTAGTTGGATATAGCTTGTTCGTGAATTTTGTGAATTTGCAATCGTATGATGCCTTCAAAGATATCTATTATGTCTTAAATTTGATTTTATATCGCTTAACATTGTTGTGGAGCACACACGCACTATATCGTTGATAACGATCTAAGATTTGATGATTGATTGGGAAATTACTGATTTATTTTAATATGATGTATTATCATATTTACTTGATTTCTCTAAGGCCGGTTGAATAGACTTGTTTCTGTCATTACTGTTTCCCGTATTGATGACCTGTTTGACCAGTTGCAAGGAGCCAAATTCTTTTCAAAGATTGATCTTCATTCCGGATATCACCAATTGAAGATTAGAACCGATGACATTCCAAAGACGGCTTTCAAAACTCGGTACGGGCATTATGAATTCCTAGTCATGTCCTTTGGATTGACTAATGCTCCTGCTGCCTTCATTGATATGATGAACTGAGTATTCAAGGAATATTTGGATCACTTTGTGGTCGTCTTTATTGATGACATCCTTATTTATTCCAAAAGCCGTGAAGATCATGAGTAACACTTGAGGCTGACACTCCAAAAGCTTCGTGAATACAAGCTTTATGCCAAGTTGAAGAAATGTGAATTCTGGCTTGAAGAAGTAGCATTCCTTGGGCACGTAGTATCAAGTCATGGAATATCTGTTGTCCCAACAAAGATTGAAGCAATTCAAAGCTGGGAGCAACCTAAATCAGTGACCGAAGTACGTAGCTTTCTCGGTTTAGCTGGTTATTATCGGAGATTCATGGAAGGATTTTCTCGAATTACTACTCCATTAACTCAGCTGACTCGAAAAGATACAAAGGTCGGTTGGAGCGAAGAATGTGAGAAGAGTTTTCAAGAACTCAAGAGGAGACTCATTTCAGCACCTGTTCTGACAATACCATCTGGCTCTGAGGGATTTGTCATCTACAGTGATGCTTCGGGCAAAGGGTTGGGATGTGTTCTCATGCGACATGGGAAAGTCATAGCCTATGCCTCAAGATAACTCAAAGAATATGAGAGGAATTATCCTACTCATGATCTAGAGTTGGCAGCTGTTGTCTTTGCACTTAAAATTTGGAGGCATTACTTGTATGGGGAGAAGGTGGAGATCTTTACGGATCATAAAAGCCTCAAATATTTCTTTACTCAAAAGGAACTCAACATGCGACAACGACGTTGGCTTGAACTGTTGAAAGATTATGATCATACCATCCAATACCATCCTGGAAAAGCGAACGCGTGGTAGGTATGCGCATTGAGTAGAAGATCATATGCAAGTCACGAAAAGTATATTGTCAACGCAAAGGCCCATTTGTGTGACTTGAAAAGGATGGAGATAGAGTTAAAGACTCCAGGGACCTATGTGATGATGGCAAATATACGAGTAGAACCGACTTTAATCGATAAAGTTAAAGTCGCTCGAAAGTTACGAGACACTGGAGCCGATGCGTATGAGGAAGAAAGTACAAGAAGGTGCTATCTTAGGAAGAAAGAATCGATGAAGAAGGAATACTTCGAGTCAACTCCAGACTTTGTGTTCCTAACGACCCTGATTTAAAGTATAAAATCATGATGGAGGCGCAAAACACATCGTTTGCAATCCATCCTGGGAGTACCAAAATGTACCATGATATTCGTCATACATTTTAGTGGAGCAATATGAAGAGAGAGATAGCGTTGTTTATCTCAAGGTGTCTAACTTGTCAACGAGTTAAAGCGAAGCATCAAGTACCAAAAGATCCATTGCAACCACTTGAAATTCAAGATTGCAAGTGGGAGCACATTACCATGGATTTCGTTACCAGTCTTCCTAAGGTTTCTTAAGGCATAGATCTGATTTGGGTCATTTTTGATAGATTGACCAAGTCTGCTCATTTCTTACCGATATGAGAAACTTATACACTTGAACGTCTTGCTCATATGTACATAAACGAGATTGTAAGACTGCATGGTATGCCGGTATCCATAGTTTCTGATCGAGACCCAAGATTCACTTCACGATTTTGGGTTAGTTTGCAAAAAGCTATGGGCACAGACTTACGATTTAGCTCGGCATATCATCCTCAGACGGACGGACAGCCGAAGAGGACTATTCAAACTCTTTAAGATCTTTTAAGACTCTGTGTCCTTGATTTCAAGGGGAGTTGGGACAAGTTCTTACCATTGGTGTAGTTTTCCTACAACAACAGTTATCAAGCAAGTATTGGCATGGCTCCATTCGAAGCGTTGTATGGAAGAAATTGTCGTTCTCCAGTATGCTGGGATGAGGTGGGTGAAGCAACGTTGTTGGGACCGGAGTTATGCTGATCTTCATCAAAAGGACGTGGAATTCGATATAGGAGATCATGTATTGTTGCGTGTTGCTCCATGGAAATGAGTTACGAGATTTGGAAAGAGAGGAAAACTCAATCCTCGATTCATCGGCCCATTTTTAATCCTCGATCGAGTAGGAATTGTGGCCTATAGACTCGCTTTACCGCCAAGTATGTCTCGTGTTTATAACGTTTTTCACATATCCATGTTACATAATTATTTGAAAGACCCGAACCACATTATTGAGTTAGAACCAGACGAAATAGCGAAAGATTTGACGTATGAAGAGGTTCCTATTCAAATCTTGGATAAGAAGGAACATATTCTACGCTCCAAGGTTATACCTCAAGTCAAAGTTTTGTGGAGAAACCACGATGTTGAGGAAATGACTTGGGAGTTAGAATCTGAAATGAAATCAAGGTATCCTTACCTCTTCGACATACCAGGTACGTACCCTAATTTCGAGGGTGAAATTTCATAAGAATGGGAGGTTGTAAGACCCCAACTTTTATAAATAAAGATGAATTTTCTATAAATATTATTTTTGAATATTATGGAGTAAATTTGATATAATGTTATAGTTGTGGGTTATATTTATAAATTTTGCAAAGTAAGCAAGTTGTTATAAAATATTCGTTTTGTTGGTGAATATTCTTTTTGTCAGGAAATATTAAATGACGACAAGCACAATCATTGGTGGACCCCACAACCAAGTATTATCGTAGTTAGAAAATGACAAAATTATCTTTCTATAACAATAATACTACGGAGGTGTTACCAGTTATAATTGTTGAACTACCTAGTAGTAAAAGTACAAAGATGTCTGGCATTAGTTGCATAGTGGCACACGATATTGATTATTGATGCTTATGTGAGAAGTCTTTCAAATTTATACTCAATTATTGCTACAAAGAATTTATTGCATCATATCTCTTATATTATTGATTCAATTATTGTCACAAGATATCATCAGTATAATATGTTATATTATTAAATCAATAATTGAGACGACAAGTTATAAATGATTAATAATTGTTGAAAGATTAAATATGTGTTGATTAAAAATAAAATGATTTGTGGTAATATTTATTCAATCCTTGATGTATATAAAGAGTCTATTATGAGGCGTTTATGGTAAGTTTGGTTATTTTATGGGGGCCCATATGTCATCATCTAAGAGTCTCTTCATTAATAGTAATTACCTTCGTCGATAGTAATTACCTTCAAATCGATAGTAATTACCTTCGTCAATAGTAATTACCTTCATCAATAATAATTACCTTCGTCAATAGTAATTACCTTCGTCAATAGTAATTACCTTCGTCAATAGTAATTACCTTTACTAGACGTCAAACCACTTGTCGTTTCATATTACAGGCGTCGAACCAATTGTCGTTTCACATTACATGCGTCAAACCACTTTTCTTTTCACATCACCGATTAAATCCAGCCACTTGCCTTTTCACATTGCAAGTGCTAAGCTAGAAATCTTCTATAAATAGAGGCCTAGTTCTTCATTATTTTTCACGAATTCATTCAAGCTATAGAGAGAGAAAATATAGAGAGAATAAGAGAGAAAGAAGAAGAGTATTTTGTTACTACACTACTGCAGTATTCAATCTCCTACTAATGTAAGGGGTGTTATTTCTTTTGTATTCATGAAGAGAACTTATGTTATTCTATTATTTATTATTACATTGGAATAACTTTTGTATCGCCAAGCTACCCTATACTTAGTGAAAATCTTCCATTATTCTATTCTTTATTATTCATTTGGAACATCCCATCTGTGCTTTTACGCATGACCGGTTCCGATCTTTATTATTCGTTGGAACATCCATCGTCTGTATGCTTTCACGCATGACCTAGTTCCATCTTTATTATTCTTTGGAACATCATGTTCTGTAGCTTTCTGCTTAGGACCGGTTCCGTTATTTATTATTACATTGAAATAACCTACCTGCGCGGCCTATCACATGCATGGTGATTTCTTTTGTTATTCCATTCTTTATTATACTCAGTTGGTTAAAACTTTGACTTCTATACTCCATGAAATTAGTGGAATATCTTTGATATTTGCGCTTCATCTAGTATCTTTTCATGGAAATATTCTTCTGAGCATTCTTGAATTTTACTCTACAAATCAGTATCATGTTGACAATTTGGACGTTATTAGTTCCTAGATAAATTAATTCTTGAACTTGTTTTATTGAATTCTTATATCACTGTCATCATCCTCATGTTTATATTATGTTGAAAGTCATATGTGGCCTGTAGTGCATAGATGGACTTGGTATGATTATGACCGAGGATTATTCGGTGTAATCATGACCGTAATGTTACAAATGATGTGGTAAAAGTTATCATTGGCCCGTAGTGCATTGATGGACACTTGTTGGCATGATCATGACCATTAATGAATACACGAATGTCCTTGGCTGTAGTGCATGGATAATTTGTGGTCATGATACTAAAGAATATCATTGGCCATAGTGCAGGGGTGATTCGATGATGTGGATTATTTATTAAGCTGAGTCTCAATGATAAAAGTCATGAAAAACCTTTTAAATCATAGAAGATAGTAGATTTTATTCTCTACTTGACTCTTCTAATGCATTGCTTTTTCCGCTGCAGTTAAACTTGATGTTTATTATATTTTATCAGTTTAACACTGTTGAAGGCTAATGATAATTTATTCTACATTATCTTAGTCATAATATTTCTTACTGGGCTAGTTGAGCTCACCCTTTCTTTCACTGTTCTCTTCATGATATGAGAATATAGCTGGGACGAGTCGGGGAACGGAGTGATGGACCAGATGATAGTATTAGTAGTCCTCACTATTCTGTTAAATAGTGTGACAATAATTGTAATGAGGACTCCTTTTGAGTTTGTATACTCTTAGTAGACAATATTTGTATTCAAACTCACAGTTTATGTTTTGTCATATTGTACACGACAATTGTATTATTAAGTTGTATTTGAATTCTGTACGATGTATCTGGCGACTCAAGATGGATGATGTATACCTAATTTTTGGGGAATCACAACATATATAATACATCATACACTAAAACTTTAAAGCAGTTCATCATCAAGTTCACATAGCAAAAAGGAACTCAAAGACTTGCCTTTACTGGCGTTTTACCAACACGTTAATACTTCGCGTCCTTGCATAACCTACATTGTATGTGAGATTGATAATAAATAAAATCAATACTCAATCTCATGGTCAAATTTATTCTAAGACCTTACTTTATCTTATTATCCTTTATAATGTCTTTATAGACATCTAACTATTTTATATGCAACTCGGTTTTATTTTTATTTTCATCACCACACATGCTAGACTATCTCACTTGTAGTTTAATGTGCGTATATCACACCATTTTATTATACCACTTTGGTTTCAAAAATGCATATTCAACACATTGTTTACATGTTTAATTTTCCTTCAAAAATCAAAAATTTCCCTTTTCGATTTCGTTCCATTATTATTATTGTATTATCATCTTTTCATACTCAGATATCCAATATTAGCCATTAGTTAGACACTATGTATACCAAAGTTTAGAAACACTATTACTCTTAGGTATTTTATCGAGCACGTTATATGCACACATTAACTTATCTCAACTCTTGATCTTAAATGGTTAATTATGCATAGAATATGATAACACATATCTATACTCATTACATATGTCAAAACATATTTTTAATCATCAAAATATACCATCACCCAAAATCTAAATCAAAACAGAATTATAAAACTCATCTTCACAATTTCTTTAACAAAATGTTGTTTTCATTTTTAACGTAACTCCTTTGTTACATGTCTATTTTTGTTCCTTCTTATATAGAATTAACCCTTACTCAGTGTACTACAGCCTCATCTAGGCCTTAAAGTCAGACCCTTGTCCATCTAAACCAGATTCTGCAATTCATCAACTAGTCTAGAAAATTTCATTTTCTGGACATCCTTACTAAACAATTTATTTTTGACATGATCCGGTCCATAAAATGGCTCACTCTCGGGAATCTGGCTAGTAAACTTCCATATCTACAACATTTCAGTTTAAAGTTTCTTCAGATTCAAAACACACGAATTTATATGAATTTTTCAAAGTCGAAACCGTAATGCTTTTGATTTTCTAGTGCGTATTATTTTCCTTCGACCAAATTAAAAAGACATTGCAAGAAATCTACAAAGAGTTTTCATGTGATTTCACTTTCAGAATATAGCTTACTTCCATATCTTTGATTTGATATAAGGCTCACTTTCTAACTAATTATACCCAAAGAGGTATGAATTTCACAAGATCTGTCCACAATTACTCAAAACCTACGAATTTTGTTCTTCAAATTTTCTTTCCATTTCATTTTCTTTCTTGAATCATCTTGTTTGATTCTTTATAATCCAAGATTAAACCAATACAAACAAGATTAAGCATGATCTACTACCCTAGAAAATAAATCTACCCAAAAAAATTCAAGGATTAAATAAGAGTTTAGAAGTTACCTTCTTCTAGCTTCTTCTTCTTCTTCTTCTTCTTCTTCTTCTTCTTCTTCTTCTTCTTCTTCTTCTTCTTCTAGCTCATCTCAATTCCTCTATTTCTCTCTTCCACCAAGACTCTTGCTATAAAAAAACTCTAGGATTTCTTCTTGTGTAACTCCTCATTTGGGTAATAGTTATGTTAATAATTAATATAATAGTAACCCCCACTAATAACATAAGGCTTATGTTACAAAACTCTTACATGCATGGCCAATATCACATTAAGCCTTCTTAGTAGCATAACCTCACTTTTCCATCATTAGTTAAGCAATCCAATGGTTAGGTTATTCATTATATACTATTATTACTTTACTATGACATATAACATTTTTAATGTCATACTTCAAAATTTTAAAATTATTTTATTAGTAAAATCAATAAAACTTTAATAATAAAATGCACATCAATTATAAAATTATCTATCAAATTATAACGCTTAATTAAATGAAGCCATAACAACCAACATCAAATATTTATTATTCAATAAATAAATCAACTAAAATATTTATCTAACTCAAACAAATATTTTAATTAATTATAAAAATCACATTCGTTATATTTTTCCCTCCTTATTAGGATTTCGTCCTCGGAATCACCGAAATCTCCCTTACCTAGTTTTCATCTCATCTCTTTTAGAAGTCTATTGTAGAACAACTTCACGCAATACCTTAACATATGTTTTATATTTTCTGTTCCTCTCAATAATTCTTGAAAGTTTTTATTTCATAACATTTACTTAGACTTAACTATATTATGAGTATTATACATTCTTTAACCCATCCATTATCTTTTATTCAACTTATAAACATTCGGGATATTACATTCACCCATTCTTCTAAGAATTTCATCCTCGAAATTTTATTTATTAATCTTCATTCATTCGATTTATCAAAATAGATTTTGTGTTACTCTTCATTTATTCATTGGGTTCTATGACAAAAATCCCTCCTCTAAGGATCCTCCCATCATCACCATAATATTCACATCTCATTCTTCGAAGAACTTCATATTCTCTCAAGATAATTCATCTCTTTCTTTATTTAGTTTGTTTACGGATTTATATAGTTTTCTCAATTCTCCCATCACCATATGTCATATTCTCCAACTTTTCTTTTCTAAGGAATACTCTCCTTTTCACTTCCATCTTGCAGAATAACAAGAATCTTCGACAATTATTCAATAATTGGGAAGTACTATGAATAACTCAGGAATTTAAAAGATTCCAAATCATGTTGAGGGGTCATAAGACCTTGAACTCTTCTCTAGGTTTAATATTTAACTCTTCCAAGTACTCTAGGTGATCAGTCTATCGTTCCCCTACGTCGTGCACAACGTATTACATCTTAACATCGTAACAAGTATATACGTTCTTTCAAAATCATTATCTCCGATAACATGTCCCCTTTTTATAGGGTTGTTCACCTCAGCTTCTTAACGCATGAATCCGCACCAATAAAATTTAGTTTGGCATAGTTTGACAAAGAACGCTTGAATTTCATGAACATCTTTCAATATTCGTCTAGCTGAATCAAGTAGCATAGACTTCTAGCAATAACTCGGACATCAATCGAAATATATATATTGTGACGCCCCCAAAATAGGTATACATCACTCATTCTAAGTCGCCAAATACATGGTACAGAAACAAATACAACTTCAGTAATACAATTGTCGTGCAAAATACGACAACACATATACTGTGAGTTTGAATACAAATATTGTCTAATAGACAGTATACAAACTCAAAAGAAGTCCTCATTACAATTATTGATACACTATTTTACAAAATAGCGAGGACTACTAAAAACACTATCTTGAATAATCACTCCATACCCCGGCTAGTTACTGCTAAATTCTCTCCTCCTGAGAAGAACAATGGAACAAAAAGGAAAAGGGTGAGCTCAACTAGCCCAGTAAAAAATATTATGACTAAGATAATATATAACAAATTATCATTAGTCTTCAACAGGGAAAAATCTGATAAAATATAATACACAACAAGTTCTAGATCAACAATCTGCAATGAAATGAAGAATCCATTAGAAGAGTCAAGTAGAGAAAGAATTCTACTATCTTCTAAGAATTAAAAGTCCATCATCAATATTTTAACCCTGTAACATCAATCAATATACATCTTGAATCAAATATTCATCTTTGCATTATAAGCCAAAGATATTCATTTGTATCACCAGTTGGTCATGTCCATCTCAACACATTAGTTCGTTTTTACTTACTGGGCCAAAGATATTCATCGATTAATCATTCATCTTTTGCACTACATGCCAAAGATATTCATAGAATATCATCATTTAGGACCGAGGATGATGAAAAATATCTTAAAGAAAACGAATCCAGTGAGACAAAAAGACAAATATTAGGGATTCGTATTATAGTTTATCCAAGTTCAATAATACTCAACAATAACCAATTATGAAGCAAAATTCAAAAATAAAGATCAAAACATGGATACAATCAAAGATAGTAACCATAATAGACATCTTGGACAAAAAGGAGAAAATTTCATTTTTTTGGTGAATAGTGCCATTTACGTGAATAGTGTTGTATACGTGAAGAGTGTCGTATACGTGAATAGTAACCCCGACACTAAAAGGTAGAAATTCCACAATAAAATTCATACCAATATTTCGGTATAATGATATTGAAAGAATAACATCATTATGAAAAATAACATCCCTTACCTCAAAATAACAGTATTTCTGATCGGAATATCGGATGTAAAGCTGAAGGAAACTTGCACTGAATAGAAACTCTCAAAGTATCTAAATACTCACAAAAATATGCTCGACAATATAGAGAGAGAAAACTTATGTTTCTGGTGTGATTTTCAATTCTAACTTAAGCGCCTATTTATAGGAAAATGCTAGAATGCCAAAGGAGATTTAAATAATAAATTAATATTATTTCTAAAATCAATTCTACGCATCCTTTGTTAATTAAGCTAGCATGCCAATTCTGAAAAAATTTCAGCAGCCCACATGTTTTAAAAATCAAAAGTGGGTCCCACCCTTAATTTGAATAAAAATATTAAAACTCCGAAACTTCAATAATTCATAATAAATAGCCCTTTTATCAGAAAAATTCGAATCTCATGTGTTTTCCTTAGGAAATTTAATTCTCTACAACTTTGTAGAAGAAAGTTTTTCAAAATTCCAATCAAAAAATACCCGAGATCCATATACGGACGATTTTCAACACCTCTATTCCGACAAAATACTGATAAAATACCTCAGTATTTATTCCTTCATTTATATCCACATAAAATAAATATGTCCATCATTTATATCCACATAAAATAAATATTTTCTTATCATATAAATCAATAACTAATTATTCACAAATAATATTACAGAATCATAATTATGACAACCAAGTCGTTCCTAGGAAAGAGGGGGCTTTTCGATAAGGATTTCTCCTTATTGGCGCACAATTAGGTGACCAAACCCCTTTCCTAGACCCTTAGACATTGCCAATAATGCTATCTAATAATATTATTCAAATAATATGAATTATTGATCTGATAATGGAGATACTGTGCAGTGACAATTATTGAACAACAATAATATAAAATATCAACGCAACAATTATTGAATCAATAAAATAAAATATTGAACAATAATTACTGTAACAATTATTGAGTAGTGTCTTCTTACATAAGAATCAATAATTCAAAATCTTTGTCGCAATACTGGTAAAGCACTCTTTGTGCCACCACGCCATTCATCGTATTTAAACCACAGGGTATTCCAACAGTGTTAACGGTGATAACTACACCGTTATTTATAAAAACTCAAACTTGTCATTTTCTTCATCCGACCATTTTTCATTATGGGGCCAACAAATGGCTGCGCCTCGTATGAATATTTCCCGACAGAAAGAATATTTTATAATCACTTTCTTAATTTGCAAAATTTGCACATTTCTCCCATAACCAAAATATTATATCAAATTAACACTTTATTATTCACAATAATAAATAGAGGGAATTTGATTTTATTTATTAAAAAGATGGGGTCTTACAACCTCCCCTCCTTATGAAATTTCGTCCTCGAAATTAACATACGTACCTGGTGTTTCAAAAAGGTGAGGATACCTCGCTTTCATTTCTGATTCCAACTCCCACATCATTTCTTTAATAGCATGGTTTCTCCACAAAACCTTAACTTTTGGTATAACCTTTGTGCGTAGGACATGCTCTTTCCTATCCAAGATCTTAACATGTACCTCCTCGTACGTTAAATCTTCGGCTATCTCATCCGGTTCTAACTCAATAATGTGGTTCGGGTCTTTCACATATTTACGAAGCATAGATATGTGAACACGAGACATTCTTTGAGGTAATGAGAGTCTATAGGCCACATTTCTTATTCGGGTCTTTCACATATTTACGAAGCATAGATATGTGAAAAATATTATGAACACGAGACATGTTTGGAGGTAATGCCAGTCCATAGGCCACATTTCCTATTCGGTCAAGAATCTCAAAAGGACCAACAAATCGTGGATTGAGCTTTCCTCTCTACCCAAATCTTGTAACTTCCTTCCATGGTGCAACACGTAACAATACATGATCCCCAATATTAAATTCCACGTCTTTTCGATGAAGATCTGCATAACTCTTTTATCGATCATGTGCCATTTGTATACGTTGTCGAATCGTTTGGATCTTTTCTGTAGTCATGCGTACCAATTCTGGTCCCAACAATGTTGCTTCTCCCACCTCATCCTAGCATACTGGAGAGCGACACTTTCATCCATACAATGCTTCAAATGGAGACACACCTATACTTGCCTGACAACTGTTGTTGTAGGAGAATTTCACCAATGGTAGGTACTTATCCCAACTCCCTTTGAAATCTAGGACACAGAGTTTTAATAGATATTCAAGAGTTTGAATAGTCATCTCTGATTTCCCATCCGTTTGAGGATGGTATGCCGAACTGAATCGTAAATCTGTGCCCATAGCTTTCTGCAAGCTATGGATACTGGCATGCCATGCAATCTTACAATCTCATTCGTGTAAATATGAGCAAGACGTTCAAGGGAATAAGTCTCCCGTATAGGCAAGAAATGAGCAGACTTGGTTAATCTATCAAAAATAACCCAAATCGCATCTATGCCTTGAGAAACCTTGGAAAAACCCGTAACAAAATCAATAGTAATGTGTTCCCACTTCCATTTTGGAATCTCAAGTGGTTGCAATGGACCCTTTGGCACTTGATGCTCTGCCTTTACACGTTGACAAGTTAAACACCTCGAGATAAACTCCGCGATCTCTCTTTTCATATTTCTCCACCAAAATGTATGTCGAAGATCATGATACATTTTGGTACTCCCAGGATGGATTGCAAATGGTGTGTTGTGTGCCTCCATCATGATTCTATACTTTAAGTCAGAATCGTTAGGAACACAAAGTCTGGAGGTGACTCAAAGTATTCCTTTTTCATCAATTCTTGCTTGTAGAATAACTCCTTCTTGCACTTTCTTCTTCATACGCATTAGCTCCATGTCCGTAGCTTGGGCAGTTTTAACTTTATCGATTAAAGTTAGTTCTACTCATATATTTGATATCATCACGTGGGAACTTGGAGACTTTACCTCTATCTCCATCATTTGCAAGTCATACCAAATGGACCTTTGTGTTAACAACATTGCACTCGTACCCGTATATGATCTTCTACTCAATGCGTCAGCTACCACGTTTGCTTTTCCAAGATGATATTAGATGGTATGGTCGTAATCTTTCAACAACTCGAGCCAACGTCGTTGTTGCATAGTGAGTTCCTTTTGGGTGAAGAAATATTTGAGGCTTTTATGATCTGTATAGATCTCCACTTTCTCCCCATACAGGTAGTGTCTCCAAATCTTTAACGCAAAAATGACTGCTGCCAACTCCAAATCATGAGTAGGACAATTCCACTCATATTCTTTGAGTTGTCGCGAGGCTTAGGCTATGACTTTCCCATGTTGCATAAGAACACATCCTAACCCTTTGGCTGTAGGATCGATGTAGATAACAAATCCATCTAAACCAGATGGTATTGTTAGAACAGGTGCCGAAATTAGTTTTCTCTTGAGTTCTTGAAAACTCTTCTCATAATCCTCGCTCCAACCGAATTTTGTATCTTTACGAGTCGGCTGAGTTAACGGAGTAACGATTTGAGAAAATCCTTCCACGAATTTCCGATAATAATCAGCTAAGCCCAGAAAGCTATGTACTTCGGTCACCGACTTCGGTTGCTCCTAACTTTGTATGGCTTCAATCTTTGTCGGGTCGACAGATACTCCATGTTTTGACACCACGTGCCCAAGGAATGCTACTTCCTCAAGCCAGAACTCGAATTTCTTCAACTTGGCATATAGCTTATTATCACGAAGCCTTTGCAGTACCAGCTTCAAATGGCGCTCAAGATCTTCAAGGCTTTTGGAATAGATGATGATGTCATCAATAAAGACAACAATGAACTGATCCAAATATTCTTTGAATACTCGGTTCATCATATCCATGAAAGTAGCAGGAGCATTAGTCAATCCAAAAGACATGACTAAGAATTTATAATGCCCGTACCGAGTTCTGAAGGCAGTCTTTGGAATATCCTCAGTTTTAATCTTCAGCTGATGATATCCAGAACGAAGATTGATCTTTGAAAAGAATTGTGCTCCTTGCAACTAGTCGAACAAGTCATCAATGTGAGGTAGCGGATACCTATTCTTGATAGTGACATGGTTTAATTCTCGGTCGTCAATACAAAGTCGCATACTCTCGTCTTTCTTCTTTACAAATAACATAGGAGCACCCCAAGGAGATGTACTAGGATGAATGAAATCGATGTCCAACAACTCTTATAGTTGGACCTTTAACTCCTGAAGTTCAATAAGAGCCATTCGATATAGGGTTTTAGAAATGGGCTTTATACCAGGTTCAAGGTCAATAAATAATTCAACTTCACGTTCTGGGGGTAGACCGGGAAGTTCTTCAGGAAATACGTCAGGAAATTCACTAACAACAGAAATATTATTCAAATCTGACGTGTTTTTGTTCAAGTCCGTGACATGGGCTAAGAAAGCTTGACATCCATTTTTCAATAAACGAATAGCTTTATGGCTTGATATGACAGTGATTGATTTTAGTGGTCTGGTTGTTTGACTTCGCATAAAAGGCTGATTAGGAATATGAAAACTAACAACCTTACAAAAATAATCAATTTTAGCATGATGAGTGGTTAACCAATCAATCCCTAAAATCACATCAAATGTAAGAATTTTCAACGAAATAAGATCAGCAGGTAATGTGATTGTACCAACTTGAATCAAGCAAGATTTATAAACAGTAGATGTAATAAAACTGTCTCTGAACGGAGTCTCAACAGATAAGTCAAGGTCTAACTTCTTCAGAGTCAAGTTTAAACGTTGAGCACAAGCTGGAGAGATAAAAGAATGGATAGAACCAGTATCTAATAATAAGGTATAAATTTCGCAAGAGTTTATGATTATCTTACCCGTGATCACCTTGTTTGGGTTCCTCGCATTTTTGGGCGATCCACGACAAACGCCTTCTTCCGGGAACCAAACTTTGACTTGTCTGGGATAGCCTTTGGAGTCACCATCCCCATTGAACTTGGTTTCACAACTAGACAATCTCTAGATGTATGACCTTCCTTTCCACAGCTTATATGAGACATTGGATTGTTGTGGGCGGGTTTGATTTGATGTGTCCCTCTTTCCCGCATTTATAACAAACGACCGGTGCTCGTTCTCCTCCCCTAGAATCAGTTGATGTTTGTGCTGACGTCTTTACGTTGTCATTGTTTTACCTTCTTTTTTGAAATCTCCACCCGACTCGCTTCTTCTATTTTCACGGACACGATTACTACCAGAGTGGTTACCGCTTTTGTCCGAATGTTTTCCTCTCTGCTGTTTTTCATTGCTCCGATGACTGTCACCACCGGTATAACCCTGGTTGTGGTCCCTTGGTTGAACACACTCATTATCTTGCTCTAATTATTGAGTCATGTTTACAACATCTGAATATAAAGAAAATTTATGAGAGATAAAATATTGTCGAATCTCGGGTTTTAGACCTCTCAGGAACATCATCGTCATTCGTTCCTCATTCTCTAACAAATGAGGTAAAAACCTGGATAACTCTGCGAAATTCGCCTCGTACTGGGACACCATCAGGTTGTTTTGTTCCAGTCTGATAAACTCTACCTCCTTCATAAGACGAATACTTTCAGGAAAGTACTTGTCATTAAACAGTTTCTGAAACGTTTCCCAAGACATGTTGAGTGCGGCAGGCTGGGTACGCTTCACAGATTCCCACCAGTAATATACCTCTCCGCGAAACATAAAGGTGGCAAATGGAACCTTTTGTTCCTCTGCGCATCCCAAGACATCGAATATCTTGGTAATTTGTTTGACCCACGTTTCCGCCTTAATCGGATCCGGCTTTCCTGCAAATTCTGGTGGTCCCAACTCTTTGAACTGATTGGATGTGACAAGCCGCGCATTGCTATCATTTCCACCCGTATTTTGTACACGAGTCTCCCTTGTCTGGTTTTGCATGAACTGCAAAAAGCTTCTAAACATCCCATCATTCATCATTTTTTCGGTAGTGTTGTTTACAGGAGGAATATTGCCTTCCTGTTGCACGTTCCCCTGGGTGGTGATTAAATGTGTCTCCACTTCTTATTCGCTCCATTGTTAATATTTCTAGTTTCCATTCTCAAATACTACCACAAAACAAGGGTTAATTGAAATGTCACATATTATCCCTATACTCTAACCGACCAAATAAATACCAAATAAACTTAGTCAGGTCATACTAGCGAAGGAATTCCCCGTCTCTCCCCTCCTAGTTCTTGTCTCACATCTCAGCCAGGGATCATATCCCTAAGCTTTGATACCAACTGTGATGCCCCCAAAATAGGTATACATCACCCATTTTGAGTCGCCAAATAATGGTACAGAAACAAATACAACTTCTATAATACAATTGTCGTGCAAAATTCGACAACACATATACTGTGAGTTTGAATACAAATATTGTCTAATAGACAGTATACAAACTCAAAAGGAGTCATCATTATAATTATTGATACACTATTTTATAAAATAGTGAGGACTACTAAAACAACTATCTTGAATCATCACTCCATACCCCGGCTAGTTCCTGCTAAATTCTCTCCTCCTGAGAAGAACAATGGAACAAAAACGAAAAGGGTGAGCTCAACTAGCCCAATAAAAAAATATTATGACTAAGATAATATATAATAAATTATCATTAGTCTTCAACAGGGAAAAATCTGATAAAATATAATAGACAACAAGTTTTAGATCAACAACTGCAGCGGAAACAACAATCCATTAGAAGAGTCAAGTAGAGAAGGAATTCTACTATCTTCTAAGATTTAAAAGTCCATCATCAATATTTTATCCCTGTAACATCAATCAATATACACCTTGAATCAAATATTCATCTTTGCACTACAGGTCAAAGATATTCATTTATATCACCAGTTGGTCATGTTCATCTCAACACCTGTTCATCTTTGCACTACGGGCCAAAGACACACCCGTATTTTGTACACGAGTCTCCCTCGTCTGGTTTTGCATGAACTGCAAAAAGCTTCTAAACATCCCATCATTCATCATTTGTTCGGTAGTGTTGTTTACAGGAGGAATATTGCCTTCCTGTTGCACGTTCCCCTGGGTGGTGATTAAATGTGTCTCCACTGTCTTATTCGCTCCATTATTAATATTTCCAGTTGTCATTCTTAAATACTGCCACAAAACAAGGGTTAATTGAAATGTCACATATTATCCCTATACTCTGACCGACCAAATAAATACCAAATAAACTTAGTCAGTCATACTAGCGGAAGAATTCCCGCCTCTCCCCTCTAGTTCTTGTCTCACATCTCGGCCAGGATCATATCCCTAAGCTTTGATACCAACTATGACGCCCCCAAAAAAGGTATACATCACCCATTTTGAGTCGCCAAATACATGGTACAGAAATAAATACAACTTCTGCAATACAATTGTCGTGCAAAATATGACAACACATATACTATGAGTTTGAATACAAATATTGTCTAATAGACAGTATACAAACTCAAAAGTCATCATTATAATTATTGATACACTATTTTATAAAATAGTGAGGACTACTAAAACAACTATCTTGAATCATCACTCCATACCCCGGCTAGTTCCTGCTAAATTCTCTCCTCCGGAGAAGAACAATGGAACAAAAAGGAAAATGGTGAGCTCAACTAACCCAATAAAAAATATTATGACTAAGATAATATATAACAAATTATCCTTAGTCTTCAACAAGGAAAAATCTAATAAAATATAATAGACAACAAGTTTTAGATCAATAACTGCAGCGGAAACAACAATCCATTAGAAGAGTCAAGTAGAGAACGAATTCTACTATCTTCTAAGATTTAAAAGTCCATCATCAATATTTTATCCCTGTAACATCAATCAATATACACCTTGAATCAAATATTCATCTTTGCACTACAGGCCAAAGATATTCATTTGTGTCACCAGTTGGTCATGTTCATCTCAACACCTGTTCATCTTTGCACTACGGGCCAAAGATATTCATCAGTTAATCATTCATCTTTGCACTACAGGCCAAAGATATTCAGTAATATCATCATTTAGGACTGAGGATGATGAAAAATATCTTTAAAAAAATGAATCTAGTGAGACAAAAGGACAAATATTAGGGATTCGTATTATAGTTTATCCAAGTTCATAATACTCCATAATAACCAATTGTGAAGTAGAATTCAAAAAAAAAGATCAAAACATGGATACAATCAAAGATAGTAACCATAATAGACATCTTGGACAAAAATGAGAAAATTCCATTTTTCGGTGAATAGTGTCGTATTCGTGAATAGTGCCGTACGCGTGAATAGTGTCGTATACGTTAATAGTAACCCCGACACAAAAAGGTAGAAATTTCACAATAAAATCCATACAAATATTTCGGTATAATGATATTGAAAGAATAATATCATTATGAAAAATAACATCCATTACCTCAAAATAACAATATTTCTAATCTAATATCTGATGTAAAGTCAAGAAGAAACTTACCCTTGAATAGCAACTCTCAAAGTATCTAAATACTCACAAAAATACGCTCGACAATATAGAGAGAGAAAACTTATATTTCTGGTATGATTTTCAATTCTAACTTAAGCGCCTATTTATAGGAAAATGCTAGAACGCCAAAGGAGACTAAAATAATAAAATAATAATATTTCTTAAATCAATTCTATGCATCCTTTGTTGATTAAGCTAGCATGCCAATTCTGAAAAAATTTCAGCAGTCCACATGTTTTAAAAATCAAAAGTAGGTCCCACTCTTAATTTTAATAAAAATATTAAAACTCCGAAACTTCAATAATTCATAATAAATAGCTCTTTTATCAGAAAAATTTGAATCTCGGGTGCTTTCCATAGGAAATTTAATTCTCTACAACATTGTAGAAAAATGTTTTTCCAAATTCCAATCAGAAAATACCCGAAATCCATAAACGGACGATTTTCAACACCTCTATTCCGACAAAATACTGATAAAATACCTCAGTATTTATTCCTTCATTTATATCCACATAAATAAATATATCCACATAAAATAAATATTTCCTTATCATATAAATTAATAACTAATTATTCACAAATAATATTACAGAATCACAATTATGACAACCAGGTCGTTCCCATGAAAGAGGGGGCTTTCCGATAAGGATTTCTCCTTATTGGCGCGCAATTAGGTGACCAAACCCCTTTCCTAGACATAACTTCCTTAGACATTTCCAATAATGCTATCTAATAATATTATTAAAATAATATAAATTATTGATCTGATAATGGAGATATTGTGCAGTGACAATTATTGAACAACAATAATATAAAATATCAACGCAGCAATTATTGAATCAATAAAATAAAATATTGAACAGTAATTATTGTAACAATTATTGAGTAGTGCCTTCTTACGTAAGAATCAATAATTCAAAAATACTGTGCAATACCGTGTGCTACTATGCCACCACGCCAGACATTCTTATTTTAACCACCGGGTATTCCAACGTTGTTAATTCAGAATAACTACTGACGTTATTTATAAAAACTCAAACTTGTCGCTTTTCTTCATCCGATCATTTTCACGTTATGGGGAACACAAATGGTTTGGTAGTTCAAATGCATTTAATATTCAAACGGAAAGAATATTCCACGACTAAACGAATATTCCCCGACACAATGAATATTTTATAACCACTTACTTATTTTGCAAAATTTGCACATTTCTCCCATAACCAAAGTATTATATCAAATTAACACTTTATTATTCACAATAATAAATAGAGGGAATTTGATTTTATTTATTAAAATGATGGTGTCTTACATATTATATATATATATATATCCATATTATTTTTAACCAACTCAATTAGTATACCTTTCTTAGTTTAAAGAAAACTAAATAAAAACTTTCTATGACGTCATGATACCGTACCATCTCAAACATTCATTTGATGTGGATACGGTTTCCCGTATTACGAAACTTACTTTGTCTTTAAGTGTTCGTAACCTTTTGTTAACTTTTAATTGTTGAACTTAAGGTTTTAAATCATCATTTAAGATGTTACTTTAAGTTTAAATAAGGTCATACTTCACCTTCAATCAACTTACATTTCTTTTATGTTTATATATATTCCTATCTACCTTTGGTGTAGGACTGGCGCTGCGGCGCCGTGTCCTTTTTTAATTGATGCACTGCAGCGCATAACTCTAGTAACTAGGATCCGGTTCTGGTGTTGCAATGCCCCAAATCCTTCACTGGGCGGCGCTGCGGCGCCTCCCTTAAACCTCTGAATTTTTTTTTAATTTCTTAAGCCACTCATTCCCGAGCTCGAAACTTGTTCGTTTTAGCTCGGAATTAGTTCATTCAAAAGTTGTTATCTCATATATCTCATATAATATGATTTCATTCGGACAAAATAAGTTTTAGAATCCGTTAACAATAAATTTACTGTTTAAATTTTCTATTATGCATTCGATAAACATTCATAAACGTTCATAGTTTGTTTCTTCATTTTAAGTCGGAATTCGACCATTCTTGAGTTCACGAATCTTAAATGCGAAGTTCTACTATATGTTATCGAATACTAAGGTTTCTAAGTTGAACGATGACTTTTGACTATCGATTCGAAAATCTTACGATTTTGATAATTATCGTATAATCTCATAAATTTCGCCATAACTTTGTTACTCGAGATTTTTACTCCATTCAAAATGGATTCATTCCATTATTCAAACATCTATCATCCTAAACAAGCATATAGCATCTAATCCTATACACGATAGTTTTAAACTTGTTCATCAACAACATGTGCTAAGTTTTCATGTTTTCTTCATCACTTCTTACATATTTGGTTATGATTCCACTTGTACAATGGTTATTAATGTTTAATCCACTAATAAACATCCTTATTACTCCTTATGAGACATGATCCACCAATAATCACTTCTCTATCAAAATTCAAATTGAAGAGATGAAGATTAACGGTTCAAGTTTCATTACCTTTTGCGTTATTGGCGTTCTTGAGTTTTAGCTAACTCTTTCTTCTCTTTGATCACTTGCAAATGCTCTCTTTTATCTCACAATAATAGCTCTAGATGTTGGTGAAATCAAACAACCAACAAATAAAGACACCTCTTTCTTATTTATAAAATTACAAAGTGGGGGGGGAAATGGTCAAATGGTCCCACCTCCTTACTATTCCCACCTCCACAACCAAACTTCCAAAGAAAGCTATCCCACCTCCTTTTTGACTGGCTATGACTCATTATGGGGGGCCCACATGGGTTTCCCCATGGGTTTTACCCATCTGGTGACCCAACGGTTCTTATTTTGGGCTTAGGTTTAATTCAATTCGGGCCTAACCTTGGGCTTGAATTAAATTATCTTTGGGCCTTGATTAAGTTTGTCATTGGGCCTAAATCATCTTTTCACTTGGGCTTGCCAATGTTCACATTCAATCTTTACTTCTCCATTAATAATTGTTTGTGCTTTTAACGTATTATGCTCGTATTCTTCTCGTATAATAGTTCATATAACATTCATCTTATATGTTGTGTTATCTTTCGTATATACTTATACAATACCTTGTATTATACTAATATTCTTTCCCCGTATAATAACCTTTCTATTATACTTAATCATTATTTATTCAAATCTTCACTTTTCTTAACATTCTCGAATTGAGTACGCAGATGAAAAACTGTGTCTGTCATAACTAAATTATTATTAGATAATCCATCTCTCCTTAAAATTCTATCATTATGTATTTTCGAAAATTTTAAAAATAATTCCCGAGCAGAAATGGATGAATAGTGTTTTTGGAGAATTTCTCGAAAAGCTTTAATTTTATCTTGGAAATTCACACACTTTATTTCTAGTACTTAGCTAGAATACTACGATCATACATCTCTTCTAGGTTATAAAATGACATTCATCTCGCTTACTCGTTATAAATAACATATACTATAATTTTATTCATATATATTGAAATAAAATTAATTTACATTATAATCCAATTTTCTTGGTTGTTACAGCAAGCTCATGATTGGCAGACTAGCACAATGCAACTGACCAACTGCAAAAACATTCAACATGATTGTCCAGGATGCAGTAGCTACAAAGGACGTGGTGTCAAGTATAATCTCAGTCAATAACATAAATTCTCATGTATTATTTTATTTGTGTGTTAGCTATTCATTTGTGTTTGAGGAATTTGATAGTCGATTAAATTTACCCCAAGAAAGAATAGAAAACCCGTTGAACATAGAAGTTGCGAATAAAGAAGTAATCCCCGTAGATTTTGTTTACCAAAATTGTTATGCAAACCTTAGGCGTCACGAACTAAGCGTAGATTTGATTTCAATAAGATTGGGAGAGTTTGATGTGATATTAGGAATGGATTGGTTGTCCAGCCACACTACGATAATTGATTGTCAAATGAAAAGTATGAATCTGCATACTCTAAACTGGTCTAAGGTATTATTTTATGGTAGCACATCACTTAAGCAATCATGTTACCTTATGATGATGCATGCCAAGAAATTGTTAAAGAAGGGATGTGTAGGTTATCTAGCCTATATAGTGGATAATCATAAAAATGGAGTAGAGATGAAGGATATACCAGTAGTGAGAGACTTTTAAGATGCGTTTCTAGAGGATTTGTATGGCCTTTCGCTAGACAGAGAAATCGAATTCGTAATAGACTTAGTACCAAGAACTGCACCGATTTTGAAAGCCCCATATCGTATAGCGCCGATAGAAATGAAAGAATTGATGATACATGTGACGCCCACAAATCCGGGTATCTTTCAACCCGACATATGGTGCTACACGGTACTACAGTCCACACATACATTCAATTGAAAAGCCTCAAAAGAACGAATATGTCTTATATATATTCCAAACAATATTACCATTCCCCAGGTTCTTTATAACCATTATATTTGTTCCTTGTCATAATATCAAATACATTACAACATTAAACCTATACTATTACACAGACAGTTCAACGAACTACCTTAGCCTTCCCTTTATCCTTACTAGGTCCTTCAGTCCGTTCGGTCTTAACTGCATTGATATGGTTCAAGCAAGAATGAGCATAACTAGCTCATCAAGTATAACAAATTCATTTAACAATATGCTTGAAACATACAAATCGTATATCTTCAATAACTGAACAATAGTTATGAAGTACTATCGATAATTAAAAATAGCACTTCTTTTTTCTTTAAAACGTTTCACAATGCACAATATTCATTAAACATTAATATCGGTCCAAGACCTTGAGCATTTCATTCTTTCTTTGAAAGGAATAACCTGACACCAAGTCTGTAAGTTCGGCATATCTTACGAGCACGTCAAGGTGATCACCCTATAGTACTCTATGTTGTAAAACACTACTTTCTTTAAATATATGTACGTTTAAGGTTTGGCAACCTCACGTGCCTGTCGTTTGACGACAAAACATTTGTTTATGCATACTAAGTCTTCCTTTGAAAACCATAACAAAATAGTTTGGCAAAATGTAACAACTTTGATAACATTTCAATAGATTAAAAGAAATCCATAAAACATCTTTAGTCTAGCCGAAGGAATTGGCTTCGACTTCATCATACATCAATTCATGCGTAAGGTACATGAATTAGAAAGTTTGTCCAAAGAATTCGGACAAGGGTCAGAATACTTGCCTTTATCGTCTTCTACAGTCAATACAAATTGTCTTTGATTCTTTAAGGTCTCTACAATACATAATCATGTAACATACCACATTAGGTCATAATCAAACATGTATGGTTCCTAATATATCTTACCCTTCTTCTCAATCTAATCATGCTTTAGATTGTTTAACATTTGTTACGATTTATCATTTTATATTGTTCTTACGTTTACGTAATCTTTTATAATCATAACGTCATATCGTCCTTAAGGATGTCATTCCAAGTTAGTTTAAAGTTATACATTATCTTTCATTCACTTCCTTAGTCATTATGTACATAAGCATTCTTCTCTATGCCTTTCCTAGTGTTGGCACTGCGGCGCCAGCTTCCCTTATATAACTCGCATTGTGGCGCAATTTTATAGAGCACAAGCCCTGGCCTCGGCGCTGTGGTGCCATCCTTTAAGCCTTGGGCGCCAGCCACTTACTTCTACCTGTGCTACAAAAACAACTTTAATCGATTTTTTTATGCGAACTTTCTAGACTTCAAATTTGTTCGTTTTAAGTCCGAATTGGCTCGTTCAAAAGCCCTTAGCTCACAAATCACATACTCTAACTGTTCATGCAAGAATTTTTCATTTTCGAATCCGTTAACTAGGAATTCACCTTTTAGTTCATTTTTAACAAAAACGATAAACGTTCGTGAACGTTCAACGCTCGTTTCTTCGTTCTAAGTCAGAATTTGATCATTTTTGAGTCCATGACTCTAGAATACCAAATTGGACTATTCTCCATCGAAAACCAAGGTTTCCAATTTCAATGTCAAAATTTGACTTCCATTCCGAGAATTTCACGATTTCGACAATTAATGTCTAATCTCGTAAATTCCGCCATAACTTCGTTACTTGAGATTTTTACACCATTCCAAATGGATTCATTCCATTGTCACAACATGTATAATCTAAACCTATAAATGATGGTGTTAAACATGTCCATCAACAACAACATTAAACAATTTTTCCATGAATTTCAATGGTCTAAAGCTTTTATACTTTGGATTTCACTTCACATGGTTTATTAAAGTTTAAGTTCTCTAACAACCATCTTTATTCAATCTTATCATACATACTCCATCAATCCTCACTTCTCTAACAAATTACAATTGAAGAGATGGAAGATTAAGGTATAGGATCTTACCCTTGAAGTTCAAACTTTGTTCTTCTTTGAAATATGAAAGACTAACTTTTTCTAACTTATACACTCTAACAAATAAGAACTTATGTTGTTGGATGAAATAAAACAAG
Source organism: Panax ginseng (assembly GCA_020205605.1). Lineage (NCBI taxonomy): Eukaryota > Viridiplantae > Streptophyta > Magnoliopsida > Apiales > Araliaceae > Panax > Panax ginseng. The sequence continues at coordinate 46,757,613 of CM035141.1, forward strand.
TAACAAATGATCTAGCTCATCTCTTATTTATAGAAAATCCAAGGTTAGGGTAGTTAAGTCATTAAGCAATCCCACCTCCTTAATTAATCTCCTTACTATTCATTACTTGGAGTCCACAACACTTATCAATTACTTGCTCACCAAGATCACCCATGTGATCATAGGTCCCATATGGGTTGCCCCATGGGTCATACTTGCCCTATGGATCGATCCACAGATCCGGTTCTTAATTTGGGCTTTAAGTTTAATTAACTTTTAATCTAATCTTTCGAATTGTATTTAACAAACATTGGGCTTTAATATTAATAAGCATTGGGCTTTATCATAATTCAAATTGGACTTTACAACTTCCTCCCACATCCTACAAGTCCAATACACTTGGCTCAAATCCTTATAATATATTATCTACGTATTATGCCCGTATACTAACTCGTATACACATTCAATATATATAACATACCAATATTCATACATACTCATATAATACCTCGTATCATACTCGTATTCATTACCTCGTGCAATACTTACGTATCATACGATCATCGTTTACTCATTAACGATTTACTTTCCCTAACGTTCTCGAAATAAGTCCGCAGGAAAAAAACTGCGTTTGCCATAACGGAAATATTATTACATAATCCATCCTCCCTTATTATTCTATCGTTACGTATTTCTTGGAAGTTCAAAAATAATCCCCGAGCAGAAATCCTAGAATAGTGTTTTTCAGAAAATTTCTCGAAAAGCATTTTTTTCATCTTGAAAATTCAAACACCTTAATTCCCTCACGTAGCCAAAATACTACGACATTCTGACATACCTAGGTTATAGAATGACATTCATCTTGCTAACACATAATAATAACATATAATATAATTATATTCATTATTTAATTAAAAATAATTATTTTACAATAAATCTAAATTTCTCGATCGTTACATCCTTCCCCCCTTATAAGTATTTTGTCCCCATAATATCATTTTACATTACAGAAATAACTGAGCGTAATTCTTCTTTATCTTTACTTAAAGTTCCCACGTTGCTTCTTCGGCATCGTGGTTCTTCCATAACACCTTTACCGAAGGTATAACTTTGTTCTGCAGATCTTGCTCCTTTCTATAAATGATTTGAATAGGTACTTCTTCTTACGTTAAGTCCTTCTCGATATGAATAGGCTCATACTCTATTACATGCTTATAATCTGGCTTATAAGGATGTAACACATTATGTATTCGTTCTAGGTCTGGAGGTAATGCTACTACGTAAGCTACCTCTCCTACCCGTTTTAATATCTCAAAAGGTCCTATAAACCTTGGGCTTAACTTTCCCTTCTTTCCAAAGTGTATCTTTTCGTTCCACACAGATACCTTTAGAAATACGTTAGAGCCTACTTCAAATTCTTTATTCACTCGATGCGAATCCGCATATTTCTTGTGTCTGTCTTGAGCTGCCACGAGACGCAACTGTATCAACTTGACTATATCCGTTGTCTGATGCACCAATTATGGTCCTAACATTCAGTGTTCTCCAACTTTATCCCAACACAATGGTGTTCTTCATTTCAATCCTTATAGAGCTTCGTAAGGCGGCATGCCTATGCTCGCATGATAACTGCTATTATACACAAACTCTACTAATGGTAGATGATCATCCCAACTACGCTTGAAATCCATGACACAAGATCTTAGCATATCTTCTAACGTCTGAATTGTTCTCTCACTGTCCATCGGTTTGTGGATAATACGATGTACTTAGCTTCAACTGTGTTCCCAACTGCTCTTGCAGACTCCTCCAAAAGTTCTATGTGAATCGTGGATTACAATCTGACACAATTGAAATTGGTACTCCATGTATGGAAATGACTTCCCTAACATAAAGTTTAGCTAATTGGTCTAAGTTATACTTAACCCTTATTGGCAAAAAGTGAGCCCACTTCGTCAATCGGTCCACTATCACCCAAATAGCGTCATACCACTTATGAGTAATTGGAAGTCCCACCACAAAGTCCATCGTGATATGCTCTCACTTCCATTCTAGAATCTCCAATGACTGTAACAAACCACTTGGTCGCTGATGTTCGGCCTTAACTTTTTGACAAGTCAAGCACCTACTCACATACTCTACTATTTCCATCTTCATGTTTGGCCACCAAAAACTCTGTCGAAGGTCTTGATACATCTTAGTACTACCAGGATGAATCGAGTACCTCAAACTATTTGCTTCTTATAACACATACTCCTTTAATTTCGTCTCATTTGGAATCCAAATTCTTCCTGCAAATCTTAATAATCCCACATTATCAAGACTATACTTTAAATCTTTTTCTTCAGTTAACCACTTCTTCATCTGGTCACACTCCTTAGTTCGGAGTTGCACCTCCTTGACCCTCTCTACAATGGTAGATTGAATCTCCGTTGTAAACAATCTCTACCCCGATTCACTCGGTAACTTCACCTCCAACTCCATCTTAGCCATCTCTGTTAATAACTCAGTTTGAGCCGTTAACATAGACAACTTTTCCTGACCCTTCCTACTCAAGACATCGGCCACTACATTGGCTTTTCCAGGGTGATACTGGATTTCACAATCGTAATCCTTTATCAACTCCAGTCATCTCCTTTGCCTCATATTTAACTCCTTTTGTGTGAAGATATATTTTAGATTCTTATGGTCCGTGTATATCTCACGTTTCTCCCCGTATAAGTAATGCCTCCATATCTTCAAGGCAAACACTACCGCGACCAGTTCCAGATCATGACTAGGATAAACTTGCTCATAATCCTTCAACTACCGTGATGCATACACAATGACCTTGCCATGCTGCATGAGCATGCAACCAAGTCCTCTATGCGAAGCATCGCTATAAACTACAAAATTTCCTGTGTCATCGGGTAATGAAAAAATAGGCGCTTCAATCAATCTTTTCTTCAGTTCTTGAAAACTGTCTTCACATTTCTCCGTCCACACGTATTTCACTATCTTCCTTGTCAGGTTAGTCAACAGAGTAGCTATCTTTGAAAAATCTTGGATAAATCTATGATAGTATCCCGCTAACCCTAGGAAACTCCGCACCTCAATTGGCATTTTTGGTTGTTCCCAACTCATCACTGCTTCAACCCTTGCTGGGTCTACTGAAATCCCCTCACAGTCGATAACATGACCCAAAAATTGTACCCTTTCCAGCCAAATTTCAGACTTAGTGAATTTCGCGTACAACTTCTCCTTCCTTAGTGTCTCCAATACTATTCTTAGGTGTTCAGTGTGATCTTCTGACATCTTAGAATAGACTAGAATATCATCGATAAACACTACGATAAACTTGTCCAAGTATTGTTTGAACACTCTGTTCATCATATCCATAAATGCATTTGGTGCATTAGTTAACCCCAATGACATCACCAGAAACTCGTAATGGACGTAACGAGTCCTGAATGTCGTCTTAGGTATATCCTCACTTCTAACCTTCAACTGATGATACCCCGTCCGCAAATCTATCTTAGAAAAATACTTTGCCCCTTTCAACTGATCAAAAAGATCATCGATCATGGGCAATGGGTATTTATTCTTTATCATTAACATGTTCAACTCTCGATAGTCGATACAAAGTCTTAACGATCCGTCCTTCTTTTTCACAAACAGTACCGGTGCTCCCCACGGTGAAACACTCGGTTGAATGTACTTCCTACCTAATAGTTCTTATAACTGCACCATCAACTCCTTCATCTCCACTGGCGCCATACGGTACGGTGCCCTAAAAACTGGTGTTGCTACTGGCACAATGTCTATCACGAATTTGGTCTCCCTATCCGGTGGAAAACCCGGCAATTCACTTGGAAAAACATCCGCGAATTCTTTCACTATAGGTATTTGTTCCATCATTGCTCCCACTCTCTGGGTATCAACAACATGACACAAGTAACCTACACAACCCTTCCTTAACAACTTCCTAGTTTGTGTCATGGTAAGACAACATGAACGTTCCAGCGATTTATTACCGTAAAACACTATATGAGGTTGAGCCAACCTGTGACGCCCCCAAATCCGGGTATCTTCCAACCTGACATATGGTGCTACACGGTGCTACAATACACACATACATTCAATTGAAAAACCTCAAAAGAACGAATATGTCTTATATATATTCCAAACAATATTACCATTCCCCAGGTTCATTATAACCATTACATTTGTTACTTGTAATAATATCAAATACATTACAACATTAAACCTATACAATTACACAGACAGTTCAACAGTCTGCCTTAGCCTTCCCTTTATCCTTACTAGGTCCTTCAGTCTGTTCGGTCTTAGCTTCATTCATATGGTTCAAGCAAGAATGAGCATAACTAGCTCAACAAGTATGACAAATTCATTTAACAATGTGCTTGAAATATAAAAATCGTATATCTTCAGTAACTAAACAATAGTTATGAAGTACTATCGATAATTCAAAATAGCACTTATCTTTTCTTTAAAACAATTCACAATGCACAATATTCATTAAACATCAATATTGGTCCAAGACCTTGAGCATTTCATTCTTTATTTGAAAGGGACAACCCGGCACCAAGTCCGTAAGTCTGGCATATCTTACGAGCACGTCTAGGTGATCAGCTTATAGTACTCTATGTTGTACAACACAACTTTCTTAAAATATATGTACGTTTAAGATTTGGAAACCTCGCGTGCCTGTCGTTTGATGACATAAATTTGAAAACCATACCAAAATAGTTTGGAAAAATATAACAACTTTGATAACATTTCAATAGATTAAAAGAAATCCATATAACATCTTAATTCTAGCCGAAGGAATTGGCTTCGACTTCATCAAACATCAATTCATGTGTAAGGTACATGAATTACAAAGCTTGTCCAAAGAATTCAGACATGGGTCAGAATACTTGCCTTTAGCGTCTTCTACAGTCAATATAAATTCTCTTTGATTCTTTAAGGCCTCTACAATACATAATCATGTAACATACCACATTAGGTCATAATCAAACATGTATGGTTCCTAATGTATCTTACCATTTTTCTCAATCTAATTATGATTTAGATTGTTTAACATTTGTTACGATTTATTGTTTTACATTGTTCTTACATTTACGTAATCGTTTATCAACCTTTAGTTGTAATCTTAACGCCATGTCGTCCTTAAGGATGTCATTCCAAGTTAGTTTAAAGTTATACATTATCTTTCATTCACTTCCTTAGTCATTATGTGCATAAGCATTCTTCTCTACGCCTTTCCTAGTGATGGCGTTGCGGCGCCAGCTTCCCTTTTATAACTTGCATTGCGGTCTTGGGGTTTCAGAGTGCACAAGTTCCCGGCCTCGTGGCTTGCTTTCCATCCTTTAAGCCTTTCAGGCGCTTTACTGCCATCCATCCTTGCCTTTCGTCAGTCACGCCACCACCAATTTTGTGCCATAGACAACTTTGATAGATTTTCTACTTTACGAACTTCCCGGACTTCAAGTTTGCTCGGTTTAAGTCCGAGTTGGATCGTTCAAAAGCCTTTAGCTCACAAACAACATACTCTAAGTGTTCATGCAAAAAAAATTCATTTTCAAATCCGTTAACTCATGATTCACCTTTTAGTTCATTTTTAACAAAAACGATAAACGTTCGTAAACGTTCAACGCTCGTTTCTTCGTTCTAAGTTGGAATTTGATCATTTTCGAGTCCGCGACTCTAGAATACATGTAATAACCCGATATTTTCTATATAAATAAATGAGAACTTTTGCATATAATTTTTTTTTAAAGAAGGGAATATGTGCCAAGTAATGTGAATGTATATATGTGATAAATAAAATTTATTTATTACATGAATAATTTAAAATAATTTTATTTTAGAATTATTGATCATTATAAAGTATATTCCTATAATAATTAATTTTATTGTAGAAAGCGTCTCTATTTATTTATTTTCTATGAAAATATGATTTTATCATCATTTAAATAATATATGAAATGATTATTGGAATTATTATAATAACTATTTTATTATATGAATTTTAGTTCATATTATTAAGTTAATTATTTTAACTTAATAATGTTATATATGAAAGATAAATCAGATATGGAATCCAAACCCTAATTTTAGATTTTGAGTTGGGAAGGAGAATAATAATATTATATTAAATATAATATTATTTTTCAGTGTTATAAATATATACGGTATGTGTTGGTCAATTATGGGGTATAATGCCATAACCCTTATACCGAGTTATTAAACCCTAATTGTTAAACTCAATTATGAGTTCAAGACTGAGTAGCAATGGCTTTATATGAATTATGTAGCATATTATAGAATTTTTGTAAATTAGGAAAAACCTTAATTAATATTTGAAAACCCTAATTGCTAAAATTAGAAACCCTAATTATTATTTTAGTAAATAGAATTGTTAATTTGGGAACCCTAATGATATTAAGGAACCCTAATTATTTAAACCATAATTTTCTATTAAAACCCCTAATTTTAATTAGTGTGTTTTAATTAAAATTTTATTACACTTGAATTTTAAATTTTCAAACCCTAGAAATTATTTGGGAAACCTTAAGGTTTAAAATTTAATGATTAAACCCTAGATTCAAGTACCATGGACAAGAATACCATTAAAATTGCTAACCAAATGACCAAAGTACCCTTTTTGTCCCATTCTTACATTATTGATAGCAAATCTTGGCAAATCCCCAACTCAAGATCTCCCATGTGCTCTAAAACTCAACCATGTCTGATCTATTGCCACCTTGCATCAGCCAAATTCATTGCATCAATGGATATAAGATTTGAAGAGAGAGAAAATCACAAAACAAAGCTCATTTGTTCACTTACACTTAGCCAAACTCTCTCTAGCTCAAACCCACGAAATCCAAAGGTGTTTCAATCCGCAAATCAAGCCCCACGACTTCCAATAACAGATCAGAAGCTAAGAATTAAGATTTTGTAAAGAGAGGTGCAAAACCCTAATTAGAAATCTGATCTTGAATGCCATGATAAATGTTATGATTTAATGTTAAAACATGTTGTTTATAGTGTACATAGATGATCTGGGTTGCTAGATGTTATATCCATAACATCTAGAGGCTCGGATTTGATGTTTTACAAAAAATGGAAAATTTTGTTTTTGATGTCTGCCAATGAATGTCAGACCGTCTACATCTCATCTTGTTTATGTAATTTGTTGTTTAAAGGTTTGACCATGTAGTGTGTTATGAGGTCTGTAATCAAGAACTTGTATCAGGACCAGATCATGCTTAGAATATCAGATAATCATGGTTAAAGGTCGTTGACCGACCATGACTTTCTAAAATCTGGAAAACCCATAATGTGGCCAGAACAGCCTAACTACATGTTCTTAACCTCAGATCTTTCAGTTGGTTGGTGTGTTGTTCTTTTTATTGTAATAGAATTGTAGTATGTTATATGGACTTCATATTTATGCCTTAAAATCTCCTAAACATCAAATGGATTTAACATAGTGACTGGTCAAAGTAAGTAAGGTGAACACAAATCCGGTTTTCTAGGCAACCCAGAAAACCTATGACCATGATCTCTGACAGCCTTTGACCGGCTTAGATCTACTTGACCTGCTGTTGTTATATGTGCTTTAAATAATAGATCGGTAGTATTACATGTTGGCTAAAACCTGGAACCAATAGATCACATAGAGAAAATTCAGAACGCGAGATATAAGGATCCAAAGTAGCACCCTTGTTATGTTCTTCATTTCTGGAAAACCCATAAATGAAGAACAGCCTCTGACACGATTTTTTGAGGCCTAAATCTTTTTAGCTTTATAATTTTTAAACATGATACGTGCTTGATTCATGTACCCTGATAGATACTCTACACATCCCGACATCTAGAACACACTTAACATGAACAGATTTATTGATATAAGGTCAACAAAAGTGTTGACCGGCCATGATTGAAAATTCTGGGCAGCCTAAAAACTTGATAAACAGCTCTGACAGCCACTTTGCAAGCTTAGATCTCCTTAGTGTTATGTTGTTTGGCCAAGATTGTTGTTTGATCATGTAGTCTTGCACTAGCACTACAAGATCTAACCAACAACATACCTAGAAACATCCTGGTCAGAGATTATTTCATGGTCAAACCTACCCACTCGAAATTGTCTATGAATATTCTAGGTTTCTCAAGAACACATAAGGTGACACTTACTGTCGCCAAAGGGCTTTAGCGATAGACTTATTAAAATTAATTAATTTAATTTCTAAAAATCATTTCAAAATAGAAAATAACTTCTAAAAATTACAAAAAATATTTTAAAAATTATTTTAAGTTATAGGAATTAACTTTTAATAATTTCACATATTTTTCATAAATATTAATATTTCTTTGAATATTATTGATATTCAAGTTATTTAATAAATGCATTAAATAAATTAATTAAAAATTATTTTATTATATTAAAATCATTTAAAATAATAATAAGGTATTTAATAATATTTTAAGTTATAAAACATAACTTTTAATATTTTAAGATAATTTTCATTAATTATTAAATATTATTGATATTATATTTATTTTGTAATTATATTAAATAAATTAATTAATAAAGATTTTAATATTATAAAAATCATTTTTAAATGAAAAAATAATTTAAAAATATATTAAATATAAAATAAAACTTTTGATATTTAAAGGTTAATTTCATTAATAATTTTATATTAATGATATTTGATTTATTTAATATTTATATTGAATAAATAAATTAAAAATGGTTTTATTGATTTAAAATCATTTCAAATGGATATAAATGAATTAAAAATATTTTAAGTTATAATTAATGACTTTTAATATTTTGATAAATATACATAAATACTTAAATATTAATGATAACTTATTTAAAAATGATTTTAATGTTTTAAAAATCATTTAAGGGTAATATTAACACTTTTAAAATATATTTTAAGTTATTATAAATAACTTTAATATTTTGTAATGATTTCATTAATAGTTTAATATTAATTCAATATTAATGATAATATAATTAGTTAATATTTAAATAAGTTAATAATGATTCCGATGTATGAAAAATCAAGATAAATTATAATAATTATTTAAAAATCATTATAAGTCATTTAAAAATAATATGACTGATATTTATAGTTATTGAATTACTGAATGGAGTTTTAGACTCGATAATTACCCGATAAAGCCGTCGGTACACCGAAATATTTTAAAAATTGATCTGAACTTAGTTAATTGGACTAAATACGTGTTTGTTTATGATTCAATGACTGCTAAACATATGTGACAATGTGATTAAGTTATGTGCTGACTGTAAATAGCAGTACTATGCGATATGATATATTATTCTAATCGAACGAATTATCTTATCAATGATAGGTTTCGGTATAAAAGATAAAACTAAGTTGCGTTATTGTAAGCAGCAGCTCAGGCAAGTATCCTACCTTTGTATTTACTTTATGAAATGGACATGAGTAAGAATATTTTAGAATTTTATTATTATTGTGCTAAATATTTATTATGTTCGTTAATTTCTAAATATGGTTATGCAAGTGCCCCACTTGGATAATCATTATATTTAATCACATGTTGATACCGACTTATTTATTTCTAGTATGTATATGATGACTTAAAATTTGTCTAAGCTATTCTATTCAGCTAGACATAAACTTAAAAATATTGTTGAACAAGATAGAACTTTATTGTATCCAACCAGATTGTTTTGGTTCGAATTCCCGACTAAGTATGAACATCCCGAACATGGGAAAACTTTTGTGCACCTAAGGTGGATAAGATGAACGATAATATCGTTCTTGCATGTAGTATTGATCAATATAGGGCATAACGGGTTGATCACCCCCCGTGCCTGTAAGTTATGATGGTTTACAGATGAAGTTCTGTTTAACCTTTTCGAAAATAAAAAATAATGTTCATAGTCTGTTGACTAATCTCAAGTTATAATCAGTATGTAGTTTTAAAATTTTCATATAGAAGTGATATGTTGTTATTATTGGTTCAGCTTACTTCACAACCGTTGATTCGTTGTAGAAGTGTCATTCAAAGAAAACATTTAATTCTTTCAGCTAATATATATTGTTGTTTTTACTTGCTAGGCAATCAAATGCTCATTCTTGCTTTAAATTTAAATATTTTCAGCTAAGTATGATCAACTAGAAGGTTCAGGTAAGAACAAGGGGAAAGGAAAGATGTTCGAATGAGTTTTATAATATTCTATGTAATAGTTAAAGTTTATTAAGACAATGATTTTTATTATCTATGATGTAATGAATGTATAACGGTCGCGTACCTCGGATTTAGACTTTGATATATATAAATTAAGTTTGATATTTATATTATTGTTATTATTATTAGTATTATTCCGCTCATAGAAATAGTATCGTGAAGCACCGAGTTCGGGTTTCAAGTACCTGAATTTGGGGGCATCACGGGTTGGTATCAAAGCTTTAGGGTTATAAACCTTAGGTGGGATAAAACCTTAGGCTATAACCTTAGAACAGAGGGAAACATTGAAAATACAAATAACTCATATAGAGTTTAAAAGGAGATGAATTGAATAAATTCATCGTTAAACAAAAAAAAATAACTTTTATAAAACTATTGTTTGCTATGTGTATATACTATTTACTAATCAGGATAATTTGTGTGTAGATGTCAGGTGGAAAAGAATTAAGATACCCGCAGATTATAAAGAAGGAGCCAATATCAAAGCAAATAGCTGAAATTGAGGCTCACAGTGCAAGCAACCTTGATGAGGTGGTGGTATTGGAAAAGGTAGTACTAGATCCAAAAATAGTAGAACTAACAGATAGTGATTCAGACACTAAAGTTGGAGCTGATCAAGCATCAACGGAAGTAAAGAATCTAAAGAACAAGGTTTCTTCTCTAAAAAAGTTATGGGAAATAGAAAAGCTACTGAATAACCAATTGCGAAAGGCTTTAATAGAAACTATGGAAGAACAAGATAAGCTTAAAATCCAAATTGATCAAATGGGAACCAGACACAACAAATCGGGTGTAGCTCCGAGCAAGAAAGGGAAAAGAAAGATGAAAGATCGTGACTTAGGAAATAAGAAGGATTAGTAGTTGATTATGTATGTTTGATAATGTACGTGTGTAATGCAATATTCCCAACTTTTGTGTAAGTTATTGCAGCAATTCCCGACTTTTGTGGTCACAAAGGGTTAGAAGTATGTGCTATGTTATGTAAAGTACTTTGAATTAATGAATACAAATCTATGTTTATGGAATAAGTTTTGTATAAAACTTTGTGTTACATATTAAACTTATACAATAAGGTTTAGAATGTAAGTTAAATTTATGATTTTATGTAATCAGATAATGCCGCCAAGACGTCAAACGCGAAATCAAAAGGGCAGAAGAATCTGTCAACAACGCTGAGGGACAACAGCAAGACCCGATGCAAAACTTTGCGAACATGGTAGCTCAGGCTATGCAGTAGGGAATACCAGCCGCATGGAACCTACCAGCCAATCGCTTGGCAAATTTTAAAGACTTCAAGGCAGTAGAATCACCAGAATTTAGGGGAACAGCTGACCCTATAGAAGCCCAGACATGGGTTAACGAGATAGAAAATGCATTCATAATTTCTAGGGTAGATGAGGGGCAAAAGACCGCTTTTGCCACCTATATGATGAAAGGGGATGCGAACTTTTGGTGGGAAACAAATCAAGCGAGGGCAGGAGAAGGTGTGGTAACTTGGGCTAGGTTTAAGACTTTGTTTTTTGAAAGCTACCTCTCAGCTAGCATGCAGGTTAGGATGGAGGTGAAATTTCTGGAGTTAAAGCAGGATAATATGACTGTTGCGGAGTATGCCACAAAGTTTAATGAGTTGGCTAGGTTCGCTCCGCATCAAGTTGATACGGAGGCTAGGAAGGTAAGAAGGTTCGAGCTGGAATTAAAATCCTGGCTCTACAACAAGATGGCGGTGCTGCAGATCAATACATTTGCAGCACTCATGGAAAAGGCTATCATAGCTGAGGAGGGGAGTGAGGCCATGAGCCTCTACAACAAGGAGAAGAGCAACAAAGGCAAGGCAGTAGGAGTTGTGAAGGTGGAAACTAATAGTGGGAATATGGGTGAGAAAAGAAAGGGGAATTATTTTGGGAATGTTCAGGTGAAATAGAAAGGCGTGAAGAAGCAAGTAGTTTAGTGTGGGAACTGTGGGAAGAATCACTCTGGTGAGTGTTTGAAGGGTAAGTTTGTATGTTATAAGTGCGGACAGGAGGGCCATATTTCTCCCAACTGCCCCAACCCAAGGATGAACAGTGGGTGTTTTTTGTGTGGGTATATGGAACATAAGGTGAAGGATTGTCCAAAGAGGAAAATGGAGGCATGGAGTGTAACCACAGGGAATTCAGGCAGCGGGACTATGGCGATCACATGACCGACTTCAACCAACAAAAGCAACCGCGATAGTCTTCAACATGACGGTCCAGATACTGTGGCAGCTGGGAATGGAACTCCATGTATTATTCAAATAACGTTTATTTTCATATATATATGATTTTTCTATATATAGCAAATTATGTTATAAAGAAATTTTTGAAGGAGGAATTTGAGTTCTTTTAGAAATCAAACTTCCGTTTAATCAGATAGACAAGCTTTATATGAATAGTTAAAGATTTGTTCGATCAATTATGATCGAGATCTATTTGCAATGATTGCGTAGGCTATGTACCCTTGTATTTATGAGTTTTAAAACGGTGATTCCGGGGACATAATATTTATAAGGGAGGGTGAATGTAATAACCCGATATTTTCTATATAACTAAATGAGAAATTTTGCATATAAATTTTTTTTTAAAGAAAGGAATATGTGCCAAGTAATGTGTATGTATATATGTGATAAATAAAATTTATTTATTACATAAATAATTTCAAATAATTTTATTTTAGAATTATTGATCATTATAAAGTATATTCTTATAATAATTAATTTTATTGTAGAAATGTCCTTATTATTTATTTTCTATGAAAATATGATTTTTACATCATTTAAATAATATATGAAATGATTATTGGAATTATTATAATGACTATTTTATTATATGAATGTTAGTTCAGATTATTAAGTTAATTGTTTTAACTTAATAATGTTATATATGAAAGATAAATTAGATATGGAATCCAAACCCAAATTTTGGATTTTGAGTTGTGAAGGAGAATAATAATATTATATTAAATATAATATTATTTTTCAGTGTTATAAATATATACGGTATGTGTTGGTCAATTATGGGGTATAATGCCATAACCCTTATATCGAGTTATTAACCCCTAATTGTTAAATTAAATTATGAGTTCAAGACTGAGTAGTAATGGTGTTATATGAATTATGTAGCATATTATAGAATTTCTGTAAATTAGAAAAAACCCTAATTAAAACTAGAAATCCTAATTTGCTAATTAGGAACCCTAACTGCTAAAATTAGAAACCTTAATTATTATTTTAGTAAATAGAATTGTTAATTTGGGAACCCTAATGATATTAAGGAACCCTAATTATTTAAACCCTAATTTTAATTAGTGTGTTTTAATTAAAATTTTATGAAACTTGAATTTTAATTTTTCAAAACCTATAAATTATTTGGGAAACCTAAAGGTTTAAAATCTAGTGATTAAACCCTAGATTCAAGTATCATGAAAAAGAATACCATTAAAATTGCTAACCAAATGACCAAAGTACCCTTTTTGTCTCATTCCTAAATTATTGATAGCAAATCTTGCCAAATCTTGGCAAATCCCCAACTCAAGATCTCCCATGTGCTCTAAAACTCAGCCATATCTGATCTATTTCTACCTTGCATCAGCCAAATTCATTGAATCAATAGATATAAGATTTGAAGAGAAAGAGAAAATCACAAAACAAAGCTCATTTGTTCACTTTCACTTAGCTAAACTCTCTCTAGCTCAAACCCATGAAATCCAAAGGTGTTTCAGTCCCCAAATCAAGCCCCACGACTTCCAATAACAGATCAGAAGCTAAGAATCAAGATTTTGTAAAGAGAGGTGCAAAACCCTAATTAGAAATCTGATCTTGAATGCCATGATAAATGTTATTATTTAATGTTAAAACATGTTGTTTATAGTGTAGATAGATGATCTGGGTTGTTAGATGTTAGATCCATAACATCTAGAGGCTCGAATTTGATGTTTTACAAAAACTGGAAAATTTTGTTTTTGATGTCTGACAATGAATGTCAGACCATCTAGATCTCATCCTGTTTATGTAATTTGTTGTTTAAAGGTTTGATCATGTAGTGTGATATGAGGTCTGTAATCTAGAACTTGTATCACGACCAGATCATGCTTAGAATGTCAGATAATCATGGTCAAAGGTCGTTGACCGACCATGACTTTCTAAAATTTGGAAAACCCAGAATGTGGCTAGAATAGCCTGACAATATGTTCGTAGCCTCAGATCTTTTAGTTTGTTGTTGTGTTGTTCTTTTTGTTGTAATAGAATTGTAGTATGTTATATGGACTTCATATTTATGCCTTAAAATCTCCTAAACATCAAATGGATTTAATTTAGTGACTGGTCAAAGTAAGTAAGGTGAACACGAATCCGATTTTCTGGGCAACCTAGAAAACCTATGACCATGATCTCTGACAGCCTTTGACCGACTTAGATCTACTTGACCTGTTGTTGTTATATATGCTTTATATAATAGATCGATAGTATTACATGTTGGCTAAAACCTGGAACCAATAGATCACACAGAGAAAACTCAAAACGCGAGATATAAGGATCCAAAGTAGCACCCTCGTTTTGTTCTTCATTTCTGGAAAACCCAAAAATGAAGAACAGCCTCTGACATGATTTTCTGAGGCCTAGATCTTTTAGCTTGATGATTTTTAAACCTGATACGTGCTTGATTCATGTACCCTGATAGATACTCTACACAGCCCGACGTCTAGAACACACTTAACATGAACAGATTTATTGATATAAGGTCAACAAAAGCGTTGACCAACCATGACTGAAAATTCTTAGCAGCCCAGAAACTTGATGAACAGCTCTGACAGCTACTTTGCAAGCTTAGATCTATTTATTAGTGTTATGTTGTTTGTCCCAGATTGTTGTTGGATCATGTAGTCTTGCACTAGCACTACAAGATCTAACCAACAACATACCCAGAAACATCTTGGTCAGAGATTAATTCATGGTCAAACATACCCACTCGAAACTGTCTATGAAGATTCTTGGTTTCTCAAGAACACCTAAGGCGACACTTATTATCGCCAAAGGGCTTTAGCGACAGACTTAATAAAATTAATTAATTTAATTTCTAAAAATTATTTAAAAATAGAAAATAACTTCTGAAAATTACAAAAATAGTTTTAAAAATTATTTTAAGTTAGAGGAATTAACTTTTAATAATTTGACATATTTTTCATAAATATTATTGTGAGACCCCGAATTTTATGAATAAAGATTTAATTTTCTCGAAATATTTTTTTATGTTATTGTGTGGATTTGATATAATGTTATAGTTGTGGGTAATATTTACAAATTTTGTAAAGTAAGCAAGTTGTTATAAAATATTCGATTGGTCGGGGAATATTCTTTTTATCGGGGAATATTCGTACGACGGCACAATCATTGGTGGACCCCACAACGAAATTATTGTCGAAGTTAGAAAATGACAGAAATATCTTTTTATGAATATAACGTCAGGAGTTTTACCGTTAACTGTTGAATCACTCGGTGATAAAAGTACAGTAATACGCGTGGTTGCATAGTAGTATACGGTATTGATTATTTATGCTTACGTGAGAATTCACTCAATTTTACTCAATTATTGTTACAGTAATTGTTGCATAGTATCTCACGTTAATTGATTAAATTATTGTTGATATTTTATATATTATTAAATCAATAATTGAGAATATACAGTTATTCATATTATTATTTACAATATTGACGATGTCTAGAAAGTTCCGTCGAGGAGAGGTTTGGTCACCTAATTGCGCGCCAATAGGGAGAAATCCTGATTGGAAAGCCCCCTCTTTCCTGTGAACGATCTGGTTGTTAAATATTACGAATTATAATAATGATGATAAATGTTGTTAAAAATATATTGAATGAATTTTATAAAGTATTTGTTGTAGATTTTTGTGTATTATTTGGACCCCCATTTACCCATTTTTCAAAATAATCGGTAAAAATTTATTCTTTATAATAAAGGTGGGGGCCACATGTGGGGCCCACGTGTGGAAGAAATGATTTTTGAAAAGGGGGGAGAATATACGTAAAGGGAGGGGGAATTTATATATATAAGTATGTGATGTGTATATATATATAATTGGTGTGTGTGAGATAGTATATATATATATTTGACATGTGTGTGTGTGTGGTGGGAAAATTGGGGGGTGGGGGAAGATTACTTGGATGGAAGGGATTGGGTTGTGATTTTGGAATTTCGGTATGTTTTAGTGTGGGTGTGTGAAAGGAGTGTGGTGGTGGGAGAAAAGAAAGAATGAAAGTGATGTGTGTGTGAGTGGGAAATGGTGGAAAAATGAGTGAAAGTGATGTGTGTGTGTGTGTATGAAATATGGTGGAGGATGATGATAACGATGGTTGTATATATATATATATATATATATATATATATATATATATATATATATATATATGTTATAAAAGTTGCATTATTATTTTGAAAGTAGGCATCCGTGAATTGCATAAGACGCCCATGATTCTTTCGTCTGAAATCCTACTGTTGGTCCGTGGTAATTTTTCTAAATAGTATCATTTCATTCTCCTATAAATAGGATGCTTAGTTAGAATTGAAAATCGCACCAGAATCAGAGAATTCTTCTTCTATAATATTGAGCGTATTTCTTTCGAGTTTTAGGAAGCTTTGAGTGTATAAAACAGTGATAGTTTTCTTCAAGAATATTGTGACGCCCCCAAAATTAGGTATACATCACCCATCTTGGGTCGCCAAATACATGGTACAGAATTCAAATACAACTTACTAATACAACTGTCGTGTACAATACGACAAAACATAAACTGTGAGTTTGAATACAAATATTATCTACTAGAGATTATACAAACTCAAAAGGAGTCCTCATTACAATTATTATCACACTATTTCACGTAATAGTGAGGACTACTAATGCTATCCTCCGACCATCACTCCGCTCCCGACTCGCCCCAAATATATTCTCATTTCAAGAAGAAACAAAGGAAAGGAAGGGTGAGCTCAACTAGCCCAAAGAAGAAGTATTATGACTAAGATAATGCGTAATAAATTATCATTAGTCTCCAACAATGTTAAATTGATAAAATATAATAAACATCAAGTTTAACTGCAGCGGAACAAGCAATTCATTAAAAGAGTCAAGTAGAAAATAAAATCTACTATCTTTTATGATTAGAAAGGTTTTTCATCACTGTTATCGCTGAGACTCGGCTTAATAAATATTCCACATCATCGAATCACCCCTGCACTACGGCTAAGGATATTCTTTAGTATCACGACCATAATAATCCATGCACCACGGGCCAAGAATATTTGTGTATTCATTAATGGTCATGATCATGCCAACAACTATCCATCAATGCACTACGGGCCAATGAGAACTTTTATCACATCATTTGTAACATTACGGTCATGATTACACCGAATAATTCCTGGTCATAATCATACCAAGTCCATCTATGCACTATAGGCCACAGATGACTTTCAACAAAATATAAACATGAGGATGATGACAATGTTATAAGAATTCAATAACACAAGTTCAAGAATTATTTTATCCAGGAATTATTAACGTCCAAATTGTCAACATGATAATCTGCTTTTGTAGAGTAAAATTCAAGAATGATCGTAAGAATATTTACATGAAAAGATATTTGGATGAAGCGCAAATATCAAGGATATTCTACTAATTTCATGGAGTATAGAAGTCAAAACTTTAACCAATTGAGTATAATAAAGAATGGAATAACAAAAGAAATCACCATGCTTGCGGTGATTGCGATGACAAAGTTATTCCAATGTAATAATAATAATGTAACGAGGTCGTGCAAAATTTGCAATCGGCGGGATGTTCCAACAGAATAATAATAAGATGGAACCAGTCCCATGTAAAACACACGCATGTGATGTTCCAACGGTAATAATAATAAGATTTTAACCAGGTCCGGTGTAAAAACACACGCATGTGATGTTCCACCTAATAATAAAAGAATGTCACCAAGTATAGGTGGTAGATCACATATACAAAGTTATTCCAATGTAATAATAAGAAATGGAATAACAACAGCTCTCTTCATGAATAAGAAAGAATAACACCCCTTACACGTAGTAAAAGAAACTGAATATAAAAGTAGTTAAGTAGCGAATACTTTTCTTCTATCTCTATAGTTTCTCTCTCTAGAGTTCAAAGAATTCGTAAGAAAATAATGAAGGAATGAGCTTCTATTTATAGGAAAATGGAATGCATAGTAACTAATCCATGAACGGTCCAGATTGATTTACTTTAATCATTTGGTCCATATTTAAAGAAAAATCTTTTAAATAAAATATAATATATTCTATTTATAATCTAATAAAACGAAAAAACTTTATAAAAGATTTTACTATATGCAAACACTATACGAGATACTATGCAAACACTATGTATAATAAAATATAATATATTCTAATTATTGTCTAATAAAATAGATAGCTTTATAAAAGTATTATGTTTTATATAAAAGATTTTACTATGAAAAACACTATATGCGATACACTATGCAACACTATGCATAATAGAATATAATATATTCTATTTATAGAATAACTTTATAAAAGTATTCTGCTTTTATATAAAAGATTTTCTCGTATTATTACATTAATAATACCAACAAAACCGAGTGACTTATCACGTAAGCATCAATAATCAATACCGTGTGCTACTATGCAACCACGTGTATTCATCGTATTTTTAATACCGGGTGTTTCAACAGCTAATCTGTGAAACTTCCGCCGTTATTTTTATAAAGTATTTTTGTCGCTTTCTCAATCCGACAATAATTCCGCTAGGGGTCCACCAATGATTGTGCCATTGTACTAATATTCCCTCGTTAAAACGAATATTCCCCACCAATCGAATATTATATAACAACTTGCATGATTTTGCAAAATTTATAAATATTACCCACAACTATTATATCAATTTCACTCCATAATATTCAAAAATAATATTTATAGAAAATTCATCTTTATTCAAAAAGTTGGGGTTTTACAATCTCCCCTTCTTATGAAATTTCTCCCTCGAAATTAGGGTACGTACCTGGTATGTCGAAGAGGTAAGGATACCTTGATTTCATTTCAGATTCTAACTCCCAAGCATTTCCTCAACATCGTGGTTTCTCCACAAAACTTTGACTTGAGGTATAACCTTGGTGCGTAGAATATGTTCTTTCTTATCCAAGATTTAAACAGGAACCTCTTCATACGTCAAATCTTCCGCTATTTCATCCGATTTCAACTCAATAATGTGGTTCGGGTCTTCCACATATTTACGTAACATGGATATGTGAAAAATGTTATGAACACGAGACATACTTGGCGGTAAAACGAGTCTATAGGCCACGGCCCTACTCGGTCAAGGATTAAAAAATGGGCCGATGAATCGAGGATTGAGCTTTCCTCTCTTTCCAAATCTCGTAACTCCTTTCCATGGAGCAACACGTAACAACACATGATCTCCTATATCGAATTCCACGTCCTTTCGATGAAGATCAGCATAACTCTTTTGTCAATCTTGTGAGGTTTTTATACGTTGCCGGATTGTTTGAATCTTTTTCGTAGTCATACGTACCAACTCCGGTCCCAACAATGTTGCTTCACCCACCTCATCCCAGCATACTAGATAGCGACATTTTCTTCCATACAACGCTTCGAATGGAGCCATGCCAATACTTGCTTGATAATTGTTGTTGTAGGAAAACTCCATCAATGGTAAGAATTTGTCCCAACTTCCCTTAAAATCAAGGACACAGAGTCTTAATAGATCTTCAAGAGTTTGAATAGTCCTCTCCGACTGTCCGTCCGTCTGAGGATGATATGCCGAGCTAAATCGTAAATCTGTGCCCATAACTTTTTGCAAACTATCACAAATCGTGAAGTGAATCTTGGGTCTCGATTAGAAACTAAGGATACTGGCATACCATGCAATCTTACAACCTCGTTTATGTACATACGAGCAAGACGTTCAAGTGTATAAGTTTCTCGTATCGGTAAGAAATGAGCAGACTTGGTCAATCTATCAACAATGACCTAAATCGCATCTATGCCTTGAGAAACTTTGGGAAGACTAGTAACGAAATCCATGGTAATGTGCTCCCACTTCCATTCTGGAATTTCAAGTGGTTGCAATGGACATTTTGGTACTTGATGCTCCGCCTTGACTCGTTGACATGTTAGACACCTTGAGATAAACAGCGCTATCTCTCTCTTCATATTGCCCCGCCAAAATGTATGTCGAAGATCATGATATATTTTGGTACTCCTGTGATGGATTGCAAACTGGTGTGTTCTTGGCGCCTCCATCATGATTTTATACTTTAAATCGTGGTCGTTAGGAACACAAAGTCCGGAGTTAACTCAAGTATTCCTTCTTCATCGATTCTTGCTTCCTACCGCACCTTCTTGCACTTTCTTCCTCATACGACGCATCACTGGATCTCAGAATTTGAGCGACTTTAATTTTATCAATTAAAGTCGATTCTACTCAGATATTTTCCATCATCACGGGGTCCCCGAGTCTTTATCTCTATCTCCATCCTTTGCAAGTCATACAAAATGGGCCTTTCGTTGACAATATTGCACTGC
Organism: Panax ginseng; assembly: GCA_020205605.1. NCBI lineage: Eukaryota > Viridiplantae > Streptophyta > Magnoliopsida > Apiales > Araliaceae > Panax > Panax ginseng. The sequence continues at coordinate 46,778,486 of CM035141.1, forward strand.
ATTCGCATATGATCTTCTACTCAATGGGTCACCTACCACGCCGCTTTTCGTGATGGTATTGGATGGTATGATCATAATCTTTCAACAGTTCAAGCCAACGTCGTTGTCGCATGTTGAGTTCCTTTGAGTGAAGAAATATTTGAGGCTTTTATGATCCGTAAAGATCTCCACTTTCTCCCCATACAAGTAATACCTCCAAATCTTTAGTGCGAAGACAACAGCTGCCAACTCTAGATCATGAGTAGGATAATTCCTCTCATATTCTTTGAGTTGTCGTGAGGCACAGGCTATGACTTTCCCATGCTGCATGAGAACACATCATAACCCTTTGCCCGAAGCATCACTGTAGATGACAAATCTATAAGACCCCAACTTATTATAAATAAAATCGAATTTCCTCTAATTATATTTGTGAATAATAAAGTATTAATTTGATAAAATTCTCTGGTTATGGGTGAAATGTGCAAATTTTGCAAAATATGCAAGTGGTTATAAAATAATCATTGTTGTCGGGGAATATTCGTTTGTTCGTGGAATATTCTTGTTGTTTGGGAATATTCATATGATGGTATGCAGCATTTAGGGGCCCCATAACGTAATAACCGCTCGATGAAGAAAATGGCAAGTTTGAGTTTTTATAAATAACTTGGCGTAGTTATTACTGCTTAACACCGTTGGAATACCGTTGGTTAAAATACGATGTCTGGCGTGGATGCACGTGATTGATGAATTATTGGTCCTTACGTAAGAAGGCACTACTCTATAATTGTTGCAGTAGTTACTATTCAATATTTTATTTTATTTATTCAATAATTGTTGCGTTGATATTTTATATTATTGTTGTTTTAATAATTGTCACTGCACAGTATTTTCCATTATCATATCAATAATTCATATTATTTGAATAATATTATTAGATAGCATTATTGGCGATGTCTAGAAAGTTCTCATCGAGGAGAGTTTGGTCACCTAATTGCGCGTCAATAAGGAGAAATTCTTATTGAAAGCCCCTCTTTCTTGGGAGCTACCGGTTGTCATAAATGTGATTCTCAGAATATTATTTGTGAATAATTAATTATTGATTCATATGATAAGGAAATATTTATTTTATGTGGATATAAATGTTGGATATATTTATTGTGGTTAAAAATGAAGGAGTTAATGTTGAGGTATTTTATCAAGATTTACATCGAATGAAGGTATTAAAAATTAAACCAAAGTTTTTGAGATATATTTTGTAAGTTATAATTTTAATCCGACCGTTAGATCGTTGTGTAATAACCCGAGATTTTCTATATAAAATAAATAAGAAATTTTATGATAAATTTTTTTTTTTATTTAATGACGAGACTAAGTGTCAAGTAAAGTGAACGATAAAATGCGAATATATTTATTACTTGAAAAATTAGAAATAATTTTGAAATTATTAATTACCACAAATTATATGGTAATAAATTTCAGTAGTTTAAATATTTTATTAATTATTTTCCATGAAAACATGATTGGAAATAATATATGAAGTGATAATTAGATTTATATAATAAATATTTTATTATATGAATTGTTCGTAATATTTAAGTTAATTATTTTAACTTGATTATTGATGTTGTATACGAAGAATAAGTCGATATGAGATCCAAACCCCGGATTGGGATTGTGATCAAGAGATGAGAATAATAATATTATATTATTTATATAATGATTTTACAAAGACTATAATTATGTAATCGTATGTGAGACAGATAATATCGAAAGAATGACTACCCAATTAGGTCATAAAGATATTACCGCATCAGTGAAACCCTAATTATTAAACTCGCTTATGAGATATTTCCGAAGTAGTGACTGTGTATATGAAGTTACCGTATATAAGAATATCTGTGAATTAGAAGAAACCCTAATTATCATTGTACGTCGATAATTAGGACAAACCCTAATTATTATAACCCTAACCCGGCTGAAATTAGAAACCGTAACGACCGTGTTAAGTAACATACACGTATAATTAAAGAACTACTAATGGTCAATTAGAAACCCTAATTGATGACGCTGAGAAACCCTAATTATAGAATCTTAAATTTTCTATAGAAAACCCTAATTTTAATTACCGTTTAATTTCGATGTTATTGATAAGTAAGTGTTTTAATTTACCAAAGGATAGTTAATTGTTAATTGGTAAATTATAAGAATTAAATCTAGTGATTAAATATTACATTTAATTGCCTTGTACAAGATTGCCCATACACTCTTAAACAAAGCCCAACCATCACCCATAACAAATCGTAAGCAAGAATCAAGAATTTTTTGGCAAAAAGGGTATAAGAACACTAAACCTAGAAACTTTGATTCGATGTTATTTGATGCAATTGATTGTTTAAAGTTGTGTAATAGGATGTTAATTGATGATATGGGTTGATAAATCAAAGACCCATAACATCAAAGTGCACGAATTTGAAGATTTAAGCAAGTTGAAAATTTCAAATTCGTTATTTTTCACCAAATGTCGAGGCCATAACTCTTTGCTCGATCATGAGTTTTGTTCTTTAAAAGTTGTTATGTGTAGCCCGATATGTGGTCTTTAATCTGCAAAAAGAATCAAGTCCATATCATGTATAGATTAGAAGTTATAGATGGTCAAACATGGTTGATCGATCATGATAAACTATTTTTGGGCAGTTTGTAATGGGGGGGCATTCTCGTCCACTTTTTGTACTTTAAAAGGTCTGGGCTTTTGATATGTTGTAGTACACTGAATAAGTTTCCATAGACTCAAAACGGACTAAATCCGATATCGGAGGAGAGAGTTATGACATTTCAAAGTAGTAGTGTCAAAATCTGTCCAACAAGTGCGGTGCACCACTTGAACGGAATTTCTGGGCTGATGTGTTCGGAATTTGGAAATAAGTCAGTAGGGAAGAGTTGTAGTCTCGAAGATAGCTTCAGGGCTCAAGAATCGCCTAAAAATGTTTTAAAACGAAAGAGTTATGACTGTTTTAGCGAAAGAGGGTAAATCTGGGAAATAGATAAAAACGGTTGCGAGTGGACATTTTTGAGGTCTGTTTTAGGCTTCCTAAGAGGTCAGAAATTACTAGGTTATATTTTTTTAAAAATACTCTGGTATACCATGTATAACATATCCAAAGTTGGGAATTTTCTGATAGATGAGCAAGGCGTGAGAAAATCGCAAAGTGAGCTATTGAAAGATTAGTTTAAACCAAGTCCCACATCGACTAAATTGAGAACTTCACCATTTTCTAAACCTATAAATAGAAGGGCTTGGCCATTGTTTCATTCACCAACAATAAGGCCTCCAATTTTTGAGAAAGGCTTTGTTGTGGGAGGACTTTTATAAAGATCTCCTTAGTTAAATTTTGCGAAAGACGATTCAAATAGGGAATTCATATTTTCTAAGTATGTTTTTATTTAATTTTTGTAATGTTATTATTTTTAATTGTTAGTTAAGTTTGAATTTTTGAAGTTTAGTTAGTGTTGTTAATAAACTAGTTAGTTTACTATGTTTATTTTGGCTTGGAATTGATTATGTAAATGAGTTATTTGTGATGACTTTTAATATTTTGTGATAAATTTCATTAATTAATTATTATTAATGATATTAAAGTTATTTAATGATTATATTAAATAATTTAGTTTAAAAATGATTTTAATATTATAAAAATCATTTTAAATGAAAATAAGGTATTTAAAAATATTTTAAGTTATAAAATATAACTTTTAATATTTAAATGATAATTTCATTAATAATTAAATATTAATGATATTAAGATAATGTTAATGATATTTAGTTTATTTAATAATTATTATTAAATAAATAGTTTAAAAATGGTTTTATTTATTTAAAACCATTTAAAGACTTAAGGATTTAAAAATATTTTAAGTTATAATTAATGACTTTTAATATTTGATAAATAGTACATTAATATTTAAATATTAATGGTAATTATTTAAAAATGATTTTTATTGTTTTAAAATCATTTAAGGGTAATATAAATGTTTTAAAATAGTTTGAGTTATTATAAATAACTTTTATATTTTGGTAATGGTTTCATTAATAGTTTAGTATTAATTAAACTATTAATGATAATGGAATTGTTTAATGTTTAAATCATTTAATTATGATTCCGATATTTGAAAGTTATAAATTTACCAAACTAGTCTAACTTTTAAGAACCCATTATGAAGTTCTCAATTTGAAGAAGAACACCTATAGTAATGCTTATATCACTATAGGCCCTTTAGTGACAGATTTGAATTATTTTAAATTTTTCAATTTCTCGAAATTTCAAAATGATTAAAAATAAGATGTCCGATATTTACGTATGTCGAGGTATGAATAAGAGTCTTAGACTCAAGATTTACCCCGATAAAGTCATTAAGACGCCGACAAATGTCGACCTTATAAAAGAAAGAAAAAGGCTATCAGAAGAGCATGGATGAGATATTTGAAAAATGTATAAAAATATTTCAAGTATAGAATAGAACTAAAAGTATGATCACCGTGATTATGTGATTAGACTATGTATTTAATCGTAATAGATAAAGATTATGTGTTAAGATATATTGTTCTAATCGAACTAATGATCCGATTATTGATAGGTTGTGATAAAGAGATAAAACCTAAGTTGAGATTTGTAATCGCTAATCGTGCAAGTATCCTACCTTTGCACTTCCTTTATGCAATGGACATGAGTAAGAAGTTTCGTAATTATTCTATCCTCGCATGCATTATGTACTTTTGATTATCGACATGTTAGCTCGTATATATATTCTGCTCATTGATTTCTATAATGGTTATACAAGTGTCCCCACTTGGATAATCATGGCATTTATTCACATGTTGATACACCTTTGTCAATTACCCGTATATATATATATCAATTACATATTATTGTTGAGCAAGATTAAAAAACCTTCTGGTTTGGAACCGCATATGTATGAACATCCCTATATGGGAAATTTTTACGCCAAGGCGCGATAGAGTGAGCGGCGAATTTCGCTCAAGTTATGTAGTATTGATCAATACAAGGTACAACTGGCCGATCACCCTCCGCGTCTGTAAGTTGTGACGGCTTATGAAATGATTTCTCGCTAAACCTTTTCAAAATGAAAAGAATGTTCATAGTATGTTTCTTAAACCCTATTCAAGGGTAGAGCCAGAGCCAAATTTAAAGAATTTGAAAGAGAGTTGTTATGTGAATTTTTATCAAGATGATTACTTCACAACTTTTAATTCATTGTAGAAGTGTTATGTAAGAAGAATACTTATATTCTTTCAAATTTTATATATATAATTGCTATTACTTGTTGGGCACTCAAATGCTCACCCTTGCTTAAATTAAATGTTTTCGCATGTATGAGCAACAACAGAAGGCTCGTGCACCTAACAAGGAAAAAGGGAAGTCGTTCAATGAGTTATATTATGAGTTAATGGTTATAGTTAGTATTGGTATCTGCTTCGTGTATGGTATGGAATGTATTTGAAGGTCTCAGACTGGAAGTAAACTTTGATGTATGTAAATTAAGTTTGAATGTAATATTATTATCAGCATTATTCAAATTTTATAGAAATGGTATCGTGAAGCACCGAAGTTCGGTTTCAAAGTACCGGATTTGGGGTCGCCACAAGTTGGTATCAAAGTCATTGGTTATGAAGCTTAGGTAGGAATACCGAGACTAATAACCGCAATGATTAGGATAAGTACTAACTCATATAGAGTTAGTTGGTCGATAAGATTCAAAGATGAATCTCTATGAGTGTAAAGACACACGAGTTCCCTAACTCGATAATAAAGTTAAACAAAGAGGGGGAATAGATTGAGTCTAAAAGACCGAAAGTGCAAGCTTATGAGAGATCGTAAAATAAAACGATCAAGATATAGAACTCAATCGTAATATATACGATGAGATCATTCCGTGATCCGATAAGGCTATGATGAAATGTAAAGAATCAACTGATGATTGAAAGTTTACAAAGAAGATTGTTGCAGTATGATTTATGCTATGAATTGGTATGCATCCGTAAAAGATTATAAATACGAATTAAATTCGTATGGAGAATGGGGTTAGTGTTAGATGGGGATTCAATTGAGGACTCATGCGTCAAGAAATGAGTTGTATGATTCTTCGTATGGGAGCCGAATTGTACTTGGTGTAAAAACCACTTAGTTTCGCAATCGATAATCATTGAAATGTCTCGTGTCGCGCTATTTGTTATATGCACATTAAGAGGATGACTCCATTCTCGTGTGTATAACAGTAGATAGGTCATAGATAGAGAATATAAGATTAAGTACGAAGTTCTTAAAACTCATACTTATGAGACATTCTCGACTCATAATTATATGAAATGTTTATGAACCCTCAAATAATGGACGCCAAAGGTCCTGACTAGGATAAGTTCTTAAACTCATATGATTGTGGCAATTTATGAACTCATAAGTGTGGTTTGATGAACTGGGTATAGTTTTGTGTGAATGAAGTGTTATGGATTACAGAATGTATAGATTGTTAAGTAAATGATTTTTAGTGAAGGTGTTAGGTTTTCCTAAACTCCTAGCGCTATGCTAAACTTCAAAATTTTTACATCAAGCTAAATATGCACTATGTGTTTTTTTTTTTTTTTTAAAAAAAAAAAAATGTGACTCAGAACCATTTTTGAAACTATTTAAAGTACTATTTATGCTACTTATTTCTGCTTAGACGCAAATGATTTGAAATATCAAAATTTGTTTTTAATTATCACTCATGTACCATGTAACCCAAAAGTAGATGATAAAAATGTGATGGAGTTGTAAATACAGAATACTTAGTGTGAATTTGACCAAAGTCATTGCTCCACTATTTTATGATGTGTTATGACAAAGTCATACAAATGACGCATCCTCAACGGATTGTTAATACAAGACGGCATCATCATGACGCCATTCTCGAAAATGTTTTCAAAAGTTTAATTTGCCAACTGGGTTTGGCTACATCTAAATAATTCGATTGAATTGAATTATTGATATGAGTCTATGCTATTTGAATCACCTAGACTAATGTTTATGAAAACTCTAAGTGTTCATTGAAAGAAATTTCCCAACCAAATTGTTTTGGTGCGGAATCCTATGATAAGACCGAGGTGAACAATGTTGTTTGGATAAAATAATCCAATCTAATAGCGTAAATATTCGCTAGGCATGATTAATACGCTATGCATGACGAAGGGGTACAATAGGCTAATCACCTAAAGTACTATTAATGGTAGTTTACCTTCTTTGTGATTGTAAACATACCAAGTAATGTTTTGTTTTACAGATGAATACCGCTAAAACTATGTGTTCATGGTCTATATGACCCCCTCAAAGACAATTTGAAAACTTTTACTCTTGTGAGAGGTGTATTGGGTAGATGTGATGATATGTGTGAATGTTGTAAAGCACGTATAGAGTTAGCCGAAGTTACAAGGGAGGTTGGAGCAGGGAGATATTCAGATAAGACAAATTGAAGGTTGAAATAGAAGCCAAAGACACCGTGATATATACCTTGACTAGCTTTAGTCATCACCTTCATGCGATTCGATGCAGAGTGGATGGAGTCGCCTTTCTACAGAGATAGGCGCTGATGAGAATTGAATAAATTTATCGTCAATCAAAATAAGAGACAACGATATAGAACTCTTGATTGTTGTGTATATATACTATATGTTAATCGTGGTAACTTATGTATGTAGATGTCCGTGAGAAAGATATGTGGAATAAGAAGGATCGATCCATACCCCCGAAGCTAATATCGAGGCCAACAAATTAAAATAAAGCTCACCAGAACCCAAATCTGACGAGGTGGCTATCGTGGAAAACGTAGCATCGATCCGTAAATGTTGATTTGACAAATAGTGATTCGTACACTAAAGTTGAAGCCGCCAAGCATCAACGGAGGTGCAGGATCCGAGAACAAGGTTTCTTCATTGGAAAGGTTGTGGGAGATAGAAAAGTTGTTAAGCCAAAGCGTTAATGGAAACAATGGAAGAGCAGGATAAGCTCAAAATCCAAATTAACCAGATGGAGCCTCAAGCAACACATCGTGTGCAGCTCCGAGAGGTAAAAAAAAAAAAAAGAAAAAGAAAGAAAGATAGATAGATAGAAGATCCTGACTTAGGAAAACCTGATAAGAAGAAAGGGAAGAAGATATGTTATATTTGCTGCCGTGAAGGACATACCTCTCCTCGTTGCCCCGACTATAAGAAAGGTGGATGTTTTAATTGTGGGATGGAAGGACATCGAGCGAATGAATGTCCGAGAAAAAGGCTTGGTAAATAAGTAGTATGGGTTATGTATGTAATATGTGTGATAAGTAATGAACTATTTTCAACTTTTATGTTGGTCAAGATTTTAAATCCCGACTTTCAGAGTCACAAAGGGATAGTCATTGATTAAAGCAGATGATGTATGTATGTAAATATTCGATAAATGAATATGAATCTAAGTTTGAGAAATGAAACGAAGTTTAATACATTAATCTTATGCAATAAGGTTTAAAATGTAAGGGTATAATTTATGTTTTATTTAACCGTATAATGCCGCCAAGACGCCAAACTCAAAACCAAAGGATAGAAGAATCTACTAATGCCGGGGAACGACAAATTTTAATCGATGCAAAACTTTGCAAACATGGTAGCTCAAAGCATGCAAATAGGAACACCAATTATGGAAACCAAATGCATAAATCGCTTGGCAAAATTCAAAGACTTCAAAGTCAGACCACCGTAATTCAGAGGATCACCACCCTATAGAAGCCTGCACTTGGGTGAACGAGATAGAGAAGGCGTCAGAATCGCTAAAAAGTAGATGAGGGCAAAAGACCGCTTTTGCACTTTATATGATGAAAGGGAAGCTAACTTTTGGTGGGAGGCAAATAAGACTCAAAGGTGAGAAGAAGAAATTACTTGGGATAGGTTTAAGGATTTATTTTTCAAAAACTATCTCTCTCATAGTATGCGCCTAGAATGGAGGTGAAATTCTCGAGTTAAAGCAGATAATATGACTCACTAAGTGAGTATGCCGCAAAATTTAATGAGTTGGCTAGGTTTGCTCCACATCAAGTGGATACAGAGGCTAGGAAGGCAAGGAGATTTGAGATGGGCTTAAAACCCCGGCTCTATTATAAGGTGTCAAGATCGCAAATCAATACTTTTGCAAAGACTCATGGAGAAGGCTATCATAGTCGAACAACAGGAAGTGAGGCCATGAGCCTCTACCACAAGGAGAAGAAGAACAAAAGCAAGTCGAGGAGCAAAGAAAGATAGAAAGTAGTAGTGGGAATAGGGGTGAGAAAAGAATGAGGAATTTTTCCGAACGAACGCAAAGAAGCAGAAGGTACAAAGAAGGTGTGTAAGTGCAAAGGCAAGAATCATGGAAGAATCACTCATGAAAGTGTCCTAAGGGCAAGTTTGTATGCTACAAGTGCGGGAAAGAGGGTCATATCTCTCCCAACGCCTCTAACTCAAGGATGATCAAAGGGATGCTTCATATGTGGATCGATCGAAAGCATAAGGTGAGGAACTGCCCACGAGGGGAATGGAGGCAGGAACGAAACTACTGGGGAGAAGCAAAGTGACGTTAGCAATTTCAGACTAAACTCAACCAAGAACTCCAACGAAAAGCAACTCCGAGGGTTTACAACATACGACTTTGGCCCAGATACTATGGTGGCAAATTGGAAATGTAACTCCAGGCTATTTGAATAACTTATATATCTTATATTTCGCTTAATCGGATAGACAAGTATTATGAAGAATAATTAAAGATCGGGCCGATCAAGTATGATCGAGATCTACGCACAATGATTATATGCTATGTACCTTCTCAGATATGAGTTTTTAAGCTAAGATTCCGGGACTAATCCTTATAAGGGAGGGTGAATGTAATAACCCGAGATTTTCTATATAAAATAAATAAGAAATTTTGTATATAAATTTTTTTTTATTTAATGACGAGACTAAGTGTCAAGTAAAGTGAACGATAAATGCGTAATATATTTATTACTTGAAAAATTAGAAATAATTTTGGAATTATTAATTACCACAAATTATACGGTAATAAATTTATGTAAGTTTAAATATTTTTATTAATTATTTTCCATGAAAACATGATTGGAAATAATATATGAAGTGATAATTAGATTTATATAATAAATATTTTATTATATGAATTGTTCGTAATATTTAAGTTAATTATTTTAACTTGATTATCGATGTCAGTAACGAAGAATAAGTCGATATGAGATCCAAACCCGGATTGGGATTGTGATCAAGAGATGAGAATAATAATATTATATTATTTATATAATGATTTTACAAAGACTATAATTATGTAATCGGGTATGTGCGATGATAATATCGAGCAAATGACTACGGCCAATTAGGTCATAAAGATATTACCGTGTCAGAAACCCTAATTATTAAACTCGCTTATGAGATATTTCGAAAGTAGTGACCGTATGTATATGAAGTTACCGTATATAAGAATATCGTAATTAGAAGAAACCCTAATTATCATTGTAGACGTCGATAATTAGACAAACCCTAATTATTATAACCCTAACTAGTTGAAATTAGAAACCGTAAATTTATCGTGTTAGTAGAATATACACGTATAATTAAAGAACTACTAATGGTCAATTAGAAACCCTAATTGATGACGCTGAGAAACCCTAATTATAGAATCTTAAATTTTCTATAGAAAACCCTAATTTTAATTACCTGTTTAATTTCGATGTTATCAGATAAGTGTTTTAATTTACCAAAGGATAGAAGTTAATTGGTAAATTATAAGAATTAAATCTAGTGATTAAATATTACATTTAATTGCCTTGTAGATTAAGATTGCCCATACACTCTTAAACAAAGCCCAACCATCACCCATAACAAATCGTAAGCAAACAATCAAGAATTTTTGGCAAAATCAAGGGGTATAAGAACACTAAACCTAGAAATCCTTTGATTCGATGTTATTTGATGCAATTGATTGTTTAAAGTTGTGTAATAGGATGTTAATTGATGATATGGGTTGATAAATCAAAGACCCATAACATCAAAGTGCACGAATTTGAAGATTTAAGAAGTCGAAAACCAATTTCGTTATTTTTCACCAAATGTCGAGGCCATAACTCTTTGCTCGATCATGAGTTTTGTTCTTTAAAAGTTGTTATGTGTAGCCCGATATGTGGTCTTTAATCAAAAAAAGAATCAAGTCCATATCATGTATAGATTAGAAGTTATAGATGGTCAAACATGGTCGATCGATCATGATAAACCTATTTTTGGGCAAATTTGTAATGGGGGCATTCTCGCCCACTTTTTGTACTTTAAAAGGTCTGGGCTTTTGATATGTTGTAGTACACTGAATAAGTTTTCCATAGACTCAAACGGACTAAATCCGATATCGAGGAGAGAGTTATGACATTTCAAAGTAGTAGTGTCAAACTCTGCCCAACAAGTGCGGTGCAGTACCACTTTGAACGGAATTTCTGGGCTGATGTGTTCGGAATTTGGAAATAAGTCAGTAGGGAAGAGTTGTAGTCTCGGAAGATAGCTTCATGGGGCTCAAGAATCGCCTAAAAATGTTTTAAAACGAAAGAGTTATGACTGCTTTTAGCGAAAGAGGGTAAATCTGGGAAATAGATAAAAATGGCATGAGTGGACATTTTTGAGGTCTCTGCTTTAGGCTTCCTAAGAGGTCGAAATTATCGGGTTATATTTTTTAAAAATACTCGTATACCATGTATAACATATCCAAAGTTGGGAATTTTCTCGATAGATGAGCAAGGCGTGAGAAAATCGCAGTAGTGAGCTATTGAAAGATTAGTTTAAACCAAGTCCCACATCGACTAAATTGAGAACTTCACCATTTTCTAAACCTATAAATAGAAGGGCTTGGCCATTGTTTCATTCACCAACAATAAGGCCTCCAATTTTTGAGAAAGGCTTTGTTGTGGGAGGACTTTTTATAAAGATCTCCTTAGTTAAATTTTGCTGTGAAGCACGATTCAAATTTGGAAATTCAGATTTTCTGCATGTTTTTATTTAATTTTTGTAATGTTATTATTTTTAATTGTTAGTTAAGTTTGAATTTTTGAAGTTTAGTTAGTGTTGTTAATAAACGTAGTTAGTTTACTATGTTTATTTTGGCTTGGAATTGATTATGTAAATGAGTTATTTGTGATGACTTTTAATATTTTGTGATGAATTTCATTAATTAATTATTATTAATGATATTAAAGTTATTTAATGATTATATTAAATAATTTAGTTTAAAAAATGATTTTAATATTATAAAAATCATTTTTTAAATGAAAATAAGGTATTTAAAAATATTTTAAGTTATAAAATATAACTTTTAATATTTAAATGATAATTTCATTAATAATTAAATATTAATGATATTAAGATAATGTTAATGATATTTAGTTTATTTAATAATTATTATTAAATAAATAGTTTAAAAATGGTTTTATTTATTTAAAACCATTTAAAGACTTAAGGATTTAAAAATATTTTAAGTTATAATTAATGACTTTTAATATTTGATAAATAGTACATTAATATTTAAATATTAATGGTAATTATTTAAAATGATTTTTATTGTTTTAAAAATCATTTAAGGGTAATATAAATGTTTTAAAAAATAGTTTGAGTTATTATAAATAACTTTTATATTTTAGCAATGGTTTCATTAATAGTTTAGTATTAATTAAACTATTAATGATAATGGAATTGTTTAATGTTTAAATCATTTAATTATGATTCCGATATTTGAAAGTTATAAATTTACCAAACTAAATTTACTTTGAGACCCATTATGAAGTTCTCAATTTGAAGAAGAACACCTATAGTAATGCTTATATCACTATAGCCCTTTAGTGATGTATTTGAATTATTTTAAATTTTTCAATTTCGAAATTTCAAAAATGATTAAAAATAAGATGTCCGATATTTACAGATGTCGAGGTATAGAATAAGAGTCTTAGACTCAAGATTTACCCGATAAAGTCAGCTTTCAGACGCTCGACAAATGTCGACCTTATAAAAGAAAGAAAAGGCTACAGTAAGAAGAGCATGGATGAGATATTTGAAAAATGTATAAAAATATTTCAAGTATAGAATAGAACTAAAAGTATGATCACCGTGATTATGTGATTAGACTATGTCGAATCGTAATAGACAAGATTATGTGTTAAGATATATTGTTCTAATCGAACGAATGATCCGATTATTGATAGGTTGTGATAAAGAGATAAAACCTAAGTTGAGATTTGTAATCAAATAATCAAAAGTATCCTTACTTTGCACTTTCTTTTATGCAATGGACATGAGTAAGAAGTTTCGTAATTATTCTATCCCCGCATGCATTATGTACTTTTTGATTATCGACATGTTAGCTCGTATATATATTCTGCTCATTGATTTCTATAAATGGTTATACAAGTGTCCCCACTTGGATAATCATGGCATTTATTCACATGTTGATACACCTTTGTCAATTACCCGTATATATATATCAATTACATATTATTGTTGAAAGCAAGATTAAAAAAACCTTCTGCTTTGGAACCGTATATGTATGAACATCCCTATATGGGAAATTTTTGCGCCAAGGCGATAGATAGTGAGCGATGAATTTCGCTCAAGCTATGTAGTATTGATCAATACAAGGTACAATCTGGCCGATCACCCTCCGCGTCAGTAAGTTGTGACGGTTTGAATGGATTTCTCGCTAAACCTTTTCAAAATGAAAAGAATGTTCATAGTATGTTTCTTAAACCCTATTCAAGGGTAGAGCCAGAGCCAAATTTAAAGAATTTGAAAGAGAGTTGTTATGTGAATTTTTATCAAGATGTATTACTTCACAACTTTCAATTCATTGTAGAAGTGTTATGTAAGAAGAATACTTATATTCTTTCAAATTATATATATAATTGCTATTACTTGTCAAGGGCACTCAAATGCTCACCCTTGCTTAAATTAAATGTTTTCGCTATGTATGAGCAACAAGAAGGCTCGTGCACGCAACAAGGAAAAAGGGAAGTCGTCTCAATGAGTTATATTATGAGTTAATGGTTATAGTTAGTATTGGTATCCGCTCGTATGGTATGGAATGTATTTGAAGGTCTCGCACTGGAAGTAAACTTTGATGTATGTAAATTAAGTTTGAATGTAATATTATTATTGCATTATTCAAATTTATAGAAATGGTATCGTGAAGCACCGAAGTTCGGGTTTCAAGTACCGGATTTGGGGTTCTAAATTTTATCAAATTTGGAACTTTTTGTGACTGGGTTACTTATTCACGATACAAACCTTATTCACGATACTTGACTATTCATGAATACGGCACTATTCACCAAAAAATGAATTTTTCTTCTTTTTGTCCAAGATGTCTATTATGGTTACTATCTTTGATTGTATCCATGTTTTGATCTTTATTTTTGAATTTTGCTTCAAAATTGATATTTATGAAGTATTATTGATCTTGGATAAACTGTTATACGAATCCCTACTATTTGTCCTTCCGTTTCACTGGATTCGCTTTCTTTAAAATATTTTTCATCATCCTCAGTCCTAAATGATGATATTACTAAATATCTTCGACACAGAGTGCAAAAGATAAATGATTAATCGATGAATATCTTTGGCCCGTAGTGCAAAGATGAACAGGTGTTGAGATGAACATGACCAACTGGTGATACAAATGAATATCTTTGGCCTGTAGTGCAAAGATGAATATTTGATTAAAGATGTATATTGATTTTTGTTACAGGGAAAAAATATTGATGATGGACTTTTAAATCTTAGAAGATAGTAGAACTCATTCTCTACTTGACTCTTCTAATGGATTGCTGTTTCCACTGCAGTTGTTGATCTAAAACGTGTTCGCTATAATATTTTTTACTGGGCTAGTTGAGCTCACCCTTTTCCTTTTTGTTCCATTTTTCTCAGGAGGTGAGAACATAGCAGGAACTAGTCAGGGTACAGAGTGATGGTTCTAGAAAGATGTTTTAGCAGTCCTCACTATTTCTGTAAAATAGTGTTTAAATAATTGTAACGAGGACTTATTTGAGTGTGGATATTGTCTAGAATACAATATTTGTATTTAAACTCACAGTATGTGTTGTCGTATTTTGCACGACAATTGTATTATTGAAGTTGTAGTTTGCTTTCTGTACCATGTATTTGGCGACTCAGAATGGGTGTTGTATACCTAATTTGGGGGCGCCACAATTGGTATCGAGCTTAGGGATATGGTCTCCAGCGAGATCAAGGAATAGAACTAGGAGGGGAGAGATGAGTAAATCCTTCGCTAGTGTGTCTTATCTAAGCTTATTTGTTGGTCAGCCATAATATAGGGATATTATGTGATATTTTAATTTGTTTAATTAACCTTGTTTTATAGCAGTATTTAAGAATGGCCGCTAAGAACGTTAATAATGGAGTGTATGAGACTATGGAACAACCTTTAGTTACAAACCAGGAGAACGCGTAACATGTGAAGGCAATATTCCTCCCCAGTAAACAACACTACCGAGCAAACGATGAATGATGGAATGTTTAGGAGCTTTTGCGCTTCATGCAAAACCGACGAGGGAGACTCGTGCACGTAATCACTGGTGGAAATGATAGCAATGCGCGACTTGTCACAACCAAGCGAGTTCAAGAGTTGGGACCACCGTAATTTAAGGAAAAGCCGATCCGATCATGGCGTAAATGTGGGTCAAGCAAATTACCAAGATATTCGATGTCTTGGGATGGACGGAGAAATGTAAGGTTCCATTCACCACCTTTATGTTCCGCAGTTGAGGCGTATCTCACCGGGTGGAGTCTCAGGAAGGCGTACTCACCACCGTGCAGCATCAAGATGTCTTGGGAAATGTTTCAGAACTATTCAATGACAAGTACTTTCCTGAAAGTATTCGTCATATAAAGGAGGTGGAGTTTATCGACCGAACAAAACAACATGACGGTGTCCCAAAGACGAGGCGAAGTTTTGCGAGTTATCGGTTTGTACCTCATTTGGTCAAAAATGAGGAACGAATAACGAGGATGTTTCGAGAGGTCTAAAGCCTTAGAGATTAAGAATATCTTATATCTCATAAATTTTCTTTATACTCGGATGTTGTAAATGGGCTCAATTATTAGAGCGAGATAATGAGTATGTTCAACCGAGGGACCACAACCAGGTCATACTGGGTGATGTTAGCCATCGAGTGAGCGATGATAACCAACGAGGAGGAAAAATACTGAACAAAAGCGGTAACCACTCGGGTGGTCATCGTGGCCATGATAATAGGAGAGGTGAGTCAAGTGGAAATTTCGTAAAGAGGAGATTCAATAATGACGGAAGACATCAACAAAGAAGACCAAAGACCAAAGAACAAATTCTAGGGGAGGAGAACGACCGCCAGCTTAGATGTTACAAATGCGGAAAGAGGGACATATCATTAAACTATCCACAACAATCCAAGGTATGTTACAACCTGTGTGGAAAGGAAGGCCACATAGCTCGGAATGTTCTCAGAGCAAAACCAAGTTCAACGGGATGGTGACTCAAGGGTCATCCGGATAAGTCGAAATCAATGGCTTCTGGAAGAGCGTTTGTCGTGACTGGCCAAAATGCGAGGAACCCAAACGAGGTGATTACGGGTAAGCTAATATTGAACTCTTGTGAAGTTTATACCTTACTAGATACCGGTTCTACCCATTCTTTTATCTCTCCTGCTTGTGCTCAACGCTTAAACTTGACTCAAGAAATTGGACTTTGACTTATCTCATTGAAACTCAGCTGGGTGAAACCTTCACACATCTACAGCTTATAAATCTT
Organism: Panax ginseng; assembly: GCA_020205605.1. NCBI lineage: Eukaryota > Viridiplantae > Streptophyta > Magnoliopsida > Apiales > Araliaceae > Panax > Panax ginseng. The sequence continues at coordinate 46,795,357 of CM035141.1, forward strand.
GCATGATCCAAGTTGGCACTATCACATTACTGCTGATCTTATATCTTTAAAGATACTTGCTTTTGATGTGATTTTAGGAATTGATTGGTTAACCACTCATCATGCCAAAATTGATTGTTTTCGTAAGGTTGTTAGTTTTCATATTCCTAACCAACTTTGTCATACTTAATTCAAACAACTAAACTACTAAAATCAATCCTATCATATCAAGCCATAAAGCTATTCGCTTATTAAAAAACAGATGTCAAGCTTTCTTAGCCCATGTTATGGATTTGAACAAAGATAAGTCAGATTTGAATAATATTTCCGTTGTTAGAGAATTTTCTCGATGTATTTCAAGAACTTCCGGCCTACCCCGTAACGTGATGTTGAATTCTTTATTGACCTTGAGCCGGGTACAAAACCCATTTCTAAAACCTCATATCGAATGGCTCCTATTGAACTTCGTGGAGTTAAAAGTCCAACTACGAGAATTGTTAGACATAGGTTTCATTCGTCCCAAGTACATCTCCTTGGGGTGCTCCTGCTTTTATTCGTAAAGAAGAAAGACGGGGTATGCGACTTTGTATTGACTACCGAGAATTAAACCATGTCACCATCAAGAATAGGTATCCGCTACCTCGCATTGATGACCTGCTCGACTAGTTGCAAGGAGCACAATTCTTTTTTCAAAGATCGATCTTCGCTCGGATATCATCACCAAAGATTAAAATCGAGGATATTCCAAAGACCGCCTTCGAGAACTCCTCGATGCGGGCATTATGAATTCTTAGTCATGTCTTTTGGATTGACTAATGCTCCTTTGCTTTCATGGATATGATGAACCGTGTATTCAAGGAATATTTGGATCGGTTTGTTGTTGTCTTTATTGATGACATCCTCATCTATTCCAAAAGCCATGAAGATCATGAGCACCATTTGAAGCACATTACTTGAAAGGCTTCGTGAAAACAAACTTTATGCCAAGTCAAGAAATGCGAGTTCGGCTTGAGGAAGTAGCATTCCTTGGGCACGTGGTGTCAAAACGTGAGTATCTGTCGACCCGGCCAAGATTGAAGCAATTACAAAGTTGGGAGAAACCAAAGTCGCTTGGCAAAGTGCGTAGCTTTCGGGCTTAATCGGTTATTATCGGAGATTCGTGGAAGGATTTTCTCGAATCGCTACTCAGCTAACTCAGTTGACTCGAAAGATACAAAATTTGTATGGAGCGAGGAATGCGAGAAGAGTTTCCAAGAGCTCAAGAGGAGACTCATTTCGGCACCTGTTCTGGTAATACCATCTGGTACGGATGGATTTGTTATATACAACGATGCTTCAGGCAAAGGGTTAGGATGCATTCTCATGCAACATGGGAAAGTCAAAGCCTATGCCTCACAACAACTCAAAGAATATGAGAGGAATTATCCTACTCATGATCTAGAGTTGGCAGCAGTCGTATTCGCGTTAAAAATTTGGAGACACTACTTGTATGGGGAGAAAGTGGAGATTTATACGGACCATAAAAGCCTCAAATATTTCTTCATCCAAAAAGAACTCAACATGCGGCAACGACATTGGCTTGAACTATTGAAAGATTACGATCACACTATTCAATATCATCCTAGAAAAGCGAACGTAGTAGCTGACGCATTGAGTAGAAGATCATATGCGAGTACGAGTGTGATATTGTTAATGCAAAGGCCCATTCTATATGACTTGCAAAGGATGGAGGTAGAATTAAAGACTCCAGGGACCCACATGATGATGGCGAATATACGAGTAGAACCGACTTTAATCAATAAAGTTAAAGCTGCTCAAGCTACGGACCTGGAGCTGATACGTATGAAGAAGAAAGTGCAAGAAGGAGCTATTCCAGAAGCGAGAATCGATGAAGAAGGAATACTTAGATTCAACTCCAGACTTTGTGTTCCTAACGATTCTGACTTGAAGCATAGAATCATGATGGAGGCACACAACACCCCGTTTGCAATCCATCTTGGAAGTACCAAAATGTATCATGATATTCGACATACATTTTAGTGGAACAATATGAAGAGAGAGATCACGGAGTTTATCTCGAGGTGTTTAACTTGTCAACGTGTAAAAGCGAAGCATCAAGTGTCAAAGGGTCCATTACAACCACTTGAGATTCCAAAATGGAAGTGGGAACACATTACTATGGATTTTGTTACAGGTCTTCCCAAAGTTTCTCAAGGCATAGATGCGATTTGGGTTATTGTTGATAGATTAACCAAGTCTGCCCATTTCTTACCGATACGTGAGACTTATTCCCTTGAACGTCTTGCTCACATGTACGTGAATGAGATTGTGAGATTGCATGGCATGCCAGTATCCATAGTTTTGGATCGTGACCCAAGATTTACTTCACGATTTTGGGTTAGCTTGCAGAAAGCTATGGGCACGGATTTATGATTCAGTTCGGCATACCATCCTCAAACGGACGGACAATCAGAGAGGACTATTCAAACCCTTGAAGATCTATTAAGACTTTGTGTCCTAGATTTTAAAGGAAGTTGGGATAAGTACTTGCCAAAATGTGGAATTCTCCTACAATAATAGTTATCAAGCAAGTATAGGCATGGCTCCATTTGAGGTGTTGTATGGACGAAAGTGTCGTTCTCCAGTATGTTGGGACGAAGTGGGAGAAGCAGCGTTATTGGGACCAGAATTAGTACGCATGACTACAGAAAAGATCCAAATGATTCGACAACGTATACAAACGGCACAAGATCGACAAAAGAGTTATGCGGATCTTCATCGAAAAGACGTGGAATTTAATATTGGGGATCATGTATTATTACGTGTTGCACCATGGAAGGGAGTTACAAGATTTGGGAAGAGAGGAAAGCTCAATCCACGATTTGTTGGTCCATTTTAGAAATGTGGCCTATAGACTCGCATTACCTCCAAGTATGTCTCGTGTTCATAATGTTTTTCACATATCCATGCTTCGTAAATATGTGAAAGACCCGAACCATATTATTGCGTTAGAACCGGACGAGATAGCCGAAGATTTAACGTACGAAGAAGTACCTGTTAAGATCTTGGATAGGAAAGAGCATGTCCTACGCACCAAGGTTATACCACAAGTTAAGGTTTTATGGAGAAACCATGCTATTGAAGAAATGACCTGGGAGTTGGAATCAGAAATGAAAGCGAGGTATCCTCACCTTTTCGAAACACTAGGTACCTATGTCAATTTTGAGGACGAAATTTCATAAGGAGGGGAGGTTGTAAGACCCCAACTTATTATAAATAAAATTAAATTTCCTCTAATTATATTTGTGAATAATAAGGTATTAATTTGATATAATTCTCTGATTATGGGTGAAATGTGCAAATTTTGCAAAATATGCAAGTGGTTATAAAATAATCATTGTTGTCGGGGAATATTCGTTTGTTCGTGGAATATTCTTGTTGTCGGGGAATATTCATATGACGGCGCAGTCATTTGTGGGCCCCATAACAGAATAACTGTCAGATGAAGAAAACGACAAGTTTGAGTTTTTATAAATAATTGCACAGTAGTTATTCTGAATTAACAACTTGTTGGAATACCCTATGGTTTAAAATATAGTAATACGCGTAGATGCACAGTATTGATGAATTATTGGTCCTTACGTAAGAAGGCACTACTCAATAATTGTTATAGTAGTTACTGTTCAATATTTTATTTTATTGATTCAATAATTGTTGCGTTGATATTTTATATTATTGTTGTTTCAATAATTGTCATCATGACAAGATTTCCCATTATCATATCAATAATTCATATTATTTGAATAATATTATTAGATTGCATTATTGGCAATGTCTAGAAAGTTCTGTCAAGGAGAGGTTTAATCACCTAATTGCGCGCCAATAAGGAGAAATTCTTATTGGAAAGCCCCCTCTTTCCTGGGACCGGCCTGATTGTCATAAATGTGATTCTGTAATATTATTTGTGAATAATTAATTATTTATTCATATGATAAGGAAATATTTATTTTATGTGGATATAAATGTTGGATATATTTATTGTGGTTAAAAATGAAGGAGTTAATGTTGAGGTGTTTTATCGAAGATATTTGTTTGAATGAAGGTATTAAAAATTAAACCAGTGTTTTTGAGATATATTGTGTGAGTTATAATTTTTAATCCGACCGTTGGATCATTGTTATTTTTGGATATGTTATACATATATAAGTTGAATATAAGTCCACAAATTTTGAACCGTTAAAAATGAACGTATGATTTGTTATGAATTTTAAGAGGTGACTGATTCAGAAATTAGGTTTATAAATGACTTTGGTGGAAAATTCTAGAATTGAGTGGGCCCCACTTGTGGTTGGTGAAGAAATGTGCTGAATTTATTTCAAATGTGGTGGGTGGGAATAATAGCAGGTAAAGCCATCAGGTTGCAGGTCAAGTCTGCTAACATTTTCCTATAACTAGAGGGCTAAGTTAGAATTGAAAATCACACCAGAAACAAGTTTTCTCTCTTTCTCTCTCTAGATTATTGAGTGTATTTTGTGAGTATTTAGATACTTTGTGAGTTTCTATTCATCAGTGTAAGTTTCCTTCAGCCTTATACCGATATTCCGATCAGAAGTACTGATATTTTGAGGTAAGGGATGTTATTTTCTTCATATATGATATTATTTCTTCAATATCATTATGTCAAAGTATTGATCTAAATTTTTATCAAATTTGGAACTTTTTGTGTCTGGGAGTTACTTATTCACGTGATACTAAGACTATTCACGATACCAGACTATTCACCAAAAATGAAAATTTCTTCTTTTTGTCCAAGATGTCTATTATGGTTACTATCTTTGATTGTATCCATGTTTTGATCTTTATTTTTGAATTACGCTTCAAAATTGGTATTTATGAAGTATTATTGATCTTGGATAAACTGCTATATGAATCCTACTATTTGTCCTTCCGCTTTCATTGGATTCGTTATTTAAAATATTTTTATCATCCTCACCCTAAATGATGATATTACTAAATATATTCTACCAGTAGTGCAAAAGATAAATGATTAATCGATGAATATCTTTTGGCCCGTAGTCTGCAAGATGAACAGCAGTGTTGAGATGAACATGACCAATCGGTGATACAAATGAATATCTTTGGCTCAGTGGTAAAAAAGATGAATATTTGATTAAAGATGTATATTGATTGTTGTTATAGGGATAAAATATTGATGATGGACTTTTAAATCTTAGAAGATAGTAGAACTCATTCTCTACTTGACTCTTCTAATGGATTGTTCTTCTGCTGCAGCTTGTTGATCTAAAACTTGTTGGCTATTATATTTTATCGATTTTTTCCTCGTTGAAGACTAACGATAATTTGTTGTATATTATCTTAGTCATAATATTCTTTATCGGGCTAGTTGAGCTCACCCTTTTTCTTTTTGTTCCATTTTTCTCGGGGAGGTGAGAACATAGCAGAACTAATGGAGTAATGGAGTGATGGTTCTAGAAAGATGTTTTAGCAAAATCCTCACTATTTCGTAAAATAGTGTTTGAATAATTGTAACGAGGACTTATTTGAGTGTGGATATTGTCTAGAAGACAATATTTGTATTTAAACTCACAGTATGTGTTGTCGTATTTTGCACGACAATTGTATTATTGAAATTGTAGTTTGCTTTTTGTACCATGTATTTGGCGACTCAGAATGGGTGTTGTATACCTATTTTGGGGGCGTCACAAAATCCCTCCGAACCAGATGGTATTGTCAGAACAGGTGTTGAAATGAGTCTTCTCTTGAGTTCTTGAAAACTCTTCTCACATTCCTTGTTCCAACTGAACTTTGTATCTTTCCGAGTCAGCTGAGTTAGTGGAGTAGCGATTCGAGAAAACCCTTCTACGAATCTCCAATACTAACCAGCTAAACCAAGAAAGCTACGTACTTCGGTCACTGATTTAGGTTGCTCCTAGCTTTGAATAGCTTCAATCTTTGCTGGGTCAACAGATATTCCATGACTTGATACCACATGCCCAAGGAATGCTACTTCCTCAAGCCAGAACTCGCATTTCTTCAACTTGGCATAAAGCTTATATTCACGAAGCTTTTGGAGTATCAGCCTCAATTGTTGCTCATGATCTTCACGGGTTTTAGAATATATGAGGATGTCATCAATAAAGACGACCACAAAGTTATCCAAATATTCCTTGAATACTCGCTTCATCATATCCATGAAGGCAGCAGGAGCATTAGTCAATCCAAAGGACATGACTAGGAATTCATAATTCCCGTACTGAGTTCTGAAAGCCGTCTTTGGAATGTCATCGGTTCTAATCTTCAATTGGTGATATCCGGAACGAAGATCAATCTTTGAAAAGAATTTGGCTCTTTACAACTGGTCAAACAGGTCATCAATACGTGGCAATGGGTACCTATTTTTGATGGTGACATGATTCAACTCCCGATAATCAATACAAAGTCGCATACTCCCATCTTTCTTCTTCACGAATAGAACAGGAGCACCCCAAGGAGAAGTACTAGGACGAATAAAGCCAAAAAACTAACAATTCCTGCAGTTGAGTTTTTAACTCACGAAGTTCAATAGAGCCATTCGATATGGGGATTTAGAAATGGGTTTTATCTGACGGGTTCAAGGTCGATACAAAATTCAATTTCACGCCTGGGGTAGGCCAGAAGTTCTTCAGAAATACGTCAGAAAATTCATTAACAATAGAAATATTATTCAAAACTGACGTATTTTTGTTTAGATCTGTGACATGAGCTAATAAAGCTTGACATCCGTTTTTCAATAAACGAATAGCTTTATGGCTTGAGATGATAGTGATTGATTTTAATGGTTTGGTTGCTTGAATTCACATAATAGGTCGATTAGGAATATGAAAGCTAACAACCTTACGAAAATAATCAATTTTTGCATGATGAGTAGTTAACCAATCAATCCCTAGAATTACATCAAATGCAAGTATTTTTAATGCAATAAGATCGACAGGTAATGTGTGGGTACCAACTTGAACCAAACAAGACTTATAAACCGTGGATGTAATGAAGGTTTCTCCCAACGGAGTTTCCACAGATAAGTCAAAGTCTAATTTCTCCGGAGTCAAATTTAATCGTTGAGCGCAAGTAGGAGAAATAAAAGAATGGGTAGAACCGGTATCAAATAAAGTGTAGACTTCGCTAGAGTTTATGATAAGCTTACCCGTGATGACCTCATCCGGGTTCCATGCTTTCTGGGAGGTCACAACAAACGCTCTCCCTTGCACTACCGGCTTTGACTTTTCTAGGACAGCCTTTGGTGCCTCCATCCTAGTTGAATTTGTCTTCGGTGAACGACAAAATCGGGCTAAGTGACCTTCTCTTCCACAATTATAACATGCTTTGGATGGCATCGCGCAATTTGGACTGATGTGTCCCTCCCCTCCGCATTTGAAGCATATGATAGGTGGTCTTTCTCCTTCCTTAACAATGGGTGCTGGTGCTGACGTCTTTCCATCATTGTTGAATCTCCTCTTCTTGAAATGTCCATTCTTATTATTTTGGCCCTGATTACCACCGAAGTGGTTACCATTTCGCCTGTTTGATTCCTCCATGCTTGTTGTCACCGCTTCGATGATCGCTCACTAGTATTATCATTTCTTGTTGCTCTCTTTTTGGTTGTGTTGACTCGTTATCGCGCTCCACCAATCGAGCCCTATTTACAACATCTCGAATACAAACACGCTTTTATGAGAAATAAGATGTTGACGATCTCCCGCCTTCAAACCTCTTAAAACATTCGCGTCATTCTCTTTCATTATCCACCAAGTGGGGCCTACGAACCGGATAACTCCATAAATTTTGCCTCGTATTATGACACGGTCCATATTGTTTTGCTCCAATTTGATAAACTCCACCTCCTTCATGTGATGAATACTTTGGGAAAGTATTTGTCGTTGAATGACTCTTGGAACTTCTCCCAAGACATCTTCAATCTGGGCGAGGTTGAGTATGTTTTACCGATTCCCACCAATGTCTGCCTCTCCGCGCAACATAAAAGGCGTGAGGGAACCTTTTGCTCCTCGGAGCATCCCAAGACATCAAATATCTTGGTGATCTGCTTTATCCATGCTTCCGCCATAAGTGGTTTTGGCTCTCCTTAAACTCCAATGGTCCCACTCCTTGAATCTGCTTAGCGGTGACCGCACCGATAGTTTCAAAGTGTTTCCACCTACATTTTGGATGAGCCGCTCTACTTTCTTTGTTGCATGAATTGCATAAAGCCTATGAACAATCAATCATTCATCATTTGGTCAGTGTTGTTGTTTGCATGAGGATTGTCGCCTTCCTGATGCACATTCTCCTGATTATTGATATGTGGAGACTCAACGGTCTCTTGTGCTCCATTGCTATTCTCAACATTTTCGGATGTCATTTTCAGATACTGCCACAAAACAAAGGTTAATTGACATGTAACATAATATCTCTAAACTCTGACCAACCAATTTAAATACAAAATAAATTTAAGTAGGTCATACTAGTGAAGGAATTCCCCGTCTCTCCCCTCCTAGTTCTAGTCTCACATCTTAGCTAGGTATCATATCCCTAAGCTCTGATACCAACTGTGACGCTGTTAGATTTTATGCCCTAGAAGCCAATTATTTGATATAATTGCTTAACGTTTTGATATTATATTTGATTGAATAAATATATGATTTTATTATGGTTTTATTTACTGCGTAATATAATTGTTAACATAATAAAATTCCTTAGAATAGTGATACAAATTATATAGTTTCAAGTATGTGACTTGAACATGAGATTATATATTACCATTAGTATCGGTGTTCTTAAATGTTCTAATCGAGTATCATTGTTGATGGACACAACAATGATGCATGGAGACTAAGTATGTGGATCGACCGATGACCAAATCTCATTGGTCATAAATATATGAGATATTAAGTCAATGCATAGGTACATGTTAGGAGGGCGATGTCTTTGGATGGACCCACCATGAGAATTCTATATGGAGCATTATCTGCGAAGTGTCGTTAGCAATTCTCATAGTGATAATGATGTAATGGTCCTCCGACCAAATCGCTATATTACTACTACGAGAATTTATGTACTTTGATATCATCAAATGTCACCTTTAATAGGGTGGACTATAAAGGTGATTATTGGGTTCATCATTAATCGTGTGAGAAATATGAGTGATCTAGATGGAATTTAACCATCCTATATATTATGGGTGATATCCATAGGCCTCTTGATTGAGTAGGACTATGAAATGCATGGCCATGCTCAAATAGTGATTTGTTTCATATAGTCTACTCATTGATCAAGAAAACTCAGATTAAATTATGAAGAGTATGACACATTCCATGACTCGAGTTTAATCTAAGATATTAAGGTTAAAAGGATTAAATTACATTGAAACATTGGTCACGAAAAGGTTGCATCGAATCATCGATCTTATTATTACTTGGGTAGCAGTGATGCATTACTAGATGCCGTTCACTATTTATAATTTTATAATATGATTTTAAAATTATTGCCAACGTAATAATAACCTATAGGGTCACACACATAGAACGTTATTTAAAAGGGAATTAATTTAAATTTTAAGGATTTAAATATATTAATATGATTAATAGTATTTAAATCACGAATTAAAATTAAAAGGATAATTTGTATATATGTATATTAATTAAGTAAGACTTAATTAAGAGATATATATATATATATATATATAAATTCGGATTTTATAAAATTAGGTTTTGATTTGATTAATTCCTTTTAACTACTATATATATGATATATAGCAGACTACTTAGGGTAAGATATCATAATAGAAAAACCTCTAGCCGCTTAGAGAGAGAGACTAGAGAGAAAACAGCAGTTTCAAAATCCATTCCTTTTGGTGGCTAGTACCGCAAGTCCTTCTTATTGCGAGAATCGTTCGACCACGGCTCGTGAGGCGTTCGTGTGGATAACTGTAGAGAGGCTAATCGGTTTGTATTAAGGTTGGAGATTCGAGGCAATTCTGGTTTGATTCTCGTTTTTTTATATCCGGTATAATCTCTAAACCTCTGAATTAATTGATTTTCGCATGGATCCTGCTTTAGGGTTTCTAAATTGCTTTAAAATTTTAATTTTTTCTTTGTCGTTTACGTATAGAAGCCCAACAGACGCCCCAAAATTAGGTATACATCACCCATCTTGGGTCGCCAAATACATGGTACGTAATTCAAATACAACTTACTAATAAAATTGTCGTGTAAATACGATAAAACATAAACTGTGAGTTTGAATACAAATATTATCTACTAGAGATTATGCAAACTCAAAAGGAGTCCTCATTATAATTATTATCACACTATATCACAGAATAGTGAGGACTACTAATGATATCCTCTGGACCATCACTCGCGCTCCCGACTGTCCCAACTATATTCTCATTTCAAGAGAATAAAGGAGTGAAAGGAAGGGTGAGCTCAACTAGCCCAAGAAGAAAGTATTATGACTAAGATAATGCGAGAATAAATTATCATTAGTCTCTAACAATGTTAAACTGATAAAATATAATAGACATCAAGTTTAACTGCAGCGGAAAAAAGCAATTCATTAAAAGAGTCAAGTAGAAAATAAAATTTACTATCTTTTATGATTAAAAAGATTTTTCATCACTGTTATCGTTGAGACTCGGCTTAATAAATATTCCACATCGTCGAATCACCCCTGCACTACGGCCAAGGATATTCTTTAGTATCACGACCACAATTATCCATGCACTACGGGCCAAGAATATTTGTGTATTCATTAATCGTCATGATCATGCCAACAACTGTCCATCAATGCACTACTGGCTAATGAGAACTTTTACCACATCATTTGTAACATTACGGTCATGATTACACCGAATAATCCCTGGTCATAATCATACCAAGTCCATCTATGCACTACAGGCCACAGATGACTTTCAACAAAATATAAACATGAAGATGATGACAATGATATAAAAATTCAATAAAACAAGTTCAATAATTATTTTATCCAGGAATTATTAACGTCCAAATTGTCAACATGATACTGTTTTGTAGAGTAAAATTCAAGAATGATCAGAAGAATATTTCCATAAAAAGATACTGGATGAATCGCAAATATCAAGGATATTCTACTAATTTCATGGAGTATAGAAGTCAAAACTTTAACTAACTGAGTATAATAAAGAATGGAATAACAAAAGAAATCACCATGCTTACGGTGATTAGCATGAGATGCATTATTCCAACGTAATAATAATAATAATAACCAGTCGTGCAAAATTTGCACCAAGCGGGATGTTCCAACGAGAATAATAATAAGATTTAACCAGTGCGTGTAAAACACACGCATGGGATGTTCCAACAGTAATAATAATAAGATTTTAACCAGTCCTGTAAAACACATGAGCATGGATGTTCCACCCAATAATAAAAGAATGTCACCAAGTATAGGGTAGATCACAGATACAAAAGTTATTCCAATGTAATAATAAGAAATGGAATAACAACAGTTCTCTTCATGAATAAGAAAGAATAACACCCCTTTACCGTAAAAGAAACCTAATATAAAAGTAGTTAAGTAGCGAGATCACTTTTCTTCTATCTCTCTAGTTTCTCTCTCTAGAGTTCAAAGAATTGTAAGAAAATAATGAAGGAATGAGCTTCTATTTATAGGAAAATGGAATGCATAATAGAACTAATCCATGAACAAATTCCATTGATTTACTTTAATTTGACAAATCCATATTTAAAGCAAAATCTTTTAAATAAAATATAATATATTCTATTTATAATCTAATAAAACGAATAACTTTATAAAAGATTTTACTACGCAGTACTATGCAAACACTATGCATAATAAAATATAATATATTCTAATTATTGTCTAATAAAATGTATAGCTTTTATAAAAGTATTCTCATTTATATAAAAAGATTTTACTATGCAAAACACTATGCGCATACACTTATGCAACACTATGCATAATAGAATATAATATATTTTATTTATAGAATAACTTTATAAAAGTATTCTGCTTTTATATAAAAAGATTTTCTCAGATTATTACATTAATAATACCAACAAAACCGAGTGACTTATCACGTAAGCATCAATAATCAATACCGTATAGTGCTTATGCAACCACGCGTATTCTCGCATACTTTTTAACACCGGTGTTTCAAATAGCTAATCAAAACTTCCGCCAATTATTTTCATAAAGTATTTGTGTCGTTTTCTCAATCCGAAAATAATTCTGTTGTGGGGTCCACCAATGATTGTGTCATTGTACTAATATTTCATGTTCAAACGAATATTCCCCGACCAATCGAATATTATATCACAACTTGCGTACTTTGCAAAATTTATAAACATTACCCACAACTATTATATCAATTTCACTCCATAATATTCAAAAATAATATTTATAGAAAATTCATCTTTATTCAAAAAGTTGGGGTTTTACAAATATCCCCGCCCTACCAGTCGGAATACTCTTCTTTTTAAGGTAAGGGGTATTATTTCTTTTATATTCATGAAGAGAATTATTTTCTTTCAATACTCGTAAGGATTATTATTATTTTTATATTCTGAAGAGATATTATTTTTGTATTCGTATGAATATTATTTCGTTCAATATTCGCAAGAAATGTTATTTTCATTTAATATTCGTAAGAAATATTATATTCGTTCAATATTCGAAACGAATATTATTTTCGTTTAATATTCGTAGGGAATATTTTTTTCGTTCAACAGTCGTAAGGGATATTATTTTTTTCAGTATTCGTATAAAATAATATTTTCTTCCATACTCTGTAGTATGTAAGTAATATTATTTCATTTCAGATTTCGAATTCTATACTCGTTTTGTTAAAGTTTTAGCTTCTATACTCCATGAAATTAGTAGAATATCCTTGATATTTGCGCTTCATCCAGTATCTTTTTATGGAAATATTATTTTGAGCATTCTTGATAAGTTTTAACTTTTTAATGCCGGAGTACTATTTACGAGGTTACTATTCCCGAAGTTACTATCCACAGGGTACTATTCACTCAGTTAGTATTCATCCGGAGTACTATTCATGATAAAAATTGATTCATTTTCGGTCTAAATCATTTTTAGTACAATATTATTCTTGAATTTTACTCCACAAAGCATTATCATGTTGACAATTTGGACGTTATTAATTTCTGGATAAACTAAATTATAAATCTTTAAAATTTATCCTTGAACTTGTTTTATTGAATTATTATGTTATTGTCATCATCCTCAGGCTTATATTATGTTGAAAGTCATCTTTGGCCGTAGTGCATAGATGGACTTGGTATGATTATGACCAGGGATTATTCGGTATAATCATGACAGTAATGTTACAAATGATGTGCTAAAAGTCCTCATTGGCCCGTAGTGCATTGATGGACAGTTTTTGGTATGATCATGGCCATGGGTTCTCTTCGGCTAAGGGTGCAAAGATGAATTTTTTTATGGCATGATCATGACCGTTGATGAAAACACAATTATCCTTAGCCCGTAATGCATTGATAATTCGTGGTCGTGATACTAAAGAATATCCTTGGCCCGTAGTGCAGGGATGATTCGATGATGTGGATTATTTATTAAGCTGAGTCTCAGCGATAAAATTGATGATGAACTTTTTAAATCATAGAAGATGGTAGATATTATGCTCTACTTGACTCTTCTAATGGATTGCTTATTCCGTTGTAGTTGTTGATCTAAAACTTGTTGTCTATTATATTCTATCATTTGTTATACTGTTGAAGGCTAAGGATAATTTATTCTGCATTATCTTAGTCATAATATTTCTTACTGGCCTAGTTGAGCTCACCCTTTTTCTTTCATTGTTCTCTTCAGGAAATGAGAATATAGCTGAGACTAGTCAAGGAATTGAGTTTGTATACTGTCTAAAAGATAATATTTGTATTAAAACTCACAGCTCATGTTGTATATTTAAGTTTGTATCTGTATTTTGTACCATGTATTTAGCAACTCAGAATGGGTGATGTATACTTATTTTGGGGGCGTCACAGTTAATACTTCTTTGAATATTATTGATATTCAAGTTATTTAATAAATGCATTAAATAAATTAATTAAAAATAATTTTATTATATTAAAAATCATTTAAAATAATAATAAGGTATTTAATAATATTTTAAGTTATAAAACATAACTTTTAATATTTTAAGATAATTTTCATTAATTATTAAATATTAATGATATTAGATTTATTTGGTAATTATATTAAATAAATAAATTAAAAATGATTTTAATATTATAAAATCATTATTAAATAAAATAAATATTTTAAGTTATAAAATATAACTTTTGATATATAAAGGTAAATTTCATTAATAATTTTATATTAATGATATTTGATTTATTTAATAGTTATATTGAATAAATAAATTAAAATGGTTTTATTGATTCAAAAATCATTTAAAAAGGATACAAATGAATTAAAAATATTTTAAATTATAATTAATGACTTTTAATATTTTGATAAATAATACATGAATACTTAAATATTAATGATAACTTATTTAAAATGATTTTAATGTTTTACAAATCATTTAAGGGTAATATTAACACTTTTAAAAATATTTTAAGTTATTATAAATAAGTTTAATATTTTGTAATGATTTCATTAATAATTTAATATTAATGATAATAGAATTAGTTAATATTTAAATAAGTTAATAATGATTCCGATGTTTAAAAAATCATGATAAATTATAATAATTATTTAAAATCATTATAAGTCATTTAAAAATAATATGACTGATATTTACAGTTATTGAATTACTGAATGGAGTTTTAGACTCAAAAATTATCCGGTAAAGCCGTCGATACATCGAAACATTTAAGAAACTGATCCGGACTTAGATAATTGGACTAGATACGTGTTTATTTATGATTCAATGACAACTAAACATATGTGACAATGTGATTAGGTTATGTGCTGACTGCAAATAGCAGTACTATGCGATATGATATATTATTCTAATCGAAGGAATGATCTTATCAATGATAGGTTTCGGTATAAAAGATAAAACTAAGTTGCTTTATTGTAAGCAACAGCTCAGGCAAGTATCCTACCTTTGTATTTACTTTATGCAATGGACATGAGTAAGAATATTTCAGAATTTTATTATTATTGTGCCAGATATTTATTCTGTTCGTTAATTTCTAAATATGGTTATGCAAGTGTCCCCACTTGGATAATCATTGTATTTAATCACATGTTGATACAAACTTATTTATTTCCAGTATGTATATGATGACTTAAAATTGCCTCAAGCTATTCTATTCATTCACTTAGACATAAACTTAAAAATATTGTTGAACAAGATAGAACTTTATCAGTATCCAACTGATTGTTTTGGTTCCTGATTCCAAACTTAAGTATATGAACATCCCGAACATGGGAAAACTTTTGTGCACCTAAGGTGGATAAGATGAACTATAATATCGTTCTTACATGTAGTATTGATCAATACAGGGCATAATGGGCTGATTACCCCTCGTGCCTGTAAGTTATGACGGTTTACAGATGAAGTTCTGTTTAACCTTTTCGAAAATAGAAAATAATGTTCATAGTCATTGATCGATCTCCAAAGATAGTCGAGACGTAGTTTCAAAAATTTCATATAGAAGTGATATGTTGTTATTATTGGTTCAGCTTACTTCACAACCGTTGATTCGTTATAGAAGTGTCATTTAAAGAAAACATTTAATTCTTTCAGCTAATATATATTGTTGTTATTACTTGCTGGGCAATCAAATGCTCATTCTTGCTTTAAATTTAAATGTTTTCAGCTAAGTATGATCAACCAGAAGGTTCAGGCAAGAACAAGGGGAAAGAAAAACTGTTCGAATGAGTTTTATAATATTCTATGTAATAGTTAAAGTTTATTAAGACAATAATATTTATTATCTATGATGTAATGAATGTTTAAAGGTTGCATACCTGGGATTTAGACTTTGATATATGTAAATTAAGTTTGATATTTATATTATTGTTATTATTATTAGTATTATTCTGCTCATAGAAATAGTATCGTGAAGCACCGTGTTTGGGTTTGAAGTACCTGAATTTGGGGGCGCCACAATACCAAATTGGACTATTCTACATCGAAAACCAACGTTTTCGTGTTCAATGTCAAAATTTGACTTCCATTCCAAGAATTTCACGATTTCAATAATTAACGTCTAATCTCGTAAATTCTTCCATAACTTCGTTACTTTAGATTTTTACATCGTTCCAAATGGATTCATTCCATTGTCACAACATGTATAATCTAAAACTACAAATTATGGTGTTAAACTTGTCCATCAACAACAACATAAAACAATTCTTCCATGAATTTCAATGGTTTAAAGCTTTTATACTTTGGATTTCATTTCACATAGTTTATTAAAGTTTAAGTTCTCTAACAACCATCCTTATTCCCTCTTATCATACATGCTCCATCAATCCTCACTTCTCTAACAAATTACAATTGAAGAGATAGAAGATTAAGGTATAGGATCTTACCCTTGAATTTCAAACTTTGTTCTTCCTTTTTCTAACCTATAATCTCTAACAAATAAGCACTTATGTTGTTGGATGAAATAAAACAAGTAACAAATGATCTAGTTCATCTCTTATTTATAGAAAATCCAAGGTTAGGGTAGTTTAGTCATTAAGCAATCCCATATCCTTAATTAACCTCCTTACTATTCATTACTTGGAGTCCACAGCACTTATCAATTACTTGCTTACCAAGATCACCCATGTGATCATGGGGCCCTCATGGGTTTCCCCATAGGTCATACTTACCCTATGGATCGATCCACGGATCCCGTTCTTAATTTGGGCTTTAAGTTTAATTAACTTTTAATCTAATCTTGGGCTTGCATTTAACAAACATTGGGCTTTAACATCAATAAGCATTGGGCTTTATCATAATTCCAATTGGACTTTCTAGCTTCCTCCCACATCCTACAAGTCCAATACACTTGGCTCAAATCCTTATAACGTATTATCTACGTATTATTCTCGTATACTAACTCGTCTACTCATTCAACATTTATGACATACCAATATTAATACATACTCATATAATACCTCGTATCATACTTGTATTCATTAACTCGTAAAATACTTACGTATTACGATCATCATTTACTCATTAACGCTTTACTTTCTCTAACTTTCTCGAATTAGGTCCGTAGGCAAAAAACTGTGTTTTCCATAACAGAAATATTATTACATAATCCATCCTCCCTTATTATTCTATCGTTACGTATTTCTCGGAAGTTCATAAATAATTCCAGAGTAGAAATTTGTGAATAGTGTTTTTCAAAAAATTTCTTGGAAAGCTTTTATTTTCGTCTTGGAAATTCAAACACTTTAATTCCCTTACGTAGCCAAAATACTACAACATTCCGACATATCTAGGTTATAGAATGACATTCATCTTGCTAACACATAATAATAACATATAATATAATTTTATTCATTATTTAATTAAATAAAATTATTTTACAGTAAATCTGAATTTCTCGGTATATATTCCAAACAATATTACCATTCCCCAGGTTCTTTATAACTATTGCATTTTTTATTGTCATAATATCAAATAAAAACAACATTCAACCTATATTATTACAAAAGTAATCTATAGGTTCGCCTTAGCCTTCCCTTTATCTTTCTAGGATCTTTCTTGCTCATTTTGGTCTTAGTTTGCATTCATATGGTTCAGGCAAGAATGAGCATAACTAGCTCAGCAAGTATGATAATTTCATTTAACAATATGCTTGAAACATACAAATCGTATATCTTCAATAACTAAACAATAGTCATGAAGTACTATCGATAATTCAAAATAGCACTTCTCTTTTCTTTAAAACATTTCATAATGCACAATATTCATTAAGCATCAATATCGGTCCAAGACCTTGAGCATTTCATTCTTTCTTTTAAATGGACAACCCGACACCAAGTCCGACATATCTTACGAGCACGTCTAGGTGATCAACATATAGTACTCTATGTTATACACCACTACTTTCTTTAAATGTATGTACGTTTAAGGTTTGACAACCTCACGTGCCTGTCGTTTGATGATAAAAAATTTCTTTATGCATACTCAGTCTTCCTTTGAAAACCATACCAAAATAGTTTGGCAAAATATAACAACTTTGATAACATTTCAATAGATTAAAACAAATCCATATAACATCTTAAGTCTAGCCGAAGGAATTGGCTTCGACTTCATCATACATCAATTAATGCGTAAGGTACATGAATTACAAAGCGTGTCCAAAGAATTCAGACAAGGGTCAGAATACTTGCCTTTAACGTCTGCTACTGTGTTAATACTTTTCCTTTGAGTCTTTAAGGTTTCTACAATACATGATCACATAACATACCCTATTAGGTCATATATAATCAAGTAAGTTTACTACAATATATTACCCTTCTTCTCAATCTAATTGTTTATTAAATTATTTACCATTGGATCCAGTTTATCGCATTACCTTATTCTTACGTTAACGTTCGAGTAAGTTATCGTGAAACCTTTAGTTGTTAACTTATGGTTTTCATCATCTTAATTGATGTTACTTTATGTTTTGTATGGAGATGAATTACCATTAATCAATTAGCTCTTTACTTTTATATTCAAAAACATTCATTTCTAGGTCTTGTCTAGTCTTTGGCGTTGCGGCCACTGACTTCCTTCTATATGTCATATGCAAGGTGCCACTCTTCGATGGGCTAAGGTCCGCACAAGGCCTTCAAGACCACTTATTATGCCATGACTAACGCTGCATCGCCGGCTCTGTGCACCAGATAGTGATGATAGACTACTTACATTGATGAACTTCCCGGACTTCTAAATTTTTCATTTTAAGTCTGAATTGGCTCGTTCAAAAGCCATTAGCTCACAAATCACATGCTCTAAGTGTTCATGCAAGAATTTTACATTTTCTAATCTTTTAACTTGGAATTCACCTTTTAGTTCATTTCAACGAAAATGAGAAACGTTTGTGAACGTTCAACGCTCGTTTCTTCATTCTAAGTCGGAATTTGGTCATTTTTGAGTTCGCAACTCTAGAATTCCAATTGAGACTAATCTCTATCGAAAACAAATGTTTCCGAGTTAAAGGTCAAAATTTGACTTCCATTCCGAGAATTTCACGATTTCGACGATTATCGCCTAATCTATTAAATTCCGTCATAACTTCGTTACTTAAGATTTTTACATCATTTCAAATGGATTCATTACATCATACTAACATCCTAACCAAACATATTACATTAGTTTATACACATGAAAGTTCTTAAATGTTCTTCATGAGTTCATAACTTATCTAAATATGAATTACTTATTCATGACTTATTAAAGCTTAAGTCCTTTGATTAGACATTCTAATCACTACTTAGCATACAAGTTCTACCACTATTCACTTCTTTAACAATTGAAGAGAGGGAGAATCATGGTTTAAGATGAATTCTTCTATAATATTGAGCGTATTTCTTTCAAGTTTTAGAAAGCTTTGAGCGTAGAAAATAGTGAAAGATTTCTTCAAGAATATCCCGCTATACCAGTTGGAATACTCTTCTTTTCAAGGTAAGGGATATTATTTTTATTCAGTATTCGTAAGAAATAATATTTTCTTCCATACTCTGTAGTATATAAGTAATATTATTTCGTTTCAGATTTCGAATTCTATACTCGTTTTGTTAAAGTTTTGGCTTCTATACTCCATGAAATTAGTAGAATATCCTTGATATTTGCGCTTCATCCAGTATCTTTTCATGAAAATATTATTCTGAGCATTCTTGATAAGTTTTTAATTTTTCATGTCGGAATACTATTCATGGGATTACTATTCCTGAAGTACTATTCACGGGGTACTATTCATAATAAAAATTGATTTGTTTTTGGTCCAAATCATTTTTGGTACAATATTATTCTTGAATTTTACTCCACAAAGCAGTATCATGTTGATAATTTGGACGTTATTGATTTCTTGATAAATTAAATTATAAATCTTTAAAAAATTATCCTTGAACTTGTTTTATTGAATTCTTATATCATTGTCATCATCCTCATGTTTATATTATGTTGAAAGTCATATGTGGCCTGTAGTGCATAGATGGACTTGGTATGATTATGACCAGGGATTATTCGGTACAATCATGACCGTAATGTTACAAATGATGTGGTAAAAGTCCTCATTGGCCCGTAGTGCATTGATGGACAGTTGATGGCATGATCATGACCATTGATGAATACACAAATATCATTGGCCTGTAGTGCATGGATAATTTGTGCTCATGATACTAAAGAATATCATTGGTTGTAGTGCAGGGGTGATTCGATGATGTGGATTATTTATTAAGCTGAGTTTTAGCGATAAAAGTGATGAAAAACCTTTTAAATCATAGAAGATAGTAGATTTTATGTTCTACTTGACTCTTCTAATGGATTGCTTGTTCATTCTTTGTTAAACTTGATGTTTGTTATATTTTATCGCTTTAACATTGTTGAAGGCTAATGATAAATTATTACGCATTATCTTAGTCATAATATTTCTTCTTCGGGCTAGTTGAGCTCACCCTTTTTGCTTTCATTGTTCTCTTGAAAATGGTAACGTAATCGGGACTAGTCGGGGAGCGGAGTGATGGGTCCGGATGATAGCATTAGTAGTCCTCACTATTCTATGAAATAGTGTGATAATAAATTTATTGAGGACTCCATTTGAGTTGAATCTTGCTTGTAGAAGATAATATTCATATTAAAACTCTCGGTTTATGTTTTGTCGTATTTTACACTGGCGCTGTATTATTAAGTTGTATTTGAATTTTGTACCATGTATTTGGCGACTCAAGATGGGTGATGTATACCTATTTTGGGGTGTCACAGATTGGTATCAAAGCTTAGGATATGATCCTGGTTTGAGATGTGAGACAAGAACTAGGAGAGGAGAGACGGGAAATTCCTTCGCTAGTATGACCTACCTAAGTTTATTTGGTATTTAATTGGTCGGTCAGAGTATAGGAATAATATGTGACGTGTCAATTAACCCTTGTTTTGTGGCAGTATTTGAAAATGACATCCGAGAATGTTGAGAATAGCAATGGAGCACAGGAGACCGTTGAGTCTTCACAGATCAATAATTAGGATAATGTGCATCAGGAAGGCGACAATCCTCATGCAAACAACAACACTGACCAAATGATGAACGATGGAATGTATAGAGGCTTTATGCAATTCATGCAACATCAGGCGAGATCGGTTCCTATCCAAAATATAGGTGGAAACACTGGAAACTCTCGGACAGTCACCGCTAAACAGTTCAAGGAGCTGGGACCACCGAAATTAATTGGAGAGCCAAAACCACTTAAGGCGGAAGCGTGGATAAAGCAAATCACCAAGATATTTGATATCTTGGGATGCTCCGAGGAGCAAAAGGTTCCCTTTGCCACCTTTATGTTACGAGGAGAGGCAGATTACTGGTGGGAATCGATAAAGCGTACTCAACCTGCTGCACTGAAGATGTCTTGGGAGAAGTTCCAAGAACTATTCAACGACAAGTACTTTCCCGAAAGTATCCGTCACATGAAAGAAGTAGAGTTCATCAAGTTGGAGCAGAATAATATAACCATGTCACAGTACGAAGCTAAGTTTGCCGAGTTGTCCCGATTTGCGTCTCACTTGGTTGATAATGAGGAGAGAATGACGCGGATGTTTCTAAGAGGTTTGAAACCCGAGATACGTCAATACTTAATTTCTGGCAAACTGTGTTTGTATTCAGATGTTGTAAATAGGTCTCAGTTATTGGAGCGTGATAATGAGTTAACTCAACTAAGAGAGACCAGCCGACAAAATGATAATACTAGTGGTAGCAGTCATCGAAGTAGTGACAACAAACGTGGAGGGAATCAACATGCCAGAAATGGTAACCACTTTGGTGGTAATCATGGCCAAGACATTAAAAATGGACATTTCAAGAAAAGGAGATTCAACAATGATGGAAAGACGTCAGCACCAGCACCCATTGTTAAGGAAGGAGAACGACCACCTATCATATGCTTCAAATGCAGAGGGGAGGGACACATCGATCAAAATGCGCGCAAAGTGATCCAAAACGTGTTATAATTATGGAAGAGAAGGTCACCTAGCTAAATTTTGTCGTACAGGGAAGCCAAGTTCAGTTGGGATGGTGACACCAAATGCCATCCCAGACAAGTCAAAACCAGTAGATCAAGGGAGAGCGTTTGTTGTGACCTCCCAGAAAGTAAAGAACCCGAATGAGGTCATCACGGGTAAGCTTATCATAAACTTTAGCGAAGTATATACCTTATTTGATACCGGTTCTACCAATTCTTTTATTTCACTACAAGAAAAAGGCCTATCTGCGACCAATAATATCAGTGACCGCCTATCCGGTCGCTGATATTAGTAATATCTATCGTTATCTCATAATCGTGATGAATTCTTGTCATGATTTAATGTCGTGACGACATCGCGATCAACACCGATCGATCACGATATGAATTTTACCCCCAAAAATTTGGTGCGAAACCCTGGCGCGGATTTTTTTTACGACTAATCTCTATCAGCGATCGCTAGCGGTCGCTGGCACGTCCATATCATTAAAAATCAGTGACCGCATGCGGTCGCTGATTCTCTTAAACAGATTCACACTCAAGCGTTCGCTCGATTCAGCAGAAAGAAAAAAAAGAGGGCGACAGAAGAGGGAAAAGAGGGAGAAGGGGGAGAAGAGAAGAGGGAGTCCGGTTTCGTTGGTTCGTTCGTGTGTTCAATCTTCTCTAAATCAGACTAATTTTAGAGGTAGGAAATTCTTCTTCTTTTTTTGGTTGTTTGTTTTTTGTTGTTTGTTTTGTTTGTTCGTTCTTCTCCAAATCAGTATGTTTGTTCGTGTGTTTTCGTTGTTTGTTATTCTAGGAATTTTTGTTTTAAGAGTTAATTTAGAGCTGGGATTTGAATGAATGAAAATGAATTTGGGATTATTGAATTTGGGATTACTGAAATTTATAGCTTCTTATTGAAATTGGGAATATACTGAAATTGTTGCAAAGAGTTTTATGAGATTACTGAAATTTTTAGGTTAAATTATTTTTAGGGTTAATATGTGTTTAATATACTGAATATGTGTTGAAATTGGGAATATACTGAATATGTGTTTTAATATGTGTTGAAATTGGGAATATACTGATTTTTTTTTTTTAATATAACATTACTACTTAGCTAGGTTTTCAGAATTTTCTTTATATAAATTGAAACATTTATTTCATACCCTCAGGTTTCATGACCTAATATGCAAGGAAACATATGATTTTTCCCCTGAAACATTACTACTTAGTAGATAAATTAATTAATTTTACATATTTACTAAATATTATACATAATAATAATTAATATATTTAATTATTTTTTATATATTACTGACTTCACTAAGTTAATAACATTTCAACTACGGATTAGATCAGTCAATTTATCCACCATTACTTTTTTCAATTTGGTGACCTGTCACGAATTTGTCCAAGGAAATCACAGATCTCATATGGGCTCTAATGAATCCAGTGGATATTACAAGTTCTTCTCTTGCCCCTTCTGATTCTCAAAAAGCTGCTGAGATTGATCCTAATTTTCAACTGCCAATGTTGTTTCTGTGGGCCGTCCATCTCAATCTCCTTCTCACTCGCAGGCTAATCAGATCACTCCGAATAATGCTGGTAAAGCAGGCCACGTGATCCTTGTACTTCTACTTTGTTGATGAACCATCATGTCTAGCACCTATGAAGCCATAATTTTCACATCTGCTTTCTTCAATGCATTGTCATTACGTAACTTTAGTTGCATGTACTTAACTGGTAAATTAATATTGAAGATTTTACGCAGTTATTTGCTTGTACGTAACTTTAGTTGCATGTACTTAACTAGTCATGTGATCTGTTTTGTTGTTACTGGTATTTTGGTACAAAACTAGGCATGTAATTCTTTAAAAAGTACTGCACTAACTACTAATTCAGTTCGAGGAATAGTAGGAAAAATCCAGGGTAAAAGTTGATGGGTTTAAAAGACTAAAGTTATATTGAATTTAAATTATTTTTGTTGGGAGAGTGCATATTTTGATTTGATGTTTTAAATGTAAGTGCTCATGATTATTTGTAAAGTCCTTCAAGGAATATATGTACAATCAAGAAGAAGGTTCAAAGAAGTTTATCCATAATTCACATCAAATATGCTAATTGATGTTAATTATAAAATTCATTTATAATGTATGTTTGTTAAAACTAAAATTCATGTATAATTGTATATTGGTAATGTTTTGATTGATATTATATTGGTAATGTATGTGGGTCTGAATTTTTTACTGCTTTAATTTTCATTCAATCGTTATTGTTTTGGTCTTATTGTATTGGAAATTTGTATATTTCTCTTGGTTTGTGTCTTGGGTGCCTAAATGTCCATATATGCATGTTGTCGTGCATGTGGCTAGTCTATATTGTAGGGGAGACTCTGGCAAAAATTTTTTAATTAAATATAAGTTTGAAAAATGTTCATAAGTATTATAAGTATAAGTTTGTAGTTTAATTTCTACCAAGAGGAGATGCTTCATAGACCTCCTATAATAAATATAGAGGACAACAATGATGTAATCCAGTTAGAGGGTGGAGATGAACATGATGAATTGGATCCCGAGACAGTTATTATGCCCGATGACAGTGATACTGAGGAAGAGTTATTGACTGACACTGACACAAAATTTGAAAAAGAAGATGGTTATAGATCTCTGACACTTGTACAAAATGATTCTGACTCAGACAACAATTTTCATTCAAATGTATGTTTAGTTTTAATTGTATTACAATGAATTACATATAGGAATGTTCTTTATATCCTTAACAAGTTTATGTACCTATCATTTATAGTTGTCGTAGTTAACTATTTCATACAATTAATTGTCATTATTGTCCTTTTATATAAAATGTATGTTTAGTTTTAATTGTATTACATATGTACATGTTCTCTATATCCTTGACGCGTTTATGTACCTTTCATTTATAACTCATAGTAACATTCTAAATTTTTTATTTATAGATGTTTTCTCGAACTCAAGCAAAGACGAAAAGCACAGGTTAGGTTTGGCCCTAATCATGTGCCGAAGGCCCCGGCTAATCCGGATGATCACATTCTTATACAGATCCGTCCTCCTCCAGAAAGCACGTAAGTTAAACATCGTGTATATATAAGGGTTTAATATTTCCATTATTACAAATATATATGACTGTAAATTATTGTATATTGTAGTGATTTTCAAGATAGTAAAATTGTGAAGTGCATTCACAATTATGCTTACAGAACTAGCCTACGCCAGTGATTACATGAGCGAGCACACCTCTCGCCCATAAGGATGCAGTTTGGGCTAAATTTCAGGTATATTTTTTTATCACTCTGATAGATAATGCATAGTTAATCAAATAATATTGTTTAGTAATGTTGGATTATGGTAATATTTTAATATTATTATTGTTGTTTTATTTGCAGAAGCGGTATAGATGGGACGACGACGAACATCGATTATTCGAGACAATCGCTACGGCGTAAGTCGTCGTCCGAACTAAAGATAATTTGAACAAGGAACGACAAAAAGCCTTTAATAATGCTGAGATTGACCATCCATGATAGGGTGAGCAGTATATGCATGAGCATAGTCCCTGATGGTGCGCACATCTCATATGGGTGCAGATGTATGACCAGTGGAGAGCTGAGAGCTGGGTCAAGAGACGCAAGACTACCGCCTCAAACAAATCCTCAGGTGTATCTGAAGGCGAAAAGGCAAAAGGCACGTACAAGGGTGGCAGTATATCACACCGCAGACATATTCGCTAGAATGTACGTATGTATAGCAAGCATATTGGCTTAGTTATTTGTTTTTATGTTTACAGTCATGTTTTGTAGCTAAAATATCATATGTTTACATATTAATATGAGAACATGAACTGTAGGAGTCTGAGTCTCAAGGTCAACCTATCAATTGGTTGAATGTGTATGTGGCCACCCGTGATGGTCTGCCTGATGCTGTTCAGATAGCGGTAATAAGTTAACTTTATACTAATATGTTGTTTATAAATTGTGACGACCTTTTTAGCATTTTTTATTTATTTTTAACTATTTAATTGTTTACCTTCTGACAGGACACTTATAAGGGCTTAATGAATGAGCGCTATCCTGAAGCCACCCCGCGTCCGTCGATTGATAAAGAATTGTGGGAGAGGGCTTCCGTCGTGAAGAAAAACTATGTTAAAGGCTAAGGACAAAAATGACGCCTTGACCATTAAGGCACAGCAACTGCTGCTAATGAGTCTACTACGATCATCGGTCATCCAACCTATCATACTCTTCTTCGACCGCAGGTGAGAGCGATCTGCTAGAATCGTGATCTTCTTCAGATATCTTTGGTAGGCATCTGCATTCTCTTAGTCCCGATGAGTTGGTTTGGCCGTTGGTGGCAACAATGAAGACAGATATGGCAATCCTGACAAAGATTAGGGGTGGCGACTGTATATATATATCGATATTGTTACTGTCACTGTCTTAGTTATATGTTACACTACATTGTCTATTGTTTAGCTTTTAATTCCCAAGTCATATAGCAGTATCAACACATGTAACATATATGTTTTATTCTTTTGTTAATTACAGGGTACTAATTTGGATGATCCATGAAGAGCTACACCACTCATATATGTTAGATTTTTAAAGCCTTGCTAGATTTGTTTTTTAGATTTTTAAAGCCTTGTACTCTTTTAGATTGATTCTTTGGACAATTGTATTAGTTTACAATTATATTATATGGATGTTTACGATTGTATTGTGTTGGTTTATGATGGATGTTTATCATACAGTAGTTATCATAGATAAATGTTTATCATATAGTAGTTATCATGGATGGATGCTTATATATACTGCTGTGTGTTTGGATAGAAAGCAGGTACAAAGCAGGTTATTTTTGGGAAATCAATAAAACAGGAAAAATATTAATAAAAAAAAAAAGAAGATCAGCGACCGCATGCGGTCCGTAAAACTGAAATGCGATCGCTGATAGCTACTTTGAAACTAGCAACCTATTCGGTCACTATTGCTGGTCGCTGACACGTGTGCCATGTCACAGTTGACAAATGACTCAGCATGAGTCATAATAGCGACAGATTCAGTTGCTATCTGCAGTTGCAGAGCAGTTGGTCGCTATTATTGGTCGCTGACGTCCATCCAGCGACCAGATTATCTGCGACTACTATCAGCGACCGCATTCGGTCGCGGATACTCATCTGTGACCATATGCGGTCGCTGATATCCCGTCGCTGATAGGTCTTTTTGTTTTAGTGTTTCTCCTACTTGCGCTCAACGTTTAAATTTAACTCCGGAGAAATTAGACTTTGACTTATCTATTGAAACTCCGTTTGGAGAAACCTTCATTACATCCATTGTTTATAAGTCATGTTTGGTTCAAATTGGTACCCTCACATTACCTGTTGATCTTATTTCATTAAAAATACTTGCATTTGACGTAATTCTAGGGATTGATTGGTTAACTACTCATCATGCAAAAATTGATTGTTTTCGTAAGGTTGTTAGCTTTCATATTCCTAACCAACCTATTATACGAATTCAAGCAACCAAACCATTAAAATCAATCACTATCATCTCAAGCCATAAAGTTATTCGCTTATTGAAAAATGGATGTTAAGCTTTCTAAGCTCATGTCACAAATTTAAACAAAAATATGTCAGTTTTGAATGATATTTCTATTGTTAATAAATTTCCTGACGTATTCCCTGAAGAAATTCCTGGCCTACCCCTAGAGCGTGAAATTGAATTTTGTATCGACCTTGAACCCGGTATAAAATCCATTTCCAAAGCCCCATATCGAATGGCTCCTATTGAACATAAGGAGTTAAAAACCCAACTACAGGAATTGTTAGACATCAGTTTTATTCGTCCTAGTACGTCCCCTTTGGGTGCTCATGTTCTATTCGTGAAGAAGAAAGATGGGAGTATGCGACTTTGTATTGATTATCGGGAGTTGAACCATGTCACTATCAAAAATAGATACCTGTTGCCTCGCATTGATGAACTGTTTAACCAGTTGTAATGCACCAAATTCTTTTCAAAGATTGATCTACGTTCTAGATATCACCAATTGAAGATTAAAATCGATGACATTCCAAAGACGGCTTTCAGAACTCGGTACGGGTGTTATGAATTCCTAGTCATGTTTGGATTGACTAATGCTCCTGCGACCTTCAGGATATGATGAACCGAGTATTCAAGGAATATTTAGGTCATTTCGTGGTTGTCTTTATTGATGACATCCTCATTTACTCCAAACGCCATAAAGATCATGAGCAACACTTGAGGCTAATACTCCAAAAGCTTCGTGAAAACAAGCTTTATGCCATGTTGAAGAAATGTGAGTTCTGGCTTGAGGAAGTTGCATTCCTTGGGCACGTGATATCAAATCATGGAATATCTGTTGACCCAGCGAAAATTGAAGAAATTCAAAGATGGGAGCAACCTAAGTCAGTGACCAAAGTACGTAGCTTTATCGGCTTAGCTGGTTATTATCGGAGATTCATGGAAGGATTTTCTCGAATCGCTACTCCATTAAATCAGTTGACTCAGAAAGATACAAAATTCGGTTAGAGCGAGGAATGTGAGAAGAGTTTTCAAGAACTCAAGAGGAGACTAATTTCAGCACCTGTTCTGACAATACCATCTAGCTCAGAGGGATTTGTCATCTACAGTGATGCTTCAGGCAAAAGGTTAGGATATGTTCTCATGCAACATAGGAAAGTCATAGCCTATGCCTCTCGATAACTCAAAGAATATGAGAAGAATTATCCTACGCATGATCTAGAGTTGGCAGCTGTTGTCTTTACACTTAAAATTTGGAGGCATTACCTGTATGGGGAGAAAGTGGAGATCTATACGGATCATAAAAGCCTCAAATATTTCTTCACCCAAAAGGAACTCAACATATGGCAACGACGTTGGCTTGAACTTTTGAAAGATTATGATCATACCATTCAATACCATCCTGGAAAAGCGAACGTGGTAGCTGACGCATTGAGTAGAAGATCATATGCGGGTACGAGTGCGATATTGTCAACACAAAGGCCCATTTTATATGACTTGAAGAGGATGGAGATAGAGTTAAAGACTCCAGTGACCAACGTGATGATGACAAATATACGAGTTGAGCCAACTTTAATTGATAAAGTTAAAGTTGCTCAAGATACAGACCTGGAACTGATGCGTGTGAAGAAGAAAGTGCAAGAAGGTGATATCCCAGAAGCAAGAATCGATGAAGAAGGAATACTTAGAGTCAACTCTAGACTTTTTGTTCCTAACGACCCTGATTTAAAGTATCAAATCATGATGGAGGCGCACAACACACCGTTTGCAATCCATCTTGGGAATACCAAAATGTATCCTGATCTTCGACATACATTTTGGTTGAGCAATATTAAGAGAGAGATCGCGGAGTTTATCTCAAGCTGTTTAACTTGTCAATGTGTCAAGGCGGAGCATCAGGTGCCAAAAGGTCCATTGCAACCACTTGAAATTCCAGAATAAAAGTGGGAGCACATTACCATGTATTTTGTTATTGGTCTTCCCAAGGTTTCTCAAGGAATAGATGCAATTTGGGTCATTGTTGATAGATTGACCAAGTCTGCTCATTTCTTACCTATACGAGAAACTCATACACTTGAACGTCCTTCTCGTATGTACATAAATGAGATTGTAAGACTTCATGGTATGCCAGTATCCATAGTTTCTGATCGAGACCCAAGATTCACTTTGAGATTTTGGGTTAGTTTGCAAAAAGCTATGGGCACAGATTTACTATTTAATTCGGCTTATCATCCTCAAACGGACGGGCAGTCAGAGAGGACTATTCAAACTCTTGACGATCTATTAAGACTCTGTGTCCTTGACTTCAAGGGAAGTTGGGACAAGTTCTTACCATTGGTGGAGTTTTCCTATAACAACAGTTATCAATTCGATGTCGGCATGGCTCCATTTGGTACGTATGTGGAATGGAAGAAAGTGTCATTCTCTAGTATGCTGGGATGAAGTGGGTGAAGCAACGTTGTTGGGACTGGAATTGGTATGCATGACAACGGAAAAGATTCAAATGATTCGACAACGTATAAAAACCTCACAAGATCGACAAAAGAGTTATGGTGATCTTCATCGAAAAGATGTGGAATTCGATATTGGAGATCATGTGTTGTTACGTGTTACTCCATGGAAGGGAGTTACGAGATTTGGAAAAAGAAGAAAGCTCAATCCTCGATTCATTGGCCCATTTGAAATCCTTGATCGAGTAGGAACTGTAGCCTGTAGACTAGCTTTACCGCCAAGTATGTCTCGTGTTCATAACATTTTTCACATATCCATGTTACGTAAATATGTGGAAGACCCGAACCACATTATTGAGTTAGAACCGGATGAAATAGCGGAAGATTTAACATATGAAGAGGTTCCTGTTAAAATCTTGGATAAGAAGGAACATATTTTACGCTCCAAGGTTAAACCTCAAGTCAAAGTTTTATGGAGAAATCACGATGTTGAGGAAATGACTTGGGAGTTAGAATCTGAAATGAGATCAAGGTATCCTCACCTCTTCATCATACCAGGTACGTACCCTAATTTCGAGGATGAAATTTCATAAGAAGCGGAGGTTGTAAGACCCCAACTTTTATGAATAAAGATGAATTTTTCTATAAATATCATTTTTGAATATTTTAGTGTGGATTTAATATAATGTTATAGTTGTGGGTAATATTTATAAATTTTGTAAAGTATGCAAGTTGTTATATAATATTCGATTGGTCGGGGAATATTCGTTTTAAACATTGAATATTCGTACGACGACATAATCATTGGTAGACCCCACAACGAAATTATTGTCAGAATGAGAAAACGACAGAAATATATTTTTATAAAAATAACGGCAGAAGTTTTACCGTTAAACTGTTGAAATACCCGGTGGTAAAAGTACAGTAATACGCGTGGTTGCATAATAGCACACGGTTTTGATTATTGATGCTTACGTGAGAAGTCACTCAGTTTTACTAAATTATTGCTACAGTAATTGTTGCATAGTATCTCACGTTATTTGATTCAATTATTGTCAATATTTTATATATTATTAAATCAATAATTGAGATGACAAGTTATTCTAATTATTATATTCATAATTAAAAATGTCTAGAAAGTTCTGTCGAGGAAAGGGGTTTAGTCACCTAATTGCACGCCAATAAGAAGACATCCTTATTGGAAAGCCCCCTCTTTCTTGGGAATGATCTGGTTGTTAATATTGCGAGTTATAATAATATGAATAAAAGTTGTTAAAAATATTGAAGGAATTTTTATGATGTATTTGTTGTAAATTTTGCTTATTTTATGGACCCCCATTTATCCATTTGTCAAAATAATCGGTAGAAAATTATTTAATATAATAAAGGTGGGGCCACATGTGGAAGAAAAAAAATGGAAATGGGGGGGGGGGGAAGTTTACTTATTAGGGAGGGTACTATATATATATATATATATTATAAACATTTTGTTATATATATATATATATATATATAAATATTATATATTTTTATATATATAGGTGAATGTTGGAAAAAAATGATGGAGAAAGCCCTTGCCTTTGCCATAAGGCAAAGGTTATGATTATATATATATATATATATATATATATATATATATATATATTATAAGTTTTGTTTTATTTAATTATAAATAGAATATATTATATTATATATAAAGTTATTTATTTTACTTGAATTTTATATTATTATTTTTTTAAAAAAATTGACGACTGAAAATTTTTTGATCCGTGAATAATATTTTTGTTGCGTCCGTGAATTATTTTTCAAATAGTATCCTTTCCATTCTCCTATAAATAGGATGCTTAGTTAGAATTGAAAATCACATCAGAATCAGAGAATTCTTCTTCTATAATATTGAGCGTATTTCTTTCGAGTTTTTTAAAAAGCTTTGAGCGTAGAAAATAGTGAAAGATTTCTTCAAGAATATCCCGTTATACCAGTTGGAATACTCTTCTTTTCAAGGTAAGGAATATTTTGTTTTTATTCAGTATTCGTAAGAAATAATATTTTCTTATATACTCTGTAGTATGTAAGTAATATTATTTCATTTTAAATTTCGAATTTTATACTCATTTTGTTAAAGTTTTGGCTTCTATACTCCATGAAATTAGTAGAATATCCTTGATATTTGCGTTTCATCCAATATCTTTTCATAGAAATATTATTCTGAGCATTCGTGATAAGTTTTTACTTTTTCATGCCGGAATACTATTCATGTGGTTACTATTCCCTAAGTACTATTTATGGGGTACTATTCACTCGAGTACTATTCATAATAAAAATTGATTCATTTTCGGTCGAAATCATTTTTGGTACAATATTATTCTTGAATTTTACTCCAAAAAGCAGTATCATATTGACAATTTGGACGTTATTGATTTCTTGATAAATTAAATTATAAATCTTTAAAAATTTATCCTTGAACTTGTTTTATTGAATTCTTATATCATTGTCATCATCCTCATGTTTATATTATGTTCAAAGTCATATGTGGCCTGTAGTGCATAGATGGACTTGGTATGATTATGACCAAGGATTATTCGATAAATCATGGTAAGTAATGTTACAAATGATGTGGTAAAAGTCCTCATTGGCCCGTAGTGCATTGATGGACAATTATTGGCATGATCATGACCATTGATGAATACACGAATATCATTGGCACATGATGCATGGATAATTTGTGGTCGTGATACTAAAGAATATCATTGGTAGTAGTAGTGCGGGGGTGATTCGATGATGTGGATTATTTATTAAAATTTGAGTCTCGACAATAAAAGTGATGAAAAACCTTTTAAATCATAGAAGATAGTAGATTTTATGTTCTACTTGACTCTTCTAATGGATTGCTTGTTCCGCTGTAGTTAAACTTGATGTTTGTTATATTTTATCAGTTTAACATTATTGAAGGCTAACGATAAATTATTCTGCATTATCTTAGTCATAATATTTCTTACTGGGCTAGTTGAGCCCACCCTTTTTACTTTCATTGTTCTCTTCAGTGACAGTCCAGATGATAGCATTAGTAGTCCTCACTATTCTATGAAATAGTGTGATAATAAATGTATTGAGGACTCCATTTGAGTTGAATACTGTCTAGAAGATAATATTCGTATTAAAACTCTCGGTTTATGTTTTGTCGTATTTTACATGACAGTTGTATTACTAAGTTGTATTTGAATTGTGTACCATGTATTTGGCGACTCAAGATGGGTGATGTATACCTATTTTGGGGGCGTCACATTGGATACTTCTTATGTTCGAATCCAGGAGGCTATTTTACATATACCTCTTCATTGATGTATCCATTGAGGAAGGCGCTCTTCATTGTAACAAGCAAAAGCTAACAAGATTCGGATAGACTCTAGCCTTGCAACTGGGGCGTAAGTTTCTTCGTAGCCGATCCCTTCTTGTTGATTGTATCCTTGAGCTACTAGCCTTGCTTTGTTACGAGTAATTGTGCCATGCTCATCAAGCTTATTCTTAAATACCCACTTAGTTCCAATGATAGAAACACCTTCAGGAGGGGACATAAGTTTCCAGACTTGGCATTGTTCAAATTGCTGAAGTTCCTCTTGCATTGCCATTAGCCAGCTTTCATCAAGTATAGCTTCCTTATGCTACGTTTGGATTGAAGGAATGGAATAGAGTAGGGAATGCAATAGATGAGGGAATGGAATAAGGAAGGGAAAGGAATGATTTTTTAATATTCCATGTACATGTTTGGTTGATGTTATGAATACATCTAAGAATGAAATAAATAATTAGAAAGTGACCTAAATACTCCCAAATGTTCAAATTTAACTTAAATTCAATTTATATTAAAAAATTAACACATATTTCTCTAGATTTTTTTTATAATTATATTCTTCTTTTTTTTTACTATACTTTTTTATATAATTTTTCATAAACTTTTTCATATAATTTTTTTTTTTGGGTGGGGGTGGGGGTGGGATGTATACATAATCACATAATATTATTTTTTTTTTTGGGGGGGGTGGGGGTGGGGGTGGGGTGAGGGGTGTGGTGTGGTGGGGTGGGGTGGGGTGTGGGGTGGGGTGGGGTGGGGGGTGTGGGGTGGAGTGGGGTGGGGTGGATGGGAGGTAAGAGGTGTATACATAATCACATAATAGTATTTTTTGGGGTGGGGTGGGGTGGGGTGGGGGTGGGGGCGGTAGAGGTGTATACATAATCACATTATATTATTTTTTGGGGTGAGGTGGGGTGGGGTGGGTGGGGGTGAGGTGGTGGGTGGGGTGGGGTGGGTGGGGTTGTGGGGGTGGGGGTGGGGTGGGGTGGGTGGGGGTAAGATGTGTATACATAATCACATAATATTATTTTTTTGGGATGGGGTGGGGTGGGGTGGGGTGGGTTGAGGTGATGGTAAGAGGTGTATACATAATCACATAATATTATTTTTTTTGGGGTGGGGTGGGGTGGGGTGGGGTGGGGTGGGGTGGGTGGGTGCTTGGGTGGGATAGGGTGGGTGGGTGGGGGTAAGAGGTGTATACATAATCACATAATATTATTTTTTTTTGGGTGTGGTGGGGTGGGGGTGGGGTGGGGGTGGGATGGGTGGGGGTAAGAGGTGTATACATAATCACATAATATTATTTTTTTGGGTGGTAGTGGGGTGATGGGTGGGGTGGGGTGAGGTGGGTGGGGTGGGGTGTATACATAATCACATAATATAATTTTTTTTGGGTGGGGTGTGAGTGGGGGTGGGGGTGGGGGTGTGGGTGGGGGGTGGCTCTGCTCCTCTTTCGCTCGCCTCTGGTCCTCCTCTTTCGCAGAGCGATAGATTGATTGAATGAAAGAACATGAAACCCTATTTTATTTTTAAGGGGCATATTTGTTAATTACTTAAAAATAATAGATGGAATAAGTTATTCTGACCCCCCCTTCAGGAATAAAATTATAATTTTAAGTTAACACCTATTCCACTTTAGGAATACATTATTCCGTTGGAATAAACAAATCAAACAACATTTTTATCATTCAAATGGAATGATTCATTCCATTCTCCCTCCTATTCCATCGATCCAAACGTAGCATTAGCGTTCTTTGGCTCGACTTGTGATAAGAATGCAGAGAATGCACATTGATTTTTCAATTCATTCCTTGTAGTGATTCCTCTGTTTATATCTCCAATGATATTTTCTGTTGGATGATTCTTGAGATATCTAGCAGTCTTTGGCATTTGTACCTCATGTATTATCTCTTCTTGCTGGGGGGAAACCTACTTCAAGTTCTTGTGTTGTTCCTTGTTCCACTCCTTGCAAGTTTTCCAATTCAGCTTGCTGAATTCGTTCATTCGGCTTGCTGAATAGACTTTTCCGGTTTGTTGGATTCACTGAAATCTCCAAATTTCCTGCATCCTCATCTCTTTCTTTTGGAAGATCATTGTGAGTCTCATTAAATGTAATATGAACAGATTCTTCAACACATAGCTTGTTAATATTAAATACACGATATGCTTTACTATTTTGTGAATAACCAATGAAAATTCCTTCATAAGATTTAGCATCAAATTTTCCCAAATTATCACTAGTATTTAAAATAAAACATTTAGATCCAAAAACTTTGAAATAACTTATATTAGGAATCTTGTTATTTAAAAGTTCATAAGGAGTTTTCAAAATAATTGGACAAATAAGTACTCTATTCAAAACATAATAAGAGATATTTACAACTTCGGTCCAAAACTTTTTAGGAAGTTTACTTTCTTGTAACAAAGTTCTAGCTATTTCTTGTAATGTTCTATTCTTTCTTTCCACTACTCCATTTTGTTGAGGGGTTCTTGGGGCTAAAAATTTGTGGCTAATTCCTTTTTTATCACAAAATATTATAAAGTCCTTTTGAAATTCAGTACCATGATCACTTCTTATCTTTACAAGTTTGAGACTATATTTTGTTTCCAATTTTTTTTACCAATTTCTCAAATTCTTTAAATGCTTCATCTTTAGTTCTCAAAAATAATACCCATGTATATCTAGAGAAATCATCTACTATTACAAATGCATAAAACTTACCATTTATACTAGCATGTCTTTCTGGTCCAAATAGATCAAGATGAAGTAGATGCAAAGGAGAAGAAGTTGATACCATGTTCTTTGTCGTAAAAGATGTTCTTACTTATTTTCCGAGTTGACAAGGAACACATATTCTCTTCTTTTCATACTTTATTTTTGGCAATCCTTTGACGAGATTCTTTGAGGACAATTTCTTGATTAAATCCATGTGAACATGTCCCATCCTCTTATTCCATAAATTAGCCTCACCTTGCACAGATGCAAGACATAGCACTTTATCATGTTGCTTAAAATAAATAGTATATATATTTCCTTCCCTTTGTGCAACTAGAGTAGTATTGTTAGTACCATGAGAAATCGTACATTTTTCTTTTTCAAAACTAACTTGATGACCATTATCCATTAATTGATTAACACTTATAAGATTAAATTCAAGTCCACTAACAAGATGAACATTATCAATATTGACCTTACCATTGCCTATTTTACATTTTCCGATTATTTTGCAAGTTCGATTATCTCTGAATGTAATCGTACCATTTTTCTTCTTGATTTTTAGCTCCACGAACTTTGATTTGTCGCCAGTCATGTGACGAGAGCATCCACTATCAAGAATCCATTTTTTAGATGGAACCTTTGCCTTGAGACATACTTGTCAAGAAATGATGATTCATCCTTTTGGTACCCACATCTTTTTGGGTCCTTTAATGTTAGTTGCACTTAAATCATCCTTTTTAACCCATAACATTTTAATCTTATTTTTTCTAAAACAGTTTATGTCCAAGTGACCTTTAATACCACAATTTCTACATGTTATTAAAGGAGAACAATAATTCAATCTAAAATGTGATTTTGATTTTAGCATTTTCATATCTCCCTTTCTATGCATAGAATTACAACCAATTCTTTGTCTTTCAAAATTAGGTCTTTGTTTACCTAATATGACATTTAAATTTTCTTTACCTTGAACAAATTTAGTAAGAGATAATTTTAGTAAATCTATTTCCTTTTGAAGTTCATTATTAGGAAAGGTTTAACACGAGATTCATCACTAAATGCATAAATACATATATCCCTCATTTTTAGTTCATTAGTCTATTTTTGAACTTCATTATTCAAATAATTTACCTTATTAAAAATTATTTTGTTATAATTATCTAGATAATTAATCTTAGCATTTAAAATCTTTTCTTCTTTACATGTAGACTCTTTTTTAATATCTTTCTTTTCATCTATTAAAGAATCAACCTCACTCGTTAATTTATTTACCAAATCTTTCAAATATGCATTCTTTTCTTTTAATTTTTCATTTTCTTGTTACAAAGAATTAAACTCATAACTTGATACCTCGTTTGATTCACCTTCTATTCCCATGAAGCATACTTGAGCTATTTCATCATTGGCATCGACCTCAACTTTGGACTCCTCTTCATCACTCCATGTGACAAGTGCCTTGTTTCTTTTATTATCCTTGAAGTTTGTTTTTCCTTTGTTCTTTAGTTGAAAGCAGTCCTTCTTGAAGTGCTCAGGAAGTCCGCATTCGAAACATGTCTCCTCAGTTTGCTTTCCTTTGACTTTATTTGAGTTGAAGGTATTTTTCCTTTTACTCTTCCTTTGTAGTAGACCTTTGAGTCTCCTTGACATCATGGTTATCTCTTCATGCGAATCATCATCAAGCACTTCTTCATTTCCTACATTAAGAGTTAAAACCTTTTTTCGAGGAGCTTCCTCCTCATCATTATATATCTTTAACTGATGTTCATATTCCTCAAGTTCACCAAAAAGAGTTAGTGTATCTTGCCATAACATTATTACATACTAATTACTTATAATTAAATAATTTCTTATTTAATTACTACAACAATTATATTGCTTTATGAAACTTAAAATTTGAATACATTTACTCACTTATTGATTTACTAATATAAATTAATCAATTTCTTATCTCATCTTCATTTCTTAAATAATTTCCTATCACTAATACCATATATCACATAGTTCAAGGTGAATTGACTCTATTATTAAAAAAAAATACATATATTAATTCACTAATTTTCAAGTAAGTGAATTAATTATCTACTCATGAAATATAATAAATCCATTGTTATACAAAGTTTAATATTTAAATTATATTATTTCATAATATATAATTTCAACTTAATCTCAATTAATTAATTTTCTTTACCTCCACATTTTCAATTTGTATTTAACTCAAACTAATTAATTTATTAATTAAATCCACTATTAAATCTTACTTTTCAATAAATGTATATATATTTCATATTTATATATACATTATTACTCTATCACATAATCAAATAAATATATATACCACATATATATTTACACATTTAACCCGATATCGTTTTATAATAAAAATTTTTATTTATTAAATTTATTTTAATAATTTACAAAAATTGATTATCACATGTGAAACTATTTACTAAAACTAACCTTATATTTTTATCCTTATTTTTAATTATATTAAAAAATAAAAATTTCCTTCCTCGTGATATAATTATTATTAAAATTTATGATCTTTTAAGCTATTTTTAGTAGCTTAAACCTAAAACCAAATGAGATATTTTTGTACTAATGATTATACCTTGAGGGAAGGTTTTAGCTAATACCTAAACTTTTGAAACTTCATGAGAAAATAAACTGAGGGACAGTTTAACATTTATAGTAAAAAACAAAATACTACAACTAGTAGAGTTCAATTCCTTTTAACCACCAAAAAAGCTCAAGAAACGATTTAAACACTCAACACATGCGGCAACTACAAAACTAAAACTCAAAGTTGAAAGCTGGAACTTGAGTTACATTCTTCCCTCCATCAACAACAATCTGCTGAGCAGATCCGAAAGTAGTTTCCGGTACGGCAGTATCCGTCTTTGGCAAGGCCGAGAGGTTTTCCGGCCCATCAGGAGCCACTAGTGTTCCTTGATTGTACAAACTGTTCAACTGGTGAAAATAAGGGCATGTCCTTGAATCAGCAGATCTTTTCTTGTTAACATCTTTAGTTTTCCTAAAATATTTGTTAATGTTTTCCCATTTCTCTTTACACCTCTTTGCACACCTCTTATATCCCAAGTCCATCATCCCTTGTGAAATTTTCTCCCAAAGAGAACCTTTTGCTCCTCCCATTACTCCTTCCTTGTCTTGATGATCATTAATATTGTTGTAAAGACTGCATCTCATGTTTATCAATGCCAACACTTCATCTTTCGGCCATCGCTTACCAATATCATCTTTTTCATTCATCGTTGGATTATGATTCTTTTGCGCCTTTTGTGTACGAGACGGAGGATTTGGAGATGGGTTTTTCTCAAAATTGGATAAGTTTTGGTTTTGGGATAACACTATGGGTTTTGTGGATGTGGAAGTAGGGTTTGAAGATGATAAATTGTTGGATATCTCAAGAAGATTTTCATAACTCACTGATGTCCCAAAGTGCTTATCGGAAGAATATGCTGCGAATTTCTTTAATAATTCAATGATTGTGGCTTGTCTTCCACTAGCAATGGCTTGTTCATGTGCCCTAATCTCAATCTCCTTGTTAAAGCTTTCCATTTCTTTCTTTTTCCAAGCTTCCTCTCTTGCAATCTTTTCTTCATCTCTATTCACCATGTCTTCAAGAAGCTTGTTATGCATTTGCTCTTGTTGAGCCATCATCTTGTTAACAATATCAATACAAAAACCCTTGAACAACTCCAACTTCTTCTCCCTTTTTCTCTTCTTGTTATTTGTTTGTGTTGATGTAGTATTTTTCACAACTTCACTTTGTAATTCAGAAGGGTTATCATTATTTGCTACTAATGTAGCATTTGTTGTAGGATCTTCTTCTTCATCTTGGTTCTGTTTTTGTGTTTTTTCACCATGATATAGCTCTTCAAGTTCACTGAAAAACCTGTTCTTGTTGAAGCTAATGCTGTTTAAGTTTCTTGTTTCTTCTTCAAATTTTTCCTTGCACTTTTCAGCACTCCTTTTAAACCCAAACTCTGCAAGCTTCCTGCTCTCTCATAAATAAAACAAAACATAAGCATTCATTTCATAAGTTATTTAGGATGTGTTTCTTTAATTAATTTTCTGTAACTAGAGATATTTACATAGTAGTTGAGCTGACATCATGAAGCAAAAAAAATGGAAAAGCAAAAGTTCTATTAATCATCAATAATTAGAAAGTTCAGCTGAATTGACACTGAGAAATAAGTATCCAAATATTCCAAAAGTAACTTTTCTGACCTTTATAGACAACACATATAAAAACAAAACCCTAGCTATAATCATCACTTAAAAGGAAAGAAGAAAATAAGCATTAACGAGACCAATAAAATAATAAAGATTTATATAAGAAACATATAAATGCATCTGAATTATAAACAATATAAATTTGACAGTACATTTTAACAGTCTTATGAAAAGAAGTTGCATCAGAACGTAGTCGTCTATGTTATATCAGTGCAACTCATTTCTATAGATTGTCCAAATAGGCTACCTATTTTTGAACAACTTAAAATCAGGATTCCGTAAAAATATACCTGGAAACATGTTCCCAAGTTAAATCTGGAAACCAATTCTCCATACTAGATCTGATTCTCAACAAAGAGTGCACTTCATCATTCGACCACGGATTGACGATTTGTTCCGGTAGCACTGCTGAATTTGTAGCCTCTTGATCCTTCTCTTCTTCATCTTTATTGAGTGATACTGGCTGCTGGTGCAACTGGTGAAGGAGATGAGAAGGGTATGTGTCAAAAGTACTAGTACTAGTAGGAAAGGTAGTATTTGGTGATGACTCATGAAGAGGAAAAGATAGGGGATTAATAGGGAAAGATGATATTGTTCTTGAAGAAGCTATGAATTGGTGGAATTGCTCTTGGGGGACTCCATTAAACATGTTTGTGACTTTGTGTGATGTGTGTTGTGTTCTTTCCTTCTGTCTTTCTTTACCCTCCTCTTTTTCTCTTGCACTGTAAATTGACAGATTTGTGAACAGACAACAAAACAAAAACCTCTCTCTTTCTCCGGCTCTTTCTTTTTCTCTCTCATATTCATCAAGATATTGTCTTGTACTACTATAAGTCACTAGTTTTTAAAGAGTCCTTCTACGGGTGATATTTTTTTAGTGACATTTTTTTAAAAAAAAATTTTGTTTTTTTTGTAGTACCTCTCAAAAAATATATAGTATTTATTTCAACTGGAATTTTTATAAAAACAGTGTTTTAGGTGTAATTTGGATACATACAAAAAAGCGAGTACTATACGATGCATAACTCTGCTTTTCTTGTATGTAAGACCGAAATTTTTAAATAAAAAGAATTTCCTTTATTTATTATTTTAAAATAGTAAAGGTGGATTTGATTAATGTGATTAGTTATGGGTAAAATCTGCTAAATATTTTAAATAAGCAGTGGTGATAAAATATTCATTGTTGTTTTAATATTCGTTTGGTAAATGGAATATTAAATCTTGTCGGGGAATATTAAATGACGACCACAGTATTGTATTTTACATATAGCTTGGCGATTGGAGGAAGAAAACAATGAGAATAAGTTGGTTATAAATAATCTGGCAGTATAGTTATTCAATAAATCTTTCGTTAGAATACCCGGTGGTTAAAACACAAGAATACGCGTTGTCTGCGTTGTTGCTTGCGATGGCGTCTGATTTACCTAATTATTGATTCTTACGTGAAGAACACTCTTTCGATAATTGTTATAGTAATTCTTTGTTCAATATTATATTTTATTGATTCAATAATTGCTACGTTGATATTGTTGTTATTTTAATAATTGTCACTACACAGTATTTTCTATTATCGGAGCAATAATTCATATTATCTGAATAATATTATTGGATAACATTATTGGCAATGTCTAGAAAGTTCTATCTAAGGAGAGGTTTGGTCACCTAATTGAGCGTCGATGAGGAGAAATCTTTATTAGAAAGCCCTCTTTCACTGGAGCGGCACTTTGTTGCAAGATCTTGTGATTCTGTAATATTATTTATGAATAATTAATTATTGATTTATATGATGAGGAAAATATTAATTTTATGTGGATATAGATGGAGAAAATTTTTAATGTGACAATTGTTGAAAATTAATATTTTATCTTTTTCTGATAAAATAATTCATTTAAATATATTATTTTAATAATATATTAATGGTGATATTTTTATAATGAATGTGGGATATGTGAGTATATGAGGAGGAAGAGTATTTTTGTGGCATTAAATGTTTAACACATATTTTGTGTGTTGGTGGACACAATTATTGACCAAAATTTGATTATACCCTGTAAAATCGTCCGTTTGTGAATTTCGGTCAATTTCTGTTTGGAATTTCGAAAAACTTCCTTCTGCAAAGTTGTAGATAATGGAATTTCCTATGACAAAACGCGAGTTTCGAATTTTTCTGATAAAAGAGCTATTTATTATGAATTATTTAAGTTTCGAAGCTCCGAAATAATTAATTTTTGGAAGTTTTAATTATGTTTTTTTAAGAAAAACGTTTTTCAAATGTTGGTGGCCATCTTTAACATGTGCTTGGTGGCTGAAATCAGATTTCAAAGTGGGCGTAGGAATGTGTTTTATAAATATTAATATTATATTAAATTTTCTGCTTT
Source organism: Panax ginseng (assembly GCA_020205605.1). NCBI lineage: Eukaryota > Viridiplantae > Streptophyta > Magnoliopsida > Apiales > Araliaceae > Panax > Panax ginseng. The sequence continues at coordinate 46,838,255 of CM035141.1, forward strand.
GGTGTTCTAAGTATTTTTCTATAAATAGGGTGCTTAGGTTAGAATTAAAAATCACACCAGAAACTGAAATTTTCTCTCTATATATTATCGAGCGTATTCTTGTGAGTATTTTGAGTATACTTTGAGTATTGCTATATCTGGTCAAAAGTTCAAGTCATAAATTTATATCCCAGGTGTTTCAACTAAGAAATCTTGTCTTTTGAGGTAAGGATGTTATTTTATTCGAAAATGATATTATTTCTTTAATATCATTATCTTAAAATATTGGTTGGAAATTTTATCAAATTTAGAACTTTTTCACGTAAAGGTTCTTATTCACGAAGTTCTTATTCACGAAAGTTACTATTCACGAGTACTATTCATGAAGCGTAATGATATTTTTTTGTGAAATTTCTATCTTTTGGTGTTGGAGTTACTATTCACGTATACTGTGACTATTCACGTATACGACAATAATTTCACGAATCTTTACAATTATTCAATTAAAAATGAAATTTCTTCTTTTCGTCCAAAATATCTACTATGGATACTAGCTTTGATTGTATCGATGTTTTGATCATTCTTAAATTTTACTCCACTCAAGTTATTTATGAAGTATTTTTGAACTTGGATTATTTAAAGTATGAATCCTTAATACTTGTTCTTTGTTTTAATTTGGATTCGTTTTTTTTAAAATATTTTCATCATCCTCATCCTAAATGATGATATTATCGAATATCTTTGGCTCAGTAGTGCAAAGATGAATGATTTCTTGATGAATATCTTTGGCCAGTAGTGCAAAGATGAGCAGTGTTGAGATGAACATGACCGGTCGAATATCTTTGGTAGTAGTGCAAAGATGAACATGTGTTTAGATGAACATGATCAATCGATGAATATCTTTGGCTGTAGTAGTAAAGATGAATATTTTATTCCAGATATATATTGATTGATGTTATAGGGATAAAATATCGACGATGAACTTTAAATTCATATATAGAAGATAGTAGTTTGCATTCTCTACTTAACTCTTCTAATGAATTGTTGTTTCATTATGATTGTTGATTTAAAAGCCGGTTGTCTATTGTATTCTATTAGATTTTTCCTGTTGAAGACTAATAATAATTTGATGTATATTATCTTAGTCATAATATTCTTTCTTTGGCTAGTGAGCTCACCTTTTCCTTTTTGTTATTTTTTTCTTCTCGGGGAGGCGAGAATGTAGCGAGTACGAGTCAAGGAATGGAATGATGGTTATAGAGAGAGTTGTTTAGTAGTCATCACTATTTTTATAAAATAATGTATAAATAATTATGATGAGAATTTATTTGGGTATGTATATTGTCTGTAAGACAATAATTGTATTTAAACTCACAAGATATATATATGTTGTCAGATTTTTGCGACAAATGTATTAATAAAGTTAGTTTTTTCACTGTCATGTATTTGATTTAACTTCGTAATAAGTTGGATGGAATGTACCTATTTTGGGGGCGTCACATTGTATGTATCCAAATTACACCTAAAACACTGTTTTTTACAAAAAAAAAATAAGTTGAAATAAATACAATACATTTTTTGAGAGGTATTACAAAAAAAAAACCCAAAAAAATAAATTAAAAAAAATGTCACTAAAAAAATGTCCCCCTAGACTTACTGATTTTTAAAATAAAAGATTATTTTGGTTTTGATGCTATTTAATGTATTTTCATATTCAAAAACAATTAAAACGTATTTAATTAATAGTATACAATACAGTTATGAATTAAAATTTCTACATATTTAAAAAGAAGACGAATTAAAAATTCTACATATTTAAAAAGAAGACTTCCTTTGTTCCAAAAAAATATTATTTATCAAAAATACTTGTTTTGTATACTAAAATTATTCTTATTTTATTAATATTAGTATAAAACAACATAATATTTTCAAATTTATTATCATAACTTAGTTATCATAATACTAATATTAATAATTTATTATTTTAAGGATAAATACAGAACAAGATAAATCATATCTTTAATATTTGTAAATCATATAAATAAGATATTTTGTGCGGAACTTTTACTGTTTTCAAAAATTAAATTAATAAAATTTTTCAATATATTATAAATTAACTGAATTTAAGAAGTAAAATTAGTCTTGCTCAATATTCGATACCTCAATTTCAAACTTTAAAATTAAATTGAAACCTGAAAATACATGTATAACTAAAAAATTAATGTAATTAAAATTTGGTGCTTAATACTAATTTTAAAATCATTGAAATTGATTATCAAACATAAATTTATATTTTGAAAAGTTGTTATGTAGGGTAAGAAATGGTAGTCCCAAGTATTTAATATTGAGTGATGGTACAAGTCCAATCAGTGGACAGAAAGTCAGCTGCTACCATTGGAACGTGAGATGCACGTCCTAATGCCACACGTGGGGTGTGCAGTGATATTTTAAGAGGGGTGTGAATTTATATATATCTATATACAGAGAGGTGTACAAAAAACTTTTTTGTTTTGGGGTAGCACAGTACTGGTCCTTAGAATCCTATGCAGAAAGGTGATGGTGATGATGGTGTAATTAACGGCAAGATATAGCAGGACACGTGAATGCATGCAGAAGCTGGGACCAATTATTTATGTATGGTAAGGCTATTTTCGAGAATGGCTTCTGTAGCTATTCTGTACGCGTCAAAGACAACCGTTAATTGTTGTACCGAATATGTTTTGAAAGGACGAGACCATGCATTATTAACATTGTAAAATGTTTTTCAAAAAAATAGTATTTCATATCATGTTCTAAGTGTTTGTTTAACTTCATATAAGGTTTTTTCTAATATATAGACATAATTAGAGAAATTTAGATTAGTGAAATCTAAAGGTTGTTCCACATATACTTCTTTTTGAAGTTTAACATTCAAAAATGCACTTTTGACATTTATCTGAAAAACTTTGAACTTCATGTGAACAGCGAAACCAAAGAATATCCTGATAGCTTCTAATCTGACAACATGTGCGAAGGTCACGTCGTAATCGATGCATTCTTCATGGGAATAACATTTGGCCACTAGTCTTGCTTTGTTCCTTGTAATCACCCTATCTTCATTCATTTTATTTTTGAAGATCCATTTGGTGTCAATAACTGGGTGACTTCTTGGTCTATGAACTAATCTCCAGACTTTGCTTCTTTCAACCTAATTCAGCTCCCCTTGCATGGTTTCTATCCAACTCGAATCTTTAATAGCATCTTCTATCTTTTTGGGTTCCATTTGGGACAGAAAGCTCAGATAGAAACACTCATTCTCGGCGGCAGATCTCGTCTTGACTCTTGCATTTGAATCTCCAATGATCAGGTCTTGAGTGTGATCTATTGCCCATCTGTTTCCTGTTGGAACATCTGTTCTGGTGCCTTCTTGTCTGAATTCTTCAAGATCAACTTACGTCTCTTCACTACTACAAAATACTAAATAGACAACACTTAAACCACAACGTTTTTTATAAAAACGTTGTGGTATTTTTTTTTACAACGTTTTTAAAAATAACGTTGTAGATATATATGCAAAAATGTTATCTATTTAAAAGGGCATTTTTTTGGTTTTAATTAGATAACATTTTTTTAAAAAACGTTGTCTATGAAGAAAAATACGGAGCTAAAAAAAGGCGATTAAATAAAAACTTAAGCTAGTGCTCGACCTCTTTTTCCTTTCTGGAAGTTAATCTGGGCTCGACCTCTCCCCACCGGGAGCGCAAAGCAATTCGTCAGAAAGTTGTCGAATCCTACCTCGCAGACCAAGCAATCCAAAGTCAAAGCAAATGCGACAAGGAGGAGAAGAAGAGCTGAAAGAAGAAGATGATGAAGAGGATGAGAAAGGGAAAGAAAGAGGCGCTATTTAAAGAGTACGACGATGATGGAGATCTCACCATTTGTCGTGTGAGTTTAGTTTCGATTCATCATTTTATATTTTTCTTGGAGTATTAGAATTAATTAAATGATTTTCTAAGTGTTTATAAGTAAAATGGTTTAGATGTATAGGTACTCAAATTTTCATTGAGAGTACTTCAATAGTCTATCCAAATTGTCATGTTCTTTGGGGCTAAAACTTATCGGCCTTGTAATTCATGTTTAACTTATTCCATCTTCTCCTTTTTCTAAAATTCAAATTGTCATTGGTGAATGGAATTTGTGATTTATCAATCTAGTGTTTTGTATAACCTGGGTGCAAAATCTTTGAAGTGAAGGCAAACTTTCCCCTCAGATTAGTGTACATTTATTCTCTTGGAATTTAAGATCCATATCAAGCGATTATCGCCTTCATACCCTTCCCCTCGCTATTGGTTTTCTTTGAATGGTCCATCTTGGATCGATATCGATGTAAATTTACACTTGCATCTGGCCTTCAGATGCTATGAATTTCTTAAAGTCTCCAATCTTCATCTGCATGGCATTGGGCATGTTTACTTCTTGTTATCCAAATTCCTTCAAGAGTTTAATAGTTGTTTAGCAGATCAAAGTTGCCTTATCTTTCAAATGTGCTTAGTTGGATGTCACGAATATGAAATTTAGCTTGCAGCAATTTGTCTATAAGATACCCACTTGGATTTTATATTTTTTAAAAATAGGTATGTTGAACAATTTAAGTGCTTTGTTTTTGTGTGCAGCTAAAATCTTCCACGTGGTTAAGAATCAGCACCTATTGCTTTGTACACTCTTGATTAACAACTCTTTAGCAATGGAGGTGTGTGAAGCTTTTAAATGGTTATCTGATTATGTTACTATTTTAGCCATTTTGATTATTGACTCCCTTTTTTTTGTGTCCCATACTCTCTTCCCATATTCTTGGACAAGTTTGTGCCTCCATGGGCAGCAATTCTGCTATCAGTGACACTCATCCTCATCCCCAAGAGGTTTCTTTTTCTTTCTTTTTGTCTTATGGATTTTCAATGTTTATATTTTGGCCACTTAAGATGGATGATTGAGTTGCAGGAGGACGATATATTACACCACCAAATTTCGTCCCATGGAACTCATGAGTTTAGTTTCTCCCTTCCCTTACGGTTTTTTTCTGCTTTTATTTTATCAATAGTCAAATTCAATTAAATGTGTGCGTGTAGTGCGCGTTTGATTTGAAACCATTATTACTTCCAAATTCAAAGATAAAACAACAAGACAAAGGCGTAAGAAAGCGTTACTCCATTATTTTTAAATTTGACGCTTCCGATTCTTGTATTTGTCGTCTTATTCTTCTTTTATTCATCCCATATATCCTTAATTTGTGTTGTTTAGTCCAATTAATTTGATGTAGATATGACAAAAACAATTGCGGATGGTACACTTATTTGAATTCGATGTCAAAAAGGGGGGTGGTCACCGAGGAAGACGTGTTTCTTATGTGAGGTAAAATGATGATGCTATATTATTATTACACTTTTCTTTCTTCAACTACTAATGCTTTACCTTCCACATATATGATTCTGTAGCGGAAAAACAAACCTTATTTATTGTTAGTTGAGTGTGACTGATTCTTAGAAATGTTATGTAGTCTCACAAGATATTTGGCAAATGATGGACCGAAATAGCAAAAAGTGGTTTCAGAGCAAGTAAATGATATTGCAAATGATCCTTCTTTTCTTACGAGTAAGAAATGAAAGGTAATCAATTGATTACAAGGCCTAGATTAACACCACTACCCGAAAAGGTAATCGGCAAAAAAAAGTGGTTTCAGCAAAATTTCAAAGACTATGGTTTTACTCCATATATGTGCATATGGTACTATTCAAAATTTACCCCTAAAGTGCATCATGCATCATATATATTTTTCAGGGAGGATTTCAAATTCTACGCAGATGTATGTGCCTCCATGGAGACTGAGTGAAGTATTGGATAACCTTCAATGAGCCCAATGTTACAGCAATTCATGGATACAGTTTAGGGATTCATCCACCATCTCGTTGCTCAGTTTTGTTTGGGAATTGTAGCCTAGGCAATTCGGAGAGAGAGACTTTCATTGCGGCAATTCATGGATTGGTGTTCCCATCGGCCAATCTGTATGTTTCTGATGCTTATAATCTATACATACTTGCTCACTGCAACTTAAACTTATGCTATTAAAACATTATTATTTTTCTTTAGACTCCGTTAGACTGTAACTTAAACTTATGCTTATAAACTTATGCTTATAATCTATACATACTCGCTCACAGAAAATGATCCTTCTTTTTCTGGTTTAGAGGCATACAAGGCTGATTTCTCTCCTTAAGCTGCAATAGTCTTTGTTAAGTCCTTATAAGGAGAAGTCCACCTCCTTAGGGTGTTTGGAAACTATTATTGTTATAGGAGGCTATTTTCTAGAATTGCTTCACGTGGGTTTATAAACAGTAACTATATCACTAGTTTCTTTATGCATTATGGATTCTCTAGCCATATATATTTTCTTCTTATTAGTTGGTCTCTAATCTCTACTAGCCATGTTCATTTATCCTACTAATATATTTATACATGTTCATTAATTAGCATTGAAGTTTCATTCAAAGTTCTAACTCATTTTCACTGCTGGAAATTTTAGGAATGTTGGCTTTGATCCTGAAACTTTCAGGGTTGATCAATATGGCAATGTTTTGTATTATCATGCTGATCCAGCTTCACCTCTTGCTTGGAACATTGATCATTGGTTTCCTTGCTCAAGTAATACTCCAATCTGTCCACATCTAATTTATATCAACGATAGTAGTAGTAGTAGTAGTAGTAGTAGTAGTAGTAGTAGTAGTAGTAGTAGTAGTAGTAGTAGTAGTAGTACTTCAATTCTAGTGATTTTTGATGCCTTACTCACAAAAGAACCTTGCTAAAAGGTGTCAGATGTGGTGTAATATGTGCAAATTTATGGAAGATGTAAAGATATATGTAACAACAATTATGGTCTTCAACTATTGTATGTTCCTCTCCTTTGTAACAACAATTATGGTCTTCGACTATTGTATGTAAAGATGTAACAACAATTATGGTTTTCCATTATGGTGTTTGGCACAAACTATGATTGTGTGTGGTTGGATTACTTGGAATCTTTGATAAATGATTGAAGTTACAACTCTTTTAATCTTTCAGGCTACAATATGCTAATCTTTTAGGCATTAACATATTGCAGGTGTATTGGTAATGTAGGTGAACAACCTTTTTTTTTCTTTTTTCTTTTAATCTATAACATTTTAAAAAAGTTGTGTAAATATGCCTAAACGTTGTCTGATATACTAAACAACAACATTTTTATCCAAAAAACGTTGTGGAATCATACCTTCTACAACGTTTTTAAGCATCTGCTAATTTTTGAAAAATAAATCTACAACGTTTTTTTTCCTAAAAAACGTTGTGTATTGTGCTTAACTACAACGTTTTTAAAACGTTGTGTAAGGGTGTCAAATAGATGACACCCACTATAAGAAAACCAGCTATTTCCGACGGACGTATCTACGATGGATTACATTCGGTCGAAATAGGTTTAATTCCGAGGGACTAATGCGTCGAATATACGTCCCTCGGACATAACACAATTCTGACAGAATTTTTCGTCGAATGTAGACCTCTCTAGTTGGCGCCAAATTTCGCGCCACCGCAAAAAGTAATTTTGATGAATAAACGTTAATTACGAAGGACATTTTGTCGAAGTTACGTTATTTCCGAGAGACAATGGCCGACAGTCTTTCCGTCAGAGATAACAAATATAACTTTTTAGCTTCTGCCTTTTCATTTCAGACGCTCGATATTATCTCTCATTCTCTCTCACTGTCCTTCCCTCTCTCATCCCCCCACCCACACCCATCCGGTCACCGGTCCCCCCTCCCTCTCCCCCTCCCTCTCCCTCTGCCACCTTATGTTCCCCCCCCACTGTCTCCCCCAGGTCTCCCCACTCTGCCTAGTACCCCCCTCCCTCCCCCGGTCCCCCACCCCTACCACAGTATCCACACCCCTCTCCCCGATCCCCCACCCCAACTCTATCCCGATACCCCACCCCACCACCCCTGTGTACCCCACTTCCTCTCATCTCCCCGTCAGCAGTGCCATTGCCTTTCCCCGCCTTCACCACATTACTACTGAGTTCACCTACACCACCGATTCCAACCCCCTAGCTCCTCCTTTCTTCTTCTCATTTCTCCTCCTTTAATTCAATGTAAGAAATCCTAAAATTATGATTTGAGATTATTAAATATAGTTTGCAGATTTGTGTTGTTGATTTTGCTAATTATGTGTTACTGAGAATAATTTTGGAGTTATAGGTTGTATCAGAAATTGGGTTTTATATTTTAATTTGCTAGCTGAAATTGGGTTCATTTACATATGAAATTTATTTTACTCTGATTGTTGATTTTTGCGAAAGTTGTTCATGCTGTAAACTATTTTGCAAATTGGGATTATTTAACTTCAATTCTGCAAATTGTTGCATATTGATGAAATTGTGATTTATTTTGTGCAATTAAAATTTATGTTGTGTATACAGTTTATTTGTGCAATTACAGTGTTTGGGTCATAACAATTACAGTGTTTGGATCATAACATATATGTATGTCAAGAATGTGATATTTGATATTTCCCACTGAATTCCCAACGGAATATCTGTCAGAATTCTACAATTGAAAAATTTGTGGGCCCTACAAATATATTTATGTATTATTTAATTAATTCAATATAAAATGAAATAAATTTAATTTAACTTAGTTTATTAGACAAAATAAATGTTAAAAATTATTTAATACAATATAATATAAATAATAAAATAAATTGAATAAAATAAATCAAATTTAATTTAATTGAATAAAATAAATCAAATTTAATAAATTAAATTAAATTAATGTATATTAAATTTAATTAAATTAAATAAAATAAAAAATTAAACAAAATAAAATAAAATACTTAATTAAATTAAATTGAATAAAACAAAACAATTTTGATTTAATTTAATAAATAAATTAAATTTAATAAAAAATATTTAAAAAATAAAAAAAAAAAAAAAATAAATTTAACTTTGTCCTACTAATATATTTATACATGTTCATTAATTAGCATTGAAGTTTCATTCAAAGTTCTAACTCATTTTCACTTACTTTGGAAATTTTAGGAATGTTGGCTTTGATCCTCGAAACTTTCGGGGTTGATCAATATGGCAATGTTACAGTATTATCATCTTGATCTAGCTTCACCTCTTGCTTGGAACATTGATCATTGGTTTCCTTGCTCAAGTAATACTCCAATCTGTCCACATCTAATTTATATCAACGGTAGTAGTAGTAGTAGTAGTAGTAGTAGTAGTAGTAGTACTTCAATTCTAGTGATTTTTGATGCCTTACTCACAAAAGAACCTTGCTAAAAGGTGTCAGATGTGGTGTAATATGTGCAAATTTATGGAAGATGTAAAGATATATGTAACAACAATTATGGTCTTCAACTATTGTATGTTCCTCTCCTTTTGTAACAAACAATTATGGTCTTCTACTATCAGATGTAAAGATGTAACAACAATTATGGTTTTCCATTATGGTGTTTTCTTAAAGCTAGAATTGTGTGTGGTTGGATTACTTGGAATCTTTGATAAATGATTGAAGTTACAACTCTTTTAATCTTTTTCAAGAACTACTGATATGCTAATCTTTTAGGCATTAGCATATTGCAGTGTATTGTAATGTAGGTGAACAACCTTTTTTTTTCTTTTTTTTTTTAATCTATAACATTTTAAAAAAGTTGTGTAAATATGCCTAAACGTTGTCTGATATACTAAACAACAACATTTTTATCCAAAAAACGTTGTGGAATCATACCTTCTACAACGTTTTTAAGCATCTGCTAATTTTGAAAAATAAATCTACAACGTTTTTTCCTAAAAAACGTTGTGTATTGTGCTTAACTACAACATTTTTAAAACGTTGTGTAAGGGTGTCAAATAGATGACACCCACTATAAGAAAACCAGCTATTTCCGACGGACGTATCTACGATGGATTACATTCGGTCGAAATAGGTTTAATTCCGAGGGACTAATGCGTCGAATATACGTCCCTCGGACATAACACAATTCGGCGAAATTTAAATGAATGTAGACCTCTCTAGTTGGTGCCAAATTTCGCGCCACCGCAAAAAGTAATTTTGATGGATAAACGTTAATTACGAAGGACATTTAAATCGAAGTTACGTTATTTCCAGAGACACAATGGTAAGCAGATCTTTCCGTCGGAGATAACAAATATAACTTTTAGCTTCGCCTTTTCATTTCGAGCGCTCGATATTATCTCTCATTCTCTCTCACTGTCCTTCCCTCTCTCATCCCCCCACCCACACCCATCCTGGTCACCGGGTCCCCTCCCCCTCCCCTCCCTCTCCCTCTCGCCACCTTATGTTCCCCCACCTGCTCTCCCCCAGTCTCCCCACTCTGCCTCTAGTACCTCTCCCTCCCCCCAGTCCCCCACCCCACCCCTGGTACCCACACCCTCTCCCGATCCCCCACCCCACTCTCTATCCCGACACCCCACCCCACCACCCCCAGTACCCCCACTCCCTCTCATCTCCCTATTCACAGCCACCTTTGCCTCGATTCCGGCCACTTCCATTACTGTGTTCCACCTCTCGCCACCGATTCAGGCCCCTAGCTCCTCCTTTCTCTTCCTCATTTCTCCTCCTTTAATTCAATGTAAGAAATCCTAAAATTATGATTTGAGATTATTAAATATAGTTTGCAGATTTGTGTTGTTGATTTTGCTAATTATGTGTTACTGAGAATAATTTTGGAGTTATAGGTTGTATCAGAAATTGGGTTTTATATTTTAATTTGCTAGCTGAAATTGGGTTCATTTCTGTTATGAAATTTATTTTGCTACAGTTGTTGATTTTGCGAAAGTTGTTCATGCTGTAAACTATTTTGCAAATTGGGATTATTTAACTTCAATTCTGCAAATTGTTGCATATTGATGAAATTGTGATTTATTTTGTGCAATTAAAATTTATGTTGTGTATCTGATTTATTTGTGCAATTCAAAGTGTTTAGGTCATAACAATTACAGTGTTTGGATCATAACATATATGTATGTCAAGAATGTGATATTTGATATTTCCCACTGAATTCCCAACGGAATATCTGTCAGAATTCTACAATTGAAAAATTTGTGGGCCCTTCAAATATATTTATGTATTATTTAATTAATTCAATATAAAATGAAATAAATTTAATTTAACTTAGTTTATTAGACAAAATAAATGTTAAAAATTATTTAATACAATATAATATAAATAATAAAATAAATTGAATAAAATAAATCAAATTTAATTTAATTGAATAAAATAAATCAAATTTAATAAATTAAATTAAATTAATGTATATTAAATTTAATTAAATTAAATAAAATAAAAAAATTAAACAAAATAAAATAAAATACTTAATTAAATTAAATTGAATAAAACAAAACAATTTTTATTTAATTTAATAAATAAATTAAATTTAATAAAAATATTTAAAAAATTAAAAAATAAAAAAAATAAAAAAAAATAAATTTAATTAAATTTAATTTAAAATAAAATAAAATATAATAAAATATAATAATAAATACAATTAAATTTTATAAAATAAAATAATTTAATAGTAGTAAATCATATATATTCCAAATAATGCTTCGTAAAACTAAGTAAGACTTACTTAGTTTTTCATTGACAAAATAAACTAAGTAGCATTTGCTTAGTTTGCCACAATTTTTAATAAACTTAATAATACGGTCCGTACATATATGTACTCTTTCTTGTATACATGTTTCGACATAGCAGTTGCATCTAATAGCACTCCAACCGGTTCCTCGACATCAATTAAAAAAAAGGGGTCATAGTTCCTGTTTGTGTCCTATACTCGAATTGTAAAGTTAATTGAATTACTGCAGACATTCCTCACTGTTCCATCATAACAGATGGCAACATCCGAAAGGAGTGTCATTAAGTTGTTGAACAAAGTTCTAGGTTAAGCAACCCTCTAGATGAGCGAACGATCACTTCTTTGCTAGGAATGAATTGGACTCGTATGGGGAGATGATTCATTCCTAGCTAAGAAGTGATCGTTCGTTCATTTAGAGGGTTGTTTAACCTGAAACTTTGTTCAATAGCTTAATGGAACTCCTTCGGGATGTTGTCATTTGTTATGATGGAACAGTGAGGAATGTCTGCAGTAATTCAATTAACTTTATTATTCGAGTATAGGACACAAACAGGAACTACGACCCTTTTTTTTTTTGCCGGATTTCCGACTCAAGTAGTCTCTATAGATTCCAAATACTAATTCACGCATGAATATCCAAATTAACTTAATGCGTACTTCTGTGTAGTTAAAAATGCTAGCCGATCGGAGTTGGATGTACCGTAGGATACCCAGTGATGGGAGGGGATTAGTCTCAGCTTATCGTGTTGAGGTTTTAGATTTCTTGAACAAAGCACTAGAACATACGGATGATCCGAATGGGAAGATGCGATGCCCGTGTGTCAAGTGTAAAAATCTGATCTGGAAGAAAGTCGACGAGATTAAATTCGACTTATTTTCTCGTGGATTTGTGGGTGGGTACTTCGTATGGACTCATCATGGGGAATCAGAAGTGATTGAAAATATTGTGGAACAACCAATTCCACAGGCTTCATAAGTCGAACACTATGATCCAGTTGAGATGTTGGTCGATGCTTATGGCCCTGCTTCTATTGATTGGGATGAATATGAACCTTCTTTAAGCAGTGCGAATCAAGTGCCAAATGATACAACTGCTGCCCTTTACAAGTTGCTATCTGAATCTGGGGTCGCGTTGTATCCGGGAAATGATACAGACACCAAGATTTCTACAGTGACGAAGCTCTTACACTTCAGGAATGAGCACGACTATAGTGAGAGAGGAATGAGCACGACTACAGTGACGAAGCTCTTCCTTTCAGCTACTCCATTTTGTTGTGGAGTACGTGGAGCTGAGAAGTTGAGACTGATGACATTGTCTGTGCAAAACTGAGAAGTCGAACTCTCTTCCATGATCACTCCTTATAGCCTTGATCTTCTCTCTTTTTTCATTCATCGCCAGCTTGAACATCTTGATGAGTTAGGATCTTGTTTGATCTTTAGAATTTAGAAAGAACACCCATGTGAATCTGGTGTAGTCATCCACTACGACCAATGAGTATTTCTTCCCTCCAAGGATTATAGTTGGAATTAACCCATAAATATCCATGTGAAGTAACTGTAGGGGCTTGCCAATTGAGTTGACTGCTTTGCCTTTGAATGAGCTCCTAGTTTGCTTTCCAAGCTAACAGGCAATGCATGGCCTTTCTTTGACGAAGCTGAGCTTGAGTAAACCTACTACTAGATCTTTGGAAGCCAGTTTTGACATACTATTGAAGTTGAGATACGATAACCTTTTATGCCATAGCCAGCTCACTTCTTTAGAGGCTTTAGCAAGAAAGCATATTGTCTTATCAGAACTCAATTGAGAAAGATTAATAGTGTAGACATTTTCTTCTCTTGTTCCAGTCAGCTTTATAGAAGAGGTCTTTAGATCTCTGACTTGACACTGATTATTGAGGAAGGTGACTTGATGATCCTTGTCGTAGAGTTAGTTGATGCTCAGAAGATTGTGCTTTAATCCTTCCATATAGGCTACTTTGCTGAAGGACACTGCACCATTCCCAGCCGAGACATATCCTCTTATCTTGCCAGAGCCGTTGTCTCCAAAGATGACTGTTGGACCCTACTTCTCTGTGAAGTTAGACAAGAGGGCTTTGTTCATGGTCATGTGCCTTAAGCATCCACTGTCCAGATACCAAGTTGTGATCGTGGAGCTCTGATCCTGCAATCAAGTTAAACTTTCATTTTGGTACCCAGACTTGCATGGGTCCTACCTTGTTAGTACCCTTGGGGACCAAATTCTACTTGACTTTGGGTTTATTATGCAGAGGATTATAGTAACATTCTGCAGCCTTATAACCATATTTATCACATACAAACCATCTAACATGATGCATGCTTGTGTGTATGTGTGTGTGTGTGAATTCTTTCTCCATTTGGACTTATGTGGATTCTTAGTGGTCTTTCCCTTACACTGATTCTTCTTTTTCCATGCACCCTTGTGATTCATAATTTGTGATGAGTTACACTCAACTCTACTATTCCTTCCTGGTTGGTTCGTGAAGTTTGTTTTACTTTACTCCACGATCCTTCGAGGTTGGAGAGTAGTGACTAAGTTACTTTTCTCTTTTTTGAACCCTAGGCCAGCATGGGATCCATTATGTCTTGGAATATGACTTGGATCAAAAGAGTAGGGATGCACTAGTTCTTCTATGACGCCCCCCAAAATAGGTATACATCACCCATTCTGAGTTGCCAGATACACGGTACAAAATCAAATAAAACTTCTTTTATACAATACGACAAAAGCGTAGCTGAGAGTTTTTACATGAATATTGTCTTCTATCAGTATTCAAACTCAAATGGAGTCCTCATTACATTTATTATCACACTATTTCATAGAATATTGAGGACTACTATAGCCACCATCTCGGACCATCACTCCGTCCCCTGACTACAAACATCCTTATACAACTGTCGTGCAAAATGCGACAACGCATATGTTGTTTATACCAAATGTAACTCTCATCCCTTTACTTGGATAACATCTCACAGTGATACCTTACAATGGTACCTTACATAAAGGTACAATCAATAACAGTTTTAGAAATTAAAATCTTTGGAAAATACTCAAGGAAACCTTCGTACATGGGAAGCCATGCATCTTATAAGGTATAATAGATATCATATGACTCGAGAATTATCTTTGGTTAACCCAATAGACCCCAAAGAAATATGAGAAGATTACTATCATGTTCTTTCCAATGGTGAGTCTTCTCTTGACATATAATTATCTTTATTGTCTCTAATTGAGAATTATATTTCAACCAAACTGTGAGGGCCCCGAATCCGGGTCCCGAATCACCGCGAATTCGGTACAATCATTCTATCACTATTACTATATTTGCGGAAGATATAAACATAAATTGTTTATACAATACATTTTACACACTATTCCCCAAGGTCGAGTAACCTTAACTTAATACACAATACATAACTTATTTAACTTACAATAACATTAATATATAATAGTTATTACAACTCTAATCGCACACATTAACTTTAAACTGGAACTGTCTTTAACCTTTCCTTGTATCCAATGCATTCGTCTTAATCTGCAATGTTTATCATGATATAGCAAGGGTGAACATAAGATTGCCACTACAAAAAAATCGGGCTTCAGCAACAACCGATTTTCGTTGCTAAAGGTGCCAAATTTCGTTGCAAAAGGGTTTTGGCAACGACTTTACTGTCGTTGTGTCTTTCGTTGCGCAATGAGCGTTGCTAATTGTTCCGCAACGAACGTTTTTTTCTGTTGCCAAAAGTAATACATTTTGCAATGAAATTTGGCTTTCGTACAGAGACATCGATCCTTTAGCAACAAAATGTATTGTTGCAGAATAATTAAAATTTCGTTGCTAAAAACCTCATTTCGTTGAAAAAGCCTACTAATTGGCAACGAACTGAACTCTTTTTTTTTTGCAATGACCATGCATTTTCGTTGCAATTCACACTATTTTGCAACGACATTTTTCGTTGCAGTAAATTATGAAAATTGTTGCCTAAGCTTGCTTTCGTTGCGGAATGTAAACTTTTTAGCAACGATTTTCGTTGCTGATTATATTATTTGGCAACGACATTATGTTGAATCAACAACGAAAATGTTTGTTGCTGGCTATTTTTCAATAGCAACGAAAGTCGTCGATTAGCAACGACATTATATGTTGTCATTTCTTTATATGTGCAACGAAAGTTGATATGATTTGCAACGATAAAAAATGTTGCCTTTTATTTTAGTATTAGCAACAATATCCTCTCCGTTGTTATTAGGTTAATTTTCCGTTGCCAAATATTATATTTTTAATGCCATTGACAACAAAAATTTGTTGCTAAATGTATAAAAAATTGTTGCTATATTAAAACTTGTTCAAAGCTTTGGTAACAAATTATATTGTTGCCAAATCAAAATTTGACATTCTTTTTGTGTGCCTGGCTGGCTCAATGTCCCCATATCAAATAATGGCAAAAATACAAAAAACTAAAATATTATTTTTTGGGAGAATGCATATTATGATTTGATGTTTTAATGTATATGCTCATGATTATTTGTAAAGTCCTTCCAAGTAATGTATGTACAAGGACTTAATGATAGATCAAATTTGTTAGGTTGATCTAAGCTCTTAAAGTATATCATTTTGTAATGGAATGTATAGATAGAAAGATCAAAGTTGTTAGGTTGATCTTGAGATGTAATAGATAGGCTTCGAAGAAATCGTAGTGTATCATCTGATCAACATTGCAGAAGTCAAGGCAGAAAACGTAGAGCTTCGAATATCGTAGTGTGCCTGCCTTGAAGGGACTCTTCGGAAATCGTAGAGTGGTCCCAACGTTTGCCGAGCCATCTCAACGATCGTAGTGTGATGAAGGAAACATGGAGTTTACAAGTCAACGATCGTAGTGTGCTCTCGAAAACGTAGAGTAACAACACGAGCAAGTGAAGATCGTAGTGTGCAGAGGTTTAAGAAGAATCGTCATGCTCTCGGGTGATAGCATCAGACCAGGCACCAAGATGATAAGACACTATGATCTGAATCGTAGAGTATCATGATATGAATCGTAGAGCATCAACTGTCTTGTGTCAGAAAACGTCGAGCCTCATGATATGTATGAAGACAGATTCCAACATATTAGGAATGGATTCTAGACGTTGCAGTACTCATTAGTCCCAAAGTAGTATGAAATATCCTTAGTATGCAACAAAGAAGCGTATTGAAGAAGCTAAGGAAAGTAGCATTGGTAAGGGGGGAAAAACACCTTTTCAGGTGTTAGGTAAGAAAGCAGTATGCTGTGTCAGTGGGCCAGAATATAGTTTCAGAAGATGTGCAGAAATGTCTCCATCAAAGATCAAAAAAGTCAAATGCATTTAATGCCTCAACGGATGGATCCAACAGATAATTTTCAAGATAACATATATGCAAATTAGACAGATGAGAGAGAATCAAATAAGCATTGAACAAACAACGTGAACAGCTCTCAAGCTCAACTCTACAATCTGAGAATTTGCAAAGCTTGCTCAGCTACTTAGTTCTTTCGAACAAGTGCTTAAAACAACTGAGTAGCAACCATCAAGAACTCAAAATCTATCAATCAACTGAAGAAGAGTACTAAGTCTGCTGAACTTGAAGAGTTCCAAGTGAATTGTAAGAAAGCCAAGTCTACTGGACTTGAAGAGTTCAAGAGTGAACGAAGAAGTTCCTAGACTGCTGGTCTAGAAGGAATTTGTGTGATTCAGAAGTTGTAAAAGACATCTTTAGTGGATATCCTACTCGTTGAGTAGAAGAGTGGACTAGGAGCTTTAAGTGCTCTGAACAACTTAAAAACGACTGTGTCTTTTACATTCATACTATAACTGCTATATCTCATAACATAAATCGCTATAATCGCCTCACTCTCATAACGCCATCGCTTTGTAAACGTAAGATTAAAACAAACATAAATTCCGCTAAGTTTTAATCATCATTAAAGAACAAGTTTAAAACGAAAAGTTTTTAAATATCTATTCAACCCCCCTTCTAGATAACTATTGTGCCAACTAGGAACTAACAATTGGTATCAGAGCAGGTTCTATTATATAGCTTACAAGCTTTAGTAGATCCAATGGCACACGTACCAAGCGAATCTAGAACTGGAGGAGGCAGCAAGCCACCAATGTGCAACAAGGATAAATTTGCAAACTGGAAAGTAAGGATGCAAGCTTACATGGACTCAATAGATGAAGATCTATTTGAGACCCTTCCAAAATGGGCCCTATATTCCAACAAAGCTTGCACCAACCACTGATGATCCAAACAGAATGCAAATCAAGGTTAAAGAAGAATGGACAGACAACGAGAAGAGAGCTGTCCAACTTGACAAAAAGGCCAAGAACGTCCTGTTCCAATCCTTAGAAGACGATCTATTTGAAAATGTCGTCAACAACAAAATAGCTAAGGAGGTTTGGGAAGCATTGTTGATCATGCACGAAGGAACTAAAGAAGTCAGAGAAAACAAACAATCTCTTCTGACACAGCAGTATAAGATGTTTGCTCATGTTCAAGGAGAGAACGTGACTGCCACCTATAAGAGATTCAATGTTCTGCTCAACTCTCTATGAGCATATGGGAAGATCTATCCTAACAAAGATCTGATCATAAAGTTCATGAGAGCCCTACCGAGCAAGTGGGATGCTAAAACCACTGCTATAAGAGAGTCAAAGAATCTTCACGAGATGACAGTCCAACAGCTATATGGAAATCTCCTGACATACGAACTGGAGCTGACTCAATGAGCTAAAACCCTATCAGAAGGAAGAAGGAAGGATAAGGGTGTTGCTCTCAAGGCAACTGAAAGTGTATCAAAGGTCAACACTGAGATTGACTCTGATTATGATGAAGACCTTGCTATGCTGGTAAAAAGACTGAGAAGATTCATACGTCAAGGCAAAACCAGTAAGCCAAAGAAGGTCAACAACTATAGTAGCCAATAGCAAATAAATGATCTTTGCTATAACTGCAAGTAGCCTGGCCACTTCATTGCCAACTGCAACAAACCTCTAAGAGAAGAACTAAAGAAGAAACAACATGCAAAGAAGGAATACAAAGGAAACAAAAGGCCTCAGAAGAGAGACAAAGGCCTGGTAGCTGGAGGATCATGGAGTGATTCAGATAATGATTCCAATGATGACTCCGGAGATGAAGAAGAACCACAAATGGCCAATCTATGCCTAATGGCCAAACATGCAAAGGACAAACAAACCTCAACATACATGATGTAAGTCTCGATGAGGTATTTGACTTCAACTCACCTGATGTAGATATAAATGACTTAAGAACTGCACTGCATGGCATAACCACTAATCTACATCAATATATGAAGTGGTTCAGAGTTTTGTCTAAGGATCATTCACTTCTTCAGGAGGAGAAGAAGAAAGTACAAGGAGAGCTTGAAACAACCCTTCTAAGTACTAATCTTCTCTCCAAGCTTGAGGCTGAGAATGAGACCTTAAGACAGATAAACACACTCAATGCACAAAGAGAGTCTAATCTAACCTCTAAAATTAAGAATCTAGAAAAGACTATCTCTACATAGAACAAATCCTCATCATCCATGGTCTGCCTGCTCTCTAGTCAGAGAAGCACATTCGACAAAATAGGCCTAGGCTTTGGGGAATCCATCTCAGAGCCTAGTGTGGAAAAGATAAAGGAAACTAGCACTAGTAATGCCTCAAGTTTCAGTAGAAGCATTACCTTTGTGAAATCGTCATAGAAGGAAGAACAAGTTCAACCTTGTCCTACTGTCTCCATTCTCACTCATAGGAGTAAAGGATCTCACGTCTTTGATGCAGGGTTCATAAAGAGAAGATTAACCTAACCTCTACTCACCAACCTCGAAGAATCGTAGAGTCAAGCAAGACCAACTCTACGAATCAACTGGGAAGGTACAGTAGAGGTAAGGCACACTTATCACTATTTATGAAATCCAAGGACACGTGGAAAAATGAGAATTATTTTAACAGAAGGATAATTAAAGAACCACACAAGTCCAAATGGAGGATGAATCATCATACACACACTGTCATGCATCATACTATGTGTTTTATATGCAATAAATATGGTCACAAGGCTGCCAAGTGTTATTATAATTCCATGCATGTGAGACCTAAGATTAAACAGATTTGGGTCCCAAAAGGCACTAACAAAGAAGGACCCATGCAAATATGGGTACCAAAATGAAGGTTCAATATTTTGACAGGAAAAGAGCTCCACGATCACTACATGGTATCTGGACAGTGGATGCTCAAGGCACATGACCGGGAACAAAGCCCTCTTATCTAACTACATAGAAAAGGAGGGTCCCTCAGTCATCTTTGGAGACAACGGTTCGGGCAAGACAAGAGGATATGGCTTTGCTGGCAATGGTGCAGTATCTTTCAGCAAGGTAGCATATGTAGAAGGTTTGCAACACAACCTTCTAAGCATCAGTTAACTCTGCGACAAGGGTCATCAAGTGACATTCCTCAACAACCAATGTCAAGTAAGAGATTTGAAGACATCTGCTGTAAAGCTAACTGGGACAAGAGAAGGAAATGTCTACATAGTGGATCTTGGTCAACTAAGCTCAGATGAGACAATATGTTTTCTGGCAAAAGCATCTGAAGAAATGAGTTGGCTATGGCATAGACGGTTGTCTCACTTAAACTTCAAGAGCATGTCCAAACTGGCATCAAAAGATCTCGTAGCTGGCCTACCAAAGTTCAAATTCATAAAAGAAAGGCCATGCAATGCCTGTCAGCTTGGAAATCAAACCAGAAGCTCATTCAAAAGCAAAATTTCCAACTCTATCGACAAGCCCCTGCAGTTGCTTCACATGGATCTATTTGGGCCAATTGGTTTCGTGCTCATGTAGCATGGCAAGGTCATTGTGTATGCATCATGATAGTTGAAGGATTATGAGAAAGTTTATCCTACTCATGATCTGGAACTGGCCGCGGTAGTGTTTGCCTTAAAGATATGGATGCATTATTGAAACGGGGAGAGATGTGAGATATTCACGGACCATAAGAGTCTAAAATATATCTTCACATAAAAGGAGTTGAATATGAGATAAAAGAGATGGCTGGAGTTGATAAAGGATTACGACTATGAAATCCTGTATCACCCTAGAAAAGCCAATATAGTGGCTGATGCCTTGAGTAGGAAGGGTCGGGAAAATTTGTCTATGTTAACGGCTCAAACTGAGTTAATAACAAAGATGGCTAGGATGGAGTTGGAGGTGAAGTTACCGAGTGAATCGGGACAGAGATTGTTTACAACAGAGATTCAATCTACCATTGTAGAGAGAGTCAAGGAGGTGCAACTTCAAACTGAGGTGTGTGACCAGATGAAAAAAAGGTTAACTAAAGAAAAATATATTAAGTATAATCTTGATAATGTGGGATTATTACGATTTGAAGGAAGAATTTGGGTTTCAAATGAGACGGAATTAAAGGAGCAAGTGTTACAAGAAGCTTATAGTTTGAGGTACTCGATTCATCCTGGTAGTACTAAGATATATACAAAACCTTCGACAGAGTTTTTGGTTGCCAAACATGAAGAGAGAAATAGCAGAGTATGTGAGTAGGTGCTTGACTTGTCAAAAAGTTAAGACCAAACATCAACGACCAAGTGGCTTGTTGCAGTCCTTGGAGATTCCGGAGTGGAAGTGGGAGCATATCACGATAGACTTTGTGGTGGGACTTCCAATTACTCGGAAGGGGTATGACGCACTTTGGGTAATAGTGGACCGGTTGACGAAGTCAGCTCACTTTTTGCCAATAAGGGTTAAGTATAACTTAGACCAATTAACTAAACTTTATGTTAAGGAAGTCATCTCCAAACATTGAATACCTATTTCGATTGTGTCAGATCGTGATTTATGATTCACATCGAGCTTTTGGAGGAGTCTGCAAGAACAGATGGGAATGCAATTGAAGTTGAGTACGATTTATCATCAACAAACTGATGGACAGAGTGAGAGGAAAATTCTTACGTTAGAAGATATGTTTAGATCTTGCGTCATGGATTTCAAGGGTAGTTGGGATGATCATCTACCATTAGTAGAGTTTGCGTATAACAACAGTTATCATGCGAGCATAGGCATGCTGCCTTACGAAGCTCTATATGGAAGGAAATATAGAACACCATTGTGTTGGGATGAAGTCGGAGAACGCAGAATGCTAGGACCTGAATTGTTGAAGTAGACATCGGATATAGTAAAGCTGATACAGATGCGTCTCGTGGCAACTCAAGACAGACAGAAGAAATATGCAGATTCGCATCGAGTGAATAGAGAATTTGAAGTAGGCTCGTACGTATTTCTAAAGGTATTTCCTTGGAAAGGAAGGATATGCTTTGGAAAGAATGGTAAGTTAAGTCCAAGGTTTATAGGACCTTTTGAGGTATTAAAAAGGGTAGGAGAGGTAGCTTATGTAGTAGCATTACCTCCAGACCTAGAACGAATACATAACGTGTTTCATGTTTTTGTGTTACATCCTTATAAGCCGGATTATAAGCATGTAATAGAGTATGAGCCTATTCATATCGAGAAGGAATTAATGTACGAAGAAGTGCCTATTCAAATCATTGATAGAAAATAACAAGTTCTGCAGAACAAAGTTATACCTTCGGTAAAGGTGTTATGGAAGAACCACGATGCCGAAGAAGCAACGTGTGAACTTGAAGAAAAGATAAAGCAGAATTGCCCTCAGTTATTTGTGTAATGTAATACGAGATTCTGGGGAAAAAATCCTTATAAGGGGTAATGATGTAACGACCGAGAAATTCGAATTTATTGTAAAATAATTTTATTTAATTAAATAATGAATAAAATTATATTATATGTTAGTATTATGTGTTAGTATGATGAAGGTTGTTCCATAACGTAATTATGTCAGAATGTTATAGTATTTTGGCTACGTGAGGGATTAAAAGTGTTTGAATTTCCAAGACAAAAATAAAAGATTTTCGCGGAATTTTTCGAAAAACACTATTCACGGGTTTTTGTTTGGGGATTATTTTTGAACTTCCGAGAAATACGTAACGATAGAATAATAAGTGAGGATGGATTATGTAATAATATTTCCGTTATGGCAAACGCAATTTTTCGCCTGTGGACTTAATTCGAGAACGTTAGGGAAAGTAAAGTGTTAATGAGTAAACGATGATCGTATGATACGTAATTAGTGTACAAGGTAATGAATACAAGTATTATACGAGGTATTATATGAGTATGTATGAATATTGGTATGTCGTATACGTTTAATGAGTATACGAGCTAGTATACGAGAATAATACGTAAATTATACGTTATAAGCTATTATGCAAGTGTATTGGACTTGTAGGATGTAAGAGGAAGTTGTAAAGTCCAATTGCAATTATAATAAAGCCCAATACTTATAAATGTTAAAGCCCAATGTTTGTTAAATGCAAGCCCAAAGCGTAAGTTAAGTTAATTAAACCTAAAGCCCAAAGTAAGAACTAGATTAGTGGATCGATCTAATGGGTAAGGATGACCCATGGGGCAACCCATGTGGGCCCCATGATCACATGGCATGATCTTGGTGAGCAATTAAAGGATAAGTTATGTGATAGCCAGGTAATGAATAGTAAGGAGGTTAATTAAGGAGGTGGGATTGCTTAATGACTAAACTACCCTCACTTTGGGATTTCTATAAATAAGAGATGAGCTAGATCATTTGTTACTTGTTTTATTTCATCAACCAACATAAGTGCTTATTTGTTAGAGAGAAAAAGTTAGAAAAGCTAGACTTTGTTAGTTCAAGAAGCAAGAAGTAAGAACAAGGAAGAACCAAGTGATCTTTAAAGGTAAATTGCTATGACTTGCTGAGCAATTAAATGCTCACACTTGCTTTAAAAGAAAAACATTTTCAGCGAACGATGTTAAAAAGAACTTAAGGATCCCGTAAAGATTAAGCTAACCGGTATCAAGATGAAGTGCCATTCAGTATGTGTGAGGGCCCCAAATCCGGGTCCCAAATCACTGCGGATTCGGTTCAATCTTTCTAACACTATTACTATATTTGCGGAAGATATAAACATATATTGTTTATACAAAACATTACATACTATTCCCCAAGGTCGAGTAACCTTAACTTATACACAATTCATAACTTAACTAACACATAACATTATTATCATTCAATACTATTACAAATTAATCACAAGACATTAACTTTAAGTCGAACTGCTTTTAACATTTCCTCAGATCCGACGATTACGCCTTTTAATCTGCAATGTTTTATCATTATATAGCAAGGGTGAGCATAAGGATTGCCCATCAAGTTTAAGTTCAATAGTTTAACGATATATCATGATTGAAAGAGTCTGAATAATAAGCTGGCTATAATTCAACAATATAATTGTGAACTACCAGGAACAATCTTTTGACTGAACAAGTATTGAACATGAATAAATATATCTGAACCAACTGGTAATGAAGGTGATCAGTCTTTTATACCTGACTTATACATGCAATATGTACAGAGTAAAATTCTAAAATGGCAACCAACAATGATTAACCATACGCATATCCGAATGAAACAACTCTTAATAGAGTTAAGTAAAAACTTGCCTAAACCGTTGATTACCGTTACACAATTTATAATGCTTTATCCGAAGACCTAATATTAGTAATATATATCTCCAATATTAGAATAATATCATCACAATATAATACTATTATATATTTAGATATACATAGAATAACCTAAACACATAACACATAACCCTATAAGTCTACATCACACATAGGACTCGGTATCAAGTCAAACTATTGCAGTCTGAGTTGAACCCGACACAATTATAACATCCCAACGGTCTAGTCGAACAAATATCTAGTTTAAGTTCAATTAAACTTTGCCTAACACTTAGGAATTATCTTAGATAATTATATTAACAGTCAATATATTTTTCATAGGCCCGTAATAATTTTTTTTATATAATTATTGCTATTTATCATAATTTTTCAATCATTACTATCATAATTATATGATTTAAATACTTTAATCTCGTATATTATAAGTTTTTCTTGAACATATAAGTCAAATACCAATCCAGCAACCTAGATTTGGAATCCAGCAAGCTGGATTCAACATTTTTTTCAATTAGTAAACTGTTTTTAAATCCAGCAAGCTGGATTCCATATCCTTATCACGAAAACACCAAATCAATTTATTAATTTTCTATCCTTTTTTCAAACACATATACATATAAATCATACACAAAAAGTATTTTTCTATAATTTTCCAACTTCTTTTAGTATTTTTCAAAAATTATTTTTAGTGTGTAGCTTAAGAAATTAGCCCTATCATGCTCATTTCCAGAAATTCCCATCTCTCGGCACAATCTTATACGTGTTAACGTGACGCTCTAGTTTAAATTTTGTGGCCATCGGAGTTCTAGAACTCCGGTTATAGCGATTTTCGTCGGAAAATAACAAAAATTGAAATGATCATAACTTGGTCATTTTATGTCGGAATGAGCTCATTTTTGGACAATGGGTACTTTATACCAAATATTTTCATGTCCAAAAAGGCCGGTATTTTTCTCAGAATTTAAGTGGCCGAAACAGGCCTTGCAAAAATCTTGGCAGTTTACTTTTGTCATTTTTCTGTTTTTTACTCCTTTCATAAAATCAGTCCACACAAAACTACAACACCTTTTCCAGTGATTCCACTTGGATAAGTTAGAAAACTCATATATCTAACTATAGGACCTGACCACACTCAAAAATTCGAAATATATTAGGAGATATGGTCGTTTGAATTTCATGCTTCGTTTTGACAAAAATCTGATTTTTAACTCTTGGTGATTTCTAAGAAAACTTTCATGTTCTAACATAATAACCAACATATCTCATCATAATACCTACTAATACTTCATATACCCATGAATCTACCATAATACATGATCTATTTCATCAAACAATCATCAAACACAAGATTAAACACCATCAAGGCTAAGAAAATTAGGATTTTCTACATTTTGAAAAACATAGTTTCCATTTCATACTTTAGATCTAACTTTTAACACACAAGATGGATAGATCCACACATAAAACACTCTAAATCATGTAGATATAAGATTTTTGAGTTTTGAAACCTTAGATCTTTATTCTATCTAAATAACTTAAATAAAAGGATAACTTAGGTTTGGTTTTATACTTTTGATTTCATAACATAACTTTTTCTTCCAAACTATGTGATGGATCTTGGATGGCATGGAAGATCAAAATATTCTCTCCTTCCCCTTTCTTGGAGCTGCTGAAATATTATAGCTCTCTCTCTCTCTCTATTTGATTTTGGTTAGCTAACTTGGAAGTAATAGGATGAGAGAGAAATGAAATGGTTTTTGTGGTGTAAAAAAAATGTGTAGATATATTTTGTATATCTCACCTTGATCTCCCAACAACTCTCTCTTGCCTTCTCTTTCTCAATCATTATAAGATTGCTTGTACTTTAGCATAATGTGTTGGTTAAATAAAAATTGGACACCTAAGGAGATTTGGTAGGAGTTGGTAACCAAATGTTGAAAATCCAATAAGTCACATGGTAATTCTCTACAAAATGGCCGGATACTCCTCCCATATTCCTTGCTCTTTCTCTCTCTCACTAACCACTAAATAAATATGTAGAAGATTTTTGAACAAGGTGGCTTCATAAATAATTTGACACATGGCTAACTTGTGAAATATCTTTACAATTTGAAGCTTAAATGATTACATGCCATCCTCTCTTTTCTCCTCTTCCATATCCGGCCAAGTGGCCAATTTCTTACCAAGTTTGGTTTTTGTAAAATGTAATATCTATTATACAAAATGTCTAAAGTACCCTCTCTCTTATTGGGCTACAAATTTAATTCTTTGGGCCATTATAATTGATCTTTTGGGCTTCCCATAAATAATCTTTTGGGCTTTGAATTTAATTCTTTGGGCCATATCAAAGTGTCATATTCCAATACTCTTAATATTACCATTCCCTAATTATTAAATTAAGGTTTTCATGTACACAATTATAATTTAAATCCTTACTTACATGCCCTAAATTTCTTAACCCAAAGTTATTCAATTCGTCAATCCTAATATATAATTAGGATCACACTAGTTTCTTTTATTTGTTTATATAATAAATAAATATAAACCATCACATAATATTTATATTCATTACACACATAACTTTTAACCCTTAGGGTTTTATACATAGCATTAGGGTTCCCAAATTAGGGTTTAATTGTTTTCTAACAATCAATTAGGGTTATCCCTAATTAAATATAATCACTAACAGAAAAAACTTTGTACATATCTTTAAGCTCCCAAATTAGGGTTTTGATAATCCAAATTAGGGTTTTGGATTCCCGAAACTGAAATTAGGGTTTCCAGAACCGGTTTTAGGGTTTCTTATAAAGCGTAAAAATTTTCTAACTGAACGTTGACGTTCTTAATATAATATTAGGGTTTGCTATTGATATATATTATCTGGTTAACCCTTGACCCTTAACCACATCATATACACAGAACATATTCACTTATTTCCTTAATCCTGAATAAATCTCCAGAAAAATTTTAAATTCACAAAATTCCTTCTCGGAAATATCAAACGTATACACTAATTTTCTGTCTAGGTTCTAATATTAAACCTTAAATCAATTAATAAAAATTTTAAAAATATTCAAAATTCTCGGGTTGTCACATTCACCCCTTCTTCAAAAAATTTCATCTTCGAAATTTACCTTACACCTTACACCATACACCATACACCATACACCATTCATACTCAGCCTTACATGCTACCCAATACATCACTCACAAGAGTAATATTTTAAAATTGTGCTGAGTAGTCATATTGACTATTAATTTGTTTGTAATTTTTGTAAAGGTTTTTATGAAAATTCATCCGCAAACCGTCATAACTTACGAACACAAAGGGTGATTAGCCCGATATGCCTATCTTCGATCAATCTTCACTGGCCCGAACAATTTGTTCCTCTTATCCGCCTTAGGCGCACAAAATTTCTCACCTTAGTCTTATTGGATTTCGCACCAAAACAATTTGGTTCGGGAAATTTCTTTCAATGAACACTTAGAGTTTTCATAAACATTAGTCTAGCTGAATCGAATAGCATAGACTCATATCAATAATTCAATTCAATCGAATTATTTAGGTGTAGCCAAACCCCGTTGGCAAATTATAATTTTTGAAAATATTTCCGAGAATGACGTTACGATGACGCATCAGACACAACAAATCAGCTTGAGGATGCCATCAGTATATGACTTTGTCATAACACATCATACAATAGTGGAACAATGATTTTTAGATCAAATTCACACTAAGTATTCTTGTATTTATAACTCTATCAACTTTTTATCATCTTTGCACCAGGTTACATGGTACATGAGTGATAAAAAAAAATATATTATTGATATTTCAAATCATTTGCGTCTAGTTGAATTAAGTAGCATAGACTATACTTTAAACCGTTTCAAAAAAGATTACAAGTCTATATTTTTTTTTTCAAAAGTACATAGTGCGTATTTACCTTGATGTCAAAATTTCGAAGTCTAGCATAGCTAGGAGTTTTGGAAAAATTATGTCTCCACTAATAATCAGTTGCTTAGTAATCCATCTATTCCTATTATCCTCAATACTCCATTTACACACAACTATACCCAGTTCGTCAAACCACACTTATAAGTTCATGAACTTGCCACAATCATATGAGTTTAAGAACTTATCCTAGTCATACCTTTGGGGTCCATTCGCTGAGGGGTTCATAAACATTTCATATAACTATGAATCAAGAATGTCACATAAGTATGAGTTTTAAGAACTCGTACTTAACCTTATATTCTCTACTTATAACCTATCTATCTGATATACACATGAGAAAGGAATCACCCTCTTAACATGTATATAACAAATAGCCCGACACAAATATTTCAATGATTATCAGTGCCAAAAACTAAGTAGTTTTTACACCAAGTACAATTCCCCGCCCACACAAGGAATCATACAACTCAGCTGCTGACACGAGTCCTCAATTGAAATCCCCACCTAATCTTAACTCCCTTCTCAATACGAATTTTATTTAACTCGTATTCATAATCCTTTCCTGAATTTGTACCAATTCATAGTACAACTGACACCCAGCAATCTTGCTGTAAACTTTTCAATCCTTCACTTGATCCTTCTCCATACTATTACCTTATCCGATCACGGGGTGATCTCATCGTATACATTACGATTCATTTCTATGTCTTGATCGTTTTGTTTTACGATCACCTATCACTGTACTTTTAGTCTTTTATACTTTATCTATTCATCACTACTGTTCAATTTTATTATCAGAGTTAGGGAACTTTGTATCTTGTATAACTCGCCGAGATTCGTCTTTGAATCTTACCGACACACTAACTCTATTTGAGTTAGTACTTATCCTAATCACTACGGTTATTAGTCTCAGGTATTCCTACCTAAGGTTCATAACCTCATGACTTTGATACCAACTTTGAGGGCCCTTAATCAAGGGTCCCGAATCACCATGATCCTGACTTTCAATCTAACACTATATAACTATTTTTGCGGAAGATATAAACATAAATTGTTTATACAATACATTATATACTATTCCCCAAGTTCGAGTAACCTTAACTTATACACAATTCATAACTTAACTAACACATAACATTATTATAATTCAATACTATTACAAATTAATTGCGCACATTAACTTTAAGCTGGAACTGTCTTTAACCTTTCCTTGTATCTGACGCATTCGCCTTAATCTGCAATATTTTATCATGATATAGCAAGAGTAAGCATAAGGATTGCCCAGCAAGTTTAAGTTCAATAATTTAACGATATATCATGATTGAAAGAGTCTGAATAATAAGCTGGCTATAATTCAACAATATAATTGTGAACTAGCAGGAACAATCTTTTGACTAAACAAGTATTGAACATGAACAAATATATCTGAACCAACTGGTAATGAAAGTGATCAGCCTTTCATACCTGATTAACCATACGCATATCCAAATGAAACAACTCTTAATAGAGTTAAGTAAAAACTTGCTTGAACCGTTGATTACCGCTACACAATTTATAGTGCTTTATCCGAAGACCTAATATTAGTAATATAGATCTCCAATATTAGAATAATATCATCACAATATAATACTATTATATATTTAGATAAACATAGAATAACCTAAGCACATAACACATAACCCTTTCAGTCTACATCACACAAAGGACATGGTATCAAGTCAAACTATTGCAGTCTGAGTTGAACCCGACACAATTATATCATCCCGACGGTCTAGTCGGACAAATATCGAGTTTAAGTTCAATTAAACTTTGCCTAACACTTAGCAATTATCTTAGATAATTATATTAACAGTCAAAATATTTTTCATAGGCCCGTAATAATTTTTTTTATATAATTATTACTATTTATCATAATTTTTCAATCATTACTATCATAATTATATGATTTAAATACTTTAATCTCATATATTATAAGTTTTTCTTGAACATAAAAGTCAAATAACAATCTAGCAACCCAGATTTGGAATCCAGCAAGCTGGATTCGATATCCAGTATCTAGATGGCCAATCCAGTAAACCAAACTACAATCCAGCAAATTGGATTTCAAATCCAGCAACTAGATTGCAATTCAGTAAGCTGGATTCAACATTTTTTTCAATTAAGTAAATTGTTTTTCAATCCAGCAAGCTGGATTCCATATCCTTATCACAAAAACACCAAATCAATTTATTATTTTTCTATCCTTTGTCCAAACACATATACATATAAATCATACACAAAAAGTATTTTTCTATAATTTTCCAACTTCTTTTAGTAATTTTCAAAAATAATTTTTAGTGTGTAGCTAAAGAAATTAGCCCTATCATGATCAACTCCAGAAATTCCCATCTCCTGCCATAATCTTATACGTGTTAACGTGACACTCTAGTTTAAATTTCGTGGCCATCGGAGTTGTAAAACTCCGGTTATAGCGATTTTCGTCGAAAAATCTCAAAAATCGAAATGATCATAACTTGGTCGTTTTAAGTCGGAATGAGCTCATTTTTGGACAGTAGGTACTTTATACCATATATTTTCATGTCCAAAAAGGCCGGAAGTTTTCTCAGAATTTAAGTGGCCAAAACATGCCTTGCAAAAATCTTGGTAGTTTATTTTGTCATTTTTCTGTTTTTTGACTCCTTTGCTAAAATCAGTCCACACAAAACTGCAACACCTTTTCCAGTGATTCCACTTGGATGAGTTAGAAAAATCATATATCTAACTATAGGACCTGACCACACTCAAAAATTTGAAATATATTAGGAGATATGGTCGTTTGAATTTCATTCTTCATTTTAACAAAAATTGGATTTTTAACTCTTGGTGATTTCTAAGAAAACTTTCATGTTCTCACATAATAACCAACATATCTCATCATAATACCTACTAATACTTCATATACCCATGAATCTACCATAATACATGATCTATTTCATCAAACAATCATCAAACACAAGATTAAACACCATCAAGGCTAAGAAAATTAGGATTTTCTACATTTTGAAAAACATAGTTTCCATTTCATACTTTAGATCTAACTTTTAACACACAAGATGGATAGATCCACACATAAAACACTTTAAATCATGTAGATCTAAGATTTTTGATTTTTGAAACCTTAGATCTTTATTCCATCTAAATAACTTAAATAAAAGGATAACTTAGGTTTGGTTTTATACTTTTGATTTCATAACATAACTTTTTCTTCCAAACTATGTGATGGATCTTGGATGGCATGGAAGATCAAAATATTCTCTCCTTCCCCTTTCTTGGAGCTGCCGAAATATGATAGCTCTCTCTCTCTCTATTTGATTTTGGTTAGCTAACTTGGAAGTAATAGGATGAGAGAGAAATGAAATGGTTTTTGTGGTGTAAAAAAAATGTGTAGATATATTTTGTATATCTCACCATGATCTCCCAACAACTCTCTCTTGCCTTTTCTTCCTCAATCATTATAAGATTGCTTGTACTTTAGCTTAATGTGTTGGTTAAATAAAAATTGAACACCTAAGGAGATTTGGTAGGAGTTGGTAACCAAATGTTGAAAATCCAATAAGTCACATGGTAATTCTCTACAAAATGGCCGGATACTCCTCCCATATTCCTTGCTCTTTCTCTCTCTCACTAACCACTAAATAAATATGTGGAAGATTTTTGAACAAGGTGGCTTCATAAATAATTTGACACATGGCTAAGTTGTGAAATATCTTTACAATTTGTGGCTTAAATGATTACATGCCATCCTCTCATTTCTCCTCTTCTATAACCGGCCAAGTGGCCAATTTCTTACCAAGTTTGGTTTTTGTAAAATGTAATATCTATTATACAAAATGTCTAAAGTACCCTCTCTCTTATTGGGCTACAAATTAAATTTTTTGGACCATATCAAAATGTCATATTCCAATACTCTTAATATTACCATTCCCTAAATATTAAATTAAGGTTTTCATGTACACAATTATAATTTAAATCCTTACTTACATGCCCTAAATTTCTTAACCCAATTAGACTTGCTATAATTAGGTTATAAAATTAATTAACTGAGATGTATAAAATAAATCTCTTCGAACTAGTAAATTTATATACTAATATTCGCCCGTATCATAACCCTTAAGTTATTCAATTCGTCAATCCTAATATATAATTAGGATCACACTAGTTTATTTTATTTGTTTATATAATAAATAAATATAAACCATCACATAATATTCATATTCATTACACACATAACTTTTAACCCTTAGGGTTTTATACATAGCATTAGGGTTCCCAAATTAGGGTTTTCTAACAATCAATTAGGGTTATCCCTAATTAAATATAATCACTAACATAAAAACCTTTATACATATCTTCAAGCTCCCAAATTAGGGTTTTGATAATCCGAATTAGGGTTTTGAATTCCCGAAACTGAAATTAGGGTTTCTAGAACCTGTGTTAGGGTTTCTTATAAATCGTAAAAATTTTCTAACTGAACGTTGACGTTCTTAATATAATATTAGGGTTTGCCATTGATATATATTATCTGGTTAACCCTTGACCCGTAACCACATCATATACACGGAACATATTCACTTATTCCCTTAATCCTGAATAAATCTCCAGAAAAATTTGAAATTCACAAAATTCCTTCTCGGAAATATCAAACGCATACACTAATTTTCTGTCTAGGTTCTAATATTGAACCTTAAATCAATTAATAAAAATTTTAAAAATATTCAAAATTCTCGGTTTGTCACAGTATGTGAATGAGCGTGAAGGGAAAGCGCAGACTTGTAATGCAGAATAGTTTAATTGAACTATAGATTAGTTTAATGAACTGTTATTTATCCTTGGTGGCGGAAAAAAGTCTCTCTTGTATGATGAAATGAATAATGTATTTATCATTATTTGTAATGAAAGAGGTTATAAGGTTTTAGAACCTGGGATTTGAGAAATTATGTTGTTATATTTCACTATATAATGATGTATGTTTGGAAGATGATGTACTCGTGATGCACAAAATCTAGGTGTGAAGATAGACCAGATTTCGGGGCATTACATGTTGGTATCAGAGCTGATAAGTTATAAATGTTAGGTGTGAGTACCTAAGACTATAATCGTAGATAGAAGGATAAGAAATTCGTTTATTTATATCATTAAGGATGAAGATCACCACGTGATCATATTGAATTGTAATTGTAGACACTCGAAATTTTCTTTTCCTGTTACTAACTATGCAGGAGGGCAAAAATGTCCTTTTCACACTCCAGAGGTAACCCTGGAGGACCACAACATCAATTCCAACCTCAGAGATAACCCTGAGGATATTCAGAGTCAACAACATGACAACCTCAGAGATAACCCTAAGAAAAGACTCCTACAACTGCGCGAACACCGGAGATAACCCCGAGATGGGAAAAATGGTCATTTTGCCAACTCAAATTCACTTCAAATCAAATACACTCATTTCAACTCAAATTTCTTCATAAGAAGTCCCACAAGAACAATATCTTAACTTTGGAGCGCAAACTACGCAAAACAGCTCAACGGATTGCCTGACGAAAACTCGGAAATGCTATTTTGGTCATGTACCCATCTTCCCGGAATCAAGAAAGGGCAAATCCTATGTCATTGGGTAGCTCTTGGAAAGAGCTTTCTGGAATGGTTTGGAACGCTTCCATCGGACTCCCGGATTGAAAGTTATGAAGGTCTGAGCAAACATCACGTTGTTCGAGTGTACGTACTTCGACACGGGGCATCCCAAGAAGCCGCAGGTAGACCTGCGGCACCCCCTCTATATATATAAGGCTTGGGGTGGCCTTATTTTACAGAGAAATAGTGAGGAAACCCTGTCCAATTTAATTTGTGCACACTATAAACTGAGTGCTTTCTTATTTCAAACACTTTTGAGCTTATATTCTGTCATATTTTTACCGGCAGGAGCCTAGTGTTCATCCATTTAAATTTATTGAAGTCTTCTTTGGCAGTCCACTATAAGCCTTCATACACACTTTAAAGTCTCTCTCTTCATCTTTGTACACACCATCCTTCACGCTGAGAGTCGTGTTGCGTGTGTATGCCCTGACTTTGGTCCGTGGTTTCATTCGGTTGTATATATATATATATATATATATATATATATATATATATATATATATAGGTAATTAATCCACAACAAGCGTTTCTTTGAGCAAACCATTTTTCTTCCTATTACGCCACATATGTGGTCGATCGATCTAATTTTTCTCTCCATGTGCATTCTACGAGAATTTGTAGTGATAAATAATTCAAAATGCCCTATAGCATTAGGCTTCCCAAAGTTACAAATATTATTCTAATATTCACATATTATTATTATTATTATTATTAATGTGTCTAATAATAAAAATAAAAATATTAATATTAAACATAATAATAAAAACATAATATTAAACATATTAATATTACAATTATTATTGTAAACATACTAATATTACATAATATTAAACATATTAATATTATAATTATTATTGTAAAAATATTAAACATAATTATAAAAAATTAGAGCACATTAATATGTTTAATATTATATAATATTAGTATGTTTACAATAATAATTGTAATATTAATATGTCTAATATTATGTTTTATTATTATGTTTAATATTAATATTTTTATTTTTATTATTAGACCAAGTTAATAATAATAATAATAATAATAATAATAATAATAATAATGTGAATATTAGAATAATATTTGTAACTTTGTAGCTTAATGCTAGGGGGCATTTTTGAATTATTTATCGCCGCACACAACTCAGAGCGCCACAGGAGAGAGAAAATTAGGCTATCGATCACCGCCACAAAATCAGATTTACAGTGGAAGAAATATTTGTCATAAGAAATGTCATTGTGGATTAATGCCCATATATATATATATATATATATATATATATACAGGTGGGATCTTAGACATACCAAAAAAGCCGACCAAGCAACGGACTAAAGGGAAAAAAACACGCGGACCACATTTGTAAATGCGTGGGTCGGCAAAATGGGTCAAACAAAACAAAACCCATTAGCCTCAGCCATCAATTTCTCTCTCTAACTCTTCCCCCTCTCTCTCACCATGAACTTGTAGCAAACATAAGGTAAAGGGACAGACGCGACTCCGGTCAACGAAAGCTCCGGGCAACGGAAGCATCTGCAAACGAAGGTGAGGGTACTTCACTTTATTAATTTTGTAATTTTTTTTTTTCGCGTAAGAAATCTAGGGTTTATTAGGTGGTTTTGAATTGGGGTTCATTCTACCCCTTTTCCCCTAACGTAGCTCTTCAATTGGTTTGAGATAGATCACTTCCCTGTAGAGATTAGGCCTACCGCATTTTCTATCGAAAGTTTTGGGTTGATTTTGTTCCGTTTTATTTTTTGATTTTTTAGCTGATATGCCCTTTTTCTAATTTAGGATAAATAGGAAATATTAAGGTGATGTTGATTTATGAAATGAATGGTATGATAATCTTGATCACACATTAATAATGCAATAGTAGAGTCTTTCTCACCTCTAATTCAGTATCTGCAGCGACCAATGCTTTATATTACCAGAAAGTGTGGTTGGTTTATGCTTTTAACTATTTTTGGAGGAGTCGTTCTGGTTATTACAAACAGCAGAGCTCATGGAGAGGTATTACCATTTTCATATTTCTAAGTTACTTTTTTACTCTAATGATTTTACATGTTTCCAAATTCTAGTCTTATTTCATTAACCAAAAGGTCCAAAAGTATAATTCTGTTGTCACAAAGGAGTATAAATCACTTTTTTCTTTCTTTTTATAAATATTTTGTGGATATAAAACACAAATTTATACTCACTTTCCCAGATTTGTGTTGGATACTAATTAACTAACATATTTTATCACTTTGATGATGATGCAGAATGTTATGGAGCTTGTTAATTATCTTCATTTTGGACTGTGGTTGTTGGCCCTTGGTGTAGCATCGTCAATTGGTCTTGGTGAGTTAAATTAGATGGCAAGTATGGGTCCAGTGGCCAGATAAATTGATAATATTATAGCACTCTGGAGATATTTTGTTCAGTACCCTCGTGTGCATGTATTATGCTTGAAAGAGGTGATAGGAATCTAGATTTATTTGTAATTTTCCATTAGGAACCTTTCTTACCTTTCTTCCATAAGTTGCTGTATCGTTAGTTTGTTACTGCTTAAGGAGATATATGTGTCAATAATGGGATCTGAAAGCTAGTGATGTACTATGCCTATTACCTAATTAGTGTGAGTTGTAGGTTGAACTCTTCATATACCGCTAGAGTTCCGCTCTTCTCACAAGTTATGCAGCATTGCACTGCTGTTTTAACTAGTACTACATATTCTGAGTACTAAATATATGATCTTTTTTCTTTGTTATGTCTCTTAATGTGTAAATCATGCTCCTTTTGATACAGTTCATTAATCACTTCGGTTCAATTTCTCTTGGTATGGATTTGATAGTTTTTGGTCTTGTAATGTGTTTCTTTGCATTCATCCTTATAGATTTTGTCAATTGGATTTCAGGATGTGACTGAAAGAATGAGTTAGTTTGCTTGCTGTCTTGTTCTCTGTCATGAACTGGAATTTGGTGGAATTTGCATTGGCACATTGACAGTAATTTCAGGCAAGGATTCCGAAGTCGTCAATATTGTCTAGTGGAGTGCTCTGACATATGTAACTTGATAAAAGATGGAGAAGATGGATTCTGACTAATATTTTGATTTTGTTAGGGTCACTTCTTAGAATTTTCAGCAAGTTTGTAATAGCTTTTTGGAGAATTATTCACTTTGTACTTCTTATAAATTTTTGGAGAATTTATATATTCGGCTTGCGTTGAAAAAAGTATCTCCATTTACCATGACATGGGTAGCAATTACTTACTTGCACCAAAAAATAAGGTAGCAATTACTTACTCAAACATTAATCATAAACAACTTCAGGACATGGGTAACAATTTCTTTTCATTAGTATTATATGGAAAGGTGACTTAGCACCAAATATACCTAGGACACCACATGCTCTAGCAACTACTGCCTCATTTCAAGCAAACAATTTACGGAAACAATTGACAACAATTTTCATACTAGTTGACGATGGCCTCACATATTAATGATTGAAACTTAATATATACACAATTAGATAGAACAATTAATATATACAACAAGTAAATGAAACAGGTAAATAAACTAAAATGATCCCTTAACCAGCTTACTTAGTCATTAGAATTTACAGAGACATGAAAGTTTGAGTTTTTATCCTAACTATTCCATCTCCCAAATTCTAATTACAATTCATTCCTATTTAGGCATCTTCTTGCACAGAGATGGTCTACAGCACAGAGATAGCCTAAATGTTGAATCATTTAGGCTTTCTAGAAATGATTGATGGCTCTGCAGAAAATACAGCTCGTTTCAAGGGAATATGGTTTCCAAATTGCCGAAAATTGGATCTCTATTGAATTCGGGTTTCTTCAGATATACGTCACCAATAGATCTTGAAACCTGGAAAAGGAAAAAAGATTTAAAACATCATCTCAAACATATATATTTGTTAAATGTAAAAGTGAAAAGAGGGAAAGTGAAGCTAGCCAAAGGCATACATTAGCTCTGCTCCATATTGAAAACATATGCATCGCCTCTCCAAAGTGTGTGGAAGGGGTAAACAACTAAAATTATAGCCATCAGGGTCTTTTGGCTGACTAAGATGTAAAAGGTAAGCTAAATATTCACAAGAATCAGAAAATGTCTCAAATGAATGAAAATGCGAAGAATCTTAACTAACACCACATGCATGTATATAACAATAAATCCAAACACGTAAACACCACTTGATTTAACATATTTTCATTACCAACCTATTTAATAGCTCTTGAAATTTCAATATTTCAACATTAGCATGTTTCAACTATTCAATACCAATACTTTTCAGTTTTCAAAGTTCAAATGTGACATTAACCTAACAAAGTAAAATAATAGCTTTAAAGTACTAAAGTTCCAACAGATATTAAGCTCAACTATACCAAACACAAATGTGAGTCATCTTAAATATACCACAAAAGCATAAAGAATTCAATTTTCATTACCACTTGACTACTTAAGTTACATGAGCATTAGTGCATTACCGTTTGATTTGTAATGTAAGGTATTAGTTATGATTTGTTCTTGACCTATATTTTCACTTCACTTGTACTTGTTAAAATTTAAATGAAAAGGAGAAAAGTGTAACTAATAGATGACAATAAAGCAAACTGATCATTCATCAAGAAATTTACCGGATTTGTACATATACTATAGTTTAATTCATGACTAGTATACAGATTTTAAAGATCTTTGGAGTTCATCCAAGTAATTTCTTAAACTAAAAAAATCACTTTTTTCAATGTTCAAAACATACTGAAACAAAATAAAAGAGATTCTATGCCGCCACATTGGCATTCTCCTCCAAAATCCTTAACTCAATTTACACCTCATTCATTTATTTTTACTAATCAAATTAATCACCACGTCTTTTAGCATATTGCCAAAGAAAACTACAATTGCATGAGTTCAGACAAAGGAAAAAAACGTTTAAGCTTCAATCAACACCCGAATTACTCATTTTAAAAAGCTTACATCACTTAAAATGTTGCCCGATGAGGATAAATGCAGATTGACGCGCCACCATGTAACACTATAGGTACCACACATTCGCTTCGCCGCCATCGCACTCCACTGCCATTGGGCTCTGGGTTTTTGTTTCGATTCTAGCTCCAATTGCGGCATTTATTGCGTTTCTGGTGGTTTTGACTCTGCTTGATTCTTTAATGCTAGAGCTAGCAACTTCAAATGTTATTGTTGTGGGGAATTAGATGTGAAGATTCTAGGGCTTCCGATTTGTGAAGATTTGATTTGTTTTTCGCTCTAGGGCTTCGTTTTCTCTAAAATTTGGAGAAGGAAGTGCCAAAAAATTGAAGAAGGAAGTTTGAGGAGAGAGAAGGTTATCTGTGTTTTTTATTTTAAGGTTTTGTAAGTGGGAATAAAGAGACTTCAAAGTTGCGAGATCATTCCTTCTTTTTTTAAGTCTGTTCTTAAGACCGCTAAATGAATACTTCTAAGACCCGGACTCATATATATATATATATATATATATATATATATATATATATATATAATTTTTTATATATGGACTAACATTATCGAGTTATGCCTCGATTGAGCCTAGACTTTGGTCTGGAGCGTTTATTTGCTTTCGTATATATATACTTATATATATGAACTGTGTGTCGAACTTTGTTCGATAAACCTGGATTTTACATCCAGAGCGTTTACTGCTTTAATATATATATATATATATATATATATATCAACTATTGTCGGACTTTGTTCGATGAGCCCAGATTTTACATCCTATGCGTTTACCACTTATATATATATATATATTTACGCTTAGTCCTCGCTTAGAGTTTACTTCGTATGGTTGATCGCCTTTCTGACTTTCTTTACTTTTCGTCCCTTTTGAGTTTACTTGAGTATGTTGATTGCTTTTGACTTTATATACATTTCGATCCTCCATGGAGGTGCTTCGTGAGTGGTTGATCATGTTCATATATATATATATATATATATATATATATATATATATTCTGACTTTTTATATATATACATGCTTACTACTTTTTAATCCATTATGCATCGTGTGAGCCTAGGAATCATGACGAATTTAGTTATCAATGGTCAGATATCTGAGAGAATGACTCACCCGAGGGAGCGGGATTGATGGTCTCAATGCATTTTCTGCATTATCAGTGCAACTTGAGATACTTTCGAGGAGGTTGGACGTTGTTGCAGCCCAACGTAATCGAAGGATAGTAGTTAATTGTAATTATTGTCTGGAAGTCATCAAAGTCATCAATGCACCGTCAGTTTTGAACCGGTACAATATAGTGGTGATTACCTCAATA
This sequence comes from Panax ginseng, assembly GCA_020205605.1. Taxonomy (NCBI): domain Eukaryota; kingdom Viridiplantae; phylum Streptophyta; class Magnoliopsida; order Apiales; family Araliaceae; genus Panax; species Panax ginseng. The sequence continues at coordinate 46,878,461 of CM035141.1, forward strand.
ACTACGTTGATCCTAACTATCACCAAGATTGGGGGTATCACCCAGATTTTTCATGGAGCTATAATTATGATGACCAATATTACGCTCTAAATCCATCATACACACTAGAATTTTCATGTCCACCTCTAGTGTCTCAAGAGACAAATAATTCAAGGTTGGAGGAATTGTGGTCCAAGTTTGTAGCAGCAAATGAGGAGAATATGAGTAATCAAGCGAGGACAATTCAAAATCTTACGGATCGGATAGAGTAAATGACCAAAGCCATAAGAAATCTTCCTCTAAACACTTAGCTTTATGACATGGATGACGAAATTGACGAAAAACCCAAACTAAATATGTGACTAGATGAGCCACAAGATATCGAAAGTGTGGAGACAATTGGGGATAATGAAATAGAGGTCGACAAAGATCTAAATAGGTCTCCACCAAAGATCAAAGAGTCAGTCAGATTTGCAAAAGCATGCCTATTTGGTAGTCATGTCGTCGGCGAAGCTCTTGATGACAAAAGACGGAGTACAATTTTGAATCCATGGTGGGACGAGAAAAAAAAGATAGATGAAGAGCCTATTGTGTGTGACAAGCTTCCATGCCTTAAAGTGATCACATACACAATAGAGAAAACACCTAGCTATGGGAAGTTCTTGATTGAGATCATACCAATCAGAGCATACTAGGTGACTTTGATGCATTGGCCATCACAATTGGGAACCTACCAAAAGCTACATTATTTTTGATGGATTGAGGGTTCCTCAATTACCGAATAGGAATTGGACAGCTTTGACCAGACAAAGTCAGGTTGAAAGACTATAATTCAAGCACTAACTGGGAGGCAACTCAGGAATTTTTATATTTATATGCGTTACTAGTTTATTTAGTAGATAACAATTAATTTGCTTATTAAGTTCTCTTACCAATCCAAGTGCTATTCTAATCCATGTTGTCTCTCTTCAGTGTAGGTATTGGAGGTTCAATGGACATGCAAAAGATTATGAAAAGTTTATTCAAGTCAAATTCAAGCGTGGTGCCCAATTTGTTCAATGCGCCTAATCTATTCTCCAAACTTAGCGGACAAGGAAGAGAATTGCTATATTTTCAGGGAAGTCCTCTTCTTTACTTTTTTCTATTTCAGCTATTGAGGACAATGTTTAGTTTAAGTTTGGGGGCATTTTAGTGTCGTATTGCATATAGTTAGTTATTTACATTGTAGTTCATATAGTTACATTTAGTTTTTGCATTCACCATCTTAAAAAAAAAAATCAAAAAAAAATATTAGTTAGTTACTATGTTCATTTTCATGAATCCAGTTGTTAGATAGTTTACAGTTTGTTTTGGCCAATGATGAGATTAGAATTGGGTAGACAAGTATAGTACTGACTATTAGAGCTTTGATATGATTTCTTGTTATGAATTGAGTCTTTTTCTGTTTGAAACGGGTATAATAAGGAAAGCACAGTAAAAACAACTTGTTGATTGATTAAGTTTAAATTGATACATAATGAGATTCTAAAGGATAATGCTAGTTTGAATGAAAGAATGACAAGAATAAATAGTGATGGCTAAAGTTAGACAAGAACCTAAGTTTGGGGGAATATTTGGGGTATATAAGCTATAAAAAAAAGAAGAAAAAAGAAAAAAATGGAAAAAAAGAAAAAAAAAGAAAAAAGAAAAAGTATGAATAAATACTGTGGCGTGCTTGTCTAGTTTTGTGGCCTTTGTTACTTGAGTAAGTAAGCCCGAGGGGATTGTCTTTACACCTAGCACCTTAAGGTCTTAATGGTCTGGGAGTCGTTAGTCGAAAGCTCGTTAAGGTAGCATTGAAAAGCCTAAGGGAATAAGACATTGCATAGCTATGTGTATGTAAACCAAAAGAAAAAAAAATGAATAAAATGGGAAATAAGAGCAAAAAACCCCGTAGATGAAAAATAAAGCATAAGTATCCCATGTTGACCTACGATATTGGTAATTATTTGATTTTAGTTGGATCTAGCTTATTTTTGGATTTCTTGAGTTTACATTGTATGATGCCTTCGAAGAGACTTGTTATGTGTTAAATTTGATTTTATATCAGTTAAAATTGTTGTGGAGCACACACGCACTATATTCGTGATAACAGCCTAAGATTTGATGATTGATTGAGAAGTTACTGATGAGTTCTGATATGATGTATTATCGTGTTTACTTGATTTTTTTAAGGCCAGTTGAATAGACTTATTTCGCTATTCTTTGTTGGATTCGTAGGCATGTAGATTAGTTGCATTGCATTGCATTATTGTTTGGTGTTTTTGCTTGAGGACAAGCAAAGGTTTAAGTTTGGGGGTATTTGATAAGTAGGTTTTGTGACAACCTGATATTTTCTATATAAATAAATCATAAATTTTATGTATAATTTTTTTTTTTATTTATTAAAATAAATATGAATGATATGTGCCAAGGTAATGTGTAATTATAATTATATGTTTGATAAATAAAATTTAAGTATTACATTATTAATTGTAAATAATTTTATTTTAGAAATATTGGTTATTATAAATGATAATCTTAAAAATAATTTATTTTTATATTAGAAATGTTTTATTAATTATTTTTCCATGAAATTATATGTTTATATTATTCAAATAATATATGAAATGATTTTAGAATAATTATAATAATTATTTCATTATAAAATTTGTTCAAAGTTAATAAGTTAAATATTTTAACTTAATTATAAGCTTAATGATAATGAGATAAATCGATATGGAACCCAAACCCTAATTTTGGGTTTTGATCAAGGAATGATAATAATATTATAATATTATAATATTTTGATTTTTCAAAGGCTATAATAATGTCTTTGTAAAAATTATCTTGATGATGGTTGGTCAATTATGGTATATCGACTAAACCCTAACATTAATTGATTTAACTCTTTTATCAATTTAAATGGGAAATTTAAAATGCTTATATATCTATCGTATATATGATTTATGTATGTGTTACTTAAAGATATGATAATTAGGAAACCCTAATTATTAAATTAAAACCCTAATTATATCTGAATTTTTAATAAACCCTAATCCGGAAATTTAAACCGGAGGTATGATCTGCCGAGAATTGTGTTACTGTGATTAAATGTCATGTATAATATGTTTTATATCACTTAATAAATAAACCTAATTAGTGATTTAAAACATAATGATTAAAACCCTAATTTAGTAATTAAAAACCCTAATAGTAATTTGGTAACCCTAATTACCAAAAGAATAAACCCTAATTGCTAAATTAGCAAAGTCAATGATAATTATATGATCTAAACCCTAATGTTACTGTATAAAGTAATTAGAAAATTAATCTAATTAACAAACCTAAATTGTCTAATTTTAGAAACAAAAATTTAGTTATTTTATATTATTATTTTTGTAATAAATCATAATTGTTAAATCCTAAATTTGGAATCCTAGACTTTTGCTAAAATTGGCTCAAACCCTAAACCCTAAACCAAACCCTAACCCTAAGGGTTTGGCAATTACCAAAATGCCATTAAATTGAATTATTAAATGACCTTTTTGCCCCTAATTAAATTAATAAGTACTAGACTAGGTTTTGACAATTGTTATGAGTTGTTGGCTAACCCTAACAACTCTACACCGCCTAAAATTGACAAAGAAACCATACCATTATATCGACCATTCATGCATCTATATTGTCTATTTAAGGATTGAGAGAGAAAATGTTATTTTGTTGCCCAAATATTCACTAAGCTCATACTTGACTTCTCTCTCTCTAAAGCCAACGAAAATCTCTAGCATTTCAAATTCCCCAATCCAAGCCCCACCATCAACCATAACTAAAACAAGAACACAAAATCGATTTTTGTACATCAAAGGTATGAAAACCTTAGCTTGAATCATCCAAGATTTTGTTGTTTGATGTTAGAATTTATTGTTAAAACATGTTGTTTATAAGTTATTATGACGATCCGGGTTGGTTTTAGATAGATCCATATCATCAAAATCTTGGTTTGAGTTTTGAAAAATCGAAAAATTTTTTGTTGTCGAATTGACAAGCAAATGTCGTGCCTCTGTAATCTTTGTATGTTAACTATTTTTGTTGTTTAAAGCTTTAAACTTGTAGTCCGGTATGTCCTCTTTAATCTAGGTCAAGAATAATGCATAAATCCGTATTATATTGCAAGTTAATCACGGTCAAATCTGGCCGACCTAAGATTGAATACGAAACTTTACGGCGCCGAAGAACTTGCCCGCATTTAAATCGACAGGAAGTTCAATGGCTCGAGATCCTCGCTTTGTTGTTAATTTTTTGTAAATTTGTTGGATCTATGTTGTAGTCTAGTATATAGAATACATTTTTTATGCCTTAAAATCTCCTTTTAATCAGGCAAGGAATTAGTAATCTATGGTCAAGCCAGGCCAGATGAACATGAAAAGCTATTTTCTGGGTAACCCAGAAAACACTTGAACATGTCGTCTGACATGGTTTGACCGAGTTGAATCTGGCTATTGTATTGTTGTTTTAGTGATGTTTTGTGATGGAACTATAGTGTTACATGTGGTTTATATTCTGCAGCTTTGAAATCACTAAAGAATATCATATCTTGGAAGTTGTGGAAGCCCAAAACAGGCGGTTGAATCGTTTCTTCATTTCGGGTAACCCGTAAAATGAAGAACGACTCATAACTTGTTCGTGGGCTTCGGATCTACTTTGTTATAGGTTGTTTGGTCATTTTAGTTGTTGTACCTTGTAGTCGTGCATTAATACTACAATATATCTCGAATGATAAGCATGCTCAAGAATATCGTGGATATGACCAGAAATCTTGGTCAAACTCGATACCTTGTTCACTGCTATGAAAATCTGGGTTTCATCAAGAACATGAAGAACACCTATAGCGACGATTCTGTCGCTATAGGCAGTCTTCAGCGACGGTTTTTGCGAAAAATAATTATTTTTATTAAATAATTATTATTAATTGGTTTTAATTACGAAAATACAAAATAAATTATTAAAAATTATTTTAAATTCTAAAAATTATATTTTAATTATTTTAAATATATTTCATAAATATTTAATATTTTTGGAATATTAAAAGTATTTAATTTATTTAATTATAATATTAAATAAATTATTTAAAAATGATTTAAATACATGAAAAATCATTAAAAATTATATTATGATATATGAAAATATTTTAAGTTATCTACAATGACTTTTAATATTTTATGATAATTTTCATTAATAAATTAATATTAATGATAGTTAAGTTATTTAGTAAATAAATTAAATAAATAAATTAAAAATGATTTTATTATATTAAAATCATTTTAAATAATAATAAGGTATTTAAGAATATTTTAAGTTATAAAATATAACTTTTAATATTTAATGGTTAATTTCATTAATTAATGATTAATAATGATATTAAAAGTTATTTAATTATTATATTAAATAAATTAGTTTAAAAATGATTTTAATATTATAAAAAAAATTATTTTTAATAAAAATAAAGTGTTTAAAAATATTTTAAGTTATAAATTATAACTTTTAATATTTAAAAGAATAATTTCATTAATAATTTAATATTAATGATATTTATTTAATGATTAATGATATTAAATTTATTTAATAATTATATTAAATAAATAGTTTTAAAATGGTTTTATTAATTTAAAATTATTTAAAAGGGATAAAATGAATTAAAAGTATTTTAAGTTATAATTAATGACTTTTAATATTTAGATAAATAGTTCATTAATATTTAAATATTAATGGTAATTATTTAATAATGATTTTAAATGTTTTAAAAATCATTTAAAGGTAATATAAATGTTTTAAAAATAGTTTAAGTTATTTTAAATAACTTAATATTTTGGCAATGGTTTCATTAATAGTTTATTATTAATTAAATATTAATGATAATAGAATTATTTATTATTTTAATCATTTAATAATGATTCTGATATTTCAAAATTATGATAAATGGTAATAATTGTTTAAAAATTATTACAAGGCCATGAAAAATATTGCGACGGGTGTTTAAGTTATCCAAATGGATATTGTATAACTGTATAGAGTCATAGACTCGATAATTACCCGATAAAGTTGTCGGTAGACCGACATATTTCAAAAATTGATTTGGATTTAGATAGATTGACTTGTTAAGTGAATTATTTGTGATTCAATGGTGTTAAAATTATGTGACAATGTGATTAGGAATGTGCTGACTGCAATACGCAGTATTATATGATATATTATTCTAATCAGACAATGATCTATTTAATGATAGGACTTGATAGAAAAGATATATCTAAGTTGTGTAAGGCAGAACAGACAAGAAAGTATCTAAACCTTTGCATTTACTTTATGCTAAGGACATGAGTAAGATAATATCTAAACTATTCATTTCAATTGTTCAAATATTTCAACCTTTGTATATACTTATGCAATGATTACGTATAAGTAAACTATTAAACAATAATTGTTGTACAATTTCCTTTATTACATTAATAGTGATCAAGTTATTTATTACATTCGTTAATTTCTATAACATGGTTATACTGAGTGTCCCCACTTGGATAATCATTATATTTTAACACATGTTGATACATACTTATAGTTGCTTAGTATGTATACCTTGAAATAAAGGTCGTCTAAGCTATTTGATCCAAATTTAGACATATATTTAAAGTTGTTGTTGAACAAGATAAAACTTATCCAACCGAATTGTTTTGGTATGGATTCAAGATCGTTATGAACATCCCAATCATGGGAAATTTTATGCTTACTTCTGGCGGACAAAGGATGAAACGATAATATCGTTCTAGCAATGTAGTATTGATCAATCTGGGCATAACAGGCCGATCACCCCTGCGTACTAAGTAAGTAATGACGGTTCTGAGATGAAGTTCTCGCTTAAACCTTTTCAAAATATAAAACAATGTTCATAGTCCGTCAAATGATCATCATTTATAGATCAGACGTAGTTTCAAAAATTTGAAATTTAAATGACATGTTATTGATTATTGGTCCAGATTTATTTCACAACTATTGATCCGTTGTAGAAGTTTCGATTCAAAAAAACATTTAATCCTTTCAAATTAAATGATATTGTTGATATTACTTGTTGGGCACTCAAATGCTCATTCTTGCTTAATTTAAATGTTTTCATTAAGTGTGAACAACCCAAGGATCTCCAAGAACAAGGGGAAAGGAAAGTTCTTTGAATGAATGTTTAAGCTATTCTATGTAATAGTCTAACCTTATGATAAGGATGATAAGTACTATTATTATTATTATCATGTAACGAATGTTTAAAGGTTTCGTACTTGGGAACTAAACTCTGATAATATGTAAATAAAATTTGAAAATCTATATTATTGTTAATATTATTAGTATTATTCCGCTCATAGAAATGGTATCGTGAAGTCTTAGTTTCGGGTTTCAAGTATCCGGATTCGGGGACTTTACGAGAATAGTATCGAGCTATAGGGTTAGAAACCTTAGGTGGGATAGACTTTAGGCTATAACCTTAGAACATAGGGAAATGTTGAAAATATAAATAACTCATATAGAGTTTAAAAGTAGATGAATCAGATAAATTCATCGTCACACAAACTAAAAGATAACTTATATGAAACCCTTATGTGTTATGTGTATATATTTTATGCTAATCAGGATAATTTATATGTGTAGATGTCGGTGAAAAGGATTAGGATACCCTTGGATCATAAAGAAGAAGCCGATATCAAAGCCATAAATTTGAAATAGAGGCTCAAAGTGAAAGCAACCTCGATGAGGTGTTTATAGTGGAGAATATCATACCGAGATCCTAAATGGTGGAACTAATCCCGCGGTGATTCGAGACAACCAAGTTGAGCCGATCAAGCATCAACCAAGTGCGAGAATCTACGGACCAGTTTCTCTTTGGAACAGTTGTGGGAAATAGAAAAATTATTAAATAACAAAACCTGCGAAAAGCATTAATTGAAACCATGGAAGAACAAGATAAGCTTAAAATCCAAATTGACCAACTAGGAGCTAAAAGCAACAAGTCATGTATGCAACTCCAAACCAAAAGGGAAAAGAAAATGAATGATCGTGATCCTGATAACAACCAAAGGAACTTTAAACACATAGAAAAGTGTACAAATTGTGACAAGAAGCATGAAGGCGTGTGCAGGAAAGGGGAAAATGTTTGCTACAATTGCGGTCATGGGGGACATTTTTCTCTTCAGTGTCCCAATCCAAAGCAGTGTGTCTATTTTATTTGTGGAATAGAAGGTCATCAGGCAAAGGGATGTCCACAATCAAGAAAAAGGCGTAGTGAATAGGTAGTATAGGTTCTGTGGTGTAGGTTTGTTTAATATTATATGTGTGCTTAGTATGTTTGTGTAATGTAATATTCTCCCCTTTTGTGTTAATCAAAGTTGTAAATCCCGACTCTTGTAGTCACAAAGGGATAGTATTATGGGCTATATTATGTAAATTACCTTGAATTAATGAAAATGGACTTATGTTTGGGTAATGAAACAAGTTTAATATATTAAACTTATATGATAAGGTTTAGAATGTAAGTTAAATTATGTTTTATTTAACCAGATAATGCCGCCTCGACGACAAACTCGAAATCAAAGGGCAGAAGAATCTGTTAACAACGTTGAAGGACAACCACAACCATATCCAATGCAAAGATTACAAACATGGTAGCTCAAGCCATGCAACAGGAACGACGGTACCATTGAAACCAACAGGACAATCGCTAGCAAACTTCAAGGACTTTAAAGTCAGTAGGACCTCCAATTTAGAGGTACAACCGACCACAGAGAAGCCCAAACTTGGGTTAAAGAAATAGAAAAGGCGTTTGTAATAGCTAGGGTAGCTGAGGGGAAAAAGACCTCTTTTGCCACCTACATGATGAAGGGAGAGGCAAATTTTTGGTGGGAAGCGAATCAGGCAAGGGCTGGGGAAGGTGTAGTTGCTTGGGAAAGGTTTAAAACACTGTTTTTCGAAAACTACTTTTCATCTAGTATGCAGGCTAGGATGGAAGTAAAATTTCTTAAATTAAAACAAGGGAACATGACTGTTGCGGAATATGCCGCAAAATTTAATGAATTGGCTAGGTTCGCCCCGCATCAAGTCGATACGGAGGCTAGAAAGGCGCGAAGGTTTAAGCTAGGATTAAAACCCTGGCTCTACAACAAAGTGGCAGTGTTGCAAATCCCTACATTTGTAGCACTCATGGAGAAAGCACTTATCGCTGAGGAGGGAAGTGAGGCCTTAAGCCTTTACAACAAAGAAAGGAGGAACAAGGGAAAAGTTGAGGGAACTGGGAAGGTGGAAGCAAATACTGGGAATAGGAGGGATAAGAGGAGGTGAACAACTTTGGTGGGGTGCAGGTAAAACAAGAAGGTGTAAATAAGAAGCCGTTGGTGCAATGTGGGAATTGTGGGAAAAATCATTTAGGGGAATGTCTAAAGGGAAAATTCGCATGTTTCAAGTGTGGGCAGGAGGGCCATATCTCTCCCAACTGCCCCAATTCTAAGACAATTGGTGGGTGTTTTTTGTGCGGATCAAAGGATCATAGGGTGAAAGACTATTCGAAAAGGAAAGCGGAGGTAGCAAGTGTGAACATGGGGAAAAGCGGCGAAACTTTTGCAATCACGAGACCAACTACATCCAGCAAGCCGATGAAATCTACTGCAAGGGTCTTCAACATGACAGTCCAAGACACGGTGGCAGCTGGCAGTGGGACTCCAGGTACTTTTCGTATAACTTTTATTTTCATATAAATGATTTTTCTAGTTATAGTAAATAATTTTATAATAAAATTTGAAGGAAGAATTTGAGTTCTTTTAGAAATCAAATTTCCGTATAATCAAAAAGACAAGCTTTACGTAAATAGTTAAAGAACAAATCGATCGAGTGATCAAGATCTACTACGCAACGATTGTGAATGTCATGTACCCTCGTAGGTATAGGTTTTAAAGTGGTGATTAGGGGACGGAATCTTTATAAAGGAGGGTGAATGTGACAACCTTGATATTTTCTATATAAATAAATCATAAATTTTATGATAATTTTTTTTTATTTATTAAAAATAAATATGAATGATATGTGCCAAGGTAATGTGTAATTATAATTATATGTTTGATAAATAAAATTTAAGTATTACATTATTAATTGTAAATAATTTTATTTTAGAAATATTGGTTATTATAAATGATAATCTTAAAATAATTTATTTTATATTAGAAATGTTTTATTAATTATTTTCCATGAAATTATATGTTTATATTATTCAAATAATATATGAAATGATTTTAGAATAATTATAATAATTATTTCATTATAAAAATTTGTTCGAGTTAATAAGTTAAATATTTTAACTTAATTATAAGCTTAATGATAACAGATAAATCGAGATATGGAACCCAAACCCTAATTTTGGGTTTTGATCAAGGAATGATAATGATATTATAATATTATAATATTTTGATTTTCGATTGCTATAATAATGTCTTTGTAAAATTATATCGATGATGGTTGGTCAATTATGGTATATTGACGAACCACAAACATTAATTGATTTAACTCTCATTTATCAATTTAAATGGGAAATTTAAAAAGCATTATATATCATGCTATATATGATTTATGTATGTGTTACTTAAAGATATGATAATTAGGAAACCCTAATTATTAAATTAAAACCATAATTATATCTCAATTTTAATAAACCCTAATCCTAAATTTAAACGAGGAGGTATGATCTGCCGAGAATTGTGTTACTGTGATTAAAGGTCATGTATAATATGTTTTGTATCACTTAATAAATAAACCTAATTAGTGATTTAAAACATAATGATTAAAACCCTAATTTAGTAATTAAAAACCCTAATAGTAATTTGGTAACCCTAATTACCAAAAGAATAAACCCTAATTGCTAAATTAGCAAAGTCAATGATAATTATATGATCTAAACCCTAATGTTACTGTATAAAGTAATTAGAAAATTAATCTAATTAACAAACCTAAATTGTCTAATTTTAGAAACAAAAATTTAGTTATTTTATATTATTATTTTGTAATAAACCATAATTGTTAAATCCTAAATTTGGAATCCTAGACTTTTGCTAAAATTGGCTCAAACCCTAAACCCTAAACCAAACCCTAACCCTAAGGGTTTGGCAATTACCCAAAATGCCATTAAATTGAATTATTAAATGACCTTTTTGCCCCTAATTAAATTAATAAGTACTAGACTAGGTTTTGACATTTGTTATGAGTTGTTGGCTAACCCTAACAACTCTACCTGCCCAAAATTGACAGCAAACCAGCCATTACATCAGCCATTCATGCATCTATATTGTCTATTTAAGGATTGAGAGAGAGAAAATGTTATTTTGTTGCCCAAATATTCACTAAGCTCATACTTGACTTCTCTCTCTCTAAAGCCAACGAAAATCTCTAGCATTTCAGTCCCCAATCCAAGCCCCACCATCAACCATAACTAAAACAGCAACACAAAATCAGATTTTGGACATCAAAGGTATGAAAACCTTAGCTTGAATCTGTCCGAATTTTTGTTGTTTGATGTTAGAATTTATTGTTAAAACATGTTGTTTATAAGTTATTATGACGATCTGGGTTGGTTTTAGATAGATCCATATCATCAAAATCTTCGGATTTGAGTTTTTGAGAAATCTGGAAAATTTTTGTTGTCGACTGACAAGCAAATGTCAGGCCTCTGTAATCTTTGTATGTTAACTATTTTTGTTGTTTAAAGCTTTGAACTTGTAGTCTGGTATGTCCTCTTTAATCTAGGTCAAGAATCATGCATAAATCCGTATTATATTGCAAGTTAATCATGGTCAAATCTGGACTGGCGATTTGGCCGAAACTTTACTCAAGCGATCAAGAACTTGCCCAGATTCGTCTGACAGGAACTTACTGCTTTTTAATCCATTGCAGCATCATGTGAGCACAGGAATCATGTGATCACAGATTCAGTCTACTGAATCTAGATTCGGTTCTCGTGATGGACATTTACAGCTGTAAGCAGCTTGTAAATTTATTTATGGTGTTTGTATTTCCTCATATGGTTTTCATGCCCACGAGGAGTTCGGCACTGCTTTGTACATTATTTTCTTGAAGATGCTTTGCATCTCGAAAATTAAAATAAATCCAGCCGAACTCTTAATAAAAAATGGGAGTGTAAAATGTCTCAATTACTATTGAGCACAGAGGTTTGAAAAACCTCTTTTATAAAATATCACTGCCATATCTTGTTTAAAACTGAATTTTTACACAAATTTAAACCCTATGTATATGCGAACGGGGCCTTGCACTACTTCCAAATAATAACACATTGATCCACACACAGACACATTCATATAACAGTTTCTTGAAAAGTGGTGGTCATCGTGGTAACACGGATGTCGGGGGGTGCCTAACACCTTCCCTCCGCATAATCAAGTCCCCGGACCCTAATTAATCTCGGTTTTACCGACTCGTTTAGAAGTGCCACATAACTGGGTCAATGTGTAAACCTTTTCTTGGTTATGTTGGTACAACTATATAAAAAACCAACTTGCGACTCTTAACATGTCGGACCTTTTTCACTTATTTTTCAAATAAATCTCACCTAACATGAGAACATCAAAGAACAAGTAACGAAAAGGGACAAATAAAAATCTGGACGTCGACAATAATAATAGTTGTTCTGTTAAACGATGGATGATTTAAAGCTAATGCTATAGATGAATGGTACTACAAAGTTAGTACAGGAAGAAGAACTCATATTGAGTTGTAAAGTATATCATATGAATTAAAGAAAATTCGTATTAAGAAAAGAGAAAGTTAGAAGTTCTAAGATTTTGATTGAGGACTCATGTGATAGCCGAGTTGTATGAGCCTTTGTTATGGGCAGAGGTTTGTGCTTTGGTGTAACAACTGCTTAGCTTATTATAGTGATGATCATTGGAATAGTATATCACGCTATCAATGTGTATATGATGAGAATGTGAATCTTTTCTCGTGTATATGTATGATAGGTAGCGAATGTTAAGATAGGTGTGAGTTCTTGAAACTCATACTTATGCAAAGTTTGTGACTTATAGTTATATGCTATGTTTCTGAGACCTAAGCATATGGATTGTCCTTGATTTGTTCTTGGATTACATATTGCAAAGTTAAGTTCTTAAACACATATGATTGTGGAAAGTTCCCAAACACATAAAGTGTGGTAAGTTGATGGACTATACTAAGGTATAGGAATGTTTAGACTGAAAATGAGTATTTTCAATAGACTTAGCATTGAAGGTGCTAGAGAAGATTAAGTATTGTCACAAGTAAGACAATGAGGGAAGATGGAGAAATAGGATATTCCAAGTCATTTAGCTACGCTAGATTTCGAAGTTAATTGAAATCAGGCTAATATGTACATTTTGAAAAGGAAAGAATTGGTTCAACTTTTGGAACAAATGAATTTTTAAAAGAGCTATTATTTATACGTCTATGCTAATTGTTTTGGCTAGACAGAAATTGATTTGAAATGTCAAAATGAATTTTATATCATCAATGCATTTGATGCAAAGATAGTAAAAGAATGGAGTTATTAATACAATTAAACCTAGTGTTGTATTTGGTCTTATAATCAACAACTCGCTATGATATGATGTATAATGACGAAGTCATAAACTGATGAAGTCCTCAACGTACTGTGAAAAGTACGGTATCATGACGTCATGAAATGTTTTGATGTATTATGAAAGAATTTAAAGAAGTAGTCGATGCCAATTGATTTGACTAGACGAATGTTTCAAGTTGATGTCCAATTTTTTGGTATGGTCTAAACTATTTGATTTGGCTAAGACGAATGGTATGTCATGTTATACGAAAATTGAGCTTTCTTTGAAAAATTTATGCCAAACAAAATTGTTTTGGTGCGAAATATAATGATTAAGTTTGAGGTGAACATATCCCAAAATGGGGTTATACGATGGGTTGATCACCTACGTATGGAAGAGGTAGTTTACCTTATTGGTGATTGTAAACTGACCGTGGAAGAAGGGTTTACAGCGAAATGTTGTTCAACCTAGTAAGAGTTCATGGACGATTTGACCCCTCAGCAAAAGTATAAAATGTTTTAAAGGAATTCTTATGTTCCTCGTTATTCCTTCTACTTCATGATTCTTGATAAGTTATGGAGGTTAGGAAATGTTTGAAAGATAAGAACTTCTTTTAAGAGAAGTTGAGAAGAAGAGTAAGCTAAAATTTTGAGGATGAAATTCTGTGAAGAAGGAGTGAATGTGATGACCCGGGTAAGGGTGTGGTTTTAAGATATTCCGAGGACAAAATTTTTATAAAGGGGGAAGGATGTGACAACCCGGGAATTCGGATTGTCCCTAATTCAAGTTTAAAGAATTAGTTATTAATAAAATGAATTTTTATTAATACAATTCTATGCTATGTGTTTATTAATCGTTCTAGAACCTAGAATGATTATAAATCGGGAGGATTCTGGCTACGAGCTAGACTGAACGAGTAAGAATTTTCAAGAAGAAAATAAAATTTTTCCAGGAACAAAAATATTTCTGGGAAAAAAGACAAAATAGACACTATTCACCCAACGAAGCCTAAGGGTTAGGGTTTGAATAACCTAAGCCTTTCCGAGAGTTCGATATGTCGAAATGACATTCCGTCGAAAGATTTGAAGATAATATATCATGAAGAGTTAAGTAAGCCGAAGAAAAGTTTTCTCAAAAAATATGCAGAAATCGGACGAAATAAAAACAATGAAATTATTGTTATGTACATTTCATATATTTAGTTACGTTAGGGGAAACGTGAAGGAAAATGCTTAACATCAAAAATTGTTTTTAAGTTTTTTTGGTTTTTCGAAGAATGCATAAAAGTTAAACTGTAGAAGAAAGATGAAATATCCAAAAATATTTGGATTCCGAGAATCACAGTTTTTAAAATTGTCTGACGAATTCCGGAGCATGAAGCTTCCATGGGAAGCTTCGTGAATAGTAAAGAGGTGATGTAAGGAGGTGTGAATAGTAACCCTAGGGGCGAAATGACTATTTTACCCCTAGCTTTGAAAATCTATAAAAGAGAAGTGTTAGTTGATTTCTTTGAAATCAACCAACACTTTGAGAGAGAGAGAGAGAGAGAGCTTCAGAGCTTGGAGAAGAAGAATAAAGAAGAGAAAGGGCATGAAGGCTCGGGTTAGGGAAGATCGAGAAATAGAAAAGCTAGGGAATGGCCGACTTTGTCTAAAGGAAGAAGAATAGTGAAGAAAGGTATTAAAAAACCTAACTTCTAGAATTTTTTTTTATGTTTTCTATGTTTAAAACATAGATTAATGAGATTAAGAAGTAAAATATGTTAAGTAATGATTTCATATGGTTGAAATCATGAAGAAATGAAGAAATAAGAATTAAAAGTTTATTTTATAAATTTCTTAAGGAATTATAAGTTCGTAATGAATTTGAATGATCCGAATGAATCATATGAACGATTTGGTGAAATTAGTAAGGAATGGAGTTTTATAACATCAAATTCCAAGGAAAAGTGAAATCGTAATCAAAATATCGATTAAAAATGAAGAACGAACGAAGAACGCGAAGAACATGAAGAACGTTGTTGATGGGCAAATTTAAAACCATCGTAGTATATTTTTTTGTTGATGGAAAAATTTAAAATCATCGTGTATAAGTTAGTTGCTTATTGCTTGGTTAGTAATGGTAGAAACGTTAATGAAGAGTTGATTAAACTAAGCTATAACGAAGTTATGGCGAAATTTTTGTAAAAGATGAACGGGAAATAGAAAGTATATAACTGAACCCGAATGAGTAGGGTTTCATAAGAATGTAAGATAGTGTAGAAAACTTGAGTTGTGGACTAAAGAACGAATGAGTTCCGAGTTCGGATGACCGAATTATGAACGAATAAACGAAGAACATTAATAACGTAAAATGAACGAAGGGTGTAGATTAAGCCAATTGAATGGCATGTTAATGGATTTAGAATTGATTTTTGTCCAAGGAAAGTTGAAGTATGTAAGATAAAGAAGAGAATGGCTTTGGAATGACCTCATTCCGAGTTATAACGAATAAGTTATGGGATTACAAAGTACGCGTCTCAAACTTGATTCAAGGCTTAGGAAATTTTTCTAGGATTTATGCTTGGCGCATAGCCCAGGTTAGTTTATGGAAGCGGCTGCAGCTGATCCAACTCGGGTATCCAACTCATCGCAGAGGTACCGCTGCGACAAGAGATAGTGAGGAGTTTGGCACCGTAGCACCAGACCATGGGAGAAGGTGACGTGGCTTGAAGCACTGCCATGATGGCAGACAGAAGAGAGAAGGACACGCATCGCAGGCCAAGATGCGAAGCAAGGCCCAGAAATGAGCTTTTTTATGCTCAATTACTGGGGGATGTACAAGAAAACAATATAAACATAAATTTAACGTATCATAATAGTTAAACAAGTGATTTAAACTTTTAGGAAAGGTTGAACAAAGAGATTGAATGATATTAAAAGACAAAGAACGTAAACGCAACGTAGTTGCGATCAACGATCAGTCTAGCGTACAACAAACAGTATGGCTTCGATATTAAGATAAAATAATGAACGCGGGGGTTCATGTAATGGATAACAAATGAAAGCTGTAACGAACGACAATGAGATTTAATGAAAGTCTGAATATAAGTCGGATGAAGAAGATGGAATGAATATAAGCATTAGACACTTTAGCCGACGTAAGGGTTGTGACGCCCCTAAATCCGGGTATGTTATAACCCGACAGATGGCGCTACACGGTGCTACAGTTCACACAAACATTCAATTGAAATGCTTCGAAATAACGAATATGTCTTATATATATTCCAAAATAATATTAAAATTCCCCAAGTTCTTTATAACCGTTACACTTGTTCTTGTCATAATATCAAATATTATCATTACAAACCTATACTATTACATAAGTAAGCTACGGGTTTGCCTTAGCCTTCCCTTTATCCTTGTCGGATCCTTCGGTCCCTTCGATCTTAGCTGCATTCATATGGTTTAAGAAAGAGTGAGCCTAACTAGCTCAGCAAGTACAACAATTCTAATAAAAATAACATGCTTAAAACATAGGAATTGTATATCTTCAATAATTGAATAATAGTTACGAAGTACTATCGATAATTCAAAATAGCACTTCTTTTCCTTCAAAACATTTTATAATGATAATATTCAGTAAAACATCAATTCTGGTCCAAGACCATGATCATTTCATAATTTCTTTGAAAAAGGACATATCGACACTAATTCCGTAAGTTTGACATAGCTTACGAGTACGTCTAGGTGATCAGCCTATAATACTCTATGTTGATCAACACTATATTCATTAAACGTATGTACGTTTAAGTTGTAGCAACCTCACGTGCCTGTCGTTTGACGATAAAATATTTTAGCATACTCAGTCTTCATTTGAAAACCACACCAACATAGTTTGGTAAAACATTTGACAATACTTTGATAGATTATAAGAAATTCGACATACGAATTTCATTTAATCCGTATTCATAATCCTTTCCTAAATCTGTACCAATTCATAGTACAACTGACACTCAACAATCTTGCTGTAAACTTTTCAATCATTCGCATGATCCTTCTCCATACTCTAACCTTATCCGATCACAGGGTGATCTCATCGTATATATTACGATTCATTTCTATACTACGATCATTTTTCTTTTCGATATTCTATCACTGTACTTTTAGTCTTTTAGACTCTATCTATTCACCACTTCTGTTCAACTTTATTATCAGAGTTAGGGAACTTCGTATCTTTATAACCCACCGAGACTCATCTTTGAATCTTACCGACACACTAACTCTATTTGAGTTAGTACTTATCCTAATCACCGCGCGCGGTTATTAGTCTCAGGTATTCCTACCTAAGGTTCATAACCTACATCTTTGATACCAACTGTGAGAGCCCCAAATCCGGGTCCCAAATCACCGCGGATTCGTTACCATCATTCTATAACTATTGCGGAAGATATAAACATAAATTGTTTATACAATAAACTTTACACACTATTCCCCAAGGTCGAGTAACCTTAACTTATACACAATTCATAAACTATCTAATGTATAACATTATTATCATACTATACTATTACAATTTAGAAGCACATATTATCCCAAACTGAACTTGGCTTATCCTTTCCTGTATCTGAACATATTCGCCTTAATCTGCAATGTTTATCATGATATAGCAAGGGTGATCAATAAGTTTGCCCAGCAAGTTTAAGTTCAATAAATTAAAGATATATCATGATAGAAAGAATTGAACAATAAGCTGACTACAGTTCTACAATATAATTGTGAACTATCATGAACAAATTTTACATAGCTGAACGAACATTAAACATGAACATATATATATCTGGACCGAATGGTAATGAAGGTGATCAGCCTTTCATACCTGATGAATACATGCAGTATGCACATAATGCGATTTAATAATTCTTAGACATGGCAATCAGAAATGATTAACCACAAGTATAATTGAATAATACAACTCGCGGTCGAGTTAAGAAAAACTTGCATGAACCGTTGATTACCGCTATAAAATTTAATAAGCTTTATCTGAAGATCTAATATTAATAATTTTTATTGCTAAGTTAGAATAATATAATCACAGTATTTAAAATAACCTAAATACATTATCATATAGTCATATCCGTCTATAACACACATAAGACTTAACCTCAAGTCAAACTTGTACTGTTTGAGTCGAGTCCGATACAATTCTGACATCCCGACGGCTTAGTCGGATAAATATTGAGTTTAAGTTTAATTAAACTATGCCAACACTTAACAATTATCTCAAATAATTTTAATATCAGTCAAAATATTTTTCATAAGCTCGTAATAATTTTCAGATAATTATTATCATTTATCATGATTTTTCAATCATTAAACTCGTATTTATATGAATTAAATACCACATAATTCCTTATTAATGAAAATCATATCATAATATTATAATATATTTATAATATATCAAAATATTTTTAATACCTTAAACTCACATTTATATGATTTTTAATCCTTTAATTTCATTATCCGATAATTACTTTTAATATTAAAATATTAATATTTTTATGACAAAATATCAAAAGTTATATTTTATAACTTAAAATAGTTTTATAACAATTAAATCATTTTATATGATTTATAAATCATTAATTCTATTTTTTCATAATTTATTTAATATAGTTATTAAATAAATTAATTACTATTAATATTAATTAATTAATGAAATTCATCACAAAATATTAAAAGTCATTAAAAACAACTTCTTTCTTATACCATAATATAATTTTTCATGATTTTTTATGTATTAAAATCAATTTTTAATAATTTATTTAATATTGTAATTAAATAAATTAAATACCATTATTATTCCAAAATATTATATTTATGAAATATATTCAAAATAATTAAAAACTAATTTTCAGGCTTTAAAATAATTTTTAAGAATTTATTTTGTATTTTTAATAATTAAAAACTATTTTTCTCTAATTATTTATTAAAATAATTAATTTCTGAAATTAATTGTCGATCTAGGGGCTTTAAGAGACAAATCTGTCGCTAATGGTGTTCTTGAGCCAAGACCAGATCTTCAAAGTCAGTGACTAAGGTGCTATGTTTGACCGTAATTAGATCTAGGTTCATGTTGATTTCTGGGCTTGTAAAAGTATTAATGTTGTAGTACTAATGTAGTACTACAACTCTAAACAAGTTCCATGGCCATTACACAACTTATCAGGGAGATCTAAGCTTCAGAAACGATTGTCAGACGCTGTTCTTCATTTCTGGGTTTTCCAAAAATGAAGAACAGTACGAGTATGCTACTTTAAGTCTTCATAGCTTGCATCCTGTACTCACATTGTGCGATATAAAGGTTCATGATTGTAGTACTGATGTCAGGGTACAACACTACATCATCAGATCAACAAATAAACATCAAACTTAAAATATCTTGGCCGGTCAAAGTACTAGTCAGAAAATGCCCTTTGAAGATCTGGGTTACCCAGAATCTTCTTCCGGCGAGTCGGTCAACGTAGGTTTGACCACGATTATCTATGATTTTGTGCAAGTTCTGTTAGTGCTAAGGACTTGGATATGTAGCATGACAGGCTAGAAAATATCAAGCAACAACTTGGCCTAAACATTAACATACAGCAAGATTAGAAGCTTAGAACATGCTTGTCAGAGTTTCTGGGAATTTCTGGGCTTCCCAGAAAGTAGTTTCGTGATCGGTCAACTAGGTTTGACCATTCATAACTTGCAATTTAAACGTGATCTGAACCTGATTTTAGTTCCAGATCCTAGTCCACATGGCATACTACAGATCTATAACATAAAACACACATAACACTTAACAGGTAACGATCTAGAGGCCCTGACATATGGCTGTCAGGCCATTTTTTTAGGGTTCTTGATCAGTTTGAAAACTTGATTTTTTAGCATCTAGATGTTACGGATCCTTGATATATCATCTTGGATTACTCAATAACATCCCTTAACACAACTTTGACCAACAACTAACAACATCTAACATCAAATACAAAGATTTTCAAGTTTAGGGTTTTTATACCTTTTAGGCTTTGATTCTTGAACTGATCCTTGATGATCTAATCTTTGAGAGTTAAGATATTATCATGGCTTATCTCCTCACTCTCTCACACTCCCCATTCTCAAAATTTTAGAGAGAGAAGGTCTTGGCTAACTTTGGAAAGTAAATTAAGTAACTTTACTTACTTTTTAAGTTATAAAATTTTGATTCAATGTATCTAAGTTTGCTATGTGGCACATAGATCAGATATGGACAGATTTAAGGCACATGTTGTATATCAAAATAGATGAGTCACCAAGATTTTCCATATCTTTATTATTAAGAAAAGGGTATTTTAGTCATTTCATATTTTATTTTAAAGGCATATTTGTCATTTGCCCTAACCCTTAGCGTTTAGGGTTTAACCCTTAGATTTTTGTAATTTAATTTCTAAGATTTTCAAATTTTCGGTTTTCAAAATAAAAAATTAATAAATCTAACTTATAAATAGGATTCGATAATTATATTATAATCTCCCGATCATAATTCAAGCTTGCTAATTATGATTAATATTTCGTAATTAAAAATTTAAAATAATAATTAGGGTTTTCCCAAAATGGGCATTAGGGTTTATAACCCAAGAATTAGGATTTTCTAAATAGTCACTTAGGGTTATCCCTAATTATATTTATAATAATAAATATTTAAATCATTAAATTTAGCATTTGAATTCTCAAATTAGGGTTTCATACTCCGAATTAGGGTTTCGAAATCCGTAGAACTGAAATTAGGGTTTCCAGAACCGGCTTTAGGGTTTCTTATCAGTCGTTAGGGTTTTCTAACTGGACGTTGACGTTCTTAATATAATATAAGGATGTGTCACTGATAACGGTTATCTGGTCAACCCTTGACCCTGAACCACATACTGTACACATATACAACCATATACACAGAACATATACACTTATATCCTTAATCTTGAATAATGCTCTAGAAAAATTTTCAAATTCACAAAATTCCTTCCCGGAAATCTCAAATCCATTCACTTATTTTCTATCTAGGTTTATTATTTAACCTTTATTCAATATTTTAAAATTTTATAAATATCCAAATTCCAGGGTTGTCACACGTTATGTATTCGTTTTAGGTCTGGAGGTAACGCTGCCATATAAGCTACCTCGCCTACCCGTTTTAACACTTCAAAAGGTCCTTTAAACCTTGGACTTAACTTACCCTTCTTTTCAAAGCGTATCTTTCCTTTCCAGGGAGATACCTTTAGAAATACATACGAGCCTACCTCAAACTCCCTATTTTCTCGATGTAAGTCCGCATACTTCTTCTGTCTGTCTTGAGCTACTACGAGACGCATCCGTATCAACTTCACTACATTCGCTATTTGCTACACTAATTCTGGTCCAAGCATTCGACGTTCTCCCACTTCATCCCAACACAACGGTGTTCTGCACTTCCTTCCATATAAGGCTTCGTAAGGCGGCATCCCTATGCTTGCATGATAACTATTGTTATACGCAAACTCTACTAATGGTAGATGATCATCCCAACTACCCTTGAAATCCATGACGCAAGATCTCAACATATCTTCTAACGTTTGAATTTTCCTCTCGCTCTGTCCATCGGTTTGTGGATGATATGTCGTACTCAACTTTAGCTGCGTCCCCAACTGTTCTTGCATACTCCTCCAAAAGTTCGACGTGAATCGTGGGTCACGATCTGACACAATCAAAACTGGTACTCCATGTCTGGAAATAACTTCCTTAACATAAAGTTTAGCTAACTGGTCGAAGTTATACTTGACCCTAATTGGCAAGAAGTGAGCTGACTTCGTCAACCGGTCCACTATTACCCAAATCGCATCATACCCCTTCTGAGTAGTCGGAAGTCCCACCACAAAGTCCATCGTGATATTCTTCCACTTCCACTCTGGAATCTCCAATGACTGTAACAAGCCACTTGGTCGTTGATGTCCGGCCTTAATTTTTTGACAAGTCAAGCACCTACTCACATACTCAGCTATCTCTCTCTTCATGTTCAGCAACCAAAAACTCTGTCGAAGATCTTGATACATCTTAGTGCTACCAGGATGAATCGAGTACCCCGAACTATGAGCCTCTTGTAAAACTTGCTCCTTTAATTCTATCTCATTTGGAACCCAAATTCTTCCTTCAAATCTTAATAATCCCTCATTATCAAGACTAAACTGTATATCTTTTTCATTGGTTAACCGCTTCATTATCTGGTCACACTCATCAGTTTTGAGCTGCACCTCTTTGTCTCTCTCTACGATGGTAGATTGGATCTCTGTCGCAAACAATCTCTATCCCGATTCACTAAGAAATTTTACCTCTATCTCCATCCTAGCCATCTCTGTTATTAACTCAATTTGAGCCATTAACATAGACAACTTTTCCCGACCCTTTCTAGTTAAGGCATCGACAACTACATTGGCTTTTCCAGATTTCACAGTCGTAATCCTTTATCAACTCTAGCCATCTCCTCTGTCTCATATTCAACTCCTTCTATGTGAAGATATATTTTAGACTCTTATGGTCCGTGTATATCACACATTTTTCCTCGTAAAGATAATGTCGTCATATCTTTAAGGCAAACACTACCGCAACCAGTTACAGATCATAAGTAGGATAAACTTTCTCGTAATCCTTCAACTGCCTTGATGCATATGCAATGAACTTTTCATGCTGCATGAGCACGCAACCAAGTCCTCTATGCAAAGCATCGCTATAAACCACAAAAATTCTTGTGTCATCGGGCAATGACAAAACAGGCGCTTCACTTAACCTCTTCTTCAGTTCTTGAAAACTATCCTCGCATTTCTCAGTCCACGTGTATTTCACCGTCTTCCTTGTCAAGTTAGTCAATGGAGTAGCTGTGACAACCCGGAAAATCGGATTTTCCAGAATTTAAGTTTAAAGAATTAGTTATTAATAAAATGAATTTTTATTAATACTATTATGTGCTATGTGTTTATTAATCGTTCTATAACCTAGGATGATTATAAGTCGGGTGGATTCTGGCTACGAGCTAGATTGAACGAGTAAGAATTTTCAAGACGAAAATAAGATTTTTTCGGGAACAAAAATATTTCTAGGAAAAAAGACGAAATAAGCACTAATCATCCGTTCTGCTCGGAGATTTATTTTGAATTTCCGAGAAACGCGTAATGATATAATTTTGAGAAGTGATGGAATATTCAATAATATTTCAATTATGGCAAAAACGAAGTTTTCCCCTGCGTACTTAAAACCTAAGGGTTAGGAAAAGTGAGTTCCAAGAATGTAATGATTACGTATATTAATTAGGGTTATTATGCGTGAGAAATACGAGTATAATATTAGTTATTATACGAGTATAGTACGAAGATTAGTACGGCGTATAATACGAATATCATATGAACTAAATACGAAGAGAATACGAGAATGGAATGCGTAGAATACGATTAGTCTTAATGGACTTTGAGTTCATGGAATTTGTAAAATCCAATTGGACTTGGATTATGTCAAGCCCATTGCTTTGAAAAATCAAGCCCAAGATAGGCCCAATAAGAATTAATGTTAAGACCCAAACGAAGAAAATAAACTGCGGATCGAACCGATGGATAACCGGATGGGTAATAACCAATGGGGCAACCCATGGGGTGACCCATGGGGCATGTGGGCTGGCCACATGGTCACCAAGTAAAGTGGTTACTTGGTGGCTAAGCTGTGAATAGTAAGGCGGTTAAGGGGGGCAAAATGACCAAATTGCCCTAGCTTTGGGTTTTTTATACATAGGAAGCTAACTTTCATTTTTAGAGGATTTTGAAATTCCTATAACACTTGAGATAGAGAGAGAGAGCTCGGAGGAAGAGGGAGAAGGAAGAGCATGATCATGAATGCTCGGATCGAAGGTGATCGTGAAATAGAAAATCTTGCGAATCTCCAGCTTTGTCTAGCGGAAGAAAAATAGAGAAGAGAGGTACCCTAAAACCTAGCTTCTAATAGATTTTCTTTAAGTTTTCTATGTTAAAACATAGCTTAATGAGAATAAGGAGTAAACGATGTTAGATATGATTTCATATGGTTGAAATCATAAGAAAATGAAGAAATAAGAATTAGAAATTTAGTTTATAAATTTCTTAAGGAAGTATAAGATTCGTAAGGATTTTGAGCGATCCGAATGAATCTTATGAACGAGTAGGTGAAATAAATAAGGACTGATGTTCTATAACATCAAATTCCAAGAAAAAGTTAAATCGTAATCCAAAATATAGATTAAAAATAAAGAATGAACGAAGAACGCGAAGAACACGCGAAGAACACGAAGAACGTTGTTGATGGACAAATTTAAAACCATCGTAGGATAATTGTTGTTGATAGACAAGTTTAAAACAATCACGTATAAGTTAGTTGCTTATTGCTTGGTTAGGAACGGTATAAACGTTCATAAGGAACGAATTAAACTTAGGTATAACGAAGTTATGGCAAAAATTATGTAAAAGACGAACGAGAATTAGAAAGTTAGTAAATGAACCCGAACGTGTAGGGTTTCATAAGAAAGTAAGAGAATGTAGAAAACGTGAGTCGTGGACTCAAGAACGAATGAGTTCCGAGTTCGGATGACCGAATTATGGACAAACGTGCGAAGAACGTTAAAAACATAAAAATGAACGAAGGGTGAAGATCAAGCCAATCGAATGGCACGTTAACGAATTCATAACGAAGTTCGGTCTGAGGGGAATTGAAGTACGTAAGTTAAGGAAGAGAATAACTTTGGAATGACCTCATTTCGAGTTATAACGAAGGATTTATGAGATCGTAAAGTACGCGTCTCATACTTGATTCAAGACTTAAGGAAATTTTCTAGGGTTTGTGCTTTCCAGCAGCCACCAAATGAGCCTTTTGAGACTTGAAGAGCGGCGCCAATGTGATGCTCGACCATAAACCATCAAGCGAAGTGGCGCCAGTAGCGAGAGGTAACGAAGTGTTTGGCGTTCTGGCGGTGAACAAAGGAAGAGGTGATGTGGCTCCATGCCGCTGGCAACAAAAAGAACGAAAGAGAGTGGCGCCATAGCACGGCCGGTCTGAGGCAAGACCTAGTAATGAGCTTTTAAGTGCTCAATTATTGGGGGATGTGCAAGAGAGAAATATGAACATATAATTCACCTAATGTAACACTTAATCAAGTGTTTTAAATATTTAGTAAAGGTTGAACGAAAAGATTAAACTGGATTAAAAGACAAAGATTGTAGGTGCGGATTACGTAACCAATATCTGGGGACCATAGTTACAATAAACAAACATGAGGAATTGATATGATTGTGATTCCTTAGACGTTGAGTGATGAAGGTAATGAATAACATTTCGATGTTATGTTGTAGTAATGAGAGATTAATGTAAAGCGTATAGACGCTGTGAACGCAACGCAGTTGCGATGAACGATCAGTCTTAGCATACAACGAACATTATGTCTTCGACATTAAGAAAGAATAATTAACATGGGGTTCATAGGTAAGATAACGATTGAATGCAATTGAAACCTTGATTGAAGGTTGAATGAGAGATTAAGAGACGAGCAACGTGAACACTGAATACGTAAACGATTCTAGTGAATAGTATTCGTGTCGGACGAATGTTCTAAGTGTGCAATGATTGAATAACTTAAACGTTGACGAATTTAGTAAGTAAGATATGATTTATCAAGAAAGCCGTAGCAAACGGTAATAAGAGTAATGAAAGCCGAATGTAAGTCAGATAGAGAATGTTAGAATGAAAGGTAAGCGTTAAACACTTTAACTGATGTGAGGGTTGAGTGTACGCGAATATTAAACGGGTAAAACCTAAACCTCGTGTATGGTTTGACCGTAAGGTAATGAAGAATGTTGTTTAACCGTGAAACGGACGTTTCGAGTCGAAACGATTATTCCATGTCAATACTATGAGGTCATAGCGTTAAACATTTTATATTAACTTATTCATATCTTACAACGTCTGGTTCATTGAGTATACAAAAGACTGTATGACTTAGACGATAAGGAATGAATCCTGAGGTATGGCATTTAGTTGCCAGAAAGCCATAAGGAATAAGAAGTTGACTTAACGAATGTTATAGTTTAATGGTTCGGATAAGTTAAGATAAGTTAGGTTATGGTACAATCGTAACCTTTGATGGTTGACATATGGGAGCTGGGCTAAACAATTCCTTTAGAGAGCGAAGGTATATACGAAACTGGCAACCGATCTAACTCACTATTATGGGCAATGTAGATGAAACGAGAACTTGTTTGTTGGTTGTTTGTGGGAAACCACTTAGAGTACCATATGGACTACTAGCAGAGACGCGATGTGTGCTGAGTCCTAGAAAAGTTATAAGAAGAAGATAAGAATGTAAATCATTAAAGATGATGAATGTTTGAGTAAGACATCTCTGTATGTTATGAAGCCGTAAAGAGGTAGAAGAAAGTATAAACTTAGATTAAAAGAATGCGAAGCCTAAGAAGTAAAGTTAAGTAAACCAATGCGTAAAGTCAAGTATATGACTAATTGGTGTATGTGTTATTTCCTTATGTGCTACATAGGAATTGGAATGAACAATTCAGCGTAAACTATAAGCTGTAGCTGTGCGTAAGGAAAGTTTCCTAACTTCATTCATATTATATGAATGCTAGTTTCTTAAACTTCTCAGATGTTGAACTTGAGAAGTCTCGTCTATGTGCATATGTGCGATGTATGTACAAGGTGGTAGTATGTATGAGGCCTTGTGCCACAATTTGAACACTTCGGTGTTTCTATGAGATGAACTATTCTGTGATTGAACTATTCAATATAAGTATGTTCAGTTTATACATGAACCATTATTGTGAAGTCTGTGCTAATGATTCTAGCCAGACAGGATGTGTATGAAAAAGGTAGAGGAATGGAAGTATTTCAAAGTGAATATGACTAATGTTTTAAGATGATAGGAATCGAGACTATTCCTATTATTCAAGCTGTTTCATAACCTTTGTTCGGTTATTGAAGTTCTGAAGAATGTTTAAACTCTTGAAGTTGTTTATTCAACTATTATGACTTGCTGGGAAATTAAATGCTCACACTTGCTTTAAATGAAAAACATTTTCAGCGTACGATGTTAGAAAGAACTTAAGGATCCGGTAAAGATCAAGTTGATCGGTATCCAAACGAAGTGTCATTCATTAGATGAATGAGCGTGAAGATCAAGTGAATACTTGTAATGTAGAGTATTTTAATTGAACTATAGATTAGTTTAATGAACCGATATGTATCCTTGGTGGCTGATAAAAGTCACTCTTGTACGATGTAAAGAATAATGTAATTATCATTATTTGTAATGAAAGAGATTTTAAGGTTTCCAGAACTTGGGATTTGAGAATATATGTTATTATATTTAACTATATAATGAGGTATGTTTGGTAAGAAGTGGGACCGTGATGCACGAAATTCGGGTGTGAGAATAAACCGAATTTTGGGGCGTTACAATAGCTATTTTCAAAAAATCCTGAATGAATCTCCAATAGTAACCCGCTAACACTAGGAAACTCCGCACCTCAATCGGTGTTTTCGGTTGTTCCCAATTCATCACGGCTTCCACCTTCACTGGATCTACTGAAATCCCTTCATGGTCAATGACATGACCTAAAAACTGTACTCTCTCTAACCAAAATTCACACTTCGTGAACTTCGCATATAACCTCTCCTTCCTTAGTGTTTCCAACACTATTCTTAGGTGTTCAACATGATTTTCTGGTGTCTTAGAATAGACTTGAATATCATCGATAAACACCACAAGAAACTTGGCCAAATATTGTTTGAACACTCTGTTCATCATATTCATAAATGTAGCTGGTGCATTAGTTAACCCAAATGACATCACCAAAAACTCGTAATGACCATAACGAGTCCTGAATGATGTCTTTGGTACATCCTCATTCCTAACCTTCAACTGATGATACCCCGTCCGTAAATCTATTAGAAAAATACTTTTCCCCTTTCAACTAATCAAAAAGATCATCGATCCTGGGCAATGGGTACTTATTCTTTATCATTAGCTTGTCCAACTCTCAGTAGTCGATGCAAAGTCTTAACGATCCATCCTTCTTCTTGACAAATAGTACCGGTGCTCCCCACGGTGAAACACTCGGTTGAATGTACTTCCTGTCCAACAGTTCTTGTAACTGTACCATCAACTCCTTCTGTGACGCCCCCAAAATAGGTATACATCACTCATCTTGAGTCGCCAAATACATGGTATAAAATTCAAATACAAACTTAAATATACAACATGAGTTGTGAGTTTTAATACAAATATTATCTTCTAGACATTATTCAAACTCAAAATATGCCCTCAATACATTTATTATCACACTATTTCACAGAATAGTGAGGACTACTAATGCAAACATCTAGACCATCAATCCATTCCCCGACTAGTCCG
Organism: Panax ginseng; assembly: GCA_020205605.1. NCBI lineage: Eukaryota > Viridiplantae > Streptophyta > Magnoliopsida > Apiales > Araliaceae > Panax > Panax ginseng. The sequence goes on from CM035141.1 coordinate 46,907,548, forward strand.
AGCTATATTCTCATTTCCTGAAGAGAATATTGAAAGAAAGGGTGAGCTCAACTAGCCCAGTAAGAAATATTATGACTAAGATAATGCAGAATAAATTATCGTTAGCCTTCAACAGTATAACAATTGATAGAATACAATAGACAACAAGTTTTAGATCAACAACTGCAGCGGAATAATTAATCCATTAGAAGAGTCAAATAGAGCATAATATCTACCATCTTCTATGATTTAAAAAGTTTATCATCAATTTTATCACTGAGACTCAGCTTAATAAATAATCCACATCATTGAATAATCCCTGCACTACGGGCCAATGATATTGTTTAGTATCACGACCACAAATTATCTATGCACTACGGGCCAAAGATAATCGTGTTTTCATCAACGGTCATGATCATGCCATAAAACAATTCATCTTTTCACCCTTTGCCGAAGAGAATCCATGGCCATAATTATACCAAAAACTGTCCATCAATGCACTACAGGCCAATGAGGACTTTTACCACATCATTTGTAACATTACGGTCATGATTATACTGAATAATCTTTGGTCATAATCATACCAAGTTTATCTATGCACTACGGCCAAAGATGACTTTCAACATAATATATGTATGAGGTTGATGACAATTCAATAAAACAAGTTCAAGGACAAATTTTAAAGATTTATAATTTAATTTATCCAGAAATCAATAACGTCCAAATTGTCAACATGATACTGCTTTGTGGAGTAAAATTCAAGAATAATATTGTACGAAAAATAATTTGGACCGAAAATGAATCAATTTTTATCATGAATAGTACCCCGGGTTAATAGTACTCAAGTGAATAGTATCCCATGAATAGTACTTCAGGAATAGTAACCTCGACATGAAAAAGTTAAAACTTATCAAGAATACTCAGAATAATATTTCCATGAAAAGATACTGGATGAAGCGCAAATATCAAGGATATTCTATTAATTTCATGGAGTATAGAAGCCAAAACTTCAACAAAATGAGTATAAAATTCGAAATCTGAAACAAAATAATATTACTTACATACTACAGAGTATGGAAGAAAATATTATTTTATTCGAATACTGAACAAAAATAATATCCCTTACGAATATTAAACAAAAATAGTATTCCCTTTGAATATTGAACGAATATAATATTCCTTACGAATATTAAATGAAAATAATATTTCTTGCGAATATTGAACGAAATAATATTCATACGAATACGAAAAATAATGTGAGGACCTCGAATCCGAGGTCCCGAATCACCGCAGATCCGGTTCGACCATTCTATACAACTATTACTATTTGCGAAAGATATAAACATAAATTGTTTATACATTATACTTACACACTTTTCCCCAAGGTCGAGTAACCTTAACTTAATACTTAATACATAACTTATTTAATATATAACATTATCATCATACATTACTATTATAAATCTAATCGCATACGTAAACTAAAGCTGGAACCGTCTTTAACCTTTCCTTGTATCCGACGCGTTTGTCTTAATCTGCAATGTTTATCATGATATAGCAAGGGTAAGCATAAGATTGCCCAGTAAGTTTAAGTTCAATAATATAACGATATATCATGATTGAAATGATTTGAATAATTGGCTGGCTATAATTCAACAATATAATTGTGAATTAGCACGAACAAACTTTTGACTGAACAAGTATTAAATATGAACAAATATATCTGAACCGAAGGGTAATGAAGGTGATCAGCCTTTCATACCTGACTTATACATGCAATATGTACAGAATACAATTCTATAATGGCAATCAACAATGATTATCCATAAACATATATGAATAAAACAATTCTTAGTAGAGTTAAGTAAATCAAACTTGCCTGCACCGTTGATTACCGCTACGCAATTTATAACGCTTTATCTGAAGACCTAATATTAGTAATATAGATCTCCAATATTAGAATAATATCAGCACAATATAATACTATTATATATATACATAGAATAACCTAAACACATAACACATAACCCTATCAGTCTATAACACATATAAGACTCAGTATCAAGTCAAACTTTTGTAGTTTGAGTTGAACCCGACACAATTCTAACATCCTGACGGTCTAGTCGGTCAAAAATTCGAGTTGAAGTTCAATTAAACTCTGCCTAAACACTTAACAATTAACTTAAATAATTTTAATATCAGTCGAAATATTTTTCCAAGTCTCATAATAATTTTCAAATAATTATTATTATTTATCGAGATTTTTCAATCCTTAATAACATATTTATATGAATTAAATACCACATAATTCATTTATCATTAATATTTATTTAATATCAAATATTAATTTAAATCATCACATAATATTATAATATATTTATAATATATCAAAGTATTTTAATACCTTAAAATCATATTTATATGATTTTTAAAAATTTAAATCCATTATCCGATAATCGCTTTTAATATTAAAATATTAATATTTTCATCACAAAATATCAAAGTTATATTTTATAACTTGAAATATTTTTATATCACTTAAATCATTTTATATGATTTTTAAATCATTAATTCTACTTTCCTTAATTATTTAATATATTTATTAAATAAACTAATTACCATTAATATTAATTTATTAATGAATTTCATCACAAAAATATCAAAAGTTATTAAAAATAACTTAAAATATTTTCTTATACCATAATATTATTTTTCATGTTTTTTCATGAATTAAAATCATTTTAAATAATTTATTTAATATTATAATTAAATAAATTAAATACCATTTATATTCCAAAAATATTAAATATTTATGAAATATACTCTAAATAATTAAAAACTATTTTTAAGACTTTAAAATAATTTTTCAGAATTTATTATGTATTTTTGAATAATTAAAAACTATTTATTTTGATTAATTTATTAAAATAAATTATTTTTATAAATTAATAATTAATTTCTTAATTAAATTGTCGCTAAAAGGGCAATAAGCGACGAAACCGTCACTGTAGGTGTTCTTGGCCAAGCCCAGATCTTCAAAGTCAGTGACTAAGGTGCTATGTTTGACCGTAATTTGATCTAGGTTCCTAATGCTTTCTGGGCTTGAAATTTGATTAGAATTGTAATACTAATGTAGTACTACAATCAACAACTTGTTTCCTGGACCAAACACATCACAAAAGTGCGATTCAAGCCCCTCAAAACTTGTCAGAAACTGTTCTTCAATTTCTGGATTTTCCAGAAATTGAAGAACAGTCGAGGTACCTTCTTTGAGCCTTTGAATACTTGATTTCCAGGCTTGATTAATGTGTTATAAAGGTTTACACATGTAGAGGGGATGTCAGGGTTCATTTATATACAACACGATCATTCAAACAACAACACAAATGTCAGATCAAGGCTGGTCAACCTATGTTAGAAAACGCGTTCTTCATGAATCTGGGTTTTTCCAGATTTCGTTCCAGGTTGGTGGTCAACACTCGTTTGACTGTGATTATCTTACAATCCGATTATGATATAAGTGATATAGTGACTATAATATATAGTCTACATACCCGACTTCATCATGAAAACAAAAAAATGGCCAAACAAGCAAATAACAGTAAGATTCATGGACGTTGAAAATCTTGTCAGACCACTGGAAAACATTCTGGGCTGCCCAGATTCAACTTTCCATGAACGGTCAACGACCTTTGACTTCTCACACGTTACGATCTAGACATGATATGACTCTGTTTCAAGTTTCAGAACAAAGAACACATAACATACTACAAGTTTAAAACTTAAAACAACACAAATCATTAACGTAGAAAGATCTAAAACGTCTGACGTATGGTTGTCAAGCCATTTCTTAAATTTTTTTCCAGACTTCAAAAATGCTAGATTCGAGCATTTTGATGTTATGGATCTGGGATTTAACAACCCAGATCACTAAATAACATCATAATACACAACATTAAACAACAAACAACCACATCTAACATCATATCTTAGGATTTCTAAAATTTAGGGTTTATACCACTTTGATGCTTGAGCTTTGATTCTGATCATCATGATCTGATCTTGGCTTTTTAGATATCTTATAAGGGACTGAATAACTTGTGAATTTCGGATATGGAGAGAGAGAGAGAGTTGGGTGAGAGTTAGATATCAAATGACCAAATACATGCACCTTCTCTCTCTTTAATCTATATATAATGTGATATATAGAACATGGCTGATCTCTTTTGCTTGATTTTGCTAGATTTTTGAAGTAACAAAGTCAAGTGAGTTGGTCACCTACTACCAAATTTGCTAGATTTACAAGTTATCACACAATAATGCAAAAAGGGTAAACTAGTCATTTCACAATTAATTTTAATGGCATTTTTGATATTTGACCAAACCCTTAGGGTTTAGGGTTTAGGTTAGTGTTTAGGGTTTGAACCCTTTTAGGTTTTGGCAATTTGATATCTAAAATTTCCAATTAGGTTCTCAAAAATTGAAAATTAATATTTCTAAAATTATAATTAGGATTTTCTAATTATATTAAAATTTCTTAATCATAATTTAAATCTTGCTAATTAGGATTAGTATTTCCTAATTAAATTTGCTAATTTAGCATTTAGGGTCAAATTGGTCATTCACTACAAGAAAAAAGCCTAAGTCTGACGGATTATTAAAATTTAACATACACCTATTCAAATAAAAATATATTATTCCGGCGGAAATATTAAATGATATATTAGATTAGTAAATATTCGCGTCAAAAATAAGATCCGTCAAAAAATCTGTCGGAAATTCATTATCCTCAACGAACGTATCTTCGACGGATGTGCGTCGAACATTAACTATCTTCGACAGAATATATAGGATGAAACTTTTCGTCGAATATAATAGTACCTACGTTCGACGGATTTATTCCCTCGGAATTATCTTATGTCCGACTGAAAAATAAAATAACCCACTATTCACTAAAATTGGCTAATTATTAAATTCGACTAATGTGCGTATGATAGAGATGTTTAATGTTCTGACACGTATGTCAAGATAACGTATGCTCAACTGAAATTAGGATATATCGACATTTATTAAAAATTGCTTATTTGTTACTTCTGAGGGAAGTTCCGTCGCAAATACCCTATTCCGTCGGAATTAACTATCCTTTTTTTAATTGTAGATTTTAAAAGTTCAGTTTCCAGGTGTTTAAACCCATTAATGTACCTGTAACCTTTCATAACCCAATACACAGTAATATAAACTTGTATCTTTCATTCAAATATGCAACGTAGCACTAAAACTTAATCTTCAACTCATTATCATTCACATTCACATTCAAATATCCACTAAAACGTATTATAAGCTAACCAATTACAAATATAAAATAATGTTCCATAAATTTTAAATAATATAATTTACAATAGTTGTACAGACGCAATTAGACAATACAATATATACAAAAGTTCTACAATAAAATGAATATATACAAATGAACTATAAACTTGTAAAAGTATCATCATCTGGCGGAGGGGAACGACGCTGCTCTGGTGTATGGAAATCAGACTCGTGCTCCTGCTCATCATCTCCAGCCTGGTCGCCATCGCAACCCTGTTGATAGAATAAAAAATATAAATCATTAGTCCGTATATATATATGTGAGAATTAACAAACTAGCCTTAATTGAAAAACATAAATAATAAGAATACCTGAGTAGGTGGGGGCAGACGAAAAGCCTCCTCCAAGAGGGTAATCACCATTCGGAGCATCTCGGCGCTCCGAGCGTCGAACTGTTCCTGTGGTAATCCCGTACTCTCTATAGAGGCCCCTGCTACAATATCCAGAGCAATCTGGTGAAGACGAGAATTGGAAGGCAACTGCTGACACCGAAAGAACGGATCGATATGGAACCTATCCGACCCAGCCCCTTATCAGCCGTCGGAAGATATCATCATCCAAGCCAGCGCCCGTATGAGATGGTCTGACATGTGCTCTCGGACGCTGGAGCTAGTTGGAGCCTATAAAGAGATACAAATTCGATTACTAATAATAATTTATATAATGTGATAAATTCAGATAATTTCGTGAAACATTAAAAAATATTACCTCCAGGAAGTGTATATGCGGGTATCCTCGGCAGACCCAACACTCGATATGTTTCAGTACTGCTAGTAGGGGGATCCTGAGACGCGACCCATAGTCTCAGCTCCTCATCTCTATCTAATACAATATCGGGAAGAGGGGTGGCGGAATCTAACGGGTCATAACCCCTCCTAATAGTCTTCAGCTCAGCTATACGCTCGTCCCGAAGCCTCTGAAATCGGTCCTGTAATGTATTCCGTATACATATGTTAATTATATCATTTTAGTTACGATTGAATATTATTAAAAGATAAATAGTAAGATGAGTTTTACCCGTATAGCGAAAGCTGCCTGAGACAAAGCACGCTCGTCCTTAGGCGTGTGGGCTCGATCCCAAAACTCTAGAATGATAGGATCTCGGCCCAAGGTCCTCCCCAATGCCTAATACAAACAATCATAAAATAGGTCTTAAGTATTTGTGTGAGAACTTGACACATAAATAACTAAATACAATGCACTTACCGTCCTCGCCTCCTCGAACGACTGAGAACCAGTGGTGTGTACTATCCGGAGCTGACCACGGTTCTTCTTCGCTTCGCCGACTTTTTCTTGAAGTCATCACCTCCATAGTGCATACATAGCCTCCAAGGCTAAATCGGAGACTATCTATGGGCTGATGATCTCGATCGATAGTGGTCCCGGCTGGTCTATAATCGCCCGCTGCCTTCCATTGCATCTCATACAGACCATCCAGTAATTCACAAATGACGTGATGCTCAATCACATCATCGCCAAATGAATCGAGAGATGCTCGGGTCAAATCGATAATAAATCTATAACAAAAGATTATTTAAAATTAAGAACAATTGATTTAGTCATCCCAATACATCTATATAGTGATAATATGCTTAACTTACGTGGAAATCCCGCAAGACGATCTGCATAAAAGTGGCATCGTACCGCGCATACTGACTGAACCGCATGCACCCTCTCGGGAGATGCGTCAAACAAATCGCGTATAGGGTGTGCTTAGCCACCAGGTCTGGTATACTACAAAAAAAGTATAAGAATATATGTTAAGTGAATTGTGTTTTGCAATAACTGATATAAATAGTACGAATATATTAACACTTATTGCTGGGAAACGACATCCACCGGTACTGTAAGTGGCACTGCCGGCGGACGACCAAAGATACCGAGTTTCATCCCTGTCGTTACGTCGACGAGAATGCATCTGTAATAATTGTATTTAACATAGTACTTCAATAATCATTGTAATTAATGCAACTTGAGATATATTTAACTCCTAGTTAAGATAACTTACTCGGCTTGAAGAAGAGCCTCCATCGTGGCTACTGCCTCTCGATCTTGGGATCGCCCACCACCTCGGTGACCTCCACTGCTATGTCTAGCCATGAATATCCTACTGCAATAACATAATTGGTAGATTACGAATATATAAGGTTTAACAATATGAGGTAAGTATTAATATGAATGCTCATTTTCAATTACGCACGTCATCAAACCCATCAGAATCAACGTGTATATCATTCTCGGATTCGGTATCTTCCTCATCCTCAGTTTCGAGATCAGTTTCGTCATCGTTATCATCCTCAACGACTACATAATCATTCATGCATACAAGAAAGAATACATATATGTAGGGAGAGTGTTATTGCATTTATATATTGAAAATTGTGGCAAACTAAGCAAATGCTACTTAGTTTATTTTGCCAATGATAATAAACTAAGTAAGTGGTACTTAGTTTATGAAAATTGTTATTTGGAATCTATAGAGAATACTGTTCGACATTCACTCCTACTTAGTTTATTTTGCCAATGTGAACTAAGTAAGTGGTACTTAGTTTATGAGAATTGTTATTTGGAATCTATAGAGACTACTATTCGACATTCACTCCTACTTAGTTTATTTTGCCAATGATAAACTAAGTAAGTGATACTTAGTTTATGAAAATTGTTATTTGGAATCTATAGAGACTACTACTGTTCGACATTCACTCCTAGTTACTTAATTTATTTTGCCAATTAATGATAAACTAAGTAAGTGGTACTTAGTTTATGAGAATTGTTATTTGGAATCTATAGAGACTACGTACTGTTCAACATTCACTCATACTTGTTAAACGGGTTTCTAATTAATTTATCTTGTATTATATTATATAGTTTATAAATTTTTTTTACTAAATTCGTTATTAAATTAAATTTAAATTATTTTAATTAAATTAAATTAAATTATATTATATTTTATTCTTTTATTTTATTTTATGTTTTATTGGATTGTATTTTATTTGTATTATATTATATATTTTAAAATACTTTTTATTAAATTTAATTTATTTATTAAATTTTATTTTATTTATTTTTTTCATTATATTTTATTAAATTTAAATTATTATAATTTTTTATTATTATTTTGTATTTTATTTTATTTTATCTTATTATTACTCATATTATATTATATTATTTTATATAATGTATTTTATTTATTTATTAGATATAATTTAAGTTATTTCATTTAGGAACAATTATTTTATTTTATTTTATTTCATTTCATTTTATCTTAAATTATCTTATCTTATGTTATTTAATTTAATTTTTTTATTTTATATTATTTTATTTATGTTTATATTATTTACAATGTAATTTTATTTTATTTAGTAGTACAAAACTAAGTAAATATTACTATAAACTAAGTTATTTTAGTATTGGAAAATTAATTAAGTAACATATTTAAATAGTTACATGGGCCCAAAAAATTTGCAATTGAAGACTTCTGACAGAAATTCAGTCAGAAATTCCATCGCAAATATCATGTGTAATTGCATACAAAAAAACAAATTGAAACATTTACCAGATGTTATACACTAAACATAAGCTGCAATCCCAATTTGCACAGTAGTTTGTATAACAGTTAGGCAGAACACAATTTCGACAACCCAATTTTCACAACAGTTAGGCAATTAACACAAATAATAACCTTTCTAATTTCAGCAGAACACAAATTGATATAACCCATTTCGGCAGAACACAAATAACCCATTTCGGCAGAAAACAAATAATAACCTTTATATTGACAATTAACACTTAAGTCCCAATTTCAGCAATGAATCCGAAATATATATAGTAGCAGTAATTATCATCAATATATATATATATATATATATATATATATATATAGTACCAATTTCAGTGTAATATGCACAATATAGGGCATAAAATTATACCTAATTATACAAATAAACCATTACTAACCTTAGGCCTTAGCTAGTTTGAAAACCGGTAACACTACACCAAAAATGGTCTCTAGTGAAGGACAAATCCTTCACTAGAGGCCCTATATCACTCACAAGTGATTTATTACGAAGAAATATTTCCTTCACACGAGTGCTCGCATTAGACCTCCTCGCAATTGGGTATCCTTCGCTGAGTAGTAACTAAATGTTTTTTGTGAATGATATATTGTGAATAACTTTTTTATTCACAAATTGTATTTAGTAATAGAATATTGTTATTTAGTGAAAATTGGTTTCCTTCACATATAATATTTTAAGAAGGACTATTTGAAATAAGTGAATAAATTTATTCCCTCAAAATAATATATTGTGAAGAACAAATTTATTTAACGAAAGAATATTTTCCTTCACTAATTATAAATTGAGAATCTTTCTTCAATTTAGTGAGAGAAAAATTCCTTCACAAATGATAAATTTGTAAATAAAAAATTAATAGCTAAATAATCAAAATTCATTGGAAATTATAATTGATTTTCAAATCTTGATTTCATATTTATTAATATTATTAATCTCTATAAAAAATATTAAATTTAATTTTCAAGTAAATATAAATATTGTCATACTTGTTTCCAACTAATTGAAAAGTTAATACATAAAGAGCTAATAAAATCAATACTTCACATATAAATAAATAATACTCGAGTCACAATAACTACAAAATTTGCTATTATATCTTGGCCTCCCAATGACCATAGTATCTACCAAATTTATTAACTAACATAAGAAAACTTAAAGAATAACAATGAACTAGACGGAATGAAGTGTGTCATGTTAGATCCACTTCATCATCATTTTCTTTCTTCAAGAAAATCAATGTTGGGACTGTAAATTTCATGCTGCAAGAGAAACACCAAAATTCAATTTCAATAAGATGAGGAATAAAAAAGATGAAATCAAGAACTTAAATTAAGAGTGAGTGATTAATAAAAGATAAAGGCAAAAATATAGCGCTATCAGTAAATACCTCAATTGATTCATAGTTGTTAAATGTAAACCATCACGATTCTAACCTGTTAAAAAATGATACAAAAACCTAAGAAAAACTGAAAGAACGCAACAAAAAATTACATAACGAGAGACCATCCAATAAAATTTACATAAGGAAATAACTTAAACAAAATGTCGATATTGTCAATGCTTTCACCTGGAAGCAATGTAAAGGATATGATCAAACGAGCTCATTTAAAAATGTTCATTCCATCTTAAATTAAAAAGTAAAAGCGTTTACAACTGTAAAACCGGTCAAACAAGCTCATTTAAATTAGGACATAGGGAGTACAATTCATCATCTATCTTTTTTCGTCTTTGATAAATCATCATCATTATCCTCAATAATTAATTTTCAGTCTACTATCTGCCATAAGCTTAAATGATTTTCAATTCCTTTAGGGACATAGACTTTTATCCCATTTAAGAAGCGAATCTTTTGATAGAATTGAAAAGCTTATAATAATATATCTTAACTCCCAAGATTCCCAACTTATTTGTCCCTAAGAGTAAAAAGCATAAAGTTTAGATTTAGACAACTTATAAGACAGAAGTAAGGTGCACATCAACCAACAAATAAAACCAACATTGGGTTATGCAATTGATCCTTGGTAACCTTGGGCCAAATTACATCTTAATAAACATAAATTAGCAGAGATATCGAAGTTGAAATAAAAGGAAAATTACCTTCTTCAAAGTAACGGAAGTGTCCAGCTCAATAAGAATATCAGGACCACAAACAAGACAATCCTTGTCCTTCAAAAACTCAGTCACTTTAGCGTGGGAACCTTCAACATAATTATATCTGCACCAAGAACAAGATCAATTAGCCTATGTTTAACAAAGATCAACTCTTCAATTTATTAATACCAGTACAATAAGGATATAAGGATAAAATTAGGAAGGGGTCCATGAAATACTTAACATGCCACTTCCTATCAAAAGGTCATTATCGTAGGTAGAATAATGTTTGCATCAAATGTAACAATTATAAAGAAAATAATTACTTAAATATTGATAGTTCGACCAGGGACTTCAGCCACTATTTTCTTCCATTTGTTCTCGTGTTTGGCCTGAAGGCGGATAACAAGGCGTTGCTCCTCTTCACTAAGGGATCCCTTTTTTATGCCAGGTTTTAGGTGATTTTTCCACCGTTCCAAACAGGATTTTGCATCTCTATTAAGAGTTGTGTTCATGTGCTGTGACACAAGGTGTCACTCTCTTGGACCATATATATTATTTCACGTATACAAGTAATAGAGCATCCTCTTCAAAACGCCACCGCTGCCTCTCCTTCATTTCCCGTTGCAAATGTCATTGCCCATTGCCTAAAACTCGTCATAATGTGTCTGAAAGAAAAATTAAAGAGAGAAAAATTTCAGTCTACATTAACTCAGAATCTAAAAATAGAGGGAAAAATTCAGTCTACATTAACTCAGAATCTAAACATGCATTCCGTTCACATGATTAGAAAAGTTAAATTATAGATTATTACTCCCAAACAAATGACATAAACATGGACACTTTTTTCTTTGCATATTATATAGGTTATCCAACACTTGATGGATTTTCCCTAGCTACCACAAATCATATGACAGATAATTTAGTTATATATAGTGACAATGAACAACCAATTAAATACTATGATTACATTTTCAATATAGGATAAACAAAAAAGACATGTTTTCCTTATATATTAGCCAAGTTATTGCATCTAAAAAAACAATAGCTAAATTAAGAAAATGATTAAATCTTTTGCTTAACAAAGGACACAAGATTTTTGTCAAGTATTAATTGAAATTCAATAGAAATAAAGGTATAGCCAGAAACATGCAAGAACTTGGTGCCATATGAAGATGTTGATTGGTGGATAGTGGTGTCAAGTCTTGATCTTGGTAATTAGGATAAAATTAGCTTAAAATGTTCAATTGAGCAATTACTAGTTAGTATGAAACAGATTATGGTTAAGGAATTGCCAACCTGCTATTTGAGGATTTTGGCAACCGTAGTCCAGTAATCAGAACTCAGAACAAATAGGTGAGTAAGCCTGCTCACTGACTCGAGAATTGTGCTAATGGCACGCAAACAACCAACTCACGCCAAAGCACTGGATCATCTACCAAAGATCGTTTCATACACTTCCAAAAGCAAAGAAATTTAAAGAGAAAAAATTATAAACTAAGTGAAGGCAAACTTTTTGAATAGCAGTAAAAATAAATAAAAATTTAAGAATGTTACCAGATTTTGGCACAACCCAAGAGCATAAGGTTCCATCTCCTCTCCAAACTTGTCCACAATAGTCTCAAGAGTAAACACAAGATCCTCATTTTCAACTTCATTCATGAGCTTGAAAAATTCTAAAATAAAATGGAAGTAAAATATTATTAAAAAAATAGACTAAATGAGAGCATTGACATAATATTACTCATACATAGGTTAGCAAATTACGTACCATCAAGTAGTTGTGGAAGAATTGGTCTGATTTCACTCAAATCAAAAATAAATAACACACCAAATAATCAAGTAATGAGAGAATAAAAGATTACAAAAGAAGAAGCAAAAATGTACCCTTACAGCTTCAACAAATGAACGTAATGCAAAAACAAAGTCAACACGAACTGGAAGATCTCGGTCTCGCATCCCACCATAACACTTTGTAGTGCTTTTTACTAAAATTGTTAGTGTCCGAGAAGTTAATATGGGCATATTGTCCTGCAACCCATGCTGCCTAATATTCCAGATCAGGAAAAAAAATGGAGCAAAATAAGCTTAAAGTTTCAAATAAGTAAAGCATAACTTCCAAAATAAGTTTGATGAATTTCATATGATAAATTTAATCTAATCCAATGTCAACTGGAGACCATTCCCAGGATGAGAAGACCGCTTAATCATGAAAATGTAATATTAGATTTTCGGAAATTCTATCCACACATTACACGACCACATGGAGCCACAACCCGAGTTGCAATAATAATTTGTATTGCATCATAATAATCTCCAGATAAACCATATATACACAACAAGACACTGACTGCTACAATACATGAGGGCATCCTGCATCTTCCATGATCAACTAAACATGTAAATTATCATAGATAAAGTAGAATCAGGAACAACAGTAGGGACTCCAAGAGGCTCAGAGGAAGAAGCAACCTTATATTTTAGAGGACTAATTTATGCTAGTGATGATTTGATCAAATGCTGCTTCAACCTAATTATATGAGCTTTTTCTTCATGCGTAATTCGACATTGTTCATATTTTTATAATTTTACAAGACATTGGCAATTTAACACTTTATGCTACAATTTTACACTTTATGTTTCACCACGGCATCCCACATATTGCAATTTGAAATGCAGTCACTACTAGGTCTTTTCAGCTAGAAAAACCTCCAGATATTGGACATCTTGTTGCGTAAAAAGGATACACCTTATTTGGTCAATTGGTTTGCACTGTCATCACATAGCCGCCAAAGACTTAGTGTGACAACCCGAATTTTCATAAGTTATTAAAATAAGAATTTAATAATTAAAATTCTTATTATGAGGTGTATATATTTTTTGAATTATATTATTTGGTGTGAAGAGAATTATATATTCATATGTTGGAGAATGTGAGATTTAATAGTTAATTAAACTATTAAAGAAATTAAATAATATTAGTTAATTTAATTAAGTTGAAATTATGTTATGAGATAATATAATTTTAATTATTATGCCTTATGGGCAATGGAAATTATTATGGGTTAAGTTTCATAAATAGTGTGAATAATTCACTTAATTAAAATAGTGAATTAATACAAGTATAATTGATTTAATAAAGTGAGAAGGTAATATATTGCATGAAAATGTAAATATTAGTATAATGTGAGTAAAATATTTATTAAGTACATTAAATATTTTAGTTGGAAACTTTATGGAATAAAATGAATATTTACGATATTAAATAAATATTTGATGAAAATTGTTATGGGATAGTTTTTTAAGCGTGATAAAATAGATGAGATTTATACGTATTTTATTACGCTTAGTATAATTAGGTATTCTAATTTAATTAAATAATTAAATTAGAGGAGTGAGAATTTGTTAAATAATGTTATGATTATAATGGTTGAATAGAAATTATAATTTTACTGATAAGGTTAATTTTATTTCTTAAGGAATTAAGGGTACATAATCTAGTTTATATTTCTAGTTTATGTGTTCTTGAGTTTCTTTTAAAATTGAAGTTTGGTTAATGAATTTGTGGGTTACGATGTTATATATGTTATTAGATATTTATAATTTGATAGTGGCCATCTAGAAACAAATTTTCAGAAATCAAATTCATGTATTTATACTAAAGAAGAGGAATTTGGGTTTTGATTGTAATGTGTGTTTTGTTGTACTTTGAGACTAAAGTTCATGATGAATTCATGATAGAAACTTTAAATTGATGGATGATTGTTGTTCTCCTATATAAAACGAAAACAACACAACTTGAACAGATCGAATTGGTTAAGAAACAAATTTGTGATGAATGAATACACTTCAGCATGTTGAAAATAGGAAAAATTAGTATAAACAAATTAGAATTAGTATAAACCAAGTCCCACATCAACTAAATTGAGAACTTTACCTTTTGCTAAACCTATAAATAGAAGGGCTTGATCCTTTGTTTCATTCAGCAACAATAAGGCCTCCAATTTTGAGAAATGCTTTGTTGTGGGAGGACTTTTAATAAAAATCTTCTTAGTTAAATTTTTGTCGAGTACGTATTCAGTTTGTGGAATTCTTTTTTTCGGGTATGTTTCTTATTTAATTTTTTGTAATGTTATTATTTTCAATATTGTACTTAGTTTGTTAGTTAAAGTTTATATTTTGGAAGTTTAGTTAGTTTTGTTAGTAAACTAGTTAGTTTACTATGTTTATTTTGGCTTGTAATTGATTATGTAAATGAGTTCTAATGATTGTAATTAGAGATATGAATCCTTAACATCATCCAAGTGTAACCAAAACTCACAAAATAAAAGATTTACAAAGAACCTTGTTGGGTAGTTTTTGGGACTGAGCTTGAGGACCATTTGTGCTTTTGATTTATGTCGAAAAGCTTAATTTGATGATTGTATGTTATATCCCTCTAAGTTCTGAAGATTTCCTAACTTGAATGAACCAAAACGGAGTAAAAATGAATCCGTGGTGAAAATTTTAGTAAACCATGTCTAGAAATGAAAACTGAATGAACAGTGACTATAGTGTCAAATTCTAGAATAGCTATGTTGCCTGAAAAATTCTGAGTTTCTGGCTAGTTGTAGTGCACTGAGTTAGGAAGCCATAGGCTTTGGAATGACCACATTCCGACCTCGGATGAGGGAGTTACGGTGATTTGAAAGAAATATGTCGAATTTGTCAAACTGAAAGTCAGCAGCGGGATGTGCTATTCGGGATACTGTTTCGATCAGTTAATGTTTCCACAAACTTTTAGACTTTTGGTATGTTATAGTACACTGAATTATCTTTCCATAGACTCCAGAACAGACTAATTCCGACTTCGGAGCAAAGAGTTATGACCATTCAAAGTAGTCGCGTCAAAACTGTCTAACCAACTCGGGGCAGTCACCTTGAACGAATTTTTCGGAATTCTGTGTTTTGAATTTGGAAATGGTCAAAGAATAAAACTTGTAGCCTTGGAAGTTAGCTTCGCGTGGGCTCATGAATCGCTCAAAAATGTTTTGAAACGAATTAGTTATGACTGTTTTAGCGAGAAAGGATAAAGCTGGGAAAAAATTGAAGATTGCTATGAACGTCAATTTGTGGCACGCTTTTTAGACTACTTAACAAACCCGAAATGAGAGGTTAGTATTTCTTAAAAACAGTCTTGTATGCCATGAAAAACATACTAAAAAATGCCTTACGATTGGATAAGTAGATTGCAAGCTATTAAGCCGCGAAGTGGGTGTCAAAGGTGAAGGTCACGCCATGTGGCAAAGATCCATGGGTCAAGCTCATTCATACAATTTTTCTCAGAACTCTTTTGGGTGGTTTTGTGGATGTTTAACATGTAACAAAACACCGAGAGAGATGTATAGATATTATATAATGCTTATATATCGCGAAAACTCACTTTAAATTTAAAGAAAACGATAGAAATGTAATGTAATGTAAGTTTTAATAACTATGCGAGCGTAATTCGAAAAATGATATATAAAACGTATATGTAACATAATGAAATGCGCAAATTCGTTTGAAATTATATTGAACCTAGAAATGTAAAACGAAGGGGATATCAATGGTTTATGAGAGAACCTTTTTGGGCGTAAAAAGGTTATAACAGACAAAAGTTTCTAAAGAAACATGGAATGGTTTTAAGACAAGAACAAAATATTATAGTTAAATAAAATTAGTTTACATTGAGTATGTAAATTTTGTATGTGAAACTAATATGTACATGTATGTATCCTCAATTTGTGTAGGATCATCACAACGCAGATAAGTTATAAACATTAAACAACATCCAAGGCAAGTTTTTCAGTTCTATTATGTTTGTGGATTAAATATGATTATGTGGTGAGTTACATACCATGCTTTATGAATTGTTAATTGGGTTATGGAACTCAATTTATATGTGATATGTGATATCATGTGCATGTTGTATAATGTAACTCGATAAATTAGAAATGTATAATGCATGAATTGTGTGCTATATGAAATATGATAGATTATTAAATTTGTTGGGCTGTCGAGCTCAACCTTGCAAATAACCACTTTTGCAGGTTCAAGATTCAAGGTAAAGTTATGTGTTACTTGAAAGACATGAATCAGATGTGATACTTGAAGATTTATATACTTTGGTTGTGTTATTATTATTTGAACCATGTTTAAGGTTTCGAATAATGTATTAATGTTAAATTGTAATATTGTTTTGCGAATATAAACTATTGTAGTATTAAAATGATTCTGAGATATTTAGATCTAAAGGTTGAAGGTTTTGGGAATGAGGATAGTTTGTAATAGAAAATTTTAATTATTCTGTAAATTTCAATGGTTGTATTATCGTTTAATGATGTAAAATTAGAGGTTGAATGTATTATTAACGACCGAAGTCGAGAATTTAATTGTATGAATTTTGGGGACGTTACACTTAGTATTCTCGGGACCCTAAACTGCTTCTCATATTTTCTCTCCTATAAACAGGAGTGAACAATCACGTTTGGTACTCTTCTTAATATTCTTACCCTACCATAGGAAATCTAACTTGAGAATAATCTTGCCTTTGAATTGCCTAGGGTCTCACCTCCTTGGTGCCATATGAATAGGGTGTGTCTTTTACAGTAGTCAAAGCATGTATATATAGTTGATCCAATATTTAAACATTCATGCATGAAGAAAACACTAATTTTGATTTACATATTTAGATGTCTATCAATGGATTATATCTGTTAGTTTGTCCTTATGAAGGCAAACCTTGGACTTGGGTTCATTTAATATTGGATTACCTTTTTTGGTTGGATATAAATTGTTCCTTGGCAAGGAAAAAAACCAACAGTATTGTAAACTTGCCAATGTCTTGTAAAAACCAACAGTGTTGAGACCAACTCCAAGAACTGGAAAGAGGCAGTTAGTTAATTAGGTAGCTTAAGATAGTAAACTTGTAATTATCTAGCCTTAAATTAATTAACTGATATCTTACCTGTACTATATGTCCCCATATAACACCAAAAATGTGATTGTACTTTCATTAAATTAGCTAGTCTATCATAGAATAACCAATATCAAGTCTTTGTAAGTAAGCTAAATAGAAAAATTAAGATTTTTCAGTTATTTTGCAGTTACTTGATTAAATTAGATTACTTTATGTTTGTTGATGGCCATTATCAGTAATTTAGCCAACCAGTACAATCAGCAGGTAGAGGTTTAAAAAGCGAAAAGAGGATGTGAAATGATATATACAAACAGTTACATTATACATATACGGGAAAATGAAAGAGAATTAGACCTAGAAGAGGTATCGATTATGGTAATAGACTAATAGGGACTATTTCAGGATACATATCGTCAGTTAACCTCGTCGGCGGCAACACAGGAGGGACATTGGTCGAAAAAGTATCAGTTGCGGTAGTGACAATCAAACTTGATTTCTCGGTGCCCCGACCTCCGGCGACAACGATGTGAACGCCTTTCGAGCTCCCCTTAGAAGAACCACCTCCCGCCATTCAGACTGCAACACAAATCAAAAACCCTTGCGGTCTCCATACAGCGACCTTGGAGGTCTTGTTGTGGATGTTTTGGAGGAGTTTGGAGAGAATTCCTGGGGTTAAGGATGCAATTGATGAGAGAGAAATTGAATACTGCAATGGGGGATTACCATTGCAGAGAAAGAAAGGGGATTGAGCTTGGTATCGAATCTCAATAGGATGTCCGATTGGGATGTGGGTTTGTGAAGAGAGTTGATGCAGAGGGAGGGGGTAGGGCTAGGGCTGGGTTTGATTTGGGCGAGATTTATTTTTGTGTGAGATGAAATAGGAGTCATTAGATTAAGTTAAGAAGAATTGAGATAAATCAGTTCATTGAATTAAATTAGAATCAATCTCAATCGTTATTGTGTTTTCTCAAAATGAGTTTTAAAAAAAAAAAATTAATGTATTTATATTCACTACAATTAATTATAAAAAATTATTTAGAACAAAACAGCGACCGATTTAATTTGTCGCAAAAAAACTATGATCAATAATATATAGTGAGTAATAATTCCTTCACTAATAGATTTTTTTCCTCGCAAATTTTCATCATAAATTGGCTCCAAAAATCTTTCTATCGCTCCAATTTTGCGATGAAAAAATTATAAATTGTGAAGGATGTTTGTTTCGCTAATAACTATATTGTCACTATACTTTTTTCCTTCACTGTTCATTCGCTAAACAACTCCTCATGTGAAGGAATAAATTCCTTCACAAAATTTTCTTCGCTACATCCCTATTTTGGTGTAGTGTTAAAGGAGGAGAAGGAGAAAGCAGAGTCCAACCCGGCCAGAACGCGAGTCGTCGATGTCGATTGCGTTAGGGAGGGTCATCAGCCGTGATGTGGTGGGTGGACTGAGTAATGAAAAGTGAGTAGTGAAGAGAGAGAGAAAGAGAGAGGCGAACGTACGGTGGCAGGGGAAAAGGGGTGTCGCGCAGGGGACCGGCGGTGACCAGATGGGTGGGGTGGGGAGGATGAGAGAGGGAAGGAGATCGACTGAGACTAAGAGAATGAGAGAGGGTGGGGGCGGTGAGGATGAGATCGAGGAGGAGTGAGAGAGATAAATTAAACGAGCGTCTGAAATGAAAAGGCAGAAGGTGAAAGGTTTTTATTTTTATCTCCGACGGAATGTCCGTCAGACATACGTCTCTCGAAAATAGGTTGAGTTTGACGAAAAGTCTCTCGGAATTAATGTTTTTTCGTCAAAATTACTTTTCGCGGTGGCGCCAAACTTGGCGCCAACTGGGGATGACTAAGTTTGACTGAGTTTCATCCTAATTAATTTAGTTCCGAGGGACTTATATCCGACACATTATTCCCTCGGACACAATCCTATTTTGACCGAATTTAATTCGTTGATGATACGTCAGTCAGAAATTGGCGGTTTTCTTGTAGTGATTAGGGTTTATAACTCACGAACTAGGGT
The DNA here is from genome assembly GCA_020205605.1 of Panax ginseng. NCBI lineage: Eukaryota > Viridiplantae > Streptophyta > Magnoliopsida > Apiales > Araliaceae > Panax > Panax ginseng. The sequence goes on from CM035141.1 coordinate 46,927,528, forward strand.
TTTAAATTAGAAAAATAATATTTCTAATTTCTTAATTAGATTTCCTAATGAGATTAGGGTTTTCTAATTGCTAAAACTTGAAAATTAGAATTAATATTTCCTAATAATCATTACAAGTATTAAATTAACACTTAGGTTTTCCCTAATTATAAATTAGGGTTTCTTATCCCTAAATTAGGATTTTTTAAATTTGAAATTAGGGTTTGATAATTAATTAAGCTTTACCCTAATTAATATTATAATTAATAGTACTTAAGTAATATAATAATCATTTAAGTTCCCAGATTAGGGTTTCATACATCAAATTAGGGTTTCGAATTCCCAAAACTAAAATTAGGGTTTCCAGAACCAGTTTCTAGGGTTTCTTGTTAATCGCTAGTGTTTTCTAACCTAACGTTGACGTTCTTAATATATACTTAGGGTTTGTTACATATATCGTTTATCTGGTCAACCCTTGACCCTTAACCACATACTGTACACATATACAACAATATACACAGAATATATTCACTTATTCTCTTAATACTGAATAATTCACCCAAATCCTTCACAGAATTTTGAAATCCTCAAAATTCCTTCTTAAAAATATTAAACGCATACACTTATTTTATGTTTAGGTTCTAATATCGAACCTTAAATCAATTAATTAAAATTTTCTAAATTCTCGGGTTGTAACAAATAATCTCTTCAGAATATGAAATAAATAATACCCCTTACGAGTATTGAAAGAAAATAATTCTCTTCATGAATACGAAAGAAATAATACCCCTTACCTTGAAAAGAAGAGTATTTCAACTGGTATAGCGGGGATATTCTTGAAGAAAACTTTCACTATTTTCTATGGTCAAAGCTTTCTAAAACTCGAAAGAAATACACTCAATATTATAGAAAAAGAATTCTCTGATTCTGGTGTGATTTTCAATTCTAAATAAGCTTCCTATTTATAGGAGAATGGAAATGATACTATTTGAATGCACAGTAAGGAAAGAGTCACGGGCATAATCGGCAGAATTTTAGCTTGAAAATTTTGATTTTACTATGCAGCACTATGCAATAAAATATTCTAATAAAACAGAAACTTTTAAATAAAATATAATATATTCTATTTATAATCTAATAAAACAAATAACTTTATAAAAAGTATTCTGTTTTAAATAAAAAGTTTTCGGTTTTATTACTAATATAATAATAATAATAATAATAAAATTATATATATATATATATATATATATATATATATATATATATATATATATAATCCCACGTTTCTTCCCCCCCAATTCTCAATTTCTTCCGTGGGCCCCATATGTGGGCCCCCACCTTTATTATACCGAACAACTTTCTATTGATTATTTTGAAAAATGGGTAAATGGGGGTCCATAAAATAAGCAATATTTACAACAAATACTTCATAAAAATCCCCTCAATATTTTTAACAACATATATCATTATTATTATAATTCACAATATTTAACAACCAGGTCGTTATTAGGAAAGAGGGGGCTTTCCAATAAGGATTTCTCCGTATTGGCGCGCAATTAGGTGACCAAACCTCTCATTGACAGAACTTCTAGACATTGTCAATATCAAATAATAACATTAATAACTTTGTCATCTCAATTATTGATTTAATAATATATATAATATTGACAATAATTGAATCAAATAACATGAGATATTATACAACAATTCTTCAGTGGTAATAATTGAACAAAACTGAGTGACTTCTCACGTAAGCATCAATAATCAATACCGTGTGCTACTATGCAACCACGCGTATTATTGTACTTTTACTACCGGGTAGTTCAACAGTTTAACGGTAAAACTTCCGCCGTTATTTTCATAAAAAGATATTTCTGTCATTTTCTCATTCCGACAATAATTCCGTTGTGGGGTCCACCAATGATTGTGCCGTCGTATGGATATTCCCCGACAAAAGAATATTCCTCGACCAATAGAATATAATATAACAACTTGCATAATTTGCAAAATTTATAAATATTACCCACAACTATAACATTCTATCAAATTGACACCATAATATTCAAAAAAATATTTTGAAAAAATTAAATCTTTATTCGTAAAATTTGGGGTCTTACAATCTCCCCTCCTTATGAAATTTCTCCTTCGAAATTTACGTACGTACCTGGTATGCCGAACAGATGAGGATACCTCGTTGTATTCTAACTCTTGAGGTATAACCTTTGAGCGTAGAATATGTTTTTTCTTATCCAAGATTTTAACAGGTACATCTTCATACGTTAAATCTTCTGTTATCTCGTTCAATTTTAAATCAATGATGTGGTTTGGGTTGTCCACATATTTACTTAACATCGATATGTGAAAAACATTATAAACACGCGACATACTTGGTAGTAAAGCGAGTCTATAGGCCTCATTTCCCACTCGATCGAGGATTTCAAATGGGCCAATAAAATCGAGAGTTGAGATTTCCTCTCTTCGTCGATTCTTGCTTCTAGAATAACGCCCTCTTGAACCGATCTTCTTCTCATTTATCAACTCTGAATCTGTAGCTTGAGCGACTTTAACTTTATCGATTAAAGTCGGTTCTAATCGTATATTCGCTATCTTCACGTAGGTTCGTATATTCGCACTTGTAAACGCATACGATCTTCTACTCAACGTGTCAGCTATGACGTTTGCTTTTCTAAGATGGTATTGAATGGTATGGTTGATAAGTAGGATTTATACCTACTTATAGAGTACCAATTCATTCGAACTATGACCATCTCAAGTACATTTTAGTAGGTTTTAGCTGCATTTCATGATAATTTGCATTTCGCATACTTAAAACTCCTTTTGGTGAATAAGTGCAGGAATTGGCGTTTTTGGTGGTGCTATTGAGCACACGACGAATGGATACTTGAGACGAGGCAAAAGATGGGATATGCATGGCATGAAGGTGCAATGGAGTAAGGAGATAAAGCATGACTGCACAAGTAGCAGCAGCAGTAGCATAACAGGAGTCAGGATCTGCAGATTGCAAGCCGCGCGACAGAATAGCCTTGAGAGCGCACCTACGCAATTACTCCGCCAGATCTTGGAGTCTACTGCAAGTTGCGCGACCGCAAGAAGGACAAGCCTAGGGAGACCAGCCAAACATACAAACCTACTGCAAGTCTCGCAGCCGCAAGAATATTAAGTTTGGAGGAGAAGCAATGCTGAGGAACTGAAAGTCTATTTGACTTGTTTTATTTTATTTCCAAATTTTAAAGGTTGTAATTAATTTAAAACGATTCCTGATTGGTGTCAGGGGCATCACTTTACATTTTACTAAGTTTTTCACGTATTTTTAGATCGTAATTAGGGTTTTACTCTCTGGGGGAGATTCCAACGTAGAAGGAGGCCAAAACTCTATCTTTCTGTTCTTTCTTCGGATTTTCTACCAGAGTGGGATTATTATTATTAGTTTTGCTGGAATCATATGAAGATTTGAATTTTGATTCGTATTCAGCAATTGAGTTTGATAGTTTCATCTTTTATCTTTCAATTGTCGTTTATTGATCATGTTTAGATTTGATCCCATAATGGCTTTTGGTTCAGTTATGAACTAAACTCCATTATGGGATTCTAACGGATTTTAATATGTAGTTTGATTGCATGTTTAAATGCTGGATTGTTTTGCAAATCATATGGGATGTCTATCATGATTGTTTTGCATGTATGAATGCTTGATCACCATTCGTTTCAGTACTTGTATGGAATTGACAATGAACATGCAAATATGGATCAGAATCATGATAGTATACGTTATATAGAGTATGTGTTATATGGCTTATGTATTTAAGTGAACGGATAGACATATCTTTGTTTCACCGTATAAAGTCGAATAAGGGTTTGAACTTAAAATCAATATAATTGCAATTTCACATAGACATATAGTGATGTTGGTTATATTGATGATTACATAGAGTCTATCATCTGTGGATGCTATGTAAGTAGGTCTTAGTGCATTGAAAAATGGCTAATACTCTTTTAGTGCTCTTGGCTACTTTCCTGTGATATGTGACCAAAGTCATGCACGATAGTGGCGATTGAATGAAGTATTAAATGAAGTTAAAATCCCATTAGTTCCAATATCATCTATTCTATCGTTATTATTGTTTTAGTTGTTATTTGCAATTCAAGAACAAACCAAGTTTAATCAATTGTTTGAGCATATAAATATAGTGATTTAATTAATGAATAGTAGTTTATGTTAAACAACTTTCTCTGTGGGATCGATACTTTATGTGATAACCCGAGATTTCGAATAATTAAAATTTTACGAATATATTTTTTTTTTAATATTGACATTGACTGTTAATATTGTACTAAGAATTTGTGAGACAAGTCTCTGGAATTAGTCAATATATGTTTTGACTGAGAAATTAGAGTAGAGTTGTGCTTAACAGCTTTAGAAAAACCCTAACCCTAATTTTCGGATAGGGATTCGGTAGAAAATACAATTAAAATAATTGTATTGTTGATTATGTGTTTGGATCAGATAGAAATGTTGATCAATGGTTGAATCGGATAAGGTTTAATATTAATAAACCTTAATAAGGGATTTAAAACCCTAATCTTAAATTTAGAAAATAAATTGTACAATTAAAACCCTAATTGTACGCCGGGAAACCCTAATTTCAAAACCGGGAATTATAAACCCTAATTAAGCAACCCTAATTTTTATTAGCATGCCTAAAGTGTTGTAAACGTAAATATGATTAGAAATCACTAATTATATTTTTGTAATTTAAATTTCTATTTTAGAAACCCTAATTTTTATTTTAGAAAATTTATTTTTCTAATTAAACCCTAAATTTGCAAATTATGGGAATTAGAATTTTTAGACCTAAAGGGTTCAAACCCTAAACCTTATTGTCCAAACCTTAAACCCTAAGGGTTTCATAAAGTTCAACTTCTAGAAAAAAATTGGAAATGACCTAAATGCCCTTTATGGGATTTTTTTAAGTTAATTTGCAAAATTGTCCAACAACTTTATTAGGTCACCAACTCTCTTGACTTTGCAACATAAAATCTCAGAAAATCAGCAGCCAAAATCATCCAAATGATCAGCCAAAGCAACATCAAGCATTATATATAAGTTTATAGAGAGAAAAAGTCCATAATTTAGACATTTTGTAAACTTAGCTCTCACCAACTCTTTCCCATACAAGACCTCAAAAAATTTGAAGTATATCACCCCTAAATTCAAATTCCATAGATCAACCAATAATAGATTTGAGGATTAAGATCAATAATCGAAGCTAGAAAGGTATAATCCTATTTTTATTTTTGATCTTTGTTGCTTGAGAAATTTTTGTGTTTATGTGTTTAAGATATTGCTAGAAGATGTTTTTAGTTGATCTATGTTGATATAACACGGATCCATAACATCAACTGACTTTAAAATGGTGTTTTTCAAAAACTGTCAAGAACACTATCTGTGGTCTGACAAGCTAATGTCAGGTACCATAGATCCGTGTCTGTTTTTGATTTTTCTTGTTTTATATTTTTTATTGGTAGCCTGGTAGGAGGTCTTTAATCTGTAGTTGGTATTACTGCTAAATGATGTCTGGATCGGGAGTTATTAATTGGCCAAAACCCGTTGGATCGGATTAATAGAATGACTTTCCTCGGCGACCCGTAATGTTGAAATCAATGTCCGACAAGTTTTTGTAATGATTGTATCTCGTCACCGCTTTAGTGTTTGATGTTTTGTATTAGTACATCTTGTAGGCCGGTTATGTGGGATATAGATCTCGGGTTCATGAAGGCTTATAACCTCTTTGGATTGCTCGTAAAATTTGGTCAAAGTAAAGCGCCTCAAGCAGATTTTGAAAATCTGGGTAAAACCTGCACTCGGGCAACGAATCAGTCTCGACATACTTTCACCGTGTCTTGTAGGTTGATTCTGTTGATGATAACCTGATTTTATGTTTTAGTAATGTACCTTGATACTAGTACTATAACTTTGAGCCATCAAACGACTTAAAATAATTACCAGAACTCATAGATAATTGAGCACGAAAGTGCCTACTATCAAGATCGTATGGGTTTCGGAAAACCCGTAAACCGTCTCGACAAGATGTTTAATGTTTGCATCATCTTGTTGTGTTGTTGTTTGATCTAAGTGTGAGTTGCATGTTGTAGTGTTATATTTTGGCTACACGATCAAACTTTAAACAAGTCCAGAAACCATTTTGTCTGAGAATTAAAGGCGCGGTCAAAGTAAGACTTGAAGTCGCCGGGTATCCGTGTTCTTGAGCTCAAGAACACCAACAGCGACGCTTTGTGTCGCTAAAGGGCTTTAGCGACGGATTATTTATTTTATTTTCCAATATTCCTAAATTAATAAAAATTAGAAATAAATTTAAAATTACCAAAAATTGGTTTTAAAAATTATTTTAAATTATGAAAAATAATTTCCTAATTGAATATTTTTCTTTAATATTTATAATTATTTAAATATTAAAGGTATTTAATTTATTTAATTAGTGTATTAAATAAATTAGAGAAAAGTGATTTAATATTATGAAAAATCATTTTAAATAAGAAAATGTATTTAAAAATATTTTGAGTTATAAAATGTAACTTTTAATATTTTTGGAGAATTTTCATTAATAATTTAATATTAATGATATTAGATTTATTTGATTATTAAATTAAATAAATAAGATAAAATGATTTAAATGATTTAAAAATCATTGTTATTGAGAATAAAGTGTTAGAAAATATTTTAAATTATAAAATATAATTTTCAATATTTTTGGAGAATTTTCATTAATAAATTAATATTAATGATATTTGATTTATTTAATTATGATATTAAATAAATGAATTAAAAATGATTTTATTGATTTAAAAATCATTTAACAATGAGAAAAATAGTTTAAAAATATTTTAAGTTATAATTAAAGACTTTTAATATTTAGATGATAATTTCATTAATATTTATATATTAATGGTGGTGATTTAAAATGATTTTAATTATTTTAAAAATTATTTAAGTGGAATATTGTTGATTTAGAAATATTTTAAGTTATTGATAATAACTTTAATATTTTGACAAGTATGTTATTAATATTTTAATATTATTAAATATTAATAATGATAAGATTATTTGATAATTAAATCATTTAAAAATGATTCCGATGTTTGAAAAATTATTATAAATTATAATAATTGCTTGATAATTATTAAAAGCTTCCGAAAAATATTATAATTGATAATTGACTTATCTAAATTAATATTGAAGCTTAGAGACCAAGTTTAATGGACAATCAATGTGTTAATTGTCGAATAGGGTGACCAGAACACCGAGAATGGACCAAAGTCCAACCAGACTGAATTAGTTTGACTGGTTAAGTGTTTATATAGGTTATAAACACTGATGTGATTATGTGGTAATGTGTCTAGGGAGAAATTTGACCGTGAATTACGTTGTGTTGTGTGTGTTATGTGAATTATTGTGCTAATTGTGTAGGCCGATATTATTGGTTATAGGTCTTTCAAACGCAGATAAGTATATTGTGTAGTGTAATCGTGGAAGAGGCAAGTTCCCTAACTCAACCTCGAGTTATTTCAATCAATTATTATTGGTGGATAATTATTGCCGATTATACCACGTCCGTGGATTTATTGTTGAGATTAAATTATTGAATTAGAAAATATATATTCAGTAGAATTATCGTTGTTGGATATTCATATCTCAGAGAAGTTAGAATTATTGATACATATAATTCTTGTTTCTTCGTCAATTATGTTGAGAAATGTCTTAGCCAATTATTCTGGTTAGACGAACAGTTGTAAAAACTTGTTAGGTTTGAGAAGAGAAGCAAATAGAATTTGAAATTCCAATATTTCGTTGTAAAATCAAACTTTTGATTCCAAGACTGAGAAGAACAACCTTTTATATAAAGGGAACATTTTTATTGGTCGTGAATTAAATCGTCTTGCTGCTGCTTTTGAGTATTATACATAATATAGGGTACAAAGAGTTGGCCGGCTCTGAGTACTTGCAGAGGGGTATGATTTAATCTTTATGGTTATCTGATACACCTGAGTATATATCAAAGTAAATCTTTGATAGATACCCGAGAAGTTTGAGTATCTTTGATAGATTCCCGAGAAATTAAGTTCAAAGATCTTGTGTGATCACTCAGTATAAATCTGGAGAAATATTTCATTCATAGAATTGATTATTGATTATTCATTTGAATATCGTAGAAACTTTGAAAGAGTTGTACTCTTTCATTATTGAGTTATTATGTTGTATAGAATATGAGAAGACTTGTTATTGAATAACAATTTGTTCAGTTATTTCAAAGTTCCCCGAACTTTGGTTTCATTCTATCAAAATAGATAGTCCGGTGATTTGAATACTTATACATTTATTGTATGTATTAACTTTGCAAGGGGCAAATTTGTTGCTCACCCTTGCTAAATAAAACATTTCAACTAGGGACGAATTTGCAGGAGGTGTTGTGAAGCAGAACAAAGGCAAAGGCGTAGTTATAAATTAGTTATGTTAAACATATTTATTATGTTGTATTGTAAACCCTTTTTGTATATCCAAAGGGGTATGTTTGTAAAGTTAAGGTTAGTGAACCTGGGTAATGTATTATTAAACTCTGATAAAAACTTCTGTAAGTTACTATCTATATATTATGGGTAGTTAAATGTTATTTATATTTGGATCGTGAACACCAAACTCGGGGGTCAGGTAACCCAGATTTGGGGGCGTCACAGGTTGGTATCAGAGCTATAGTGATCAAGGTATCACCAACTGATAGTAGAGCGGTATGTTATAAACCTTAAGTGGGGTGGGGAAAAACCCTAGGATTATAACCAAAAGCGAGATAGAGAATACTCGAATGGAGTACTAAGTGAGAGGTTGCCAAAGTGCAAGGATAGTGATAAATGTAGACACATAGTGTAAGAATGTTGTACTAGTAAAGTACTAATCAAGTTGTTCAAAATGATTATAGGATGTCTGAAGAAGGTAAAAAGAGTGCGGAGATGCTAGCGGCTGTTGCACCAGTGCCAGTAGCCGGGGTGCCAGCACAAAGCGAATCGATTGAGAAGTTGGGAGAAGATGAACCAATGGTTAATCTTGGGAGTGATCATGACGATTATCCTGACATGTATCTAAGTGGAGATGAGGAGGCAGAGTCTGAGCCAGTTAAGGTGGAACTGAAGAATAAGATCAAGGTTGGTGAACAAGATCAGCTATCTGTGGAAGTCCAGGAACTCCGAAGCAAGGTATTTCTCTTGGAGGAGTTGTGGAAGACGGAGCGGGCATTATGTGAAATGACTAAAGAACGGAACGAGTTGAAGGCACAAGTGGACAAGGATGAAGACTAAAGGTGGAGGATCGTCTGAAGGAACCAGCAAGAAAGACAAGAAGAAAAGGTAGAGAAACAAAGACAGCGACAACTCTGGAAATTCAAATCCGAAGAAGAAGCAAGCTTGTATCAAGTGTGGAAAGACTCACGCTGGAGAATGCATGATGTGGAAGAATGTATGCTTCAACTGCAAGCAGGAAGGACATATTTCTCTGCATTGTCCTAAGCCGAATACGAGGAAGTGTTTTTCCTGTGGGCAAACGGGGCACGGATTCAATAAGTGTCCTAGCAAGAAGAAGACTGGAGAAGGCAGTGGTCGATAGATAATTAAGATATAAGTGTAGTATCTTTTGGTAGAAGCTTTTGATATTAAGCGTTGTAATATCGAGGACAATGTGTAAACATATGTAAATATATGTTTTATGAATAAAATCTTTATTTTCTATATGAATATAAGATTAAGATAAATTTGTGAGTTCTTAAAACTCATACTTATGATAAATGTTTTGCTCCAACTTGATGAACTCTACCTCTTTCGTGTGACGAATACTTTCAGGAAAGTACTTGTCGTTGAAAATTTCTTGGAACTTCTCCCAAGACATCTTCAGTGCGTCAGGCTGAGTATGTTTTAGAGATTCCCACTAATGATCTACTTATTCACGCAACATAAAGGTGGCAAATGGAACCTTTTGCTCCTCTAAGCATTCTAAGACATCAAATATCTTTGTGATCTATTTTATCCACGTCTCTGCCTTAAGTGGTTCTGGCTTTCCAAAAAACTCTGGTGGTCCCAGCTCCTTGAACTGTTTAGGGGTGACCAACCGTGGGTTGCCATTGTTTTCACCTGCATTATGAACAGGAGTCTCTCTCGTTTGGTGTTGCATGAATTCTAAAAAGCTCCTAAACGTACCGTCATTCGTCATTTGATCAGTGTTGTTGTTTACACGAGGATTATTGCCTTCCTGATGCACATTATCCTGGATATTGATCATTGGGGATTCAACGGTCTCATGTGCTCCATTGCTATTCTCAATATTCTCGAATGTCATTTTCAAACACTGTCACAAAACAAGAGTTTTAAGCTATATTGTATGACTTAGACAATTCTATTCTTATCTCATTTCAGTTTTTTGTTTTTGTTTCAGGAATTTGTATAAATTTTTATGCGCACACGGTCAACCAACCCCGGTTTAACACCTGTTCAGGATAATTTAAACGGGAGTGGTTGGAAAGCGGGTGTTCGTAGAAATTTACAAGAATAGTTGGAAAACACGACAGCTAAATGGCAACCGAGGCACAAGGAGAAGATCAAAGAGAGGAGCATAGGGATCTGAAGGAGTATTCCATGCCCAATATTAATGGACTACAGTCTAGCATAGTCAGACCTGCAATAGCAGCAAATACATTAGAGATAAAAACTGGCACTATTCAAATGGTGCAGAATACGGTTCAGTTTGGGGGTGTTGCTACAGATGATTCGAATGAACACCTGTTAAGTTTCATTGAAATTTGTGATACATTCAGATACAACGGTGTTACGGAGGATGCTATTAGACTAAGGTTGTTCCCGTTCTCATTAAGGGATAAAGCGAAAAGTTGGCTTCATTCTCTGCTAGCAGGATCTATAACTGCATGGGAGGATTTAGCACAAAAATTCTTAGCTAAGTTCTTCCCAATGGCTAAGACTGCCAAGATGAGGACAACTATCTCTCAGTTTGAGCAACAACATGGCGAGTCGTTATATGAAGAATTGTAGAAATACAAAGAAATACTGAGAAAGTGCCCACATCATGGTATGCCAGATTGGTTGGTAATCAACACGTTTTATAATGAATTGGGATGGCAGTCGAGACCGATTGTAGATGCAGCTGCAGGAGGGGCATTATGGGCAAAGAACTATGAGGAAGCCTATGACCTTATCGAGACAATGGCATCGAATGATTTTCAGAATCCTACATCTCGAATGCCACAAAGCAAAGTTGCAGGTGTATTGGAGGTTGATGCGATTACTCAGTTGTCAGCACAGATGGCAGCCATGGCAAAGAAGATAGATACTTTCAACAAAATAATCAATTTCAGGCGCAGCAAGCGCAGCCGTAGTTTAATCCTAGACCACCCTTTCCGCCAGGATTTTCTCAACAACAACAGCAACATCACACTCCAGCTGCACCTCAGCAAGAAAAGAAATCATAAGTGGAGGAGATGATGATGAAATACATGGCAAACACAGAAGTTATGATCAAGATCCAAGCAGTGGATATAAAGAATCTGGAAACTCAAATGGGGCAGATGGCGAACATGCTTACTAACAGCCCCTGGGGTTCATTGCCAAGTGTCTGGAGACAAATCCAAGAAGAGAAGGAAGGAACAGTGTCAAGCGATCACATTGAGATCAGGAAAGATCATCGATTCTTGCAAGTCGTGGCGCCCACCGCCGAGAATGCACTGAGGAGGGCACACGGCCGCGCGAGGCAGAGGAGCCAGCCACTGTGCAGGAAAATTTGGAGAAATTTGAGGATCAGCAGGAAGAGAAAGACAAAGCAGGTTCAGAGGAGACGGTTAAGAGTCCAGTACAACCAATTCACATTCAAGTTTCGTATCCGTAGAGATTAAAGAAGAAAATGGAAGATAAACAGTTCAACAAATTCTTGAAGGTATTCAAAAAGCTGCAGATCAACATACCATTCGCCGAGGCATTAGAACAAATGACAAGCTACGCAAAATTTATGAAGGGTATATTGTCAAGGAAGAGGAGATTAGATGAGTTTGAGACCATAGCCTTGACAGAGGAATGCAGTGCAGTGCTTCAGCAGAAACTACCTCCAAAGGTGAAAGATCCAGGCAGTTTCATAATTCCATGCACAATTGGAAAGATGAACTTCAGCAAGTGTTTATGTGATCTTGGGGTAAGCATAAATTTGATGCCCTTGTTAGTGTTTAACCAGTTGGGATTGCCAGATCCAAAGCCAACAAACGTATCATTACAGCTAGCTGATAGATCAATCACGTATCCACGAGGAATTGTTGAAGATGTGTTGGTCAAGGTGGACAAATTTATTTTCCCAGCTGACTTCATTATCCTAGACTACGAGGAGGACAAAAGCATACCAATAATAATGGGGAGACCATTCTTGGCCATATGCAGAACGTCAATAGATGTGCAAAAAGGTGAGCTCACTATGCGTGTCCATGATCAAGAAATCACCTTTAACTTATTTAAAGAAATTAGTTTACCAACGGATGAAGAAGAGTGCTTCCTAGTTGACGTGGTGGATTGGTGCCTACAGGATGAAGTACAGAAATTGAGGGATTATGGACCATTGATATGTGCAACGGGTAAAAATTCAGAGTTGAAGGATGAGCCATTGACGAAAGATGAGGTCATTAAATTTCAGGGTGCAGAGGACACGAAGGAAGGTACCTCAATTCCACCTATAACATGAAGCATCAGAGACAGTCAAGATAATTGACTATAACTTAGCGCTGGAAGGGAGGCAACCCATTATTTTTCTTCTCTAAAATCTATCTTTCATTTTTTTGTTTTGTTTATTTCTTTAAGTTATTTCAACCTAAGTTAACACATTAACAGAATAGCTGATAGTATAGGGGAGCATGTATATGCATTGTATAAAATGAGGATATACAATAGACATTCATGTTTATGTAGTCAACCCTATTTTGATAATGTCTATTGATGAATTGAAGGTGCAATGGAGAGCACACATTTCTATCTTGCCGTACCTACAATTAAATGATGAGTGTAGAATGCAGATCGTGCGGTACCGCCGATGCATGCACCAAAGACACGCATCACACCCGCCCATACGTTGCACGAGATCGGATCATTATAGCCACTTTCATGCTGATCAGCGCTTCTCAGCAGAATGTGGAAAAATTTTAATATGTCCAAAATCCGAGTTGCGGTCAGATTGGGTCTTTCCTCTAATATAACAGAAGCGTATTATTCTGCCTCCTATGTTCATAAGGCTAATCATCTCTCATCAAAGTTCATACCCACACATCACTTTCCTGGCATAAGTTAGGGTTCTACTTGGGTTGTGTAGCCATAAGTTTGGGGGAACAATCATCAAAAATCCCTCCACATTCTCTCTATCTTTCCCACATGGGCCCAAAACGAGTACGTGCAATATCACTCTCCTCTTCATTCGAATTATCTTCCGATCACCACGAAGATGAGGTCTTGGACGAGAGTAGATTTGTCAGTTTGGAAGTCCAGCAAGACTATTATCGGAGTGTGGCCAAATCTTTTGTGAAGGAATGGGGCCTTCTACCTGCCAAACAGGATGGCCAACTATGGCATATGATACGCGAACGAGACTGGTTTGGCTTATCTTATCTGCATCTCCTATGCCTATCCCCATGGGGATTATTAGAGAATTTTATGCTAATGCTATGGAGTTGATAATAAGAGGCATAACGATAGTTCGAGCAGAACAGGTGAATTATCGCTCTTTCGCGATCAGAGAAGTATTCAACATATATGATGCCCCACCCACCGGGTCTGACAATTGGTTAGAAGGCGACTATTTGGAGACAGATCTCGCAGTTGTGATTACTGATTTGTGTATTCCGGGCACCAAATGGAAGTATAAGACAGGAACAATTGAACCAAAATCGTTTTCGTCGTCAGTATTGAATCGATATGCCTAGGCCTGGAACCTATTTATTTGCGCAAAGCTAGTTCCGTCAGCTCATTACAATGTCATAACCACTGAGCGTGCAATTATTTTGTGGGGAATAATCAAAAGAAAGTACATTGATGTCAGCCTTTTAATCTATACAAACATGCTGAGTTATATGCGTGGGAATAGAAATGGGACTATTCCGCATGCATCGGTGGTAGCCATGCTCTGTACTCAACAAGGAGTCCAATGGCATAATGAGCAGCTGCAGTACCCAAACCATGCATTCACTCATGCTGCTATTGCAAATTTCAAGGAGTGGACAGGGGGTGTACCGTACCCACGCGGACAAGGATTCATCCTTCAACCTATTTTTCCAGAGCCACCACAACAACCCCCGCAAACAGACAAGGCGGGCCCGTCCACGCACGCACGAGCCACCCATGGCGATCTCCAGCTCCGAAGGTTGGAGCACAAGGTCGATGCCATATATGATAATTTGGGCACATTTGCGACGGGACTCACAGGGGCTTTAGTCGAAGCATTTATGAAACAAGGAACAACACAAGAATGGCCTCAGTTTGGAACAACAACACCATATCCACCACCAGATTCACTACCCGAGGAGGGTGGCACCACCGATAATTAGGGGAGTTTTCGTACCCTTTACCTTCATTCAATTGGGACATTGAATATTTTAAGTTTGGGGGTATTTGGTAGTATTTTTAGTTTTGCATATAGTTTTGCATGATTCATATAGTTTTGCATGGTTAGTTTAATTTGTATTTGCATGTTTAGATTACAGTTTAGCAGATAATTGCATACCTGACATTTCTTACCGTATAAAAAAATTTTGTCTAGCCAATGATGAGAGTGAAGTTTTTAAATGATTTCTGAATATTTTGGATAACATGAGCTGAGATGTAACATTTTATACAATGAAATTCATAAAGTTGTTTAAATACTTTCGGTTTGCACAAATGTGTTCACAAGCACTTGTAGGTATAAGAAGTACGTTGTGCCTTGCGCGATAGAAAAACGTAGTCTTAAAAAGAGAAATATGTGAAAAGTGACTTTTGACCAGATAAAACATTGATTTTTAAACTTTGGAAAACATGGGTACTGTGATAAAAAAAGAAAGAAAAAAAAAAGAAAAGTAGAAATAAAATGGCTAGTCTTATTTCGGGGCCTGCTACTCTTGAGTAAAATGCGCCCGAGGGGATTGTCTCTACACCTAGCGCCCTAAGGTCTTTCATGGTCTGGGAGTCGTTGGTCGAAAGCTCGCTAAGGGGTAGTAGTGTGCCTAATGGAGTAAGACATTGCACAGTCATGAAGAAAAAGAAAGAAAAGAAAAGAAAAGAAAAATAGCAATAAACACCGTGAGAAAGTGCAAAATTCGCCCTCATGAGTAGAATAAAGCAGTTAAGCTCATTATTGAACCTTAGTTTATTTTAAGATGTTGAAATAGTCAGAGTCGTATATATATATATATATATATATATATATATATATATATATATATATAAGTCTTAATTTAAGCTATAATTTTTCTGGTTTGAGCTAGATAGCATGAGCATTCTACACCTAAATCAAGTATTGGGCGAACACAACACACACACACACATCATCTGTATAGCATTTTTGAATTATATAAGTATATGACATTATGCCTGCAGTTTCATTTGAATATGTATTCTCGAATCTAGAAAAACTTCATTTGAGGCAAATTGACCTTGATTTTTTATGATGGTTGGGACAATGTGAGAATTAGTTGCATAGTAACGTAGTTGCATTTTTATTGATCATTAGTATGCATTGCTTGAGGGCAAGCAATGGTTCAAGTTTGGGGGTATTTGATAAGTAGGATTTATACCTACTTATGGAGTACCAATTCATGCGAACTATGCCCATATCAAGTACATTTTAGTAGGTTTTAGCTGTATTTCATGATAATTTGCATTTCGCATACTTAAAACTCCTTTTGGTGAATAAGTGCTGGAATTGGCCTATTTTGGTGGTGTTATTGAGCACATGGCGAATGGATGCTTGAGATGAGGCAAAAGATGGGATATGCATGGCATGAAGGTGCAATAGAGCAAGGAGATAAAGCATGACTGCACAAGTAGTAGCAATGATAGCATAACAGAGTCGATCTCATAGATTGCAAGCCAGCCATGCATGTAGCATGAATAGCCTTGAGAGCTTGCGCTTGCCGCTGATTACTCACCAGATCTTGGAGCCTCATCAGAAGTTATGCTACCATGAGAAATCTGGAGACCTAGAGAGCGCCGCCTCGCAGCGAGACCAACCAAACATACAAACCTACTGCAAGTCCTGCGCTCGCGAGAATATCAAGATGGAGGAGCGCGCGGGGACTGAAGCTGCTGACTTGTTTTATTTTATTTCCAAATTTTAAAGGTTATAATTGATTTAAAATGATTCCTGACTAGTGTCAGGGGCATCACTTGAGATTTTACTAAGTTTTTCACGTATTTTTAGATCATAATTAAGGTTTTACACTCTGGGGTAGATTCCAACGTAGAAGGAGGCCACAACTCTATCTTTCTGTTCCTTCTTGGGATTTTATACCAGAGTGCGATTATTATTATTAGTTTTGTTGGAATCGTATGAAGATTTGAATTTTGATTCGTATTCAGCAATTGGGTTTGATAGTTTCATCTTTCATCTTTCAATTGTCGTTTATTGATCATGTTTAGATTTGATCCCATAATGGTTTTTGGTTAATTTATGAACTAAACTCCATTATGGGATTCTAACGGATTTTAATATGTAGTTTGATTGCATGTTTAAATGCTGGATTGTTTTGCATATCATATGGGATGTCTATCATGATTGTTTTTCATGTATGAATGCTTGATCACCATTCGTTTCAATATTTGTATGGCATTGACAATGAACATGCAAATATGGACTGTAATCATGATAGTATACGTATATAGGGCTATGTTATATGGCTTATGTATTTCGTGTGAACTGAGATAGACATATCTTTGTTTCACCGTATAAGTCGAAATAAGGGCTTGAACTTAAAATCAATATAATTGCAATTTCACATAGACATATAGTGATGTTGGTTATATTGATGATTACATAGAGTCTATCATCTGTGGATGCTGTGTAAGTAGGTCTTAGTGCATTGAAAAATGGCTAATACTCTTTTAGTGCTCTTGGTTACTTTCCTGTGATATGTGATCAAGTTATGCATGATAGTGGCGATTGAATGAAGTATTAAATGAAGTTAGAAGCCCATTAGTTCCAATATCATCTATTCTATCGTTATTATTATTTTAGTTGTTATTTGCAATTCGAGAACAAACCAAGTTTAATCAATAGTTTGAGCATATAAATATAATGATTTAATTAATGAATAGTAGTTTAAGTTAAACAACTTTCTCTGTGGGATCGATACTTTACTTGCTCTGTATTACTTGTTGACGCATGTATACTTACATGAGTTAGAGCTCTTTTGTTAGTCTTAAAAAAGAGGCTACAATAGTCGTAATCTTCAACAGCTCGAGCCAACATCTTTGGCGCATGTTACGTTCGTTTTGGGTGAAGAAATATTTTAGGGTTTTAGAAATGAGTTTTGTACTGGAGCAAAATTTAAACGTTGAGCGCAAGTAGGAGAAATAAAAGAATGGGTAGAACCGATATCGAATATGGTATAAACTTCGCAAGAGTTTATGATTAACTTACCCGTGATAGTGTCGTTCGGGTTCCTCGACAAACACTCTCACTTAAACTACCAACTTTAACTTGTCTGAGATATCCTTTGGCGTCACCATCCCAGCTGGGCTTAACTTCACTACACGACAAAATCGAGCTAAGTGACCTTCTCTTCCGCAATTGAAATATGCTTTGGGTTGCTGCGTACAGTTTGGATCGATGTGTCCCTCCTGTCCGCATTTGAAACATACGACCGATGGTCGTTCTTCTTCCTTGGAAATGAGTGTCGTTGTCTTTCCATCATTATTAAACCTTCTCTTCTTGAAGTTGTTCTCACTTAGTTCACCTTTTCTATTATCCTGACCATGATTACCACCGAAGTGGTTACCATTTCTGGCATATTGATTCCCTCCACGTTTGTTGTCACCGCTTCAATGACTGCTACCATTGGTATTATCGATTTATCGGCTCCTCTCTCTTGGTTGGGTTGACTCGTTATCGCGCTCCAATAATTGAGCCCTATTTACAACATCCGAATACAAACACAGTTTGTGAGAAATTAGGTATTGACGTATCTCGGGTTTCAAACCTCTTAGAAACATATCCGCTTCATTCTATCCTCGTTATCAACTAAGTGGGATGCAAACCGGGACAACTCGGCAAACTTAGCTCCGTACTGTGACACGGTCATATTATTTTGCTCCAACTTGATGAACTCTACCTCTTTCGTGTGACGAGTACTTTCAGGAAAGTACTTGTCATTGAAAAGTTCTTGGAACTTCTCCCAAGACATCTTCAGTGCGTCAGGCTGAGTACGTGTTAGAGATTCCCACCAATGATCTACTTATTCACGCAACATAAAGGTGGCGAATGGAACCTTTTTCTCCTATGAGCATTCTAAGACATCAAATATCTTTGTGATCTATTTTATCCACGTCTCTGCCTTAAGTGGTTCTGGCTTTCCAAAAAACTCTGGTGGTCCCAGCTCCTTGAACTGCTTAGCGGTGACCAACAGTGGGTTGCCATTGTTTTCACCTGCATTATGAACATGAGTCTCTCTCGTTTGGTGTTGTATGAATTCTAAAAAGCTCCTAAACGTACCATCGTTCGTCATTTGATCAGTGTTGTTGTTTACACGAGGATTATTGCCTTCCTGATGCACATTATCCTGGATATTGATCGTTGGGGATTCAACGATCTTATGTGCTCCATTGCTATTCTCAACATTCTCGAATGATATTTTCAAACACTGTCACAAAACAAGAGTTAATTGACATGCCACATATTATCCCTATACTCTGACCGACTAATTAAATACCAAATAAACTTAGGTAGGTCATACTAGCGAAGGAATTCCCCCTCTCTCCCCTCCTAGTTCTTATCTCACATCTCAGCCATGGATCATATCCCTAAGCTCTGATACTAACTGTGACGCCCCCAAAATAGGTATACATCACCCATCTTGAGTCGCCAAAAAACATAGTACAAATTTTAAATACAAACTTAAATATACAACATGAGCTGTGAGTTTTAATAGAAATATTATCCTAAACAGTATTCAAACTCAAAATATGCCCTCATTACATTTATTATCACACTATTTCACAGGATAGTGATGACTACTAATGCAAACATCTAGACCGTCAATCCATTCCTCGACTAGTCCCAGCTATATTCTCATTTCCTGTATAGAACATTGAAAGAAAGGGTGAGCTCAACTAGCCCAGTAAGAAATATTATGACTAAGATAATGCAGAATAAATTATCGTTAGCCTTCAATAGTATAACAACTGATAGAATACAATAGACAACAAGTTTTAGATCAACAACTGCAGCGGAATAAGCAATCCATTAGAAGAGTCAAGTAGAGCATAATATCTACCATCTTCTATGATTTAAAAAGTTTATCATCAATTTTATCGCTGAGACTTAGCTTAAACAATAATCCACATCATTGAATCATCCCTGCACTACGGGCCAAGGATATTCTTTAGTATCACACCCACGAATTATCCATGCACTACGGGCCAAATATAATCGTGTTTTCATCAACGGTCATGATCATGCCATAAAACAATTCATCTTTGCACCCTTGGCCGAAGAGAATGAATGGCCATAATCATACCAAAAACTTTCCATCAATGCACTACGGGCCAATGAGGACTTTTCCCACATCATTTGTAACATTACGGTCATGATTATACCGAATAATCCCTGGTCATAATCATACCAAGTCCATCTATGCACTACAGCTGTGACACCCCCAAATCCGGGTTACCTAACCCCCGAGTTTAGTGTTCACGATCCACAATATAATATCATCTAACTACCCATTCAAATTATAAATAAGAATACATAACTCATTAACATTGTTAATACATAAGTCTCAGGTTCTCTAACCTTAACATTACAGACATACCCTTTAGATATACAAAAAGGGTTTACAATACAATACAACATAATAATAATATTGTTTATCATAACTAATTTATCACTATGCCTTTTACTTTGTTCTTCTTCGCATCACCTTCTGCAACTTCGTCCCTAGCTGAAAAGTTTTATTTAGCAAGGGTGAGCAACAAGTTTGCCCTGCAAGTTAAGACATACGATAAAGGTATAGAAATCAATATCAAGCCTTCTCACATTCTACACAACAATAATTAAATAATGAAAGAGTACAATGATTCCAAGGTTTTCTACGATATGCAAATGAATAATCAAGAATTATATTCTACAAAATAGCAAAGTGAAATGTTTTCCAGATTTATGTTGAGCGATCCGTTGGATCTTGAACTTCTCTTCTCGAGTAACTATCAAAGTTATACTTTGATATACCCAGGTGTATCAGATAACCATAAAGATTAAATCATACCCCTCTGCAAGTATATAAAGTTATCAGGTTTAGTATACCCTATATTATGCATAACACTTAATCGTGCGCAAAAGTCGAATATATGACCAAAAAAATATTTCCCTTTATATAAAAGTCTATTCTTCTCAGTCTCAGAATCAGGATTTGATTTAATAACGAAATACTGTGATTTCAATTTCTAATTACTTCTCGATCTAGCCAAAATAATTGGCATTGATCTGTTAATAACAATTGAATTCTCTTCTCGAACCTATCAAGTTCTAACAAATGTTCGTCTAGCCAGAATGATTAGCTAAGATATTTCTCAACATAATTCGACAATAAATAAAAATTATTTGTACTGTCAATTCTATCTTCTACGGATATGAATATCCAACAACAGTTATTCTACAAATGTATATTTTCCGAATCAGTAATTTAATTTGAATTATTAAACATGAACTAACTGCGAAAATCAACAATAAATCCCCGGACATGGTATAATTAATAATAATTAACCACTATAACAATTGAATGAATATAACTCAAGGTTGAGTTAGGAAACTTGCCTCTTTCGCTGATTACAGCTACAAAATAAACTTATCTGCTTTCGAAAGACCTATAACCAATAATATCGGTCTCACAATTAGCACAATTTTTCATAACACACAACATCAGACATATAGTCAAACTTCTCCTGAACACGCTACCATATAGCGCATCGATGTTTATAACCTATATAAACACTTAACAAGTCTAACTATTTCTTGGCCGTTGGACTTCTGGCCATTCTCTGTTACGGTCACCTTGCCCGACAATTAACACAATTATTGTCAATTAAGTTCAGTTTCTAAGCTTCAATATTAATTTAGATTAGTCAATTATCATTAATAATATTTTTCAGAAGCTTTTAATAATATTTAAACAATTATTATAATTTATAATACTTTTTCAAACACTTAAATCATTTTTAAATGATTTAATTATCAAATAATCTTATTATTATTAATATTTAATAATATAAAACTATTAATAACATACTTGTCAAAATATTAAAGTTATTTTTAATAACTTAAATTATTTTAAATCATCAATTTTCTTCCTAAATGATTTTTAAAATAATTAAAATCATTTTTAACTCATCACCATTAATATCTATATATTAATAAAATTATTATCCAAATATTAAAAGTCATTAATTATAACTTCAAATATTTTAAAATCATTTTTCTCATTTTAAATGATTTTTAAATTAATAAAATCATTTTTAATTCATTTATTTAATATAATAATTAAATAAATCTAATCTCATTAATATTAATTTATTAATGAGAATTCTCCAAAAATATTGAAAATTATATTTTATATTTCAAAATATTTTCCAACACTTTATTCTTATTTAAAATGATTATTAAATCAATAAAATCATTTTTATCTTATTTATTTAATTTAATAATTAAATAAATCTAATATCATTAATATTAATTTATTAATGAAAATTCTTCAAAAATATTAAAAGTTACATTTTATAACTCAAAATATTTTTAAATACATTATTCTAATCTAAAATGATTTTTCATAATATTAAATCATTTTCCTCTAATTTATTTAATACACTAATTAAATAAATTAAATACCTTTTAATATTTAAATAATTATAAATATTAAAGAAAAATATTTCAATTGGTCAAAAATTATTTTTCATAATTTAAAATAATTTTAAAACTATTTTTAATAATTTTATAATTTATTTTCTATTTTTAATCATTTTCCGAAAAGTAGGAAAATTAAATTAAATAAACCGTCGCTATAGGCCTTTAGCGACACATTCTGTAGTCTTAGGTGTTCTTGGCTCAAGAACACTGACAAAGTCAGTGTTCAAGGTCCTTACTTTGACCAGATTTAATTTTCAGTCCATGCATGTTATGGACCAACTAATGTTTATAGATCGTAGTACTATTGTAAGATTACATTTTCCCACAACTAGGTAGTTCATACAACATCACACTAGGAAGATCTGAGTCTTCAAAGTTCATGTCAGAACTTTTTTGGGTTTTCCAGAAACCTAGGCTGTTTAAGTAGGCACTTTCCAGATCAATTAATTTGGTGTTCTCTTCATTGGTTTGTTGATTTCTTGGTTCAAACATATAGTAGACATGACAAGGAACAACACTACAACAATAGATCAATTAAATAACAACCAAATCACAAGTTACAACTCGACCAAACTCACGTAATCGGGTGTTCATAGAGTTTCGAAATTCCTAAATGCCAAATCGAGCTCTTTGATGGCTACTTTGATTTGCTTCACTACATTCGATCTATTGCTTGTTTAAAGAATCTAAAGACATGATTCTAAAGTTCATATAATAGGCTACAAGTCTAATACAACAACAACACCAAAAAGTATAAAACCTGACAGATCTTAAGCCCACAAAAGGTTGTCAAACGTTGATTATGGCTTTCTGGGTTACCCAGAATTGGCCCGGTCATGCCAGGTCAACGGGGTTTGACCGTTAATAACTTCAAATCTAGACATTAAATGGTACTGATTCCTCTTTTGCTAAATCTTTGATCCTTGCTTTTTTAAATCTGATCTAGGTGATCTAGAAGGTTAATAAGTGACTAAAAGACTTAAGAATTTTGGAGGTTTGGGAGAGCAAAAAGTATGTTGAGTGTTTGAATACAAATGCTCAACTTTTAATGACTTTCTATCTTTAAATCTCTTATATATTGCTTGACATGTTGCTAGATCTAATGTGTTGGCTGATTATTGTTGGATTTCTATGTCACAAAGTCAATGTGGTTGCTTACCAACTAAAGTTGCTAGCAAAATTACAAGTTACATAATAAAATACACAAAAAGGGCATTTTGGTCTTTTGTGAAATAATTTTAATGACATACTAGACATTTGCACAAACCCTTAGGGTTTAACCCTAAGGTTTTAAATATTTAGTTTCCAAAATTTCCAATTAGGGTTTTAATTAGAAAAATAAAATTTTTAAATTATAATTAGGGTTTGTAAAATAGAAATTAAAATAACTAAAATTTAATTAGGGTTTTCTAATCATATTTAAGTTTAATAAACACCTTAGGCTTGCCAATTATGATTAAGGTTTCTTAATTTAGGGTTTAGGATTCCCGAATATAAAATTAGGGTTTCCCAGCGTACAATTAGTGTTTTTAACTGTACGATTAGTTTTTTAAATCTGAGATTAGGGTTTATAATCACTTATTAGGGTTTATTAATTACAAACCTTATCTGATCCATTATTGATCAACATTCCTATACAGTACCAACACGTACTTATCAAAATAATTATTTTAATGTTATTTTCTATCAAATCCCTATCTAGGAAATTGGGTTAGGCCGGGTTTCTATAGCTGTTAAGCACAACTCTACTCTAATTTTATTAGTCAATACACAAATTAACCTTCTCGAGACTCGTTTCACAGATACACAGTACAATATTAACATTCAATGTCAATATTAAATAATAAAAAAAATATTCATAAATTTTAGATTATTCAAAATCTCGGGTTATCACATTCACCCTCCTTAAAAGGATTTCGTCCTCGGAATCATCGCTTTCTTATTCTCTACAATCTTATAAAGTTGTATCATCAATTCATTTTTATCAACACAATATTAATTTTTGTTTCAAATTCTAACCCGTGACTTGAATCTATAAAAGAAAACTGTTCACAGAATGTCTGATTCATATTACTCGCGTAATTTAAGTTCTAAATGAAATTATTACCTGCTACCACCTCCTGGGCAGCCACTGTAAAAACCGCAAAATAGGTATAATCCATCCAACCTATTCTGAGTCGCCAAATACATGGTACAAAAAATAACTACAACTTTATTACAACAATTGTCGTGCAAAATACAATAACACATATGCTGTGAGTTTTGATACAAATATATACCAACTATGACTCTCATCCCAACCTTGGATAGCACGTCACAATGGTACCTTACATATAGGTACAGTCAAAAACTGTTTTAGAAATTAAAACCTTTGGAAAGTGCTCAAGGAAACCTTCGTACATGGGAGCCCATGCGTCTAGGTTATGATAGATATCATATGTCCACGTAATTATCCTTGGTCAACCTAATAGACCCCAAAGAAAAAATGAGAAGATTAATATCATATTCTTTCCAATGGTGAGTATTCTCTTGACATATCATTATCTCCACTGCCTCTAATTGAGAGTTATACTTCAACCAAACACCAAGATTATATAGGTAGTGCTCATAGATATACTCAGCAAGTGGATGAGCACAACCATGTCTTATGATGACACGAGGTTGTATGTCATTAGACATCTTGTATGATAGTGGTATAACACCCTTCCAACATTGGATTCGCCTCACCCTATTTGATTCACCAAATATATCTACTAAATGATATATAAAATACAACACACATTTCTATACTATTTAGGGAGAACTCCACAGCTAGAGACCACCGTTGTATTCCCTTGTTACCCCCGCTCGACCCAGCTACACTCTTATTACCTGAAAGGAATTGTGAAACAAAAGGGTGAGCTCAACTAGCCCAGTAAAGAATATCATGACTAAAGATAAATAAATTATCAATAGCCTTCAATAGTAATAAATCAGAGATTTAGAACATATGGTAGATGATAAAAAATTTCAACCATAGTTGCAGCGGAACGAGCAATCCATTAGAAGAGTCAAATAGACCATAAAGTCTATTATCTTCTCCATGTTAAAAATCCACCAACAATGTTTTATCCTTATAACATCAATCACCAGTTCTGGTCCACAATCATATGAATAACTCATAATCATAATTGTGATTCTAAATTCCTCTTCGCATCCAGGACGAAGATAATTTTCATCACATGTCTTTACCTGAAACATAAAAGATCATGGTTATACCAAATCACTATCCCTGTTCATAATCATACTAATAAATTCATCTTTGCACTACGGGCCAAAGATATTCATCAACAGTTCATCTTTGCATTACTGGCCAAAGATATTCAACAACAGACATCTTTGCACTACTTACGCCAAAGATATTCATCAACAATTCATCTTTGCACTACAAAGCCAAAGATATTCCTCAACAGCTCATATTTTGCACTACAGCCAAATATATTCATCAATGATTCATATTTGCACTACAGCCAAATATATTAATATCTCAAAGAAATATATAATCATTTCGTAATTTATATAAACAATAATTATAACCATGTCGATCAATTCACCTTTGCACTTAAGCTAAAGATATTCAATTATAAATTCAATGGTCATGATCATACCAAATAACAATTCAACTTTGCACTCATCGCCAAAGAGAACCCATAGTTACGATCATACCAATAATCTACCCATCTTTACACTCAAGTCGAAGAGAAATTTCTTCACCAGGATTATAAAAATGTTATATATGATAATAAAAATAATATGATCAAAACATGGATTTAATTTCAAGAGTAAGATTCATAAATCAACGATAATTTGGTCGTAAAAAGAAACCAATTTTGTCGTGAATAGTACCCATGAATAAGAACTCATGAATAGTAACTCAAAATCGTAAAACCCCACAAAAAAGGTAGAAATTCCATAATAAAATCCATACCAATATTTCGGTATAATGATATTGAAAGAATAGCATTTCTTAAACTTATAAATAATTTATTTTAATTGTTTACACTTTACAAAACAATGCATTTAATCACCCTAAAATGCCAAACTCATAAGATTTCATCACCAATAACCAAAACCCTCATCAAAAATATGTATATACCTCATATAGGATTCTCAAGCCATAAAATCCTATTTTTCAATTTTCTTACTTCACATAACATATTTAATGCATTTACTCATAACTAGTCCATTTTCATGAAAAATACCAAATCAGTCCCAAAAATATTTATTTTCTCGGGATTTAGCGTAATATAGTCCCATATTGAACATATATTTCTCCTGGAATTTTTAAAATTCATTTACTATTTTTCATATGGCCAAAACAGCTGAATATTTAGACATTTATCATAAATTGTACTTTTACCCAAAAATTCCAAAATTTACAGAGTATACTTCTGTTATATACATGTACTCCCAATAAAAATTTCACCAATTTTGGAGTTAACCACAAGGAGTTATAAGGGTTTACTTTTAAAATAGTCTTTTTCCATAAAATTCATAACTCCTAATCTATACATCCAAATATCGCCATTTTTTGACACAATCTAGAAAACTCATCAAATTATCATTTCAAATTTTTCCAGAATTTTTGAGGGTCGGAAAAATTACGAAAACTGAAAAACATAATAACCCTTAAAATCCCTTACCTCAAAAGAGTAGTATTTCTGACTAGAATATCGGATGTAAAGCCGAAGGAACCTTGCACTGAATAGCAACTCTCAAATTATCTAAATACTTATTAAATTACGCTCGACAATATAGAGAGAAAAAGAGAGAAAGCTTATGTTTCTGGTGTGATTTTCAATTCTAACTTAGCCCTCTATTTATAGGAAAATGTTAAACGCATCAAGTAGAAGACTTGACCGCTAACCGATGATTTTACCTCGCTACTATTGCCACCCACCACCACATTTGAAATAAAATTCAACACATTTCTTCACCAACCACAAGTGGGGCCCACTCAATTCTAGAATTTTCCACCAAAATCATTTATAAACCTAATTTCTCGAATCAATCACCTCTTAAAATTCATAACAAATTATACGCTCATTTTTAACGGCTCAAAATTTGTGGACATATACTCAAATTATATATGTATAACATATCCAAAAATCATAACGATCCAATGGTCGATTAAAAATTATAACTCATGTAATATATCTCAAAGAACAATGATTTAATTTTTAAACCTCCAATCTCCATTCCCACAAAAACACTTCAACATTAATTCTTTCAATTATATCCACATAAAATAAATATTTCCTTATCATATAAATCAATAATTAATTATTCACAAATAATATTACAGAATCACAATTATGATAACCAGCCGCTCCTAAGAAAGAGGGGCTTTCCGATAAGGATTTCTCCTTATCGGGCGCAAAGCAATTAGGTGACCAAACCTCTCCTCGATGTAACTTTCTAGACATTGCCAATAATGCTATCTCATAATATTATTCAAATAATATGAATTATTGATCCGATAATGGGAAATACTCATGAAAGGACAATTATTAAAACAACAATAATATAAAATATCAACGAAATAATTATTGAACCAATAAAATAAAATATTGAATAAAGAATTATTGTAACAATTATTTAGTAGTGCCTTTTTACGTAAGAATCAATAATTCAAAAATATTGTGCAAAACCGCAAAGCTATCGCGTGCAACCACGCGTACATTTTATTTTAACCACCGGGTATTCCAATAGTGTTAATTCGTGTAACAACTACGTCGTTATTTCTAAAAACTCAAATTTGTCATTTTCTTCATCCGACAGTTATTCTGTTATGGGGCCCACAAATGGCTACGCCGTCGTACGAATATTTCCCGATAGAAAGAATATTCCACGACCAAACGAATATTCCACGATAACAATGAATATTTATAACCACTTGCTTATTTTGAAAAATTTGCACATTTCACCCATAACCAAAGTATTATATCAAATTAACACCTTATTATTCACAAAAATAAATAGAGGAAATTCGATTTTATTCATTAAAAAGTTAGGGTCTTACAACCTCCCCTCCTTATGAAATTTCTTCTCCGAAATTTACGTACCTGGTATTTCGAAGAGTTGAGAATACATTGCTATCATTTCAGATTCTATCTCCCCGGTCATCATGATTTCTCCATTGCTCATCTCCCGTGATAACTTCATTTGGGTTCCTCACTTGTTAGGAAGTCATGACAACTGCTCTCCCTTGAACTACCCGACTTTGACTTGTCTGGGGCAGTATTTGGTGTCATCACTACCGTTGGAATATACTTCTCTATAGAGCATATTCCACCCTCAACTGCTTCGTTGTACTCCTGATTCATGATCTGAATCATCAATCTTCAATCCATATCGAATTGAGGT
The DNA here is from genome assembly GCA_020205605.1 of Panax ginseng. Taxonomy (NCBI): domain Eukaryota; kingdom Viridiplantae; phylum Streptophyta; class Magnoliopsida; order Apiales; family Araliaceae; genus Panax; species Panax ginseng. Next base: position 46,956,119 of record CM035141.1, read on the forward strand.
TGACCGCTCTGTACAGGGTAATTCAAAACTCGATGTTGGGTTCTCCCAATTGCTGTCCAAAAAGAGAAATACATATCATCTATTTTAGCCTTCTTAGATCGGACATCTCTTTCCACAATATCAATGCGTCGTGCGGCTTTTACCCATGCATCACTCACTCTCACTCGTTCAGTTGTTTCTTCTTTCAGCTTAGATTCCAGCTTTATCATCTTATACTCTACCAAAGAATGCTTCTTTTCAAGCATCACATATCGGGTAACATAAGCTTGAATTGTTGCATCCTTTTGCTCCACGACCGCCTGCCGTTCTTCAACCTGCTCTTCTAACTCATGAATACAATTTTGCAATTATACATTTCGATCATAAATTCTTCTAATAAATTCTCCTCAGGTTCTTCTTCTTCCTCACTTTCAGCTGCTACCTCTGCGACTAGCTCGGGTCCAACTATTAATTCTTCCGTCACCATAAGAATATCTCTAATTCCTTCTTCGCCTGACATCACATTATCATGGTTGCTGATTATAGGTATCCCCACACTCTCATTCACTCCATTATTAACATTCTCAGCTGCCATTCTCAAATACTTCCATAAAACAAGGGTTAATTAAACAAATTAACGTATCACATAATATCCGTATATTATGACCAACCAACAAATAAGCTTAGGTAGGAGACACTAGCGAAGGATTTACTCATCTCTCCCCTCCTAGTTCTATTCCCCGATCTCCGGCAGAGACTATATCCCTAAGCTTTGATACCAACTGTGACAACCCCAAAATAGGTATAATCCATCCAACCTATTCTGAGTCGCCAAATACATGGTACAAAAAATAACTACAACTTTATTACAACAATTGTCGTGCAAAATACAACAACACATATGCTGTGAGTTTTGATACAAATATATACCAACTGTCACTCTCATCCCAACATTGGATAGCACGTCACAATGGTACCTTACATAAAGGTACAGTTAAAAACCGTTTTAGAAATTAAAACCTTTGGAAAGTGCTCAAGGAAACCTTCATACATCGGAGCCCATGCGTTTAGGTTATGATAGATATCATATGTCCACAGAATTATCCTTGGTTGACCCAATAGACCCCAAAGAAATACGAGAAGATTACTATCATATTTTTTCCAATGGTGAGTCTTCTCTTGACATATCATTATCTCCATTGTCTATAATTGAGAGTTATACTTCAACCAAACACCAAGATTATATAGGTAGTGCTCATAGATATACTCAGTAAGTGGATAAGCACAACCATGTCTTATGATGACACGAGGTTGTATGTAATTAGACATCTTGTATGATAGTGGCAAAACAGCCTTCCAACGTTGGGTTCGCCTCACCCTATTTGATTCACCAAATATAACTACTAAATGATGTATAAAATACAACACACTTTTCTATACTATTAAAGGAGAACTCCACAGCTAGAGACCACCGTTCTATTCCCTTGTTACCCCCGCTCGACCCAGCTACACTCTTATTACCTGAAAGGAAATGTGAAGCAAAAGGGTGAGCTCAACTAGCCCAGTAAAGAATATAATGACTAAAGATAAACAAATTATCAATAGCCTTCAACAAGAATAAATCGTAGATTTAGAATATATGGTAGATGATAAAAAATTTCAACCATAGTCGCAATGAACGAGCAATCCATTAGAAGAGTCAAATAGACCATAAAGTCTATTATCTTCCATGTTAAAAATCCACCAACAATGTTTTATCCTTATAACATCAATCAACAGCTCGTCCACAATCATATGAATAACTCATAATCATAATTGTGATTCTAAATTCCTCTTCGCATCCGTGACGAAGATAATTTTTTTCATCACATGTCTTTACCTCAAACATCAAAGATCATGGTTATACCAAATCACAGCTTCTGTTCATAATCATACTAATAAATTCATCTTTGCACTACGGGCCAAAGATATTCATCAACAGCCATCATCTTTGCATTATCGCCAAAGATATTCAACAACAGTGTCATCTTTGCACTACGGGCCAAAGATATTCATCAACAATTCATCTTTGCACTACAGCCAAAGATATTCCTCAATAGTTCATATTTGCACTACATGCCAAAATATATTCATCAACAGCTTCATATTTGCACTACAAAGCCAAATATATTAATATCTCAAAGAAATATATAATCATTTCGTAATTTATATAAACAATAATTATAATCATGTTGATCAATTCACCTTTGCACTTAAGCTAAAGATATTCAATTATAAATTCAATGGTCATGATCATACTAAATAACAATTCAACTTTGCACCATCGGCCAAAGAGAACCCATAGTTACGATCATACCAATAATCTACCCATCTTTACACTCAAGTCAAAGAGAAATTTCTTCACCAGATTATAAAAAATGTTATATATGATAATAAAACAATATGATCAAAACATGGATTTAATTTCAAGAGTAAGATTCATAAATCAACGATAATTTGGTCGTAAAAAAGAAACCAATTTTGTCGTGAATAGTACCTCGTGAATAGAATCTAATAGTAACTCATGAATAAGAATTCCCAATAATAAAATGAAAAAGTAGAAATTCCACAATAAAATCCATACCAATATTTCAAAGATAATGATATTGAAAGAATAACATTTCTTAAACTTATAAATAATTTATTTTAATTGTTTACACTTTACTAAACAATGCATTTAATCATCCCTAAAATGCCAAACTCATAAGATTTCATCACCAATAACCAAAACCCTCATCAAAAATCTAGATATACCTCATATAGGATTCTCAAGCCATAAAATCCTATTTTCCAATTTTCTTACTTCACATAACATATTTAATTCATTTACTCATAACTAGTCCATTTTCATGAAAAATACCAAATCAAATCCCAAAAATATTTCTTTTTCGGGATTTAGCGTAATATAGTCCCATATTGAACATATATTTTTCTCCGAATTTTTTAAAATTCATTTACTATTTTTCATACGGCCAAAACAAATTTAATATTTTTACATTTATCATAAACTGTACTTTTACCCAAAAATTCCAAAATTTACAGAGTATACTTTTGTTATATACATGTACTCCCAATAAAAATTTCACCAATTTTGGAGTTAACCACAAGGAGTTATAAGGGTTTACTTTTAAAATAGTCTTTTTCCATAAAATTCATAACTCCTAATCTATACATCCAAAAATCGCCATTTTTGGACACAATCTAAAAAACTCATCAAATTATCATTTTAAATTTTTTCAGAATTTTTGAGGGTCGGAAAAATTACGAAACTGAAAAAACATAATAACCCTTAAAATCCCTTTACCTCAAAAAGAAAAGAAGATTTACGATCGAATATCGGATGTAAAGTCAAGGAAACTTGCACCGAATAATAACTCTCAAATTATCTAAATACTTACAAATTACGCTCGATAATATAGATAATAAAGAGAGAAAGAAGCTTATGTTTCGGTGTGATTTTCAATTCTAACTTAACCCTCTATTTATAGGAAAATGTTAAGACGCCAAGTAGATTTAACTCATACCGATGGTTTTACCTGCTACTATTGCCACCCACCATATTTGAAATAAAATTCAACACATTTCTTCACCAACCACAAGTGGGGCCCACTCAATTCTAGAATTTTCCACCAAAATCATTTATAAATCTAATTTCTGAATCAGTCACCTCTTAAAATTCATAACAAATTGTACATTCATTTTTAACGGTTCAAAATTTGTGGACATATACTAAACTTATATATGTATAACATATCCCAAAATCACAACGATCCAATAATTGATTAAAAAAATTATAACTCACACAATATATCTCAAGAATAGTGATTTAGTTTTTAATACATCCAATTCCCACAAAAAACACCTCAACATTAATTCCTTCAATTATATCCACATAAAATAAATATTTTTTATATCATATAAATCAATAATTAATTATTCACAAAATAATATTCATAAATAATCACGTAATCACATTATGACAACCAGTAGCTCCTCAGAAAGAGGGGCTTTCCGATAAGGATTTCTCCTTCATCGGCAAGCAATTAGGTGACCAAACTTCTCCTTGATGAACTTTCTAGATATTGCCAATAATGCTATCTCATAATATTATTCAAATAATATGAATTATTGATCCGATAATGGGAAATATCAGTGCGTTGATAATTATTGAAACAACAATAATATAAAATATCAACGCAGCACATTATTGAACCAATAAAATAAAATATTGAACAAGAATTACTCATAATAATTATTGAGTAGTGTCTTCTTACGTAAGAATCAATAATTCAAAAATAATGTGCAAAATCGTGTGCTATCGTTAAGACAACCACGCATATTATTTATTTTAACCACGGTATTATTCCAACAAAGGTTAATTCAGAACGACTACTACTGTTATTTATAAAAACTTCAAATTTGTCATTTTCTTCATCCGACAGCTTATTCTATATGGGGCCCACAAATGGTGACTACGACCGTCGTATATTTAATATTCCCCGACATAAAGAATATTCCACGACCAAACGAATATTCCCTGACAACAATGAATATTTTATAACCACTTACTTATTTTGAAAATTTTGCACATTTCACCCATAACCAAAGCATTATATCTAATTAACACCTTATTATTCACAATAATAAATAGAGGAAATTCGATTTTATTCATTAAAAAGTTGGGGTGTCTTCTTATTTGTCTGAGTCCTCGATTTGCCAAGGTTCCGCCACTGGGTCCCTTGTTGACACTTTCCTTCTCAGCATTCCTCTTCGTACAATTCCGAACCATATGATCAGTTGATCCACAGGCAAAGCAACCTTGTATCTTCTTCGGATTGGGATAATTGGGCGACATGTGCCCTTGTTGTTCGCAGTTGTAACAAACTCCCTTCTTCTTTAGGCAAACTCCCTTCTTCTTTAAGCAAACTCCATAATGATTCTTCCCGCAGGTCCCGCATGGTTCCCTCCCTTTCCTATTCTCTTCAGTTTTGCTACCCGATTAGGTATTCTCACTCCACTTCCTCTTATTTGGGTTACTACCACCATTGCTTCCACCATCACTTGTCTTCTTCTTCTTTTCCTGATGAAATCGAGATGCAGCCTCGCTCCCTCCTTCTACAATTAACGCTTTCTCCATCAATGCCACAAACGTATTGATCTGCAATACCCCTACCTTGTTGAATATCCCCGGCTTCAGCCCATTCTCAAATCTTCTCGCTTTTCTTGCTTCTGTGTCCACCTGATGAGGTGAAAATCTCGCTAACTCATTGAATTTGGCAGTGTATTCTGTTACCGACATGTTCTCCTGCTTCAATTCTAGAAATTTAACTTCCATCCTGGATTGCATACTTGGCGAGAAGTAGTTCTCAAAGAACAACTCCTTGAATCTTGTCCACAACACCACCGCTGTACCAGCTCTAGCCTGATTAGTCTCCCACCTGTAATTAGCTTTTCCCTTCATCAGATAGGTTGGAAAAGCCGTCTTTTGCTCTTCCGTCACTTGCGTAATGACGAATGCTTTCTCCATCTCCTCCACCCCAGTTTGGGCTTCAATCGGATATGTGGTTCCCTTGAATTCCGGCGGTCCTACCGATTTAAAGTCCTTGAAGTTAGCCAATCTATCAGCTGGCTGATTTCTCGCTCTTCCTCTTGCTGGAGCCCTATTTTCCATAGGTTCGGCTATCATATCTATGAAATTCTGCATTGGGTCCGCTTGACCTCCTTCGTTATTCACTGACTGTTCTTCTCGTTGGTTTCGATTCTGTCGTCTAGGCGGAATGATCTGATTTAAATAAAAATCTTATATTAATTCTCTTTCTTTACACAAATTCTTAACATAATAAGATTTCAACACATATTTCTCACATATTCTCATATTTATTCAAATAGCACATAGTATATTTAGTACTTCACATATTACTATCCCTTTTTAAATTATATTAGGATTAACAACACAACTTTACACAAAAAGTTGCAATTCTCCATTCACACATAGTTATTACCAGTTCATCAAACTTACCACACTTATGAGTTCAGTAACTTGCCACAATTATATGAGTGTATGAACTTATCCTAGTCAGACCTTTGGTGTCCATTCGCTGAGGGGTTCAGAACATTTCATATAATCATGAGTCATTAACTTACCATAAGTATGAGTTTTAAGAACACACAAATTAATCTTAATCTTATATTCATATAGAAAATAAAGATTTCATTAATAAAACATATATATTTACATATGCTTAAACATCATTCTCGATATTACAACATTTAATATCAGAAACTTCTACCAAAAGATACTATCACATATATATATATATAAATTGTCTACCGACCACTCCCTTCACCCATCTTCTTCTTATTGGGACACTTGTTGAATTCATGACCCGTTCTCCCAAATGAGAAACACTTCCTCATATTCGGCTTAAGACAATGCAAAGAAATATGTCCTTCCTGCTTACAGTTGAAACATACATTCTTCCACATCATGCATTCTCCAGCGTGAGTCTTTCCACACTTGATACAAGCTTGCTTCTTCTTTGGGTTTGACTTTTCAGAATTAGGGCTGTCGTTGTCCCTCTTTCTCTTTTTCTTATCTTTATGCTGTTTGATTGTTCCTTTAGACGATCCACTACCTTCAGTCTTCATCCTTTCCACCTGCGCCTTGAGCTCGTTCCGTTCTTCAGTCATTTCACGTAATGCCCGCTCTGTCTTCCACAACTCTTCTAGAAGAAACACTTTATTTCGGAGTTCCTGGACTTCTGCAGATAACTGATCTTTTTCTCCAACTTTGATCTTATTCTTTAACTCCACCTTAGCTTCTTTAGACTCCGCCTCCTCATCACTACTCAGATATATCTCGGGATAATCATCATGATCACTCTAGAGATTAACCATGGGTTCATCTTTTTCGACTTCTTCAACTGATTCGCTCTGTGCTGGCACCTCGACTACTGGCACTGGTGCGACAGCCGTTGGCATCTCCGCACTTATTTGATCTTCTCCAGACATCCTACAATCAGTTTAAACACCTTGATTAGTACTTCACAAGTACAACATTCTCATAATATTTGTCCACTTTTCTCACTATCGATACGGTTCGACAATCCCTCACTTAGTACTCTAAATGAGTATTCTATATCTCGATTATGGTTATATTCCTAGGGTTTTCCCACCCCACTTAAGGTTTATAACCTACAACTCTAATACCAACCTATGACACCCCAAAATCTAGGTTACCTGACCCCCGAGTTTGGTGCTCACGATCCACAATATAATATCATCTAACTACCCATTCAAATTATAAATAAGAATACATAACTCATTAATATATGTTGTTAATACATAAGTCCTAAGTTCTCTAACCTTAACATTATAGACATATCCTTTAGATATACAAAAAGGGTTTACAATACAATACAACATAATAATAATATTGTTTATCATAACTAATTTATCACTATGCCTTTTCCTTTGTTCTTCTTCGCAGCACCTTCTGCTCGTCCCTAGCTGAAAAGTTTTATTTAGCAAGGGTGAGCAACAAGTTTTCCCCACAAGTTAAGACATGCGATAAAGGTATAGAAATCAATATCAAACCTTCTCACATTCTACGCAACAATAATTAAATAATGAAAGAGTACAACGCTTCCAAGGTTTTCTATGATATTCAAATGAATAATCAAGAATTATATTCTACGAAATAGCAATGTGAAATGTTTTCCAGATTTATGCTGAGCGATCCGTTGGATCCTTGAACTTCTCTTCTCGAGTAACTATCAAAGTTATACTTTGATATACCCAGGTGTATCAGATAACCATAAAGATTAAATCATATCCCTCTACAAGTATATAAAGTGATCAGGTTTAGTATACCCTATATTATGCATAATACTTAATCGCGCACAAAAGCCGAATATACGACCAAAATAATATTTTCCTTTATATAAAAGGTTGTTCTTCTCAGTCTCAGAATTAGGATTTGATTTAACAACAAAATACTGTGATTTCAATTTCTAATTACTTCTCGATCTAGCCGAAATAATTGGCATTGATCTGTTAATAACAATTGAATTCTCTTCTTAAACCTATCAAGTTCTAACAAATGTTCGTCTAGCCATAATGATTAGCTAAGACATTTCTCAACTTAATTCGATAATAAACAGAAATTATCTATACTGTCAATTATATCTTCTACGGATATGAATATCCAACAACAGTAATTCTACAAATGTATATTTTCTGAATCAGTAATTCAATTTGAATTATTAAACATGAACTAATTGCGAATAATCAACAATAAATCCCTAGACATGGTATAATTAACAATAATTAACTACTATAATAATTGAATGAATATAACTCAAGGTTGAGTTAGGAAACTTGCCTCTTCCGCTGATTACAGCTACACAATAAACTTATCTGCTTTCGAAAGACCTATAACCAATAATATCGGTCTCACAATTAGGATGATATTTCATAACACACAACATTGTATTTCACAGTCAAACTTCTCCTAGACACATTACCACATAGCCACATCAGTGTTTATAACCTATATAAACACTTAACAAGTCTAACTATTTCAGTCTGGTTGGACTTCGGTCTATTCTCGGTGTTCTGGTCACCTTACCCGACAATTAACACATTTATTGTCAATTAAGTTCGGGTTCTAAGCTTCAATAGTAATTTAGATAAGTCAATTATCATTTAATATTTTTTAGAAGCTTTTAATAATATTTAAACAATTATTATAATTTATAATACTTTTTCAAACACTTAAATCATTTTTAAATGATTTAATTATCAAATAATCTTATTATTATTAATATTTAATAATATAAACTATTAATAACATACTTGTTAAAATATTAAAGTTATTTTTAATAACTTAAAATATTTTTATTCATCAATATTCTACTTAAATGATTTTTAAAATAATTAAAATAATTTTTAACTCATCACCATTAATATCTATATATTAATAAAATTATTATCCAAATATTAAAAGTCCTTAATTATAACTTCAAATATTTTTAAATCATTTTTCTCATTTTTAAATCAATAAAATCATTTTTAATTCATTTATTTAATATAATAATTAAATAAATCTAATATCATTAATATTAATTTATTAATGAGAATTCTCCAAAAATATTGAAAATTATATTTTATAATTCAAAATATTTTTAACACTTTATTCTTATTTAACATGATTTTTAAATCAATAAAATCATTTTTATCTTATTTATTTAATTTAATAATTAAATAAATCTAATATCATTAATATTAATTTATTAATGAAAATTCTTCAAAAATATTACAATTTACATTTTATAACTCAAAATATTTTTAAATACATTATACTTATCTAAAATGATTTTTCATAATATTAAATCATTTTTTCTAATTTATTTAATACACTAATTAAATAAATTAAATACCTTTAATATTTAAATAATTATAAATATTAAAGAAAAATATTTCAATTGGTTAAAATTATTTTTCATAATTTAAAATAGTTTTTAAAACCATTTTTAATAATTTTTATAATTTATTTTCTATTTTTAATCATTTTCTAAAAATTAGGAAAATAAAATTAAATAAACTGTCGCTATAGGCCTTTAGCGACACATTCTGTAGTCTTAGGTGTTCTTGGCTCAAGAACACTGACAAAGTCAGTGTTCAAGGTCCTTACTTTGACCAGATTTAATTTTCAGTCCAGGCATGTTATGGACCAACTAATGCTTATAGATCGTACTACTATTGTAAGATTACATTTTCCCACAACTAGGTAGTTCATACAACATTACACTAGGAAGATCTGAGTCTTCAAAGTTCATGTCAGAACGTTTCTGGGTTTTCCAGAAACCCAGGCTGTTCAAGTAGGCACTTTTCAGATCAATTAATTTGGTGTTCTATTCATTGGTTTGTTGATTTCTTGGTTCAAACATATAGTAGACAGGACAAGGAACAACACTACAATAATAGATCAATTAAATAACAACCAAATCACAAGTTACAGCTCAGTCAAACTCTGTCAAAACGGGTGTTCATAGAGTTTCTGGAAATTCCCAGAAATGCCAAATCAGGCTCGGATGGCTACTTTGACTATTCACTCCATTCGATCTATTGCTTGTTTAAAGAATCTAAAGACATGATTCTAATGTTCATATAACAGGCTACAAGTCTAATACAACAACACCAAAAAGTATTAAACCTGACAGATCTTAAGCCCACAAAAGGTTGTCAAACGTTGATTATGGCTTTCTGGGTTACCCAGAATTGGCCCAGTCATGCCCGGTCAACGGTTTTGATCGTTAATAAGTTCAAATCCAAACATTAAATGGTACTGATTCCACTTGCAGCATAAAGAAAAAATTACAAGCTACACATATCAAATTTAAAACGTCAAAAACGAAAATAAACAAGAATTTGTGGCTCCTGACATTAGCTTGTCAGACCACAAATTTTGTTCTTGGACAAATTTTGAAAAACACCATTTTAAAGCCATTTGATGATATGGATCCATCATGGATCAACTAAAAACATTATATAAGACTTATAAAAACACACAAAAAAGAAATCTTTGATCTAGGGTTTATCCTCTTTTGCTAAATCTTTGGTCCTTGCTTTTCAAATCTGATCTAGGTGATCTAGAAGGTTAATAAGTGACTGAAAGACTTAACAATTTTGGAGGTTTGTGAGAGAAAAAAGTATGTTGAGTGTTTGAATACAAATGCTCAACTTTTAATGACTTTCTCTCTCTAAATCTCTTATATATTGCTTGACATGTTGCTAGATCTAATGTGTTGGCTGATTTTTGTTGGATTTCTATGTCACAAAGTCAATGTGGTTGCTTACCAACTAAAGTTACTAGCGAAATTACAAGTTACATAATAAAATACACAAAAAGGGCATTTTGGTTTTTTGTAAAATAAATTTAATGGCATACTAGACATTAGCACAAACCCTAAGGGTTTAACCCTAAGGTTTTAAAATATTTAGCTTCCAAAATTTCCAATTAGGGTTTTAATTAGAAAAATAAAATTGATAAATTACAATTAGGGTTTGTAAAATAGAAATTAAAATAACTAAAATATAATAAAGGTTTTCTAATCATATTTAAGTTTAATAAACACATTAGGCTTGCCAATTAGGATTAAGGTTTCCTAATTTAGGGTATAGGATTCCCGAATATGAAATTAGGGTTTCCCAACGTACAATTAGGGTTTTTAACTGTACAATTGGTTTTCTAAATCTGAGATTAGGGTTTTTAATCCCTTATTAGGGTTTATTAATTACTAACCTTATCCGATCCATTATTGATCAACATTCCTATACAGTACCAATACGTATTTATAAAAATAATTATTATAATGTTAATTTCTATCAAATCCCTATCCAGGAATTAGGGTTAGGGTTTCTAAAGCTGTTAAGCACAACTTTACTATAATTTTATTAGTCAAGACACTAATTGACCTTCTCGAGACTCGTATCACATATACACAGTACAATATTAACAGTCAATATTAAATTAAAAAAAATTATTCATAAAATTTGGATTATTCGAAATCTCGGGTTATCACAATGGCCAAAGATGACTTTCAACATAATATAAGCATGAGGATGATGACAATTTTATAAAACAAGTTCAAGGATACATTTTAAAGATTTATAATTTAATTTATCCAGAAATCAATAACGTCCAAATTGTCAACATGATACTACTTTATGGAGTAAAATTCAAGAATAATATTGTACCAAAAATAATTTGGATCAAAAATGAATCAATTTTTATCATGAATAGTACCCCGGGTGAATAGTACTCGAATGAATAGTATCCCATGAATAGTACTTCGGGAATAGTAACCCCGACATAAAAATGTTAAAACTTATCAAGAATGCTCAGAATAATATTTCCATGAAAAGATACAGGATGAAGCGCAAATATCAAGAATATTCTACTAATTTCATGGAGTATAGAAGCCAAAATTTCAACAAAATGAGTATAGAATTTGAAATCTGAAACGAAATAATATTACTTACATACTACAGAGTATGGAAAAAAATATTATTTTATACGAATACTGAACAAAAATAATATCCCTTACGAATATTAAACGAAAATAATATTCCTTTTGAATATTGAACGAATATAATATTCCTTACGAATATTAAATGAAAATAATATTTCTTGCGAATATTGAACGAAATAATATTCATACGAATACGAAAAATAATATTTTCAGAATATGAAATAAATAATATGTGACGCCCCCAAAATAGGTATACACCACCCATCTTGAGTCGCCAAATACATGGTACAAAATTCAAATACAACTTAATTATACAACAGTCGTGTAAAATACGACTAAACATATGCTGTGAGTTTTAATACAAATATTGTCATCTAGAAAATATACAAACTCAATGGGGTCCTCATTACATTTATTATCACACTATTTCATAGAATAGTGAGGACTACTAATGCTATCATCTGGACTCATCACCCGTTCCCCGACTAGTCCTCGCTACGCTCTCATTTCTGAAGAGAACAATGAAAGCAAAAGGGTGAGCTCAACTAGCCCAAGAAGAAATATTATGACAAAGATAATGCGAATAAATTATCATTAGCCTTCAACAATGTTAAACTGATAAAATATAAAAAACATCAAGTTTAATCAAGTAGCGGTGAACAAGCAATCCATTAGAAGAGTCAAGTAGAGAATAAAATCTACTATCTTCTATGATTTAAAAGGTTTTTCATGACTTTTATCATTTGAGACTCGACAATAAATAATCCACATCATCCACACTTTTCTACTACGAGGATATTCATTAGTATCACAACCACAAATTATCCATGCACTACGACCCAATGATAGTCGTGTATTCATCAATGGTCATGATCATGCCAACAACTGTCCATCAATGCACTACGGGCCAATGAGGACTTTTACCACATCATTTGTAACATTACGGTCATGATTATACGAATAATCCCTGGTCATAATCATACAAAGTCCATCTATGCACTACAGTCCACAGATGACTTTCAACATAATATAAACATGAGGATGATGACAATGATATAAGAATTCAATAAAACAAATTCAAGAATTAATTTATTTAGGAACTGATCATGTCCAAATTGTCAACATGATACTTCTTTATAGAGTAAAATTCAAGAATGCTTAGAAAAATATTTCCATGAAAAGATACTGGATGAAGCGCAAATATCAAGGATATTCCAATAATTTCATGGATTATAGAAGTCAAAACTTTAACCAACTGAGTATAATAAAGAATGGAATAACAAAAGAAATCACCAGGCATGCGATAGACCGCACAGACAGGTTATTCCAACAGAATAATAAATAATGGAACTAGGTCATGCGTAAACGCACAGACAGGATGTTCCAACATAATAATAATCAACGGAACCAGGTCATGCGTAAAGCACAAACAGGATGTTCCAACAGAATAATAATTAACGGAACCAGGTCATGCGTAAAGCACAGACAGGATGTCCCAACAGAATAATAAAAAAATGGAATAACAAAAGAATTTCACCAATTATAGGGTAGCCCGCGTATACAGGTTATTCCAACAGAATAATAAAGTATGGAATAACAAAAGTTCTCTTCATGAATAATAAAGAAAGAATACCCCTTACGAGTACAACAAATAATATCCCTTACTGTAAAAGAATAGTATTCCGACTGGTAGGGCGAGGATATTCTTGAAGAAAATTTATACTACGCTCAAAGCTTCTTAAAACTCTAAAGAAATACGCTCAAGATTATAGAAGAAGAACTCTCTCTATAGTTTCTCTCTCTAGAGTTTCAGTGAATTCGTAAGAAATAATGAAGAAATGAGCTTCTATTTATAGAAGAATGGACTGCATAGTTACTAATTCATGAGCGGTCCAGATTGATTTACTTTTAATCGGACGATCCATATTTAAAGCAAAATCTTTTAAATAAAATATAATATATTCTATTTATTGTCTAATAAAACGAATAACTTTATAAAAGTATTCTGTTTTATATAAAAAGATTTTTTGTTTTATTACATTAATAATACTAATAAAACAAAACTTATCATAATTATTATAACTCACAATATTAATCGACCAGGTCGTTCTCAGGAAAGAGGGGGCTTTCCAATAAGGATTTCTCCCCATTGGCGTGCAATTAGGTGACCAAACTTCTCCTTGACAGAACTTCTAGACATCGTTAATATTGCAAATAATAATATTAATAACTTTGTCATCTCAATTATTGATTATAAAATATTGACAATAATTGAATTAAATAACGTGAGATACTATGCAGCAATTACAGTAACAATAATTGAACAAAACTGAGTGACTTCTCACGTTAGCATCAATAATCAATACCGTATTAACTCTTTGTGCAACTACGCCAGATGATCGCATTTTTAACACCGGGTGTTTCAACAGTTAACGGTAAAACTTCCGTCGTTATTTTCATAAATTATTTTGTCGTTTTCTCAATCTGACAATAATTCCGTTGTGGGGTCCACCAATGATTGTGCCATTGTACGAATATTCCCTGTTAAAACGAATATTCTCCGACCAATCGAATATTATATAACAACTTGCGTACTTTGTAAAATTTATAAATATTACCCACAACTATAACATTATATCAAATTCATTCCATAATATTCAAAAATAATATTTATAGAAAATTCATCTTTATTTATAAAAGTTGGGGTCTTACATAATACCCCTTACAAGTATCGAAAGAAAAATAATTCTCTTCATGAATACGAAATAAATAATACCCCTTACCTTGAAAAGAAGAGTATTCCAACTGGTATAGCGGGGATATTCTTGAAGAAAATTTTCACTATTTTCTACGTTCAAAGCTTTCTAAAACTTGAAAAAAATGCGCTCAATATTATAGAAGAAGAATTCTCTGATTCTGGTGTGATTTTCAATTCTAAATAAGCATCCTATTTATAGGATAATGGAAATGATACTATTTGAATGCACAGTAGGGAAAGAGTCACGGGCGTAATCGGCTGAATTTTCATTTGAAAATTTTGATTTTACTATGCAGCACTATGCAATAAAATATTCTAATAAAACAGAAACCTTTAAATAAAATATAATATATTCTATTTATAATCTAATAAAACAAATAACTTTATAAAAAGTATTCTCGTTTATATAAAAAGTTTTCTGTTTTATTACTAATATAATAATAATAGAAACAACATATGTATATATATATATATATATATATATATATATCTACGGTCCGGATCAAGTGCATACCCCTTATCTGACTCACCCATACTCACCCCCCTTTAGGCGACAATTTCAATAAATCGTAAGCGTTATACTTTTAGCGACGGAAAACATATAGCGTCGCTAAAAGTATGATTTATTGTATTGTATTTAATCAAACCGTCGCTTAAAGAGGGGTGAGCACTAGTAATAAAGATAAGGGTATCACTTGATCCTCTATATATATATATAATCCCACATTTCTTCCCACCCCGCCCCCCACCCAATTCTTAATTTCTTTCGTGGGCCCCACATGTGGGCCCCCACCTTTATTATATCTTAGAACAACTTTCTACCGATTATTTTGAAAAATGGATAAATGGGGGTCCATAAAATAAGCAATATTTACAACAAATACTTCATAAAAATCCCCTCAATATTTTTAACAACATATATGATTATTATTATAATTCATAATATTTAATAACCAGGTCGTTCCCAGGAAAGATGGGGCTTTCCAATAAGGATTTCTCCCTATTGGCGCACAATTAGGTGACCAAACATCTCCTTGACAGAACTTCTAGACATTGTCAATATTGCAAATAATAACATTAATAACTTTGTCATCTCAATTATTGATTTAATAATATATAAAATATTGACAATAATTGAATCAAATAACGTGAGATACTATGCAACAATTATTGTAGCAATAATTGAACAAAACTGAGTGACTTCTCACGTAAGAATCAATAATCAATACCGTGTGCTACTATGCAACCACCACAGACATCAGACTTTTTTTACTACCGGGTAGTTCAACAGTTTAACGGTAAAACTTCCGTCTTTATTTTCATAAAAATATATTTCTGTCGTTTTCTAATTCCGATAATAATTTTATTGTGGGGTCCCCCAATAATTTTGTCGTCGTACGGATATTCCCCAATAAAAGAATATTCTCCGACCAATCGAATATAATATAACAACTTGCATACTTTGCAAAATTTATAAATATTACCCACAACTATAATGTTATATCAAATTGACACCATAATATTCAAAAAAATATTTTGAGAAAATTAAATCTTTATTCGTAAAATTTGTGGTCTTACACCTTCATCTCCATTGGCGCCATACGATACGGTGCCCTGGAAACTAGTGCCGCTCCTTGCACAATGTCTATTACGAACTCGGTCTCCCTATCCGGCG
Organism: Panax ginseng; assembly: GCA_020205605.1. Classification (NCBI taxonomy): domain Eukaryota; kingdom Viridiplantae; phylum Streptophyta; class Magnoliopsida; order Apiales; family Araliaceae; genus Panax; species Panax ginseng. The sequence goes on from CM035141.1 coordinate 46,972,605, forward strand.
GAAGACCCGGTAATTCATTTGGAAATACATTCATGAATTCACTCACTATAGGTATTTATTCCATGGTCGCTCCCACTCTCTGGGGGTCAACTACATGGAACAGATAACCTACACACCCTTTTCTCAACAATTTCCTAGTTTGTATCATCGTAAGACAACACGAACGTAACGACGATCTATTACCAAAAAATACTACCCGAGGTTGTCTCAATGTTCTAATATTTACGCATTTCTTTTGACAATCTATAATTGCCCCATGGTTAACCAACCAATCCATTCCGAGAATTACGTCGAATTTTTCTAACTTTATCGGTATCAAATCTACTGATAATTTACAACCCCGTATGTCTACACAACAACTCCTATGAATATCTTCAACATGAATTATCTCTTCGTTTGCTACTTTAATAATTAAAGGTATTGGTAACTTTTCGGGAAGTAATCCTAATCGTCTAGCAAAATCACATGCTATAAACGAACAAATAGCACCCGAATCAAACAATATGTAAGCACTTAGGTCGTTGATTAGAATAATACCTGCGACTACGTCCCCTGATGCAACTGCATCTTGGACTGTCATATTAAAGGTACGGGCCCTCGGCCTACCTAGCTGCACTAGACCACTAATAGCTAACTTACCGCTATTGGCGGCCTTGTTCCCGTCTGTCCCCTTCTTTAGGCAGTTCTTTGCTATGTGGTCAGTTGATCCACATACAAAGCATATGTAGTTCTTCATCAGACTTAGATAGTTAGGCGAAATGTGCCCCTCCTGTCCATAGTTAAAACATACGGCCTTCCCCTTGAGACAGACTCCTAAGTGACTCTTCCCACAGGTCTTGTAGGCCTCCATCATCCTCTTTGGTTCACCTTGCTTCACTCCAATATTCCATAGTTAAACACTTTCCTCTTATGCCCTTCGCCACTCCTGCTGGCTCCCTCGACCTTCACTCCCTCATCCACTTTCCCTTTATTCTTCTTATCCTTGTGGTACTGGCTCAAAGCCTCACTGCCACCTTTGGCGATTATCTCCTTTTCTAGTATGGTCCCAAAGGAAGTACTTTGGAACAAAGATATCCGGTTATAGAGCCAGAGTTTCAAGCATTGCTCAAATCTTCTTGTTTTTCTAACCTCGGTGTCCACTTGGTGTTCAACAAACCTCGCCAGTTCATTAAACTTTGCAGCGTATTGGGGAACCGTCATATCCCCTTATTTCAAATCAAGAAACCATATCTCCATTCTCCCCTGCATACTCGTGGGAAAATAGTTCTTGAAGAATATCTCCCTAAACCTAACCTACGTTAGATTCTTGATCCCGGCCCTGGCCTGGTTGGCCTCCCACCAAAAGTTGGCCTCTCCCTTCATCATGTAGGTTGTTAATGCAACCTTCTGACTCTCATCGACATTTGCTATGACAAATGCTTTCTCGATTTATTTTACCCTTGTTTGGGCTTCTATTGGGTCCGTAGTTCCTTTGAACTACGGCGAACCCACACTCTTCAAATCCTTAAATGTAATAGCTCGTACTACTCCAGAATTTACGTGGATATCAGCCCCATTCCTATTAAACGCTGCTGTTAATAAATTAACAAATTCCTGCATCGGGTTAATGGGACCTCCCTCCGGTTGATTTATGTTAGTGCCTTGGTTATGTGGTCCTCTTCTTGTAGGCATTTTACTATCACAATAAACAACACATTTCGTTATTATTCGTTTCATGTTAGTTAGTTATTATTCAAGATTAAACAATAACTTCAACATTCATTACTCAATATGTTCCGAAAAAAGCTTATATTGATTCATTCATTGTAGTATAATACTACATCGATTACAATACACATCTTAAGCTGATTACATTACTATCCCGCAATTGCTTTCCAAAAATTGGGATTTACAAAAGACTACCCTTTGGTATACAAAAGAGGGTTTTACGTAACTACTAGATACACAATATTTACATATCTAAACTACTCTATCTACTAATAGATTACATCTGCCTTAATGCATTATCAAAATCCGCCTTGGCAAGACCGGTGATAATATCATGGCTGATAGTATGTCGCGTATGCCCTGCTTCTATGGGATAGCCAGCTACCTACTGCTGGAAGTCCGCATGAGAACTCCTATGAATATAGGACATTCTCCCTAACTTCTTTTTCTTGGTCTTTATCTCCCCCCCGAGCTCAAAGACCTCATGTTTCTGCTCATGGACCTTGTCCTTGGCTAAATTCCTCTAATCATGTTCCTGCTCCCACATTGACTCCACTTCTGTCTTATCTTCCAAGACAGCATGGAGTTCCTATTTTAACTCCTTCACCTCCTTACAATACTGGATGTTTCTATCCAATACTAACTTAAACAATGACATCATTGACTCCCCCGGAGCCATCTCGACTGCTATTGCTAATGGGTTGAAGGACACTACTTCCACCTCTTCTTCTAACATGCCGTCGACCACATACATAAGTTCTAGGCTCCCTGAGTCTCCAGATTCAACAACTACAACTTCAGGCTCTGCCGCTATGGGGTTCGGTATGATTTCTATCTGATTAACTCACCTTTGCTGACTACATGTATGTGCCTATACACTTCATTTCCTCCTAACATCTACACACAAAACAAATAAGTTTGATTAGTACACGTCAGTAGAATAATAAAAACACATAACATATATAATTCATTTTTATAAGGTTAATTTTCATCTTTTATTTCTTTGACTTTTCTTAATGTTATGACTTAAGGTATAAATCCCATCCTTAAGTTTTATAACCTAATGCTATGATACCAACCTGTGACGCCCCAAAATTCGGGTATTTTCCAACCCGACAGATGGTGTTACACGGTGCTACATTCCACACAAACATTCAATTGAAATGCTTCAAAAGAACGAATATGTCTTATATATATTCCAAAATAATATTAACATTCCCCAGGTTCTTTTTAACTGTTACACTTGTTCTTGTCATAATATCAAATATTATCATTACAAACATATACTATTACATAAGTAAGCTACGGGTTCGCCTTAGCCTTCCCTTTATCCTTGCCAGATCCTTCGGTCTGTTTGATCTTAGCTGCATTCATATGGTTCAAGTAAGAGTGAGCCTAACTAGCTTAGCAAGTACAATAATTCTAATAAAAATAGCATGCTTGAAACATAGGAATCATATATCTTCAATAACTGAATAATAGTTACAAAATACTATCGATAATTCAAAATAGCATTTCTTTTCCTTCAAAACGTTTTACAATGATAATATTCAGTTTAACATCAATTCCGATCCAAGACCATGAGCATGTCATAATTTCTTTGAAAAAGGACATCCCGACACTAAGTTCGTAAGTCTGACATAGCTTATGAGCACATCTAGGTGATCAACCTATAGTACTCTATGTTGATCAACACTACATTCATTAAACGTATGTACGTTTAAGTTGTGGTAACCTCACGTGCCTGTCGTTTGATGACAAAACATTTTAGCATACTCAGTCTTCATTTGAAAACCACACCAACATAGTTTGGTACAACATTTGACAATACTTTGATAGATTATAAGAAATCCGACATATCATAAGTCTAGCCGAAAGAATTGGCTTTGACTTCATCAAGCAACAATTCATGAGTAAGAATACATGAATCACAAAGCTTGTCCAGATTGAACTGAAACAAGGGTTAGAACATTTGCCTTTAGCGTCTGCTACTGTTATTACACGTGCACTTTAAGTTTTTATGGTCTATATAATAGATGATAACTGTAATACCTGCAAATTTTAATAAATTATAATATTGAGAATAAGGATTTGTTTGCATATTTATTTGAATATAAATATATATAGTATCAGCTTATATTGTGATAAATGGTTTAATTGATTAAGCCAGTGAAAAGCCTAGTTTAAACTTGTGGAGTTATGCTTAGTGTGGCAAGATGATGAAATGAGAAAATACTAATTTAACTAATGATGAAATTAATTAGTATTACTGATAAATAAATAATTTCATAATAAAGTTGATTTATTTGTTATTCATTAATTATCATGAATAATGGTATGAAAAGAGAAATCATATATAATAAGGTTTTTCATTCAATATAAAGAAAGGTGTGACATTGTAATGTAAATAATTATTATATAAAACTATGTGATAAAAGTATGCTTGACTTAGGTAGTTAACCAAGTTATATGAAAAAGTCTTATGTGACATTTTGATGTGTGTGGGAGTAATTAAATGGGTATTTTAAACCTATGAGAGAAAGTAAATTTGATTAAATTAATAAAAAATAATAAGTAACATTGGTACACAATTAAATTATATCCTAGTCTAGAATAAATATTATATGAAATAAATCAATGTACATGGATTATATGATTTTATGTGTAATGTATGAGTGGGTGTATATGTATGCTCAAGTGTGAACAAAAGGGTAAAATAAACCTAAGTGTGCTAATAAAATGCTGAGAATTGGTGGTGTCCCAATATGAGTGTCACTCCATTTCTTCTTCACGTAATAGGCCATTGGCCTAGTCCCTCATTACCAACCACATAGCTAGCAAATCATGGAGATGGGAGTGGGCTACTTAGTACTCTTCCACCAAATCCTTCATAACCATTAACTTCTTCTCCATTCCAATGGTTTGATTCATTAAGTAAAACTAAATTGGTCACAAGCTTGTCTATAAATAAAGCCCTTCTCATTCACAGACATGTTGCTAAGTTCTCTTAGAAAAGTTCTAGTGTGTGAAAGTGTGGTTGGGCTAAGCTTATACAATCTGCAAATTGAAGCTAGTATAGCAATTCAACTTCAGAAAAGGTAACCCTCCTCTAGATGTTCATACCTTCAAGTTTTGCAAAGTTCATAGAAAAGTATGAAAACACTTGTTTTAAGTTGAAATGGTTGTAGTTGAAACTTGCTAGAATGAATCAATTGATGCTAGATATTGTTAATATGGTTAAAAACAAAATCAATGAGAGTTAAACGAAGTAAAATGGTCAAGTAACGAATTCGTAGGGAATAGAATTGTTAAATGTGTTAAACTTTGGAAAAATGGCTAAAATCTTGAATTGATCTTTGAAATTAATTATTTGTATGTGTGGGAATGTTAGAAGCATGCTAGGAGTGTTATGTAGCAAGTTTATAGTAATTATATATCATTACATTGTTGCTTGGATGAGAGTTGGGTTGAAAATTTCACAAAAGTCCGAATGTGGGGATACTCGCTTTCGTGTTTTAGCGAGGGGATACGCTATTTCGTGGGGTCCTGGCATTAAACGCCACCCATGGGTGTACTGTAACAACAACAAAATCTTGTTTGTTTGTTTGATGTAAGAAGTCTTAAACTCCACTTAATTTCAAGAACTAACGTACTCCTTATACATGTATCAATGTATGTTACAAGGTGTTTAGTAGGTTTAGAGTTGAATCATAACCTTTTTAAATGAAAAGTTAAAAGACAAAAAACATGTTTACAAAACCTTACGCCTTTTTGAATCTAACCCTGTGAGCATATGTTTATAGCTTAATTGGTTTTGTAAATACACATGAAGTGTGGACTCAATGTACCTTGCATGTATAGATTGATAGTCATGACATCTTAATGATTGAAAACCAATTGAGATGAAAAACTCTATGACTTGTATTATGAATTTTTGGACAAAAATGATAGGATGCTTTATGCCTCTAGAGATAACCGATATGTTCACACATCTAGTTATACCCTTTATAAACTATGCAAGCATAAACTAAAAGAGTTCCTAAATAATACGCAAGTATGAACTCAAAGGGGGTTATTTGACAATGTTATGTGGTTAAGAAATACTATAGTTAGTAGTTGTTATAATGAGCTCTTTTAACTTGGTAAAATGGAAATTTATGAGTAAAAACAACAAAGGACCAAACTTAGCCTAAAGGTTCTTCAATATGTATGAGTAGCTTGAGTGATGTTTCACATAGGAGGTAAGTATAAGAAAACTGAATATGTTACTAAAGATTTTCAAAGATAAGAACAATGTGAATTATACATCTATAAGTTTGACTATGTATAAGATACATTAGTGTAAATATGCGTGATAAATGGATGTGGATATGTACATTAATGTGTAGGACTAATGAATACATATACATATATAAATAGGATAACGTAGTTCAATTGAGGTGATATTACGCTATAAGTGGTAATCAACGCTAAAGGCAAGTCTCCTAACTCTCACAACTTTGGATTCTGTGCGAGTTCTCTAACTTTTATTGATTCACATATCGAATACAAGTTATCTAAATTCTTTATATTGTATATTGTATAAATCTGAATTATTAACATACTTATATTAAGCGAATGTCTATTACTATTCGGAAATCAATTACTTTGACATTATTGCGAGCATTAGACTTATTGTTCCTAAATGCATTATAAAAGTTGTCTAAACCTTTGATTTGGTTAGACTGTTATCATACGTTAGAAAACTATCCAAACCAATTGACTTGGTACGGACTCTTGTAAATCTACTGAGATGAACAACCCTCTTAAAAATGGGAAATTTTATATTGTCGGGGAACCGACGTGCGCACATAAGTATGATTAAATGTTATGCATAACGTAGGTTACCTTAGACTGATCACCTATTGTACTAGTTTATCTTGGATTGCAGTATAATACTGTTAATTCTAGTAAGAGTTCTTAGTCCTTATGAATGCTCAGTGTTCATTCTTATTGAACCTCGAAATAATTAAACCTTGAAATATTGTTGAAATCCTTCAGTCTTTAGTGACATTTATCAAACACTTTTGATATTTCTTGATATCCTTGAACTATCACTTACTGTTATACCCTTGAATATTCAAATGCTACAACTATTCATTCTTTTTGCTATATTACTTGCTGGGCAAACTTGTTGCTCATTCTTGCTTCCCTAAAAACATTATAGTTAAGGCAGAGCAAGGAGTTACCTCGGGAAAGGACAAGGGGAAGGGAAAGTCTACAGAGTAGCTTAGTTCTTTAAGATTAGTAGTATTATTATTTCTATGCGTATTATGATGTATTAAGGATGATTAATTATGTTTAAGTTTAATCACTAGATTGTTGTAGTAATGGTTACGGAACCTTGGGACGCAAATATTTATATTATATCAATATAAATTATTCTATTATTTCTGTTGTTGATGATTTTAGTGTGATGTTAGAATTAGCACGTGGCAAATCAAATTTGAGATACGAGTGTCTGAATTTAGGGGCGTCACAATAACATCACATAACACATTAGGCTATGAATAACCATGCATGGTTCCTAACAAATCTTACCCTTCTTCTCAATCTAATTATGACTTAGATTTGTTATTATTTGTTCTGGCGTTCCATTACGTCGTTCTTACGTTAACATGCAATTAACTTTCTTCAACCCTAAGTGATCATATTTAAGGTTTAACCATGACATACCAATGTTACATTAAGTAGTAGTTCATTACTAATTAGTATTACTTTCCTTCTTTACTTATAATCTTTATTTACTAACAAAACCTTAAGGTTGGTATTTATGCATTTCAACTTTCCTTCCTTGACCCATACCAGGCGCTACCAACTTCAATCTAATGGGCGCTACCGTGGCGCCTAAACTCCGTAAGGTCACGAATTTCTCTCAACCATTCTCGATCATGCATGGCCCACCTATTTGGCCTTGGGCTGGCACCGCAGAGCTAACTTTGTGCACCAAATAATTTTGACAGTTTTTCTACTTAGCGAAATTCCTGGGCTCGTAACTTCTTCGTTATAAGCCCGAATTGGCTCATTCAAAAGCTGTTAGTTCACAAATCATCTACTCTACGTGTTCATGCCAGTATTTTACATTTTTATCTTCGTTAACTTAAATTTTACCTATTAGTTCATTTTTAACGAAAACGATAACTGTTCGTAAATATTCAATGCTCGTTTCTTTGTTCTAAGTCGGAATTCGGTCATTTTTGAGTCCACAACTCTATAATTCCAAATAAGACTTATTTCCATCGACAACCAACTTTTCAGAGCTTAATTTCAAAATTTGACTTCCATTTCGAGAATTTTACGAATTCGACGATTATCGTCTAATCGTGAGAATTCCGGCATAACCTCGTTTCTTATGTTTTGTTCATCGTTCCAAATGGATTCTAATCATCATATAAACATCTCAATCTACATATTACAACAACTTATTTTCATATTAAGTAATGGGTTAATCTTTATGAGTTTATAACTTATAAAAGTATAAACTACTTATAGTTTTAATTATCAAATAAGTTATGATAGTTTAAGTTCTTTAACCAACATTCTTATATCTTTTTAACATACTAACTTCATTCATGTAAATATGTTACAAGTTCAAATATGTGTGGGGGCCCCGAATCCGGGTCCCGAATTAATGCTAATCTGGTTCGATCATTCTATCACTATTATTATTATATTTGCAGAAGATATAAACATAAATTGTTTGTACATTAAACTTACACACTTTTCCCCACGGTCGAGTAACCTTAACTTAATACACAATACATAACTTATTTGACTTACAATAACATTAATATACAATACTGTTACAACTCTAACTGCACACGTAAACTAAAGCTGGAACCGTCTTTGACCTTTCATTGTATCCGACGTATACGTCTTAATCTATAATGTTTATCATGATATAGCAATGGTGAGCATAAAAGTTTCCCAACAAGTTTAAGTTTAATAATTTAACGATATATCATGATTGAAAGAATCTGAATAATATGTTGGCTATAATTCAACAATATAATTGTGAATTAGCAGGAACAAATTTATGAGTGAACAAGTATTTAACATGAACAAATATATCTGGACCGAATGGTAATGAAGGTGATCAGCCTTTCATACGTAACTTATACATGCAATATGTACAGAGTACAATTCTACAATGGCAATCATCAATGATTATCCATAAGCATATCTGAATGAAACAACTCTTAGTAGAGTTAAGTAAAAACAAACTTGCATGCACCGTTGATTACCGCTATGCAATTTATAACACTTTATCCGAAGACCTAATATTAGTAATATAGATCTCCAATATTAGAATAATATCATCACAATATAATACTATTATATATATATAAATATATATATATATATATATATATATATATATATATATATATATATAAATATACATAGAATAACCTAAACACATAACACATAACACATAACCCTATCAGTCTACAACACACATAGGACTCAGTATCAAGTCAAACTATTACAGTCCGAGTTGAGTTAACCCGACACAAATCTAACATACCAACGGTCTAGTCGGACTTTTATCGAATCTACGTTCAATTAAACTCTGCCTAACACTTAACAATTAACTTAAATAATTTTATTATCGTTTAAAATAATTTTCATAAGCTCGTAATAATTTTTAAATAATTATTACTATTTATCATCAATTTTCAACCATTAATATCGTATTTAAATGAATTAAATACCACAAAATTCTTTTATCATTAATATTTATTTCTTATCAAATATTAATGAAATACATGTCATAATATTATAATATATTTATAATATTTCAAAGTATTTTTAATACTTTATTATCACCTTTATATGATTTTTAAACCGTTAAATTCATTATCCTAAGTAATTACTATTAATATTAAAATATTAATATTTTCATGACAAAATATCAAAAGTTATATTTTATAACTTCAAATATTTTATAATACTTAAATCATTTATATGATTTATAAATTATTAATTCTATTTTCCTTAATTTATTTAATATATTTATTAAATAAACTAATTACCATTAATATTGATTAATTAGTGAAATTCATCACAAAATATTAAAAGTTAGTAAAAATAACTAAAAATATTTTATTATACCATAAAATTATTTTTCATAATTTTTCATGTATTAAAATCATTTTTAAATAATTTATTTAATATTATAATTAAATAAATTAAATACCATTTATCTTCCAAAAATATTAAATATTTATGAAATATACTCTAAATAATTAAAAACTATTTTTTAGACTTTAAAATAATTTTTCTAATTTATTTTGTATTTTTAATAATTAAAAAACATTTAATTTGATTTATTTAATTAAAAATATTAATTTCCAAAATTAACAGTCGCTAAAGGGCCCTATAGCGACAGACCCATCGCTATAGGTGTTCTTGAGCGTGTTCTTCATCAACCCAGAAACGCATGTCAGTGAGAAAGGTCCTACGTTTGACCAACAATAGATTCATGTTCTTTATGTTTTCTGGGCTGTATAATGTGATAATGTTGTAGTACGGATGTAGTGCTATAATCCTAAACAAATTCCATGGTCAAAAAATGAACAACCTGCAAGATCTAAGCTACAGAAACACTTGTCAGACCTGTTCTTCATTTCTGGGTTTTTCAGAAATGAAGAACAGTTCTAGGGTAATGTTTTGGTCCGTTGAATCTACGCATTCCCAGTTTGCTTAGTGTGTTATATCGATTCCATCGTGTAGTATTAATGACAGTGTACCATATTATAACATTAGATCATCATAAAAATAACAGATGCACAAGATTCAAGCCGGTCAAACTAGGGGTCAAGAAACGGTTCTTGAATTTTATGGGTTTTCCAGAAAGTTCTTAAGGCTGATCGGTCAACGTAGTTTGACTAGGTATAAGTTTGATTCTACTGTTATTATGGGTGATCAAATAGCATGACTTTACAGTTCATATACCAATCTACAACCTTAAATCAATAACATGACCAACAACATAAAACATTGCAAGAATCAAGCCCTGCAAAACATTGTCAGAATTTTCTAGGCAAAACTGGGTTGGCCCAAAAACTCATTTCGTGAGCTGTCAACGACCTTTGATTGCTTATAACTTTCGATCTACACATGATCTGGACTTGATTCAAGTTCCAGATCAAAGTCCTTACAACATACTACAAGTACAAACTCTTAAAACACATAAAAAATTAAAAGAGAAAGATCTAGGAGACCTGACATTTGACTGTCAGACACCATTTCTCCAGTTTTCCAGATTTAAGAAATCTTTAAATTCGAGTATCTAAATGATATGGATATAGGTTTTGGCAACCCAGATCATCAAATTACACCCTCTAACATAACTTTAACCAACAAACAACAACATTAAACATCAAATCAAAAGATTTCTAGGTTTAGGGATTTATACCTTTTGAGCTTTGATTTTTGATTCTGATCTTGATGATCTGTTGTTGTTAAGCTAAGAGGTGATTCTTGGCTTTGTTTTACACTCTCTCTCACTCTATAATTTCGGATTTAGAGAGAGAAGAGCTTAGGTGAGAATGAGAAATAAAGTGGCCCATTTCTCTTTCTTTCTAATCTTTATATCTAGCAATGCAATGCATGTGGCTGTCAATTGATGACTGATTGCTGGATATAAAAGTCTTAAGTTAGAGTTAGGGTGGTTCACCCACTCACCTTGGGTCTAGATCTACAAGTTAAATCAAATAATGCACAAACGGCAGAAATGTCATTTCGTTACCATTTTATTTCTAGAATTGTCATTTGTTGCAAATCCTTAGGGTTTAGGGTTTGAACCCTTAGGGTTTAGAAATAATTTCTAGGATTTTCAAATTAGGTTTTCAAAAATAAAAATTAATATTTCTAAATTATAATTAGAATTTTCTAATTATATTAAAATTTCTTAATCATAATTTAAATCTTGCTAATTAGGATTAGTATTTCTTAATTAAAATTGCTAATTTAGATATTAAATCCACATTTGTACATTAGGGTTTCTGACAGAACAATTAGGGTTTAAAAATTTTAAATTAGGGTTTGCTAATTAATTAAGCTTTACCCTAATTAATATTATAATTAATAGCACTTAAGCACTATAATTATCCTTTAAGTTCCCTAGATTAGGGTTTCAAATATCCAAAATCTGAAATTAGGGTTTCTAGATTTGTGATGGTCGATTTAGCTATTTCCAAATCGCGCGCAAGCATACGCGGTCCACAAGTAATATAAGTAAGTAAAGTGTCAAACCCACGAGGACAAAGTCTTAAAAGAAAACAAATACTAAGGTAAAGTCGTTACGAGTCTTATCTAAACAAGTAAATTAAGATGTTGGTTAAGCTATATGATAACTACTGGAAAGAACGAGAGAAATGGTTGTGCTAAGAAGTCAAGACAGGAGTACAACTCCCCTAATGCGTCGCCTAATCTCCTAACTCTCCATATTACAAACGAATCCAAGAATGGCCAACCGAGAATTGTAATACGCATAAACTTCTGTCGAAGGTTAAATGTACATCCCTAACCAGCTAAAACACAATATGTCTATTGGTGGCAATAACTAGGTCAAAGTCAGTAAGCTAAGTCTCAAGGTCACACAAGGCAAATAGGGATATGTCTATCCTATGAGCATATTATGTCCACCATTGGCATGGTCATAACAAGTGTTGATGCATCCAGAGATAGATAATAATGTCCATTTGTCAATTTTCATTACTATCAATACCAATTTCTTTATCAAGCAATCAGTTATTAAGTAAGAATTACAACAACCCATTCCAAAATGATTCATTATATAAAATAGGAGAGAAAGTTAACTAAGCTAAACAAAAGGTTACATTGTACTCCTAAAAATGGAGTTAGTTCATAACTATGGGACTAACAAACATTTCTAATACTTTACACATTCTCAGACAAATACAAAGAAATGAGAGATTTGGATTAACAAAACCCCTGTTTTGAAATGTTCTTCCTCCAAATCTTTCCTTCACGTGCAAAGCTCTGAGCAAGTGCGAAAGTTAATAAATGTCCTCCTGTAGCCCAGCTTCTAACTCTCCAAATTAAAATGACAGAAAAGAAATCTAGTCTAAGCTGCAATAATAAAAATTCATCTCTCTATCTCTGATACTCGATAATTAATGCAGCGGCTTCGCTTTCTATTTATATGATACTCCCTTTCTCTAGGTCATTAAAAGCTTTTTTTGTTTGGGCAATCAAACATGAGTCAGGCGCGAACACGCGCGTAAGGCTAGCGCAGATTCGGCCACGGGTGCCAATGAATGAATGGGGCGCGAGCCTGGCGATGTGCTCAGGCGCCAAGTGGCGAGATGTAGTTCAAGCACAGTAGCAATCGCAGAATTTAGCCTATCATTGGCATCTTTGGCGACTCAAGGCCACTGCTGCAATACTTGAAAAATAATCAAGAAAGGTAGCCTATCTATAAAGCAAACCTGTAGAGAACTTGAACTTACATGGACTAATAAAAATATAGAAAAGATACATAAAATATTAAAACAGGCAACAATCTAACAATAAAAGGGATTAATTCGCGGGTATAAATCCCACTCATCAAATACCACCAAACTTGAGTTTTTGCTTGTCCTCAAGTAAACCTTCAGACACCTATAACCCAAACCCAAAATGCAAGATACGAAATAGCACTAATACTGACAAGACACTTTATGGCTTCTAAACGAAATCATAAACATCCTCTAAGAAAACGGCAACAAAGCACGCGAATGAGGGCCTAACGTCTAAAAATAAATACGAGTTTGTAATGGATCCAAACAGTGTGTGTGTAAAGACCACGTATCTAAACTAGCCATAACCCAAATTAAGGTTATACAGTCGACCGTGATAACCAGTAGGCAACAATGCAACACACACACATAACTAGTATAAAGACAAGACGCAAAAACATGAAAGGCTCGAATGTTCTAGAAAAACGAAGTAAAATCTGACATAGACAGTACTTGATTACTTTTAGGCAAAACAGAGCACTCATTAACAAGTTTTTGATCAATGACTCCCAAGCCAGAAGACTTTAGGGCACTAGGTGTAGAACACCCCTAAGAATCTAATAACTCAAGCACAAAGGCCACGTAAACAACATAAGTCCACAAAAAGACTTTACGAGCCTGCGTTTATGGGCGAGTGTGTTTCCACGCTCCATCTCAACCCACTGTAGGACTGTTATTAATTAATTTTTTTTTTCAAGAACAAACGAGCCGAAAATGTTAAAGCCTCAAAGTCTTTTTAAAACTAGAAATGAACGGAGTATAAATCAGTGCACTATTTTCAACACGGTCAAAAACAAGATAACCAGAAAATGGACAAAACTTGAAAGATAAAAGGCCAGTGCTCACAAAACACATGGATCCAAGACAGACTTGATTTATCTAAAACACACGCCCCATATTCACCTAGGCTTGCCACTAGTCTAAGAAACATGATATAATTACAGACATTCATTCAAGGCCACAATAAAACTTAACACTAAACTATCCTAACCCAACATATATACAATTAAGACAGGTGGTTGGAGTTTAACAAAACAATAATAGGCAAAAACTATACACTATAAGGTACCCTTATTAACCAAAGGGCAAAACCATAGCACATGACATCATGTATACCAATTAATCAGTGTTAACCCAAAAAAATAATAGGCATTAGGCAAAACAAAAATTGACTTAGCCAAGGAATTGACTTAGCAAAACAAAAATTCCCAACTACGCAATCCCAAAATGATAATAACACTGGGCAAAAGTTATAACCAAAAACATGCATTCATATACAACATAAAATACTACTATGGACAGCATGCGTCAAAAATAAGCAATTAAAAACCAACAATTGAAACACCATAATACTAAACCTTTAAATAAAACATAGATAATGAATAAGTCTAGGGCTCACCAGCCCAAATTATTCACTCCAAACCTCACACCAAACCATAATTTAACCAGAGCAGTTCAACATTATCATAACACAATTCATATATTATATAAATAAAAAGAAGTCTCCCCCAAACTTGACAATTGGCCAGTGCCCTCACTGACCACCTTCATCACCGCCCGCATCATCAGCACAGTCAAGACCAAAACTTTCATCAGCACCGAACAATTCCAGATCATCATCATCCTCATCATCACCGTCTTCCACGTTGACAGGCTCATTAATGCGGGCCTCTTCAGTAGGTGGCGAAAATTACGGCGGATAAGGAGCATAAATAGGAGGCGCTGGGAATGGGAATGGCATGAAGTCTGCTTCATCACCGCCCTGAGCAACATGAATGTTGGCTAGTGTGTCTGTGAACTCAGCATGGTAGTGGTGGAACTGGCTCTGCCACTGGGCGACCGTGTCAACTTTGTAGTGCAGAAAATTTAGACTGTTCATAATCTACGCAAGGGCCCTAGAATAAATTTCATCAGCTTTAGGGGGAGATGGTGCCTGAGCAGACGTTCCTGCCTCAGTGGATGACGGGGGCACATCAGATGGTAGTGGCGGAGGTGCCGACAAAATTCCTTCGCCTCGTGGATGCGATGGTGCGCCATCCCAGAAAATATAGCGACTTATAAGCTGATGATCCATGACTAACATTGGCGGGAGGGTGACATCTTCTGTTTCCCACTGAACACTCGCCTTTTGCATAGACGAGTGATAAGAGATGGGCGGGGAAGGCTAGACATGACCTTGCTTTTGACAGCCTTTTTTATGGAGTCATTTATCAAAGCCCCCACATCAATCCTCAATCTCGTCACAATGGCATAGAGAACCGTCGCCCTCTCCCGAGTGACATCACTCACATAGCGCGTAGGCAGAATATTTGCACAGATGAAGGCGTACCACGCCTTACCATAACGACTAAGCACCTGTGAAGGAAAAGATGTGCGCTCGCCAGTGAAATCATTGGTCTTCCACACTATCCCGGGCTTACAGAGCTTTCTAATAATGTCATCAGATTTGTACCTCAAAATCCCATTCTCCCTATAGTCGCGCTTGTCATAATTTGTAGTCCCATACACTTCATTGATGGCCTTGACATCGAATGGAATCATCTTCCCCCTTACAGGTGCTGCCGGCGGGCCATCCGGTATGGCATTAGCATAAAACTCCTTTACTACCGCTACTACAGCAGATTCCAGCGGCTTGGTAAAGTGCACCCACTTTATGGCACTTATCATGGCATTCATCTGACCATCCAGTTTGTCATCGGGCCTAAGGCCACGCCAGCACCGTGATCACGACGACGTTAAAATTCTCGTGTAAGCGCTTAAAGCTTCTTCTTCTGATGGAAATTTCACAGGGTCCCAAGGAGTAATTTGGCTACAGGAAGAAGAAAGAGGGGGACCAATGCTAGTCCTAGGGCGCTTTGGAGCCATTGCTAGACTGCAAGAATCAGAAAGAAAGCACTAATGGGCTGAAACAGTTAATACCACACAAACGTACCTAGCCTCACCTTTTAAAGCCGAAGACACCTAGAAGCAACGGTACGAAGAGGAACCGTGAAGTCAGTTGAGTGCCCAAACGGTAAGAAATCGGTCGACGATTGGGATCTCTGAGTGAGAAAACGTCGCTTGCCTCGTTTGGTGAGAATAAAACTGAAACGCCTCTTCAATTGGTCTGAAACGCCTCACTTAAATAACATAGACACGCTGCTTGTGCCGGGGCGCGAAGCATGGCGCTGGGACGCGAGAGTCAAACCCACTCTGGCGCTGGGGCTCGAGACTGGTACTGAACATGGCGCCAGGGCGCCACATGCAGCTCAAGCAAGGCGCAACTCTACAGAAGCCCCGCCTATATTTGGCGCCGGGGCTTGAGACATGGCGCCGGGGCGCGAACCGGGTGATGTGCGGCGTTGGGGCACCGTGAATGGCGCCGGGCGCGAGTCTCAAACAGTTGTTCGGCGCCGGGCGCGACATATGTACTGACTGGCTCAGGGGTGCCAGGCCTTGGCGCTACTAAGAATTTCTGCAAAACCAGCAGTATACATCAGTAAACACAACTAACACAATAATGCCCAGTTCTAACTAAGGGCAACCTGAAGTAGAAACTAATAACATGGATAACAAAAACAAACAGTACAGATAGGTGGTTCAGATGTACTGCTGAAAAACAAACACAGACTAACACACCACATCTATAAAAAAAACTACAGACACTAGCTAGATAATCAATATGAGACTTAGGTAATAAAGATAAAAGAATTTTGTTGATACTGAGATAGGGATGCCTCCCACCAAGCACTTGATTTAGAGTTGTCGGCTTGACTATTTTCTCATCTTGCACCGGGTCTCCCAATGTAATGGAGGTATGCTGCCGGTCCACCTCGCCGCCCCAATAGTGTTTTAACCTATGCCAATTGAATTTGAAGGTAGTGTCGAAATTCGGGTCCTCAACCTTTATTGCCCCATATGGATAAACCTTGGCAACTGTGAAGGGGCCCGACCATTAGGACTTTAGCTTCCCAGGAAATAACTTTAGACGGGAATTGAACAGATGCACTTTTTGGCTAGGTTCAAAGTGTCTAATAAGGATTTTCTTGTCATGCCATCTCTTGGTCTTTTCCTTGTACAACTTAGCGTTTTCATACGCTTGCAGACGCAACTCATCTAATTCATTCAGTTGCAACAATTGCTATTCACCGGCTGCCTCAAGATCAAAGTTGAACTTTTGAATAGCCCAGTATGCGTTGTGCTCCAATTCAACTGGGAGATGACATGCCTTACCATAAACAAGCCTATATGGAGACATTCCGATATGCATTTTATAAGATGTGCGGTAGGCCCATAATGCATCATCAAGCTGCATAGACCAGTCCTTACGGTTTGGGTTAACAATCATTTCCAAGATTCGTTTCACCTCCCGATTTGAAATTTTAGCTTGACCGCTGGTCTGTGGGTGGTAGACAATGGCGATCTTATAAGTCACCCCATACTTGTCTAGGAGGGCTTCAATGTATTTGTTACAAAAGTGTGACCCCTCATCGTTGATGATAGCCCGAGGTGTGCCAAACTGGGTAAAAATATTCTTCTTCAGGAACTGGAGCACCACCTTAGCATCATTAGTCGGCAAGGCAACTGCTTCCACCCACTTAGAGACATAATCCACTGCCACAAGGATGTAGAGATTATTAAAAGATGATGGGAACGGACCCATGAAGTCGATGCCCCATACATCAAATAATTCGACTTCCAGGATATTCTGCAGTGGTAACTCATGCCATCTTGATATAGTACCTACCTGTTGGCATCTGTTGCAGTGCATCACATATGCGTGTGCATCCTTGAATAGGGTGGGCCAATAAAATCCTGACTGAAGCACCTTAGCAGCAGTTCGTTGACCCCCATAGTTTGAAGAGTGGCAATGATGTAGCACACCTTCAATTTCTTCTTCAGGCAAACATCTACGCAGAATCTGATCGGAACATTGCTTGAACAGGAATGGCTCATCCCACAGATATTGTTTGGCATCCTTAAGGAATTTCTTCCTTTGTTGATAGCTCAGATTTTGGGGAAGAACTTGGAAAACAACATAATTTGCGAAGTCCGCATACCACGGTACCTTTCCATTGACCACAAAAAGTTGTTCGTCTGGGAAAAAGTCATTTATGGCTTTTTCAGAGTCTTTCAAGGGCGTGGTGTTTTCCAATCTTGATAAGTGATCGGCAACCTGGTTTTCTGTCCCCTTCTTATCACGGATTTCCAAATCAAAATCCTATAGAAGCAGAACCCACCTTATCAATCTCGGCTTAGTATCCTTCTTTTCTATCAAATACTTGATGGCCGAGTGATCAGTGTATACAATCACCTTTGATCCAATTAGATAGGAACGGAACTTGTCAAACGCATAGACCAATGCCAGCAGCTTCTTCTACGTAGTGGTATAATTTAACTGAGCATCAGTTAATGTCTTGTTGGCATAATAGATAGTGTGGAAAACCTTTTCCCTTCTCTGACCCAACACTGCCCCTATCGCAAAATCACTTGCATCGCACATTAGCTCAAAAGGGTAGGTCCAGTAGGGAGCTACCACAATAGGTATCGTGACAAGTCTTGTCTTTAATAACTCAAAGGCGCTCAAGCAGGCAGCATCAAACTGAAAAGGCTGGTCCTTTTCCAAAAGAGTGCACAACGGTTTGGTGATGCGCGAGAAGTCCTAGATAAATCTTCTGTAGAACCCGGCATGCCCGAGAAAACTCCTTACCCCTTTTACTGAGGTGGGTGGTGGGAGGCTATTGATCACATCTATCTTTTCCTTATCAACTTCAATCCCTCATGAAGAAACCCGATGGCCCAATATAATGCCCTCTTCCACCATGAAGTGACATTTCTCCCAATTCAGCACCAGGTTGGTTTCGACACATCGATGGAGAACAACAGTCAGATTTGTCAAGCAGTTTTCAAAAGAGCTCCGAAACACTGAGAAGTCGTCCATGAAGACCTCCAAGGTCTTTTCAACTATGTCAGAGAAGATCGACATCATACATCGCTGAAATGTTGCGGGAGAATTATATAGCCTGAAAGACATTTTTCGGAAGGCGAAGGTCCCATATGGACATGTGAATGTCGTCTTCTCCTGATCTTCAACCGCTATAGAAATCTGATTGTACCCCGAGTACCCATCTAGCAGACAATAGTTCTCATGCCCGGCCAACCGGTCAAGCATCTGATCAATGAATGGAAGGGGAAAATGATCCTTACACGTTGATTTGTTCAATTTCCTGTAATCCATGCACACTCTCCACCCGGTCACTGTCCTTGTGGGAATCAGTTTGTTTTTCTCATTGGACACAACTGTCATCCCGCCTTTCTTGGGCACACACTAGATTGGACTAACCCAAGGGATATCAGAGATGGGGTAGATAATGCCCGCATCTAGCAACTTAATGATCTCTTTTCGGATGACCTCTTTCATAATGGGATTTAGCCACCCCAAGGCTGTTTTGTACCTCTTGAGCACAAGCAACAGCTTTTCTTCCTGACATTTGGTTAGAGAAGCAGAAATTATCACAGGTAATGAAGTTGAATTTCCTAAATAAGCATACCTTAGGTGAGCAGGCAAGGGTTTAAGCTCAAGGACAAGAGGCTCGATGATTGACGGCTGAGCCTTGGAAGTAGATGCCTCATTATCATTCAGAGACTCGAACTGTCGGTGGAATTACTTCGATCTTTGAGGTTCATCGAGCCACATAGCACATTCCACATGTGAGGGCTCTTCCGTAGTACTGGCCCCAGTCAAAGTAGCTTCCAGAGGGTCTTGAATGCAAGTTTCTGAGAATACCCCCTTCATTGAATTATCAATTGTATTAATCTGGAAGCGATCCTCAGGTGTATTAGGATACTTCATTGATCGAAAGACATTAAACGTCACTTCCTGATCATGAACTCTCATTATTAGCTCCCATTTTTGGACATCGATCAGGGTCCTCCTAGTTGCCAAGAACGGCCTTCCCAATATTATCGGGACCTCCTATCCTCCTCAAAATCAAGGACTATGAAATCCGCCGAAAATATGAACTTGCAACCTTCACTAGAACATCCTCCACAATTCCATTCGGGTATGTCAAAGACCTGTCAGCCAATTATAAGGTGACACTGGTAGGCTTTGCCTCCTTGAGGCCCAACTTCTTATAAATAGAGAGGGGCATCAAGTTAATTCTTGCCCCTAAATCACAAAGAGCCTTGCCAATAAACTGGTCACCAATAGTGCACGGAATAGTGAAGCTCCCCGGATCCTTTAGCTTTTGTGGAATTTTATTTTGAAGAATGGCACTACACTCTTCTGTCAGTGCCACAGTTTCGTAGTCTCCCATTTTTCGCTTCTTGGACAGAATGTCCTTCATAAACTTGACATAACTAGGCATTCCCTCCAATGCCTCAGCAAATGGAATATTTATGTGCAGTCTTTTGAACACTCCCAAGAATTTGGAAAACTGCTTATCCAAATTTCCTACGCAACCTCTAGGAAAGGCAAACTAGGAGAGGGTCGATTTACCAAGCTTGTTGGAGGAGATGGTGTTGAAGGGCTCTCTTGTCTACTTCCTTCACCTGCTAATGTCTCAGTATTTTCCTCCACTAAAGGTTCCTTTTCAGTCATCAC